>OU779863.1:3822500-5072500 GCA_916999025.1 Orgyia antiqua | reverse complement strand
GTACGCGTATAATTTAGAAATCAAACCTTAACAAACAGAAGTTTACTCTTCTGCTCAATAGATGGCGTTGTAAGTTTTTAAAATCGCGCTATCGTTTCGTTCCACACATTAACACTTAAGCTCGTCAAAATCATTAATCTTTTATCATCCCGATTTCGACTTATATATTAGTAAGGATACTAAGGATTGCAGCTACCACAATAAATACTCATTATTCGTTTTCCTGATCTTTTGCGGTTATTTTATTTGTGGCCGGTAATATCATAATAACGGTACAGAAGCCTTTGTGTGTGAGTCCAATTCGTATTTAATCGTTTTTAGGGCCTTTTTAATCTAGGCACCTTCAAAAAAAGGGTAAATAGGCTTCTCACTTAGTTGGTACGCTTTACCATCTAAGATTCCATTGTAGCTTACCATCAGGTGACATGGGATCAAGTACCAACATGTTTAATGTAAAAAAAAAATGAAGTCTAGTCTTAAAAAGGTTTATGAACTGTAGGTAAATAAAAATAAACAATCACTATTAATTGATCCATTTATTCCATTAAATACCATCAATATAATATGGTTATGATTAAATAGACATTCAAAATGTTTGAAAACGCTAAATTCTTATTCTAACAATCATTTTTATATCCCTACATGGGCTTAGTTAACCCTTATGGTAATACAGGTAGGGAAGGGGTTTGTCTTGTATTGTATACATAGGTACATTATTACTTTAGTTTTCTCGTCAAATAATCATACCTAATTATATCATTCGACAGAGTTTGTACGAAATAATGTATAATTTAGTACATAAGTTAAGCACCTATAAGTAAATATATATTGGTTTCAATTCTACTAAAAGTAATTAAACCTATGTAATGTGAAACTGACTATGATGTATTTTGGAATTTGGATTATTCTGCACACTTTTGTATCACTTACTTTTGTTTTTTTGTTTTACATATTTTATTTATTAGGACAATTTCGCTGATAGCAACAAATTGTGTCACTGTTTCTACCAATATTTTAGTTTAGTTAAGTTTAATTGCACAAGTAGAATTGGTATAACTGTCAGCCTAGAAGGTGCAATAAATAATTTAAACATTCAGACAGACATTTAAAATATTCCTAGAAAATTAGTAGAAAACTAGGTTACATAATTGTTAAATGCGAATCTAAACAATTTAAAAATTTTCTAACACTTAACTACAATTAAAACCACATTTTACGCATTTAGACGCGTCCCGATCAACTGTTACAGAGTACACCTTACAGTTCAGTGCCGCGGTCATGATGACTGAAAAGTCCCCGAAACGGGTTAAAATTTAAAATAAATATACGCATCAAAACCCGTAAATGTTGATTTCTTTTAGTTTAGTTTTAAATTTGCATGAACACACTAAAATTAAGCTTAAATGGTTTTACAAATAACATATCAGTTATAATATAAAAGGATAGTTCTTCGTTTCTTAAAAATTATAAAATTGTTATATCTAATTATATTAAATAAAATTATATCATAGTCTCACTAATAAAAGTCGTATTAATTAAGGTTATATTCTAATAGTTTTGTTAAAATAACTTAATTAATTGAACGATAACATCTCTTGATTATCAATCGACGAGGTTTTTTATTAAATAGGAGTTTTATCATGAGTGCAGCCAGGTTTTGGTTTCGGAAAGGGTTTTTTTTTCATAATACACTTTGGTGCTTGACTACATTCCATTGATGGTAAGTGGTAATGCAGCCTTGGATGGTAAAGCGCAACAACTATGCTAGAGACGTATTCATCCTTCTCTTAAGGGCCTACATCAATATTATCGTATATCATCGCCAACACGTACATATTAACACAGCCAGTAGGCACAGAAAATGAAGAATTAGGGATACTTTTCCTATTTACTCAAAATCTACTAAATATATTTTAATTCTGATTTACGTGTTTCTATATATAATAGTTACTTATGTTTTTAAAGTTATTTCATTAGTTAATACGCGATAATAGACCGACAAATGAAAAACATAAAAAATTAGAGAGGTTGTTTCGCTAAGATTTTCTATCGAGAAAACTTTTTTCAATCGCGTTTCTGAGTTTATGCGATCCTAGATCATATATTGAAAAAACATATACTTAAAAATTAGAGCTCTAGCCATTCAATCTAAAGAAACAATGAAAACTTCGTACGTAGAAAAATGCACGAAGCTATTTTGGTATCCTCTTAAATGCCTTTACATTACAACTGTCCGGACACACAGATGTTGGCAGATTGTTCCAGACTTCCTGGTTCATCACTTCATTTCAAGTAGTTTATATACCAAAATTTTGGCGCTTCAATCCCTAAACCCCTCCTGGTTGCTCCCATGAGTCTTATTTAACTATTTACTTTTACTTGTAACGATTAATTAAATCTAAGTTTCACAATATGTTTATTAAAGACCTATTATTAAATTTAAGACACATAAATAATAGATACATGCAATGTTCACTCACAAAGTTTTTTATTATGTAGATATAGTAATAATTTAGTATCAAATAATGATTACAAATAATATATTATTATACCAAAATTATGATATTATTGTAGGTAATTGGCACGTTATGTTTTTATTTAATTTTTTTAATCAATGGTGAATTGAAATTGTTCTTTTGTTAAGCTCTATTTTTATGTAAATCATATTTCAAAAATCGTTATTAACCCTGCAATTTTTCCGTTAACATTATTTTATTGTCCTATCCATATACGGACTTAACTCAGTATAAAATAAGTACAATAAGGCCGTTGCCGCTACGGCATTATTCCATCACATTCTTTATATCATTGATATGCAGTTTATAATAGTTATCAAATCTACCAGTGTCTCACTATCCTAACGTAATTTCAGTCCTTAAAATTAGGCCTTAGTTATAAATCTGTGCCATTGAAACAACTAATAAATATAATTAAAAACTATTATATAGTAGATAAGTATTGCGAATCGAAGGGGGAAACCAACGCCGTTTTTTAAACATTTAGGTTTCTATTGCGTTTAAAATTAACAAGCTTACATACATTTAGTTTACGTCAAAGTTTTATATAATTATTACGAGAAGAGTCCCAGTTAAACATTTAATTAACACTAATCAGTACAATTCCATTTCGCTTATCAATATCATTCACAGACTTATCATTGTACCAAGACGGTTAACAAATACTTTGTCAAAATTTTTCTACACATGTAAATATATTTAGTATTAAAAACACCAATAATTACGAGAGGTATCCAAAGACAGGTAATAACATATACTTACTTTATATTATTTAATGAGTATGAGATTTTTACTGCAATTATTACGTATGGCTTTACTGAGCTGTGAATTAAACTGTAGACAACGATGGAAAGGCAGTATCAGCACAGAAGACAATTTCTTGTTCAAAGTACGACACGTAAGCATGGATTTTGTTTGAATTAATCATATTGATCATAATATTCAGAGTCTCATAAATACCTACATCTACTCCAGACATCATCTGCAGACCGCTTTGAAAGCAGGCGATCGGAATTCTCTGCCTGTTGTGTGAATGGTAGATCTGTTTAAATACATTCCTCACCGCAATCATTCTCAGCTTCTCCAAAGTACACTGTAGGCCAGAATCATCAAAAAATTCAATGTTGACGTCAACAATAAGATCAAATTGTTTTAAGTCACCTGCTTTCATTGCAGTCGCAAGGTTCCAGAGGATTGACAATCCATATTTATCCACCAACGGCTTAGTTGGCATAAACCCAAGGAGTAGTTTCACTGGTACCAAGTACGTAAGTATCAGCTGCTTGTTGTTAAAATTATCCTCACAACATTTCTTAAATGCAAATAACAGATATTTCTCAGCTTTACGATAATCGCCTTCAAGCACCGCCAGCCGTCCTACGTAAAATTTAAAGATAATTTGCTGAGCTACAGAAAACGAGCCCCCAGCTACTGAATGTTCTACAGCTTTTATTATTGGTCGACATAAGTTAAGCTTATCAAGACGGAAGTAAATTCTAAGTAAATTATTTACCGGGATTAGTAAGGCCATTTTCTTGTTGTTTTCTTTGCAAGCGTCATCGTCGGAAATGCATATTTGGGCACATGCAATCAAACATGCAGCAGCATTCTCCAAGATTGCTCCTTGGCTGTCACTCGCAACATCAGCTTTTATAGCAACACGGCGAAGATCTAAACATACAGTATACAGGAATGGCAGCATCCAATTCGTGTCAATTTCTTCTTCCATAAGCCGCATCACAACAATCACAATAGCTCGTTGGTAGTCATATGCCGCAATGTAGTTACACAAATAAAGCGCTCTCAAACAGAATAGATGATAGTTGATAACTTCGTCAATAAGTGAAACACAGATATTCTTAGGCTGCACATTATCAGCCCATGTA
The DNA here is from genome assembly GCA_916999025.1 of Orgyia antiqua. NCBI lineage: Eukaryota > Metazoa > Arthropoda > Insecta > Lepidoptera > Erebidae > Orgyia > Orgyia antiqua. Next base: position 5,068,098 of record OU779863.1, on the reverse strand, counting down.
TAGGCATCAAAAACATGACTATCAGTCAACGATAAAGACCGGGCTAAAACAATGCCCTGTTTCGTATTAAATATCATCTCCACAAATTGTTTGTATTGAGTTAATTCGGCGGGAGCTTCCATTATAAAATAGCACTTTGGTAACAAATTTATTATAAATCACCAGAAAAACACCAGCTACTTGGTTAATTTCAATTATAAAACTGTCCAGTGGTGTTGGGTCAACACTGGAGTGATATGTGACGGAGGGCTTTGTTTGTCGTTCGAGCTTCGTTTGTAGGAGATCACGACGCATGCGCCAATCGATCTGCAACATTTCTATCTAGGGTTCCTATACTTATTTTTATAATTTCAGTATCCCAGACACAGCTACCTGCTCATACCTAAATACACGAGGTAAACATAAATCATTATACGTATTGAGCGATGCACTTGTAGTGTACAATAAAATTGTATATGATATTAATGTACACCGTAAAATAATAGCTATAAAGTCTCGTTTGCTGCTTCTCTTCCTACAACGGATACTCAAGCAGTCACTTGCTACAAGAACTTTGCGAAAAGTTAACTTACAAGTACTTAGGACAATATAGATAGTATTTTACTCGAACTGGAAGAGGGTCCATAGAGCTAAACTAAATTAAAATGATCAGGGTTCGTACAAACTCTAGAACCCGTTTCAAGCTAGTCAAACATTTTTTATTTTGCAGAAATAAAAAGTGTCTATGTTTTAAGATAAGATTTGCAAATTCAGCAAAATGAACAGTAAAAATTTTGTGGTAATGCCTATTTTGTTTGAATTATTCTCTCTCTCTCTCTGACTCTGATTTAAACAAATAATGTATCATTACGTCAATATTTTTAGTTCCTAAGAAATCTGATCTAGTAAAATCAAAATATAATTATTTCATGAAAGTCATAATTTTTAAGTTGACTGACCGCATATCGCTAAAATCAAGAACATAGTATTATTTTGGATATACACTGATTTATATTCATAATTAGCAATTTGAATACCAAGATTAATTAAAATTGAAAGCAACGACAATCGCCTGAAGCTAAAACTATTATAAAACTAGATACTCAAAATGCTAATCTATGTCTATACAAGGAAGTGCAACTTGTTTATATAAGTTATAATGTTCAGCTAATCTTATATTTATTTATTTAAATAAAATTGTCTACGAACTGCGTCACCAGACGGTTTTTAATCTAGGAACCTACTAGCATGTTATGGTTTCCTGGTATAAGATGTATCAAGACTACATACATACGAAACGTATAGGTTTAAATACTTAATAGAAATTTAATCTGTGTAATTTGCAACAAGTTTTAAAGCAGGTTTTGAAATTGTTGCACGAGCTTGACTGTCTAGGAAGGGTCATGTTTTTTTATATGTTTAAGTATGTATGTGTTAAATAGATAGAATTTTCATAATAAGAATGGCAGAATATTGTGGCGAAATACTGACGTAATGCTAATAATAGTAAAGCAAACCCACGGAGTATTAAAATAAAAATAATAATAAAAGAGTTTAGAGATTAGACTTAATTGATTTCTAATTAAACTTTAACTTGTATAACACATGATAAACTTTAACATCTCTTTCTTCTCCCAGTGTCGGTTAACGTCCCATTGTTGAGCACGAGCCGCCTAAGCTTCAATACTATGCTTATTAAAACTAGTGATTAATTGGATATTAATCTGTCTTGAAAAAATCACGATTGAAAATTGTACCCATGTAACACATAGCATTTAGCAAACGTGATTTTTTTAAAATTAAGTTCCTATTTCTTCTTCATGAAAAATGTAAAAAAAAACCTGATTCTAAAAGCCACTTTATTGAGTGGTTTTACTCATTACTAATGCATTTATAACATTGTATTCCACTTGTGAAACTCATTGTCAATACATACATACATAGAATGTGTATATAGATAGATACAGGCAGATTTTTCCTACCGATAGGTAGTTGTACTAGGAGACCAGACTAACACAAGAGGCAGTTAAAATTTGGTATTTTGATTTCAGATTATGTATGAACGGGATAGAGTACTGATCCCGCCTCAGTAGCCCAACCTCCAGTGCATATATTTCCATAACTATATGTTTTTGAAATTCAATAAACTTAGTGCAACATGATCGATGTGTTGTTTGCAGGGTATATTGATTATATTGACTTTTTCATATCCATATATCTCATTTCTAAATGTATTAGTGAAGACACTCAAATAAAACGAAATTGCTTATAGCTTTTTTTACACAATTATTATTCTTAATGCATATAGTTCCTACATTTAAGTGATAAAAAATCGACTGACCAGTTCAAGTCTGCAGTCTCTAGTAGTCCTATAACAGAACTCGACATCTGTGTAGTCTGCTCTCACAGAACCCATGAGCCAACCAATTATTTTATTGCCGTGTAGTTACTGACACTTGTGTCCAAACACGTGTGTCCTTTTGGCACCTATTGTTCGCGTAGGTCTGCTACACGTAACGATATATCGTGGCGATATAGCGTTGCAAGCCGAAATAAACATATTTATGGATCGTACTTGCGGCAAATCGTAAATCGTTGCAGATTACTGGACGCATGTGTGATTTATCGCTACATATGTAAAAAGTGTTTGATTGGTTTTTAGGGTTCCGTACCCAAAGGGTAAAAACGGGACCCTATTACTGAGACTTCGCTGTCCGTCCGTCCGTCCGTCCGTCTGTCACCAGGCTATATCTCAAGAAAGGTGATAGCTAGACAGTTGAAATTTTCACAGATGATGTATTTCTATTGCCGCTATAACAACAAATACTAAAAATAAAATAAAATAAATATTTAAGGGGGGCTCCCATACAACAAACATGATTTTTTTACCGTTTCTTGCTCGATACTAATAACGTTGCCTTATGTTGCATAGATAATGGTACGGAACCCTTCGTGCGCGAGTCCGACTCGCACTTGACCAATTTTATTTTATTCTCTTTTTTCTTCACATGATAATGTTTTATGGAGTGCATGTCTATATAATTTTCTATTCTATTTTAGTTAGCTAGCAACAGCTTGCCACAACCGCACATATTTCAATAAATACATTAATTATGAATTCAATTTAAAAATAAACATGTACGTCATCAAAAAACATGCACTAAAAATGCATTTTGTTGCCAAATGCAACATGTGACATGCAAACTTACGCTGCAACAGTACTAGGACATAAGCTGTGAGAGGAGGTCGAACGGGATCCGTAATGCATCCATAATGTAGGAAGTAGTTTATTTGTGTGTCGACTGTTTGTATGTGTGTATACTTGAATGAATGAATGACAATGTCTCGCCTCCAGATTTATTCCGGTATTATAAATACACGAGATGTTGAAAAATAATCATACATAATCATTGGTAGACTGTTTGAATAACGTTACTTTAATGTCAAGGTTGAAATAGATCGCTCACATCAGTCTAGACTGCTGCTAACTAAGTTAGCACTAGTATTAATTTTAAGTCATTGTCTGACCGATGCCGCGATGCTAGATTTTATCAGAACATTACCATATTTCATGTGAGAGTTTTTTATTAAGAATAAGTTATATTCTCTGTCCGTCTGATATATCTGTCCGTGTGGTGACGGATTAAGAATACAAGTGTCACCACCCCATCACCTCCCAAGGGTGCTGTATAAGTCAGCTAAGAGATATAGCACACAGATAACATCTTCTGTGAGAGACGGAAAACTCGAATATAAACCCTGTGCCAACAGGCCTGGTCAGCGCGGCACAGTAGACCATAATCCCTTCCAAAGCTGAGGAGGCCGTGCCCAGCAGTGGGACGTAAATGGGCTGGAGAAGAAGAAGAAGAAGAAGAAGTAGAAGAAGAAGAAGAGAAGAAGTTATATTCTAAAGTAGGTTAGATAATATCTGTTTACTAGTTTTATGTGTGTTATTTGTAATCACAGCAACTGGCATAATATCTGGGCGAGTGATTTATTATTTACAAGCAAATTAAAAGTATGACATATTTTAGTTATTAAATAATATAGAGCTTTTTTCGTCTTAGCACATAATTCAGCTAAATTCCAGACAACCCTGACTGTGCCACGAGCCATGTTGACGATTATCATTCATTTGATAGCAGGCAGCTTAGGTAGACGGTAAAACTCGACTGTATGACTATATGAGGGCAAGTGAAGTATAACTAAAAGCAAATCTAACTGTAGCATAATCTTAACAATACATGAAAGCACCAAATCTCCAGGCGCCTGCATGAAACACGGTTGTAAATTACATTTTATGACGGGCTAGCCATGTGCGTAGCGTCCGTCAACGCAGCGAAGCTCCGAACAGACAAATTTGCGCGACCGAACGGTTCTCTACAAAACGGGGTAATATGAAACAGACTTTAGACACATCGCTGGAAGATTTCTATCATGTTTTCGAATAGCTAAAAAGATGTGTATGATGTAGTATGAAAACTATTTATCTGATTATTTGAAGCTTTGGTTCTTTGTATTCTGAAGAACGGTTTAGAAAAGCGACGAATTGGTCACTTCATTGAAAATTCTGTGCTTACAGTATCGGGAGGATCTTTCGTATTTTAAACGTATGAGGCATACCTTTATTTACAGATGGTTAACAACAAACAATAATGATTAACATTAGGATCACTTTTAAAAAAAAATTGTGAAACATTTAAACAAAAACTAAACAAAAACTATGAATTACACTTTATTTTAACAACATATTGAAAAACTCGTGTTAAAGTAATTTTACGAACATTTACTTCGTCCAATACAAATTACATTTTAAATTGGCTGCCGAAAACATCGAACACAACAAGCGAATGTTTAATATAGATAATGAAGCTTCATGAATAACAAAAAATGCACTACTGCAAATCATTAGATCTATCCACAGTCGATATATTACAGCCTCGGCACATTTCCAACGATAACACTCACTAATATCTATGTTTTGTATCAACTTTAAAACGTAGGAACGAATTAGGTTTCTACGTAGTGTGATTTGGAGCATACCACGATTAAAACTAACTAAAACAGAACTTATCCCTTCACCTCATGAACCCATGTTTCTTCCTTTCTTTTCAGCCTATTTTTTATTTATTTAGAGATCCAACTTGTTGATCACATATTCAAGGTCTAAACACTTTCGATTTTGATTTATTCTGCTAGAATTTATTAAGAAAACATGGCATCAATTGATGTTACGTAAACCAAGGTTAATTTAAATTACTAAGTAGATACCAGAGTTAACTTTAGACACAAGTTTAGATATAAAATAGCGTTGACAAATCAAAAAATAACTATGGTATGTAGGTACTATAGCAATACAAAGAGCCGCTAACAATATTTGACGCTATCCCAATGGGTATACGTCGCAATAATATTAGACATACTTCTATCACGCCTACATTTGCATACACATCAGGATCCATTAACTGACTGCCAATGTAAACATGACTTCACTAGACGGCAACTTAAAAGGCGTTAGGGGAATTTAAATCTTTCTAATGCATTTTGTACTACACCGCACAAGAAGATTAAGAGTTAGAACAATGTATTTTTTGCCAACCTTTTCTATTACCTAGTAACTATTGTAGATGCTTGATGGAAATAATAATAACTACTATTTTATAGAAAGCCTAGAAAAATAGGGTGTTTTTTTGCGATAATAAGACGTGAACTTTTACGCTATTGTATCTGCAATGGTTATCTGTGTAATATAGTAAAATAGAGGAAAGTAATATAATAAAATGTTTTATAACATTCGCTGTTTGGCACAAGATTGTCGCTTCCTATAGGACTAGATGACGCTGAATGACTTAATAGCCGTAAAATAAAAATACAGTCATAGATATTTGTACCTAGATAATGTGACTGACTACACATTTCAACTCAACCCTTGCAACGAACCCTCGGACGGCGGATGTAAACAAATGTAAATTACGGCTGGAGCAACCGCCATATGTGCGTTGCTCGAGGTTAAAAAACTTACTAATTGCTATCTGAATCTAACACAAAAAAGATGTTCAGTTTTACAACACGTCTGGCTAAAGATAAGTTCGGTCGAGATGGGTGCGAAGTGCGAACGCAGAAAAACTCTACCATCTTCCGCAAATAACGTCGCATTTTTTTTTATATTTTTATAGTTTTTGACAAATTTTTACATACTTTTTTTTTGACATTTAGGGAGATGAATCTATAAACTAAAACTAAAAAAGTAATGACTAACACTCTACGATTTTCGTTCAAGGACTCTACACTTCGCGCGGAGTGTTTGAACGAAAATCTTAGCGATTTCTTCTGAAACTTATTTTATACGGAGACTACTAGAAAGTAAACATAACTACTAAAAGATCTGATATCTTGAAAACAAAGATTTCATTTTTGGAATTTTCAATAATATTTCTTAGCAACGGTGAAACTGTGATAGCAAAAAATACTTTAACTAAATAAAAGCATAACGAATTATCTATTCTGTTAATACCTATTAATATAGTATTATACCTATTATATTATAGTGTAGATATAATATCTCTGTCAGTCAGTCACAATGTCGGTCATTACACTCAGCAAAAAATCTTTTTACAGACGACTAATAAAGTAATAATTGAATCAACCGGTATAATAATGCTTCGGTTCAGACATACTATATACGTTTATATAAAATATTAGTCTTATGATGAGACATCAAAACATGTACATATATACCACAGCGTGTGGGCGATCCATATTGGTTACATTTCGGTCTTTTGTATATTTTCTTAGAGCCGCGTATGGCACGCCAGTGATAACAAAGGGAACTGATGCATCCTGACTGCTCAAATTGAGACAGAACCCTTTTGTTATAAAATGGCCTATATTAAGCTACTAGATTTTTAATAACTTACTTAATTTTGGAAACATTTTTTAGCATATTTTAATTATAGTTTAGGAGTCAGATCTACGATTTTATACGTACGAAGCCTGTATAAATATGTTTGAAAGCATAGAAAACTCAGAATATTTGAATACTAAAATGCCCTACCCAAAGATTTTGACCCATTCCACATTCTCAGTTGCATCCAATAGCAGCTCAGTGCAAGCAGGAAAGTATTAAAATTGTCGACAATGAGTGAGAGAAGGAACGTGCATTTTCCAACGCTATAATATCTAGAGCTTGTATAGTTGTAAAGTGACACTTGCAATCTAGAACTTCTAACTGTTCATGGCCTCCTAGTACATGTTTGCAGCTATTGCACCTAAACTTGTTGTGTTTATATGCAAATGCAATCTTTTCGATGCAGATTTTGATTAACTAAACAGATGTCCTGTTATTGGTAGATCTTTTCTGTAATAAAGGTATTCATTTGTGCTTATTGAATGAATGAATAATGTTGTGTACCAGAAGACGGATATTTTATACACTTATGTACTTTTTTGTTGTATAAATTACAACAAATAAAATATATTTTATTTATATATAAATAAAATATAAAATATATAATATTTTATATATTTTATATTTTATTGATATTATCAACTAATTGTCCCGTGTGGAAATCGAACCCACGACCTCGTAAATATCAGTCCGCTACGCTAAGCACAGAACCACGGGGGTCTGTAAAATTATATTGAATAATAATATACTTAAAGATATTGTTTCAAGTTTTTATCTGTCGAAATATTTAAACAACGAGTTGTTGAAGTTCTCCGTGTGACGACAGATAAATAATACGTGACGTTAAGTGACACCACCCCGTTTCCTCCCTAGGGTGCTGTAAGAGCTGAATTCTGTCCTCATACATTAGTTTTTCAATTTACTAAATACGTTCGATTTATTTGATACCCCTGATTGACGGAGATTTAAAACAATATTCTATTGTACTTACCTACTCCTTTGCATTTTTGTGTATTGTGCAAGGGGCTGAATCATTTCATAAGTATACGACTTACGAGCTACGGTATCACAAACACACACTTACATGGCCTAGCGGTCAAACTTAAAATTCTTAGGATTTCCCCTCTCCTTTTTTTGTTACTTTTCAAAGAAGACTTGGCTTGTATATAAAATTATACAAAAGACAAATACGGTTAAAATAGGAATTTTATTTGTAAGAGAAGCTCACATTTTCAGTAAATGCTAATGTTAATTGGTCTGATTACAGAGATAGAACATCTTCGGGCATGACCATTTGTGCTGAATACGCGTATAGATTCTGATGCGCCGTCAGTCCACTTGTCAACTCAGCCGCATAGTAAAAAGTTTCACCATCTTGCACCTGTTGCAAATTCGCCAAATTCAGGAACTCCATTTGATCAATCTGATCGCCTTGCATAAAGCTTTCAACAATCATAGAACCATCCCCACCATGTGAACGCATATGAAAATTCAAGTGACTGCTTTGCTTAAATCGTCTGTTGCATACAGTACATTCAAACGGCTGTATGTTTGTATGTGTACGCATATGTTGTCGTAAATGGACAGACTGTGAGAAACATTTACTGCATATCACACATCTAAATGGTTTAATTTTGGTGTGCGTTCGAAGATGTTGGTCTAAGCCAGCCTTTTGTGTAAAAGCTTTTGGACAAAAAGTGCAAACAAATGGTCGTATACCAGTATGCATTCTCATATGTTGTTGTAATCCACCTTGTTGGGTGAAACGTTTAGCACATATAGAACATTGATGAGGTTTTAATTTAGCGTGTACGAGGCGATTATGCTCATCGAATTCAGTACTATCTAGGAATGTTTGAGCACAAGGACGACAGGAGTAGGAGAATCTGTTTGGAGGTTGGGCAGCTATGGCACCACTTGGTGGGTAATATTCTCGATCCAAACGTTTTTCGCATACTTGACAGCGCAATGCTGCTTTACGTCTCTTTGTATGTTCTTCTCGGTAATGTAGAGAGTAATCACAGCAGTTAAAGAATATCTGACGACATTGCATGGCTGGACGTATGGAGGAAGGAAAAGTACACGTAAATGGACCCCTGTTTACAATTAAAGATAATTATTATTCAAATTATACTTCTAAATCCTAAAATTTAAATAATAGTCTAATTAAATGACTGAAGATAATTATAAGAATATGACGACACTAAAAAGACAGCATATTGCATATCTTATACGGGACTCCTCCACTTTGGGAAGGATTATGATCTACTGTGCCGCGCTGAAAATAGATAGATGAACTAGAAATGGAAAAGCACTTGCTAGCAACCCAGAACAGAATTCCAGGTTTAAGAGACTGATCATACGATTTTATGATCATACAATCTGAATATCACTATCTACTAATCAATCTATGATTAAGGATAGGTTAATATCTATCTATCTCGTGTCAAATTTTTAACAAAGAATGCTGTCATCAATATAGTTTATTATACATATCCAAGTAAGGACAAAAGTTTAGATTAGTCTGATATAAGAATCGAGGATAAATAAAATACCTATAGAAAACGGCCGTTAGAGTAGTAAGAGTATCTCTCACTAATCCTTCCTAAAAGGGTTAATAATAAATAAATAAATAAATATTCACGGACATTTCACACAACGTCCTCTGGTCCCAAGCTAAGCTTATATGCTTGTGTTATGGGTACCAGAATACGGATAGAATACATATACTACTTTTTTTTTGTAAATACATACTTATAATACATAGAAACACCCAGACGCAGAAAAAACATTTATAGATAATAAGGATTTATATTATTTATATATATAATAAGGACCTATTTATGAAATAATATATTACCTCAAATCAATCGGTGGTTTCGGTTTCATTTGAGCTTTCCTTAAGACTCCGTCCAAACGTGATCTTTTCATAGCATTACCTAAGACCTCATCATCTTCGATAGTGACGAACAAATAACTAGTATCCTCAGAGAAGGTACGTGTTGTTATACCGTCGTGAATAGTCACAGGATCATTGTCATGAGACTTAAGTGGTACGAATCTAAATCCGCAAAGGCCGATTGTATTCTGCATAAGAAGTATTAAATATTAATACATGTATCTTGTCTATGTGGTGTGGGATTAATAATACAAGTGTCATTCCCTTTCCAGGGTGCTGCAAAAGTCAGTTAAGGAATTTTGTAAACCGAAAACATCTTCGGTAAAAGACGGAAAACTCGAAAACAAAACCTGTGCCAACACGCTTGGTCCGAGTGGCACAGTAGACCATAATCCCTTCCAAAGGAACGAGTACCTACTGGTCTCGTACCTTTTAAGTGGGGGTCAACCCACAATTCCTACATAATAAATGCCGATTAGTGCGGAGCTGTGTGTTATACTAGAATTCACATATTATGTAATAAAAAAACATGCTTTTTATGCCGTTGGATTGGTGCTATAAGGGATATCTATCTCTTAAATCTATACCTACCTACCTGTTTGATGTATCTACATCAAACAGGTATAGATTTTATACAGAGATATTTGTTAATAGTTATCGTGCCTGGATATTGTGCGTTGATGGCATAGACTGATCTCCGTCACTGCCAGTTATATCTCCATCATGTTGAGTTTTCCTATGATTTTGTAATGCATTTGCATTGTAAAACGTTTTCATGCACAATCTACAAATGAATTTAGCTTTCGTTTCTTCTTCGAAGGCAGGAAACTGAAACCAAAATAAATCAATTGAGAAAATTTTGAATAATCCCACACTACATTATCAAACACAGGAATAGTTAGTTGAATAGAAACCTTAAAAAAACCAATGTTAAAAACTCTCAAACTTACTTGAGTGCTATTTCCTGAATCGTTAGAATTTTCAAGTCTAGGTTTAATCGGGTTTAACAGACCATCGCATAATTGCTCCATTTATTATTATGAAGAACTGTATCGTATTACATATAAGTAATCAAGTATGTTAGTTTATTTCAACTGCAAAATGTTTTAATCAATGCAATTTAAATTGCCGCTTCTTTTTATTCACACACACAGAATAGCACAGAATAGATAGAAGATACTTGTTTTTATTTGCGACAGACCACCACATACTAATTTTAAGTTTCATCGTCATTACTCTATGAACATACATGCATGAGTATCTTCTATCTATTCTGTGCATGCATGTCATATTCTTTAGTGATTCATGCTTTTGAATTTACGATCTAATTCAAATTGGTTTATTATCACTTAATCTTATCATCATAACTTCTAGTAAGTGGGTATTGTAACAAACAAGCACTTCATTAAATCTAGACTATATGTAACTCTTTCATGGGTCATTGTATACGATTTTATAATAAACTCCCTATTGATGTAAGAGAATTTAATAATTCTAAATTTAAAAAATTCATTAAAACTAAATTATGTAAAAAGGCGTATTATAAAATTTCTGATTATATTAAAGATGATAAAGCTTGGGAGTAAGTTGCTCTGGAGCAATACATATTCTATATTGTAAAGTTTTATTAGCATTGTAAGTATAATGGACATTTAATTAAAAAAATATTGATTTGATTAAAAGCTCTGCTGAGTTTCTTACGCCGGTTCTTCTCAGCAGACAATGTCCTAGGTCGTAGCCAAGTCGTAGGTTTCACTTGTATCACTCTTGATCACTTGTTTTCGCTCTCGAAGTCACCTCGATCGTAGCTCCAACTGAACTGCCCGGGCTCGCCTCCAAGCCGCTATTTATATGCGCCAAGACGAGTTCTAGACCATTCCAGAAATTTCCCGACTGTGCGCGAACGTGATCTCCCGGAACGAATGTTTCTGGAAAGTTCGCACATGTACGGTAGTTCCTCTAACGCCATCTAGTATTGAAAAGGGGTTTCACTCTGTTCGGTTCTTTAAGTGGTTTTACTAGTTGACGCTAGATGGCACTAGCTCCTTTGTGCTTTGTGTGTTCGTAACAATATTTAAAAATTTCGGTACTCTCAAGACTGTTTATTATGCTCTATGTCGTTCTATTCTGAGTTACTGTATATCAGTGTGGGGCTGTGCTCCTGTGACTCACATGCTTCAACTAGAACGAGCCCAGCGCGCTGTTCTGAAGGTAGCTGACTGCAAACCTTATCGATTCCCAACTACAGCTCTTTTTAGAAAATGGAAGATTTTAACTGTCAGGCAATTATATGTTCTACAAGCTGTCTTGAGAAGACCTGTAAACCTTCCTCTAAACAACTCTCTGGCTTCCAAACGCAATTCTTACCACGTCTGTCCAGCCATACTGCATAGAACTGCTATTGCTCAACGTCATTTTTAAATTATGAGTGGTTTGCTATACAACAAAGTTAACAAAGCATGTAATATTCATCAATTAAACAAGTTTCTCTGTAAAAAGATGACGAGTAATTGGCTTATTGAGTTAAATTATAGAGATACTGAAAACCTATTAAAAATAAGTACATAATGTATATGTGTGTTTGTTCACAATACACAATGCCTTCAAACTGTATAACTCTCACACATCCATACACCCAAAACACACTAACACACACAATCCCTTATACCTAATTGTACTTTTTCTTGTCTTTTTTTTTAGTTTGTAATTAAATTGTGCTAAAATAAAAATGTAAGTGATTCCTGGTGGCTGTAACACAAGTTCAATCTTATCACGGACACCAGAGATCTACATCTTTTGCTGCTGTTTTAACAGCGTTTTATGCCTGTTATTTTTTTGTTAATTGATATGATGTAATTTATAAAAGAAAAAAAAAATTTAATACCCTAGTAAATAGTAAATTACAAATTTTCTAATATCGGCATTTATCGATAAACTGAAATCTGACCTAAGTACATCACTAATTGAGTAGCGAAGAACTTTCAAGAACGAAATAATGAATATAATCAATGTAAAATAAACTTTATCTAAATGACATAAGGTTGATTTTAACGAGACGTTCCAATAAATTATCAGTAAATTGGAATTAACTAACATTTTATTAAAATCAATTGATATTGTACTTACCGATGGCACGAAATACCTCCATTTTTAAGATTTCTTCTCCTACTATTATTCTTGCACTCCAAAACTGAACAATACGGCATATCTACGGCGAAATAAGCTTGTCGGGATACTAACAACACGAAATTCTGGAAATATTCAAAGTTAATTCAAGCTGTGTTAAAAAAGAAATAAATATAAGTATGGATGAAGGTATAAACAATGACTTTTTTTTATATTCCACACATGTCATATAATGTGAATACAACTCCTGATTACATTCCATTTCCAAATTTTCCGGTCCTTTTTTAAATAATTTTATTCCTTCCCTAATTTTTGAACATGGCAAAAGTAAAACGATGCTAAAATAGGAAAAAAAAAAATGTGAATACAATGTTTATTTTAGATTTTTTTTTCAACACTGAACTTAGCGCACTCTGCTGGCGCATTTTAAAACTAATTCACGTTCCAATTAAGCGTCAGCATTGTGCGGCACTGAGTCGCATTATGCTCTGCCATTGGAAAACGGGGTTTATCTCGATGCCGCGATGGCTTGTTCATCACTAGACAATACTACTCTGTATCTAGTCAGTAATCTGTGACAGTGACAGTGACATTATTTTAATGTTACCTTTGTTGTGTTACTCTGTGATTCACTTTATTTTATTTCGTGACCCGGTGTCGGTACGCGCATGAAACGATTCACTTTTGGATCCAGTTTTACTACTCAAACCATGGCTGGTTCAGCACTACGGCGCCTAATGGCTGAATATAAACGTAAGAATAATCTAGCATTTTTTTACAATACATTTTCTCAGAACTAAAATAATATCTCTGACTTGGCACAACATTTTATAACTCTACATTTATTGTACGTCTTTAGCTTTAGAATCGTTTTAAATTTTTCAGGGCTGAAATAACCAGGTGTATAAAACCTGCTTATATAAATTAGTAGATAATAACTATTAAGTTTAATCTGATACTTTTTATATCTTTATACTTAGTCTGTGTCTGTGTAATTCAATTTTCACTTCAATAAAGTTAAATTCTTTTTCCAGCTGTAAATTCCCATAACATTATTTTTATAATTATTATTGCAAACTTTAGGTTGAAAGTAAAAAGTTATGCTTTGTGACCATGTTACTTGCTATAATAATTTTTTTTTCTATAGATTGATAAAATATAATAAATATGTATTTAGTAAATATTTAATTGAGATAAATAAGATTAGATCAAATTTAAAAATTTCACAGGATTTTTTTTTGTCATATCGAGAGTACCAGAACACTTGTGTCCGAAATCCTTTGCAAACTTAAAAATACCTTTTATATTTCAATACCTTTTATACAACAACTACTATCATTGATTCCATACCATGTCCAATGTTAACCAACAAATTATGGACATATACATTCAGTCTGAAAAAGACAGCACTGGTATTTTAGTATAACATGCGTGTACTTGATATTTAGCAGCAATGTAATTTATAGTAATGTATGTTATGTATAATCTGACCACCAGTATAATTATGATTTCTATGCTGTGCCATAATGAAAGTAGAATAAATGCTGTAGAGATGCGCACTTTGAGAAGTATGTGTAATGGACTGAAACATAAATGAAGTCATAAGAGAAAGTTGTGGTTTGAAAAAGGATGTAGTAACTAAGGTGGAGAAATGTATGCAAACATGGTTTGGCCATGTGGAGAGGATGTATGATAGACGATTGACGAAAGGCATATACATGGCGGAGGTAAGTGGGAACGCTTGGGGAGGATGCCAGAGAAAAATATATTCAATGTCATCACCGGTATACTTCAAAAATTTCAAGTGTGTAGCACTTACAACTTTCAACAAAAAAAAAAAACGGCCAGCTGTATGAGTGTGGATGGAGCCAAGGAAGTGTGTTTGAATCGTATGGCGCTCTATAATCTTTGCCCACCCCCATGAGAAAAAGGCGTGATCTTATGATGATAATTAAAATAAATAAATATTCATGGACATTTCACACAACATCCTGGTCCCAAGCTAAGCTTATATGCTTGTGTTATGGGTACCAGAATATGGATAGAATACATATACTACCTTTTTTTTGTAAATACATACTTATAAAATATAGAAACACCTAGACGCAGTACAAACATTTGTATGACAATTAGAAAAATCACACAAATGATTGTCCCGAGCGGGAATCGAATCCTCGACCTTTTGATTGGCAAATTATAATCTATCCTAATATTATAAAGAGAAAAGATTTGATTGTTTGATTATTTCTTTGAAATATATGTATAAGCGCTGGAAATACTTCTTATATAATTTCAGAACTGACACTAAATCCACCAGAGGGTATAATAGCTGGTCCAATAAATGAGGAGAACTTTTTTGAATGGGAGGCCCTTATCACGTGAGTTTGTAGATATTTAACATGAAATATTTAATTACATAAGTACATATATGAAAAATCATTATATGCATTTGAAATCTATGTAGATATCTTCATATAATTGTACAAAATTCTTGTGCTGTTTGCTACCAAAGTTGCTGTTAGTAAAAAACAATTTGAACATTAAAACTTTTTTTTTTATTGGTGAAGAAATTTGTACCTACATGAATAAATAATATGCATTTTATTTCTGAGACAATTTGTGTGCATGTTGGGTAGATCAAAGAATTTGCTAACTTGAAAGTTTTTATACAGCTAATTTCCGAGGCTTATGCAAAGTTTGTATCTATGTAAACTTTAAATGCAGCAAAATTCCGTTTTATTAACATATCTAACTGCTTGAATTTTGTTTAGAATTGTAATTTTTGCCGAGTTTCAAATTTTATTATTGCATAATTATATTACTATACATTATGTGCTTGACGTGGCGAATGCATTGTCATGTTACCAATTAATGCTGTTTGCGTGTTTTGAGTTGCTAACGACGTGGCTTATTCGTAATATCCAATCAGAAATACAATAGGTATAATAAAATATTATTATTTGTTACAGAATTATGTTGTTTCTGTATATTTTAGCACATTTGTGACATTTTTTAGGCACATGGCATCAAATGACCTTTCCCGGTATCATTGCAACTGATAAAATAAAGGTTATCGGTGCAACAATTTAAAAAATAAGACATTAATTGCAATATATCGGTTTAGATAAAAAAATAATTTTGTGCTAATTAAGTTTTGTAATCACTAATTAAGTTCAAGCTGAGCGAACATGTAAGTCTTATGAACAGACAACATATGAGCATGCTTAACCTTGGGTACCCTGCCTTGAAAACTCTAACTTAGACTAAAGAGGTTAAACTCTTAGTTTAAGTTGGTCCCATATGACTAAATACATACTACATACATCCGTTATTAGCTAATCAAAAACTATGTTATAACACAAGCATAGCCATATAGCTTAATTTAAAACGATTTCTTTAATTATATTGTGGGTCTATATTTATCACATACCAGTTGCAACAAAAGTATAATTTTTCAGAGGTCCAGAAGGCACATGTTTTGAGGGAGGAATTTTTCCAGCCAAATTAGTTTTTCCGCCCGATTATCCATTGAGTCCACCAAAAATGCAGTTTATATGTGAAATGTTTCACCCGAATAGTAAGTATTACTTTGCTAATATGTTTTGTTTGTAGGTATAATTGATGTCTTACTATGTGGTATTTGTATTGCAGAAAGGTTTGACTGTCAGGATGGCAAAGTACATACTAATGGTTTTATTCATAATGACTTATCGGAGATTTAAAAGTTCGCTAAAATCGATTCACGAAAATTGTCAAAACTTGTTATTCATTACTTCTTTTTACGCTAAAACGTTTATTATCTCTCCGATAAAATCTCCGTTTAAACCTCCGATAAGTCATTATGAACAAGGCAGTTAATCTATAAGCTTTAAAAATAATTTACTGCAAACTTGTCTAATGGTCTTTACTAATAGGTTGAATATAGATAATTCTACCCAGGATGCTGTAAGAGCCATATAAGTCTTAGATAACTTCCTTTACTAGATACGGAAAACTATAACTAAACTTTTTGCCAAAGCGCGTAGTCACCGCGGCGTGTCCTAAAAATAGGACGATAATGAGCTGGAAAGGAGAAGGGTAAAAAATCAGGTACTTTATAACTAAAACGTGTCTTTCTATGATGCTAAGAAATAATATAACTGATAATATATTTTACGAGAGACGAAAAGCTCGCTCCTAAATCTAATGCCAACTTGCAGCTCAGTGCAGGAATAGGCTTCTTACATAGTTGGTTGGCACCTTACCATCAGTTTCCATTGACGCATACTGTAACTTGGAATGTGAATAAGCTCCTATAAAAGTGTAGTATTTGCTTTATAGACTACAAGCTTCTGCACGCGGCTTCGCACGCGTTAGTGGCCGAACCGAATTTAAAATCGATACTAAAATCAATAGCAAAATTTAAATAAATCTCCAAAAATTTTAACTAAATACGACACGATAATCACAACTAAAATTGGTATCAAAAAACAAACCAAAACAAAAAATAAGAACTAACAAACTAAAAAAAAAGTTGAAACGAAACTTAAGTAGAACATGAAATATCTATTATATAAAATTCTCGTGTCACAATTTTCTCCTCCGAAACGGCTTCACCGATTTTTATGAAATTTTATATGCATATTCAGTAGGTCTGAGAATCGGCTACTATCTAATTTCGTATCCTTAAGTAATAAGGTTTGTTCACCCCTGCTATTTGTATTTGTAACAATGTTTGCCGGGTCAGCTAGTAAATTATAATCGAACAGAGATCAAAGGCTAAATTGAAACTATAAGAACCTATGAAATCAATATTGCAACTCTTTCTGTCGAACCAAAAAAAAATCGACGTTGTATAGAATATAGATACTTGCCTATTCCGACCTATATAATTCGGAAAGGGTCTCATAAAAAAAAAATTGTCGGTACTAAATACCACACAAGGAGTTTCTATTCCAAGCTACCGCGTAAATCGCTTGTCTCAGTCTTGAATAGAAAACTTCTTGCCAAAGTAAAAAAATAAATTATCTATAAGGTGACGTATTCTCCTGGTTGCTATGACAACTGAAACTAAACAGAAATGGCGGACCTATTATTTTATACCATATTTCACAAACGTATGCGTTTATTATCATGAAGCCTATTTTAATTCCAGGGCTATAAATTATCTCTACACCAATTTTCGTGCAGTTTCGTTCGGTAGATTTTGCGTGAAAACGTCACAAACAAACAAACAAACTCACTGTCACTTTTATATATAAGTAAGAAAAATAATTCCCTACTAAAGTGAAACTTAAATGAGCTGGGAACAAAAATAGCAAGCCAAGTGGTCACTACCTAACATGTATATTATTGAGGAGTAATAACAAAAGCTATCACGCCCATAGGCCCACGGGTAGGGGTCGTCGGCGCGCAATAGCCGGCGGCCCCGGCCCGCGAGGAGGCCACGAGCGACGGGTCAGGGGACCTGTCGCGCTGTTAGTGGCGGACGACCTCTCGCCGAGTGTTCCGGCGAGAGCGGTCAGTCCAACGGGGGGGCACGTTGCCCACCCCGTCGCTGTGAGCCCCCACCACTAGGGCCCCCCCCCGTGTCGGGTCGTGGTAATACCTGAGTAACTACCATGGCCCGGCAACGGGCGAGGAGAACACCGTAGGTTTAGTGGGTAGGCTGGGTCGAGAATATCTCCCCGGGAGTCCCACACGACGTCCTCCGGCTGCCCCTGCAGTCGGGGGGTAAGTGCGTAAAAAGCATTCCTACGAAAAAAAAAAAATAATAATCACGCCCATAGGATCTGGACTTAACATTGTAATTAAGTCTAGATTATGTTATCATTAAAATGTATTTTTATAAACAAACTTATTAACTGTACGTTATCTCAAATTGTATCCGCAATATAGTAAATTAATAAGGTCATCTTTTTGACTTTCTCGAGCGCAGTGTGTATTTTTTAAATATCTAGTTCTACAAATCAACTTGACACTAAAAAGAAGAGATAAGTCATCTTTGAAGATAATGTTGTATTGCAAATTACTCGTAGAAATAGCGACACGTAGTAAAGTATATTATTCTTATTTTCTATATCATTATGGTCTTTTAAAAAGTCTTTCATTTAAATAATTGAGATTTAAAAAAAAAGTTCATTCGACTTCATTTGCCTTTGAAATTTGAAGGTTTTCTTCGATTTCTCAGGAGATAACCATGAGATCCTGACCTAGTGCCAATGCAAACACACGGGTACCGCCACCTTTCAATTAAAAAAAGAATAATTAAAATCGCTTCGCCCAGTTAAAAGTTATGAGTTAACAAACATAAATTAAAAAAATTAAAAAGCATACAGACAAAATAAGAACCTCCTCCTTTTTTGATGTCGGTAAAAAAATATCTCTTACTAATTGAAAAATTACAAAAGTATAAGACGTCTATTTCATGTAATCATCATCAGCCCGTCCCGGCCTCGAAGATATCCTACTTGACCTTATCCTACTGACTTGTACCTACTTGATAACGAAACCGATAGTCTGTCCATAGGGGATCCATTGTCCTAAAGTGCCTAGGGTCTGTTGTAGGTGAAACTCGGTCCTGTCATTACTTTGCGCCACCAAGACAAATACATATTTCACAAAATATGTAGCACAAATATTTGAATAAAATTTGTTTTAAGATACACCTCAGAATTATTAATTTATAAATTTTTGCAATAGACTGGCTATGCTTTTACTTAATAAATCAAATTTTAGTGGAAAGTGCAAGTTGGTGCGAACCGATCGATAGATGGCGCTGTACAAAAACATAGTTGTGCGTGCATCATGTGCTGGTCCCATGGTAGCTCAGTTGGAAGAACAACGGAACGGTATTCCGATGTCTTGGGTTCAAGTCCCACTCATGGCGATCATGTTTTCCCTTGTAATTTTATTTATTAAAATACATTTTTAACTTGTAACTACCTACTTTTAGTATACGCTGATGGCAGAGTATGTATATCAATCTTGCACGCACCAGGAGACGACCCAATGGGTTACGAGAGTAGTGCTGAAAGATGGTCACCAGTTCAAAGTGTTGAGAAAATATTGTTGTCAGTTGTTAGCATGTTGGCTGGTAAGTGTGTTTTTTTTTATCTTGGAACAATATTTGGTACTAGGTCGGTACATATCTCAAGCCAAATAAATAAATAATAAATAAATATTCAGGACATTTCACACAACGTCCTCTGGTCCCAAAGTAAGCTATATTTCTATGCTTGTATTATGGGAACCAGATACGGATAGACTACATATACTACTTTTTTTTTGTAAATATATACATAGAAAACACCCAGACGCAGTACAAACATTTGTATGACATTTATGAACATCACACAAATGATTGTCCCGAGCGGGAATCGAACCCGCGACCTCGTGATCGGCAATCCGTTACATGAACCATTAGACCACGAAGCCCGTCAATGCCAAATGTCAAAGCCAATGTTATCATATCTAAAGAACCTAAACATAACATTACAAAACATAAAAAAAATTACCCATAAAGGCATTTATCTATTAATGAAAACCACGTTAAAATTAGTTTAACTTAATTGCGAACTGTTAAGGTGGTAAAGACAATGAATATACTACGGCCCAACGGAAGACCAGCGCTGGTTTTTGACCAGCATTATGCTGAGTTGGGTCCGTATTTGTGACTACACACATTTATTTATTTTATTAGTTCTGTGAACAGTGTTGTATTTTTTTTTATATCTTTATAAGTTAGATTTTGTTTTGTTATTGTCATATGAGTAGTCACAAATAAAAATTTTCTTTCTTTCTTTCTTTTCTTTCTAATATTAATGAACAATGAATATTAATGTCCATGTAGTGACAACAAAACGAGTGTCAACACCACCCTTATCTCCCCAGGGTGCTGTAAGAGTCAGCAAAGGGATATCATAAGCAGATAACAACCTCTGTGAGAGACGGAAAACTCGAAACTAAACTCTATGTAGTCTATGTCAACACGTCTGGTCAGGGTGGCATAGTAGAGCAATAACCCTCCCAAAATAGCAAACTGGTTCTCCTGGGAAAGAATATTAAGAGGATACCAAAATAGCTTCGTGCATTTTTCTATGTACGAAGTTTTCATTGTTTCTTTAGATTGAATGGCTAGAGCTCTAATTTTTAAGTATATGTTTTTTCAATATATGATCTAGGATCGCATAAACTCAGAAACGCGATTGAAAAACGTTTTCTCGATAGAAAATCTAGGCGAAACAACCTCTCTAATTTTTTATTTTTTTCATTTGTCGGTCTATTATCGCGTATTAACTAATGAAATAACTTTAAAAACATAGGTAACTATTATGTATAGAAACACGTAAATCAGAATTAAAATATATTTAGTAGATTTTGAGTAAATAGGAAAAGTATCCCTAATTCTTCATTTTCTGTGCCTACTGGCTGTGTTAATATGTACGTGTCGGCGATGATATACGATAATATTGATGTAGGCCCTTAATGGAGACTTCACAAAATCTCCTACAGTCCTAAACACAGCTTAAAACTTGTGATATGTGTGCAGACTACCATTATAAGTGTTATTTTAACTCACTTGTATTGGCTTTGTATATATCTATCTATCATTCTACCTATGTTAAAATATATCCTTATCCTCACCAATTTATAAACGTTAAAACGAGTAGATGACTCAAAAAAATTTTGACGAGCCCAAGTGTTAATGTGTGTAACGAAACTAACTACCTAACTAACTAATTTAAAAAACTGTGCAATGCCATCTATTGAGCGGTATAGTAAACTTCTGTTTGTTAAGGTGTGATTTTTAAATTACACCCGTACGAAGTCGCGGACAACAGCTAGTATCTAATAAAGGAAATCTTTGCAAGTTATTTTCAACCTAATCTATTAGGTTGTTCGGAAAGTCTTTTCGTATTTTCCCGACAGAGTATTTAATTGTATTCTTTCGCACCCAACTTCACATTTAAGCCGTATAATTTTTATATTATTATGCTTTGAGAGCTCATATAGCAAGGCTTGTGTGTGAAAAATTCCAATTAATTCTACGCTGTAGTTATTGGTTGGTGTCCTTTTAAATATGGCGAGCGATAAGCAGCATTTTCGACATATCTTACTGTTTTACTAAAGAAAGTGTAACAATGCTGTTTAATCCAGAAAGAAATTGACTGATCTGTATGAAGAAGGTGTGTTGACAGTACGCCAGTGCCAGAACTGGCGTTCGGGAAGGCCGGTTGAAGCTGATAAAGACGCGATAAAGGTATTAGTTGATGTGAACCGGCGAATAACAACACGTGAGATCGGATTGAGGATAAATTTATCAAATTCAACAAAAAAAATTAAAGTATTTGTTTATTATACGAAAACTGTCTTTCATTTCCACAACAAAAAAAGAAATGACTTTCCGAGCAACCCAATATATAGCGGCATGCTGAAAATATTCTTAAATGATTTACTGTTCATATTTCAGAGCCTAATGATGAAAGTGGAGCTAATGTCGATGCTGCTAAAATGTGGAGGGAAGATCGAGAACAGTTCAATAAAATTGCAGAACAACTTGTCAGAAAAACCTTAGGGTTGTCAACACCTTAAAAAATATCATTCCCAAAAAAAAAGTAGACGCTAAGTATGTAGGGTGGGTTATATTCAATTTAATATATATTAGCTTTAGATTTTTTTAAACACCAATTATTAATATTTTATTATTAAACGCAACTCGCAACAATAATCTATGGAGCATTGTAGAAGTTTAAATGTGAAATATTTATATACTAGTATTAAGTCACCAAGTGAATTATACATAGTATGTTTTTAAGAAAAATATAACGCAAATATAAAATTTTAAGATAGTTTATTATTATTATAATTCAATCATTGTACAATTTTTATTTTAATGACAATATTGTTACTATGGGACAAAGAATTTTATATAATTTGAATTTTAATTATTATTGCGTAATTGTTAAGTTGTTGTTTGTTGTGCAAACTATGTTAAAAACTTGCAATAAACTGCAAAGTTGAAAGAATGCAACTTATTCATGTCACAATATACTGCATTAGTACGCAATGTTATTTGATACTGGTGTCAATTCTAACTCCATCGAACTAAACCAATAAATTTGTTACATAATAAACAGAATAGTTATTTATAACAAATAATCAGTATGCTGATTTGTTGGTTTCATTTCGAATGTAATTAAGTTTTCAATGCTTCAGAATAAATATTTTGCAGATATTGCATGCAATATTCCCTGCTTCAAATTTAAACTAGATTTTTAGGCTCATGGTACCAGATTGGGGATATAAAAATGTTCTAATCTTATATATAAAATTCACGTGTCACAGTGTTACCATACTCCTCCGAAACGGCTTGACCGATTATTATGAAATTTTATATACATATCCGTTTGGTCTGAGAATCGGACAACATCTATTTTTCAAAATCCCTGACATTTGTATGGCAAAACAATGTTTGCCGGGTCAGCTAGTCTAATATATAAAATTCTCATGTCACAATATTCGTTCCCGTACGCCTTCGAAACGGCTTGACCGATTCTTATGAAATTTTTATGCATATTCAGTAGGTCTGAAAATCGGCTAATATCTATTTTTGATACCCCTAAGTGATAAGGGTGGTCTACCCCTGACATTTGTATGGCAAAACAACCTTTGGCGGGTCAGCTAGTCTTCTAATATATAAAATTCACGTGTCACAGTGTTAGTTACCGTACTCCTCCGAAACGACTCGACCGATTTTCCTCAAATTTTGTGTACATATCCTCTAGGTATGAGAATCGGCCAACATCTATTTTTCAAACTTTTTTTTTTAGTATGGCAAAACAACGTTTGCCGGGTCAGCTCGTAATATATAGAATTGACATCAATAATTATATTCTTGGCAGCCGTTATAAGTAATAATATCTGTACCGCGATATATCTGTATTTTATTACTACCTGCGTCTAAGATTTTATCAAATTGAATTGTATTTATTCCCATTTAACAAAATTTTTTTATTATTTTAACATTGAATTTTAATTATTTATGTATTTATTATTTTAATTACAATTGTTATTATTTTAATTATTTTTCAATTATGTTCATATTATGTCTGGTGTTTGCCGTCGGTAATATTAATTATGTTTTATCGTTGTCTTTAATATGTCACCGTCATTGTTTTTTTAAAATGTTGACTCATTATTTTGTAATCATAAAAATGTAAGTATTTTAAAATTGGATTTTATGTATTAGTACATATTACTGTATCAGTGTATGGTTTTATTTATCTGGAATTATTATTAAATTATTTTTTTAAATAATATGTTTATTTATTTAGAATTAACATTATTTAACACAAGCTGTGCCCCGCGGTAAAAAGGATAAAAAATCAGTTCGACTTAGATTATCCCACAGGAACATTACATTCTTTCGGGATTAAAAAGTAGCCTATATGTTAATCTGGTATTTAAGTTACGTTATGGTAAAGTTTAATTAAAATCCATTCTGTAGTTTTTGTGTGAAAGAGTTAACATCGATATTTACAAACTTTCACATTTATAATATTACTAGGATTAGGATTTACATTGCCTGTCAATGGTGCCAATTATGCTTGGACAATTAAGAACTAGGCAGTACTTAAATTACTTGTACATGAAATTTATTTTTTAAGGGCCTACATCAATATTATCGTATATCATCGCCGACACGTACATATTAACACAGCCAGTAGGCACAGAAAATGAAGAATTAGGGATACTTTTCCTATTTATTATAAATCTACTAAATATATTTTAATTCTGATCCACGTGTTTCTATACATAATAGTTACCTATGTTTTTAAAGTTATTTCATTAGTTAATACGCGATAATAGACCGTCAAATGAAAAAAATAAAAAATTTGAAAGGTTGTTTCGCCAAGATTTTCTATCGAGAAAACTTTTTTCAATCGCGTTTCTGAGTTCATGCGATCCTAGATCATATATTGAAAAAAAACATATACTTAAAAATTAGAGCTCTAGCCATTCAATATAAAGAAACAATGAAAACTTCGTACATAGAAAAATGCACGAAGCTATTTTGGTATCCTCTTAAGAAATTAATTGAATAACAAATACGTGTTTGGGATTTGTATTTCAATTACTTGCTTCAAACATAATTTGCAATTAGTATTTCAAATATTTGAGATGAGACTTTAAAGTACGTTTTAATTTTAAAACACATTTAACAGGAGCAATTTGTATTTCAATAGCAAGTTTGGTATTTGGTCCAACTTGGCACAACAAAAAAAAATCTCTATTCGATAAAGTGGACTAAATTCGATTGAGGTTCGCACGAAAATCGATTGTAAATGCCCCTCTCATGCTGCCGCCATGGCCATACCTATATATAGCCCATCGTCTTTCTCGATATACATAATGTTTATCGAGAAAGACGATGGGCTATATAATATCGCGCTGTGATCAAAAGGAGCGCAGCATCAGTGACAATGTTGCAAAATCGGGATTATTTTTAAATCCCACGCGTACGAAGTCGCGAGCAACAACTTACTAGTCTATCAATATAAATTGAAGTAGACAGCCGTTCACAAGTTATGCGTATACATAATGTTACATTTGTATACGAAGCAACTGCACCAAATTGGAAAATATTTTTGCTGGAAACGTATTTTTAGTTCGAATTTACGTCTTTTTTTTCTAAATGGCTTCTCCCCTACACTGTGGAAGGACTAGGACCTAGTACGACTAGACCCTATAATTAAACAAATTGGGGCTGCCTTGGAACGGCTAAATTCTGCGTCATGTTCAAATAGAACTCCCAACAAAGGTTTCCGTTCCGTTATTACATTCCTCGTGGTTGAGTGGTTTATGTAACGGACTGTCGATTCCCGCTCGGGACAATCATTTGTGTGATTTTTCTAATTGTCATACAAATTTTTGTACTGCGTCTGAGTGTTTCTATGTATTATAAGTATGTATTTACAAAAGAAAAGTACTATTATGTATTCTATCCGTATTCTGGTACCCATAACACAAGCATATAAGCTTAGCTTAGGACCAGAGGACGTGTGTAATGTCCGTGAATATTATTATCACCAAATAACGATAACATAACAGAATGAGGGCAGGAAAATGATGATGATAAAAATGATTTGTTTATGTAGCATCAACTGATGAAATCTGACTGAAATTTTTAGTTCTCTAGCTATTACCGTGCCATAGATACAGCCTGGTGACAGACGGAGGGGTGGACGGTCAGCGAGGTCTCAGTAATGGAATCCTGTTTTACCTTTTAGTTCAAAACCCTAAGGACTAGGTTAGAAGTAGAAGGTATAGACACTAATGGTCTTATTCATAATGACTTATCGGAGGTTTAAAAGTTCGCTAAAATAGGTTGGCGAAAATTGTCAAAACTTGTTTTTCATATTAGTCTTTTTACGCTAAAACGTTTATTATCTCTCCGATAAAATCTCCGTTTAAACCTCCTATAAGTCATTATGAATAAGACCGTAAAAGTAACAACCGCTGCTTGTGCTGGAAATCTATTATTTATTAAAATATTGTCATTCATTTATTTTCTTATTTCTTACATATTTTTAAAAAGGATTATAAAAATAACATTCACGAAAAATTAAAAAAATACATAATAAACACACAAATTAACACAATATACACACTTAATAAACACATACACACATTACAATATTTATTAAAAAATATATAAGTAAAATAATCTACTTCGTTCAAAAACTAAAGAAAACACACTTGAAAATCCTGAATATTTTTTAAATAATTGCCTTGTCCTCGGTCCTTGATGTGTATGCAAAATTTCAAATCAATCCGACTATCGCAATGGGTGAAAATCGCGTTAAAAGATTCCGTTACATAGATCAATACATGCATGTTAAAAATAGTTCGCCACCGGCATATCGGGTACAGAGACCAAGCTGCCGGCGGTTAAGGATTAAAATATTGTATTGCTATCGGCCCTTGAATTGACAAGTAAGTAAATCTATAAATAAATCTAAAAAGTCTGTACTTTGGCGATATTGAAAAATTGGATAGGCGGTCTTTATTGGCGTAATAGAATCCAAGACAAAGGTTTACAGAATTTTTGTCTGTATGTTTTTACGCGCATCAAGTCAGAACTACTGTTTTTAGTGATACCTATGTTGGTAGAGATCTAACTTAAAGTATAGGCTTTTATCCTGGGATAACATCTATTACCATCGGTAAACCTGCTTTAAGTTTCCAAATAAAAATAATTTCATTACGTAACTATTAAAAACTAATCTAATAAAAGAGTATTAGAAAGCCAGAAAAGAGTAAGGTTTTTTGCACCAGTCACCACTGAGGCGCTAAGGCGCTGTGAGTTCGCATCTACTTTCAAGGTAGGTATAGGTTTAAATGTATTTATGTTATCTTGTTTATTCGACTGGACATGTATTTGTAAATGTATTCATACTCTTCATAGATTTATTATTGTCCTATCTTATCACTTAGAATAGTTACACCAATAATAATTATAATGAGCAGATGATAAATTAATAATAACTCATGCATGTGTCTGCTTCCTTGCAGCGCAACATTGTATTTGTTGTCTTTCTATTGTTAATTACTTATTTCATATCAGTGACATAATTATCGTGATACAATGTAGCTTAGTCCTATAAATAGGTCTATCTGTGATAACAAAGGAGGATGCAAATTGATGAAAA
This sequence comes from Orgyia antiqua, assembly GCA_916999025.1. Classification (NCBI taxonomy): domain Eukaryota; kingdom Metazoa; phylum Arthropoda; class Insecta; order Lepidoptera; family Erebidae; genus Orgyia; species Orgyia antiqua. Next base: position 5,040,494 of record OU779863.1, on the reverse strand, counting down.
TACGTATCAACACAGTGGGAATTGTCAATGCTAGAAACCTTAAACTTGGTATACCGTTACGTTATATCTCCATCTTTATCCCAGCTCATTAACGATCTATTGCTGGGTACGGGTCTCCTCTAATTTGGAAGGGTTTTGGTCTTTTATACCGCCCTGACCAGGCGTGTCGGGTTTAATTGTTAGTTGTTTTCTATGTATTATAAGTATGTATTTACAAAAAAAAACAGATGTGGTGTCGTGGGACACCAGGTAGGAACGAAGTTTCTTCGGCTAATGTAGAATCGACACAATTTGCAAAAGAAAAATCGAGCTCAATTTTTGCACGAGTCCAACTCGTACTTGACCAGTTTTTATCCAATACCTAAAGGTGTAAGAAGAGGGTGAATGTATGTTAGTATTTTATTTATAAATCCGTCATATTACTCGTCATAAATCCGTCATATTACTCGTCATAAATCCGTCATATTACTCGACATAAATCCGTCATATTACTCGTCATAAATCCGATCCGATTAATTGGCTATTTCGTTGTTCACGTTTATATAAATTAAAAATCTTTAAGGTCTTATTCATAATGACTTATCGGAGGTTTAAAAGTTCGCTTTAAAAGGTTCGCGAAAATTGTCAAAACTTGTTATTCATATTAAGTCTTTTTACGCTAAAACGTTTATTATCTCTCCGATAAAATCTCCGTTTAAACCTCCGATAAGTCATTATGAATAAGACCGTAAGTCTTTAATATATAGTTTATATAAAAAAGTTCAGTTACCAGTTTTCAAACTGTGTTATTAACGCTGTCAATGCTCATTTATTAGTTAAGTTTAGTTGTGCACATAGAATTGGTACCATTGACAATTAGCGCATCAATTGATTGGCCTTTATCAAGTTAGTGTTCTAAGATAGGTTATTAAAAATAAAAATATATGAAAGAATTTAGAAGCCAAATAGTAACACGATTACAAAAAAATATAGACTAAACCTATCTTGAAGGCTATACGTTACATGAAAGTTTAATTAAAAGCAATTTTGGGAGATAATTTTTTTGCAGTCGAACATCTTCATTTTTTAAATTAGCGTTTATGTAGATACCTCTGTCTTATTTTACGAAATCTTCTATACTTACCTACCCGAGTCCTTCGAGCTTAGACGGCCCTGTATCTAAACTTCTATACTAATACTAGCTGACCCGGCAAACGTTGTTTTGCCATAGCAACAAAAAACAAAGGTTTGAAAAATAGATGTTGGCCGATTCTCAGACCTACTGAATACGCATGTAAAATATTATAAAAATCGGTGAAGCCGTTTCGGAGGAGTACGGTAACTAACACTGTGACACGTGAATTTTATTTAAAAGAAGATTATAAAGCTGAAGAGTTATGTTTCTTTGTATAATTATTTAAACGCGCTAATCTCTGGAATCCAAGGCCAATTTCAAAAAGTCTTTCAATTTTTGTTTTTTTTTCTTTCTTTTTGTACATTTATCGAGGAAGGCTATATATAACATCACACTGCGACCAATAGTAGCAAAGCATCAGTGAACAATTTTGCAAAATTGGGGAACATTTTCTAAACTCTACACGTACGAAGTCGCGTAGCTAGTCTTTGATATGGCGATAACGGGAGTGAGTAATGATTACTGAAATAGGTATTTTCTGGAATATTCTGCATTCGGGTTGAAAGATCTTCTGCATTCGGTAGAAGAAAGACCTATTTACTTACAAAATCAATGGTATCAATTCTAAGTGCACAACTAAACTCAACTAAAAAATGAAAATTGATAGTGTCAACAACACAATTCGGTAATAATAACAGAACTTATTTATTAGAAAATCTGTATATTATAGGCTAAAGATTTTAATTAAGAATTATCTAATTAGTTGAAAAACTAATAAACACGCTTGAAAATCCTGAATATTTTTTGAAATTATTGCATTGTCATTGGTCCTTGATATAAGTGCAAAATTTCAGAACAACTACTGCAAGTGGGTTAAAATCCTACTTTCAAAGATTTCGTTACATAGATTAACACATTGATAGATACATACTGAACTTATATTAGCGTGTTGATAAAAATTGTGCACAATGAAATAGCCAGTCTACCAAAATACGCCGTAGCTGTTTTCGTCCTTTAGTTAAGTTTATTATTGCACGTAAAATTGATCACATTTTCTGTAAGGCGGTACCTATACATAGTTGACATTTAAAGGGTTTATCAGATAACATAGTAGGTATATTAAGCAGTAAAGTAAAAATAAAAACAATTAACTATATATCAAATTACATTTTATTTTAAACTATGCTTTACACATATTATGTCTATTGAAACATTAAGGAATTTATATAAAAATATAATATGATGTTCCTACATGTGGCTGCACAAATACGTAAATGTAAGTTTATCGACTTAAATTACCAACTTGCATCCACCAGATTGTCGTCTGGCGACTGATTATAGCAATGACAATTTGTGGAAGTGGTGCAAGTTCCGTGTTTGTATCTGACGGCTATGCAAAGTATTTTGCAAACGGCCTCATCACAGTCTGGAGTGTAGCAATCCGCACCGCAACCTGAAACAAAATTTCAATATTTTAGGAGGTCGTCTGTTCTTTAAGTAACTATGACGAGTTGATTTAAAATTTGACAGGCTTCGTGGTCTAGTGGTTTATGTAACGGACTGCCGTTCCCGAGGTTGCGGGTTCGATTCCCGGACGCAACCATTTGTATGATGTTTATCAATGTCATACAAATGTTTGTTCTGCGTCTGGGTGTTTCTATGTATTATAAGTATGTATTTACAAAAGAAAAGTGCTATAAGTATTCTATCCGTATTCTAGTATCCATAAAACAAGCATATAAGCTTAGCTCGGAACCAGAGCACGATGTGTAAAATAATATCCGTGAATATTGAATATTTATTAAAAGGTTTTAAGAAAAGTAACAACTGTAGTTCAAAACCACCGGTGTTTGGACACAACAAGTGCACAGCGGTGTCTGCGATCTTTCAACGCCGGCACCTGGGTCAATCCGTAAGCGTCGAAAGATCGCAGACACCGCTGTGCACTTGTCGTGGAAATGAGCATCGTATATTCTTCAAACCTCGATAGACTTTTACTTTCCCAAAACTGTGAGTCTCTCTCTCTCTCTCTCCAGCCTATTAACGTCCCACAGGCATCCTGCACTGTGGGAAGGTTTGTGGTGTACTAGACCAGTCTGTTGGTATAGGATTTATTTTCGAGATTTCTCTCTCACATAAAGCGCCCCCAGGAAGTAATGGGGTGGTGATATTTGTATTTATACTTTACAGGTGCTGCAATTGCTTGTTACTGAAATACTTACTTGTATATTAGGCACTAGGTGTTGCTCGCAACTTCATACGCGTGAAATTTAAAGACTAACAACAAATTATACAAAAAAAAACACTTGAACAACTCTATCTATTAAAAAAAAACCATTAAAATCCATTGCGTAGTTTTGAAGATATGTAAGTTCTTCTTCTCTTTTACAGCCCATTTACGTCCCACTGTTGGGCACGGGCCTCTTCCACTTTGGGAGGGATTATGGTCTACTGGGCCGCGCTGACCAGGCGTGTTGGCACAGGGTTATTTTCGAGTTTTCCGTCTCTCACAGAGGATGTTATCTGTGTGCAATATCCCTTAGCTGACTTGTACAGCACCCTTGGGAGGAGATGGGGTGGTGACACTTGTATTCTTAATTCGTCACCACACGGAGGGTATCTTCTCTATGTTAGTTCACATAGAGTCAAATATGCAAAAATAACGTCTTATAAGTGTACTGCATGTCTTAGTTATTATAAAACAAAGTCGTTATTTTTGTATGTTTGCCATATGTAAGTTTAAATCTTCAAAACTACACAACGGATTTTGATGCGGTTTTTTTTAATAGATAGAGTGGTTCAAGAGGACGGCTTTTTGCATAATTTGTAAGGGGTTGGTTACTAAATTCCACGCGTACGAAGTTGCGGGCAACAGCTTGTTTGTGTTCCAAACGAAGGTGAAATTTACGTAAAAAGGCTTACTCAGGTGGCAGTATTGATGGTATAGAGCCCAGGCAAGAAGGGCCCGGAAAGTATGTGGCCCCTGCTTTCCAGCCTACATGCTGGGGCTCTTAACGTCTAAGAGACGTCATAAAACTACGTCACATACTTTATGAAGTGACAAGTGGTCCGTGTTGTACTGGAATAAGAATACAGGTCTCACCAACCCTTTTCTTTCCCAGGGTGCTATAAGAGCCAGCTAGTCGACAGTTTAAACAGTTAATGTCTATGTGAGAGGCGGAAAACTCTAAACTAAACCCTGTGTCTACATGCCTGGTCAGCGCGGAACATTAGACCATAGTCCCTCCCAAAATGAGGCGAATATATAATATATCTTAAATCTAAATTTTGAATAAATATACACTTACCAGATTGTATCCTTTGCTTGTATGCGGTAACAATATCATAAGTAGAATATATTCTAGGATATACGTTGTCAACGATAAAAATTAAGACACAAACAAAAATATAGAGCTTCATGATTTAAAGTGATGTGTGATATTTCTGTACCGGAGCAAGTTGTAAAGGCGAATCAAAATGTATTGATAAACATTGTGTATTTATAGTCTTCTGATACATATACAGGATGTTCCAGTAAAGTGACCCGTATTACATATAGGTATGGAAAACTTCTAGAGTAATTATAATTTACTAAGATCTGGATTGTTACAGTAAACTGCTGTTTCTCTCTCTCTCTCTCCCCAACTGGTTAACGTCCCACTGTTAGGCACATCCCTCCTCCACTGCGGGAGAGATTATAGTCTGCTATGCTACGGTGAATAGGCATGTTGTATTTTGATAGAAATGCATAGATATGCGGTGGTGACACTTGTATTTTTAATTTGTCATTACAAGGACAGTAAACTTATTCACATTTAAAAGCTTTGGGAGTAATTTTGAAACAAGAGATACCCAATTGATCGAGACTTGGACGTAGCTAGAATATTGAGGTTTGGGGAGTGTTCCCAATTATAAGTTTGATTTCAGGAGTTTTGAGCCAAAAAAGCACAAAATTTTACATAAATAATGTCAAATCTCGCGTGGAAACTTTCAACCGGCTCCGCTTTAGTAAAACTTCCAGGCGTCACGGCGCACGTCGTGACTTATGAGTAAGACGTCATCATATATACTTATCTGTAATAGATAGAAAGTAGAAAACATCCAGACACAGTATAAATATCTGTGTTGCTAACATCATACTGAACATAGCCTGGTGCGAGAATCGAACTCGCGACCTCGAGATTGACAATCCGCTGTGATAACTGTAAAATTTCAGATTGACATTGATCCGACATTTGGTAGTTCCAATGTTTCTGTTATTTGGATGGCTAGAATATTATAACGATATACTTGTAAATACGAAGGAAAAATAATTAAATGTTTGTGCAAGCCTTTTTGAAGTTTTGTTTTTTTTAATATGTTATTCTCTTGTAAGCATTGATAAACAGCATACAGCCACCAATAAATTCAATAAAGTAATTGCTATGTCCTTAAATTAAGCACAGACGTTGCTGAATGCTACACCCGTGTATCTTGTGAACTGTAATAAGGTCAACAATATTCGAATCAGATAATTAATTATGATATCGTCGGCAAATTATAGGAATTATGTAATACAAAGCATCATTGATATATTATAACATTTGCGATATTTTACATACAATGTAAACAAGATTCTATAAACGCTCTTATTTATCACAATGTTGCAAATAGACTTATTCAGTTATATACAGATAGGTTATGTCAATATTTCTATATCATAAATATAATATCGCAGTAATTAATCATTTACTTACTTAATAAGTTATTTACTTGATTGAAAATAAAGAGCAATAAAATTGCAACTTACACCTATAATTATTAACTGTTAGTTAGGTATATGGCGGGCCTCATATCTGCTGGTTCAAATATCGGACTGTCGTGCACGAAGACGCGGGTTCTATTCCCGTACAGTACAATTATTGATGTGATATTTATAAATGCCACACAAATGTTTGTACTGCGTCTGGGTGTTTTTATATGAAACATTAGCTGTTGCCCGCCGTACGCGTGAAGTTTAGAAAGTTTTCCCCGTTTTTGCATCATTTTTCACTACTGCTTCGCTGCTATTGGTCGCAGCGTAATCTTATATAGCCTTCCTCGATAAATGGACTATACAACCAGGGCCGTCTTAAACTAAGCTGCCCCAGCTTAGTTTAAGACGGGTTTGGGCACACAAGAATTTGAGGCCGTCTTAAAAAGTAAAAAACGTGGGACAGATTTGGCATAGAAGCGTTAATAGAATACCTAGTAGTTTTCTAATTTACGTTCTTTGACAATGGTTTTCAAAACTTGCTGTCCCATTAAAGGAATACATACATTTTTTCTCTTCACCTTTCTAATACCTTCTGATAAGATCACTGATTAACCCATTATTTGGGGTCGGCGCATCTTCTTTGTAATGGCTTTACCACACACTTTTCAATTTATCCGCTATTTGCGAACTGGCTTTTGATAATACTTTACTCTGGATTTGTTATTTAATAGCTAAATTTAAATCAGTGCCGAGGCTTGCATTTGAGGAGCCCTGTATCCAAATGTGTCGAAAAGCCCAAAAGAAAGGAAAAATTACCTACATAAAAACACTTTGTTTTCATACCTCTTGCCCGCTGGCTCCGCATCATTGATACGACTGATATGGCGGTAGATATGCCCTTAATAAAATACATAATTATTATATTATTATGTACACACGTAACTGTGATCATCGCCGAATTGACGAAAGGTTTTGTAAAATAGGTACTCATATTAAGATGGAGTGAATTTGACGATATTTCACCAAGGTTAAAAATTGTCCAATATGTCTCACGTTATTATCGGACGAACCCTAAACTTCTCTCATTGCTTACCTTATTGCCACATGGCATTGGAAGGTTTTTGTTCTTCTTGTTCTTGTTTATTGGCTTCTTTAGAAGCGACTTATCGTAGAGTTTAAGTCGCGACACTGCCAGTATCCTTAGTGACAGTATCACAAATTAAAGGGGTTGTGATGTTTGTCTATTTTGGGAGATTCCGACAACCAAGGTAAATCAAAAATATATACATAGGTAATTATACCGACAGTACTGAGATAGGATAGGGGACTATTAGACATTGGATCGTTGTAGAAAGATCATAGAAAAATGTATATTGATATTGTATGTAATGTATATTGATATGACCATAACTTCAAGACTTGTTAAGATAAGAGTCTTTCATGAGGACTGTACTGTAAGATCACACACAGTTGTTGACCGCCAAGGGTTTGGCGTCTTCTTACTACATAGCGTCCGGCAGATAATTCTGCGTGCGCAACTAAGCTTAACTAAAATTGAAAACAACTATTGCTGTATTTCGATTATTTGGCTAATTTGTTGTGCACATTTATTTTAATCAAAATTTTTAGTCTATGATAAACTGTATAAATAAAACTACTTTTTACGGATTTAGACGCGTATATTTGTTTTAATTTTTTGCAGTCACCATGGTCTGGGGTGACCTGAGTGGTCATGGTCATGGTGAGTCTCACCCGTGACCATGTTGACTGCAAAGTCTCCGAAACGTCGGGCTAAAATTGAAACAAATATACGCGTCTAAATCCGTAAAAAGGAGTTTTATTTATACAAATGAGTCGCACAAGTGCTAGAAAATATTATGATAAACTGCTTCTTTATTAAGAAAGTTCAGTTAACATTGCCGAATCGTGTTACCGACACAATCAAAATTCATTTTTAGGTAAGATTAATTAAGTTGTGCGGACTTGTGCGCGTGAAATTGGTACCAATCAGTACCAATTTAAGTGAATTTTAAGTTTAAATGAAAAGGTCAATAATGACCTTTTAGTTTAAAGTAAAGAAATAAAAAAAGAATTATGAAACCACATAATAATAGGTGATAATCAAAGATGATAATCGAGACGATGTATTAACAGTTTCACTTTAAAAATATTTATAATTACGATAATGGTCTTATTCATAATGACATAAAGGAGGTTTTAAAGTTTGCTAAAATGGGTTCGCGAAAATTGTCAAAACTTGTTATTCATTATTTTCTTTTTACGATAAAACGTTTATTATCTCTCCGATAAAATCTCGGTTTAAACCTCCAACAAGTCATTATGAATACGACCATTAGTGTTTAGGTTTATGGCTTGTCTAAGACAAAATGGTAAATAAATATAACCGGAGTTTACCGGAATTGTAGATGTAATCTATGGCCGAGTTTCTATAAAATGTCCGGTTTTTTCGTATTCCTACTCTGTTGTATATTTTTGCCTATTTTTTTAGCCTAAAATTTTTATCGACTGTTCTAAAACAAAATTGTGAATAAATCTAAATTTATCTATAAATATAAAGAACTGGAATTAATTACCTACTAATCTTCTAATCGTAAAGATTTATGTGTTTTTAATAGCCCATTATCATTCATTTAAATGTTGTGTTGAACCTACGTTTTTTCAATAACGTATTTGTCGTGGCTGTTGTTTTCCAGATTGAATTATTTAAACGAGAAATACTTTGTGCTTTTTCACTGTTGTGTTGAACAATAGTTATATGAATATTAAAAAGAACGGATCTGATCATCACCATGTTGTTTTGTATTTTGGAACGGCTAATGTACTGCGTAAATGACTGAACTAATATGTATTTGCCAATAATAGTGTAATAAATAAGTTAAAATGGCATCAAATAACGTGGATATGCAAGAGAAATATAAACTTTATTATAAGTTTACAAAGGTATTAACATTGAAAGTTGCCCAAATTGTAGTCCAGAGCAGGCAGGGGAAGAAAATAACACAAGAATTTAATACTAAGCCACTAGAAAATCTAGTTGATACATCACCACAATGGGTAAGATTATTTTATTATGGTATTTGCTTGTTAATAAATCATCATTTAGACAGCAATAATTATTCATTTATGGAATATTATCACATATTCTATAGATATCTAAAATGTCGGGCTAATTTTATTCTAGATTTAATTTTATTATTGTTCCATAAAAAATATGGGACAGCAGATTATAAGACATGAGCCAAAATTTTGTTGATAATTTTTTTTAAATATATTGTGTGACAACTTGTTTCTTGTAAATATTCCTTCAACTAATTAGTCAACATCCAAGCAAGTTTATAAAAGTCTCTCCAGCCTATAACGTCTCAATGTTGGGAACGGGCCTCATTCACTTTGGGACGGATTATATTCTACTATTTTGTGCTGACCAGCCATGTTGGCATGGGGTTTAGTTCAAAGTTTTCCATCTCTCTCCTATAGCACCCTGGGAAGGAAATGAAGTAGTGACACTTATTTTCTTTATTTGTCACCATATGGAACAACAGTGCTTGGAGCAAGTAAATAAAAGTAGTTATTATGTAATTATACAATTATTTTCTTTTATTACTTACACCAGGACATTACTGTTTCAATTGTATTTTTTTTTATGTATTTGTGCTTGCGATATTAGTTCATGTTATGCTACTCGTTATACGTAGATTAGCTGGGCCCCATGCATACTTACTGAAGACTCATCCTAATCTCCCAGGGGTACAAACGTATACATCCTAAAATGCATACATCCTTAAAATTTCCTAACAATCGGTCAAGTAATTTTGAATGAAAATGGAAAACACCACTATGATATGAGAAATTATATACAAGGTATTGCAAGCTGTTTGATTTAGTTTTTAACTGATTATAAAACACAGTTATTTTATCTGGATACGGGCTTAAATCTTACAAACAATACAACAGATTTTGTTGCAGTTTTATAAGTTTATAAGTTAAGTTTATAAGTATAATTTGTTAAAGTTTAGTTTCTTCCAGTCATACAAAGTTATGGGTTATAGCTAGTGTTATATATAATTCTAATAACTACACCAAAATAGAGGAGGCTAATACCTAACAGTGTACAACATATTATGGATGTGAAGAAGCTTTAATTATATTGTTTAAACAGCCTAAATGTTATGATAATATTTGCTATGCGAGCTTTTTTCTCAAATCTAGCCATGGTATATTTTTTTTATTTAAATATGACTAATAACTATGTATTTTCACTAAAACAAAAAAAAAAATCTGTTTAATATGTAATTAATGACTTAATTTTCTGTTACTTATCTATGATTTTTGACAGGCTTCGTGGTGGAGTGGTTTATGTAATGGACTGCCGATTTAGATTTGACTTTAGTATTCTGAAAATATCCAGGTTAACACAATTAACCTGATGCCAACTTTTGTAATAATTTGGTACAAAACAGATTAAACCCAATTCTCGGATTTACTTATTAAAACACAAAATTTCATAAAAATTGGTTAAGCATTATGAAAAAGAAAAAAAACTAAATTAATACACAATAATTTTATACATATTCATTGTTATTCTTATTAGTTCTAATTTCCAATTTATCAGATAGGCTAATTTCTCAGATAGGCTTATTTCTCAGTTGTCTTTCTAGCGGTTTATAGTTATACTAGCTGCGCCGGCAAACGTTGTTTTGCCATACAATTCTGTGTAAAAAAAATTTCATCAAAATCGGTCCAGCCAATTGTGAATCTAAACCATCCTCAAACCCCCCTGAATACACACAACAAATTTCATCAAAATCGGTCCAGTCGTTTAGGAGGAGTTCAGTCACATACACACGCACACAAGAAATATATATATTAAGATTGCATTTTATTATAATTATCATTACAGTTCAATTTATCAATACCCGACGAGCCAGCGGTAACAGAAGATACAAAACGTGTACTTAACGGCGAAGTGGTTGATGCACTTACGAAAGTATTGTGCATAGAAATATCTCTACATACTGTCGATGGTGATGACATGGTACTGGAACTTTGGACAATCAAACTTGCCCCTGGCAGTGAAATATGTACCCCATCGACTGTGTACTATCGTATGAGTGTTATACTAAAGTCAACATTAAGTATATCAAGAATAACACCAGCGTACAAGTTGTCAAGGACGCAACATAGTGAATCCTTCAACATTTCACATAAAATTTATGGTGGTGAACCGAGCTATGACATTTTAGGTAAGAAATCCCTCAACTAACAGGTAATTTGCGCACTTTTACTTTGTAAAGACTGATAAGAATAGGACTGTCACAACCCTTTTTCCTTCGCAGGGCGCAGATCACATATTCTGTCTAAAAACCCGAAAATCTATACTTCTATACCAATATTTTAAAGCTGAAGAATTTGTTTCTTTGAACGCGCTAATCTCAGGAACCCTCTATTCACGTTTATTGAGGAAGGCTATAGGCTATAACATCATGGTGCTAGACATCAGTGAATAATTATGAAAAGGGGGAAAATTTTCGGGTGAATGTATAATATGTTGCCCGCCCGACTTCGTACGTGTGAAACGTAGAAAACGTAACAAAGTCGGGTGGGCAACAGCTAATAAATCCTATACAAATATTCCTAGTCACCACAACATAGTAGATTAAAATAACCCCCAAAGTGCAGAAGTCCCGTGCCCCATAGTGGGACTTTAATGGGCTGAAGAGAGAGGTCACAGTTGTTAGTAGTGCTATCTTGTGCGTGTGCTAACACAAAAAATAAGTGTTTTAATAACTTCCAAAAAAGGAGATTATCAATTTCTTATTGTGTGACTATTTATCTTTTCTTATTATAAGACAAGATCATTATTTTTGTATGTACGTCTCTATGTGAGCGTATATTTTTAAAACTACGCAACTGTGTTGGATGGTTTGTTTACGAGGAAGTTTTTTGTATAATTTACTAAGAGGGGACTGCAATCTAGGTATTGGCAATAGGTATTACTATCCCTATTTTCGAGCGCCGCGCTGAAATATACAAATATAGTTCATTCAATTGTTACCTACGAAGTCTTTGAAAAAAAAAATGTTTCATAGTCCGCTGTTTTCTTCGTGAAAAGGAATTGCTTTTTTATAATTTTAACGCCATCTTAATATAGATAAAGAGTATATCTATGCTTCTATTTGCCTTTGTTTTTAGAAAATACATTACCAAATTTGCGTGATAGACGTTACAAGTTCATCTAAAGAAAACCGTAAAGAACGGGTTTTTTGGATGGTCATAATTATTTATTTTGGAAAAAGGAAAGTAATAGAAGCATATATATTTAAATAAATAAATAATCATGGACATTTCACACAACGTCCTCTAGCAAAGCTAATATGCTTGTGTTATGGGTATCCGAATACGGATATACTATATAAACTACTTTTCTTTTGTAAATACATACTTAGAATACATAGAAAACACCCAGACGTAGTACAAACATTTGTATGACTTTTATGAATACCTCACAAATGATTGTCCCAAGCAGAAATCGAACCCGCGACCTCTTGATCGATAGTCCGTTACATGAACCACGAGGCTATATATACATAAGACCTAGATACTCATGTGAGTTGAGTCTTCGTTGGAGAACTCGCTCGGCTTGTGACTACCATACAACATACCTGCATAAATAGTCAAGGACTGATTGCCGATAAAAAAAGAATACTGCAAAGTACGAAGCCCATATTTTTGTCTGGCATTTTTTGCGATCGTACCCTCATGACGTATTTTTATTTTCTAAATTCCAATCGTACGAAGTTGAGGGCACCAGCTAGTTGGTTTGTTTTTTTTCTCTCCTCTCTGCCCTGCCGGGCCATGATGGCCATGACCCGGCGAGTTCGGGCCCCGCTAAACGGGGCTCGACTCGGTGGGGTCCCCCCGTCGTGAGGCCGAGTGCCACATTTGCCGCGGCGGGTCTCTGAATACCGAGCCCGTCAACGACCCCCGTGCGAAGCCCTGCGGGTTGGCAAAGTTTCGCCAGCGCGTTCACGCTCCCGCAAGGCCTCCCTCTTTGCCGCCATCACATCAGATAGTTGGTTATATTTCTGTCAACATTAAAAAAAAGGGGGCGTTTACTTTATTTACAGAAAACTTGAATATTAGATTCTATTTAGAAAACTAGGATATTAAATAATGTTAACTAGGCTTAGATATTATTAACAACAAAGTATGAAGTTGGTTATCACCTAACGTTTTATTACATTCCATTACTTACGAGTAGATCAGAGGTTCGGAGCAGTTAGTTCAAACTGCAATCGAGGTTCATATTATATAGGTACTAAAACTTATCTAGTATCAACACTATTAATAGCGTGTAATCAGTATTGTATTAATCAGTCCTACGAGCGATGTGGCCTGCCCATTGCCACTTCAGCGTGCTAACCTTTCGGGCTATGTCGGACACGCCAGTTCTCCTACGGATCTCCGTGTTTCGGATTTTATCCCATAGGGAAATACCGAGCATAGCCCTCTCCATAGCACGCTGTGCAACCTTGAGCTTATTTACGAGGCCAACATTTAAGGACCACGTCTCTGTTCCGTATGTCATCGCTGGTAACACACACTGGTCATAGACTCTGGTATAGGACATAGGTCTTCAGGCACTGCGGAATGTTGGACGAGAAGATATGCCTAAGCTTCCCGAACGCTGCCCAGCCGAGTTGGATTCGTCGGTTGACCTCTTTCTCGAAGTTGGATTTGCCTAACTGGACTGTTTGTCCTAGATAGACGTATTGGTCGACAACTTCGAGAATCGCATTCCCAACAGATACTGGTGCCGGAGTGATATGGACATTGAACATAACCTTGGTTTTATCCATGTTCATCCTTAAACCGACCCGTTGGGAAACACTGCTGAGATCATTGAGCAATGTGCCAAGGTGGACCAGGGACAGATTATACTCTCAAGCAGCTTAAAAACAGTAAAGCACCGAGCGATGACGGAATCACTACGGAGCTCCTGAAGGCGGGCGGCAAGCCGGTCCTTGTGGCCCTTCAGAAGCTTTTCGATTCTGTCATCCTCGGGGGCATTGTTCCAGACGCGTGGACCAGGAGTGTGGTGGTGTTGTTCTTCAAGAAGGGCGATAAAACCCGCTTGAAAAACTATCGACCTATCTCGCTCTTGAGCCACGTCTATAAGTTGTTTTCGAGAGTCGTTACAAATCGACTCTCGCGCAGGTTCGACGACTTCTAGCCTCCCGAACAAGCCGGTTTCCGAAAAGGCTTGAGTACCATAGACCACATACATACGCTGCGCCAGATTATACACGAGGAATTAAGAAACCAAAATTAGACAAATTATACAAAAAAGGCATCCCTATGTACCACTATCCAGAGGCGTATTTTGAAAATTAGCGCCCCGGGCCATTTGATTTGACGCCCCGGGCCAATTTAATTAGCCGCCCTATAAATTAATAGAGATAGAGAGAGCAAAATTTTAAAACTTGCTAAAAATTTAAAGTTCAATTTTAACGCTTTCGCCAACCTTTTCAGGCTGGCCGCGCATGGTCCCTATGGCCCTAGGGTAAATACACCTCTGACACTATCATTTAAAAAAAACGGAATCAAATTCCGTTGTTTAGTTTTGAAGATATATATACCTCACATATTGACGTACATACAAAAATATCGACTTTGTTTTATAATAAGTAAAGATGATTGAAATTCCACGCATACGAAGTTGTTGAAAACGTCTATAAAAGAAGATAATAAGGAAGTAAGGAAAAAGGGTGATGACAATTGTACCTTAATCCGTTAATACGTTCTTATTCCGTCATCACATGGGTATAATAATATGTATTATTTTATATATTTCAGGTGAGAGCCGTAAGACTATAAAAGTAAGTGAACTGCACACACCCATCGGCACTTTGATAATAGAAGTTGTATATAGGACTAAAATGACTATATTACCTGAGGTTAGACAAAAGATAGAGTATATGGTGCCAGCCACCAGTGATATTATGTTGAAAAGTGATCACTTTTATACAGAAAGTCCTAAGTAAGTAACTTTATAGTAACTGCAATCTATTAACGTTTATATTTCTAGTAGTTTTAAGCACATAATCCAAAAGTGAGTCCATAATCAGATGTACGAAATAAAACTACTTTTAATGAGTTACAGACGCGTATATTTTTTTAAATTTTTGACCGACGGATCAGTAAATAGTGGTTTCATTTAAATAAATAAGTCGCGCAAGTGTTAGAGAATAGAGATGTACCTATTTCCAGGGCTCTAAAACTAACTATGCACTTAACAAATGATACATCTTCGTTTTTATTTTGCGTTTGTCGTACGTTTATAATTAACTATGATTTCAAGTTTTTTTTTTTGAGACTACTTCGTCACATAAAATAATGGAATGAATTTATTCACAAACGTAGAACTATCATTCACATTTAAATAAAACTACATTTTACGGATTTAGACGCGTATATTTGTTTTAAATTTTGGCCCGACGTTTCGGAGACTGCAGTCACCATCTATCTATAGCTATCTTCTTTCTTATCTTTTATATAAAAATCAATTGCTGTTCGTTAGTCTCGCTTAAACTCGAGAAAGGCTGGGCCGATTTTGGTGATTTTGGTCTTGAAATATTCGTGAAAGTCCAGGGACGGTTTAAACGGTGATAAAATATATGGGTATCTAAAATTCCACGCGTACGAAGCAGCGGGCATCAGCTAGCACTACCTTAAATATCTATACAGGTACGCGTCTAAATCCGTAAAAAGTAGTTTTATTTAAACAAATGAGTCGCGCAAGTGTTAGAAAATATATCATTCATATTGTTCCCTTACAAAAGTTGTTTATATATGTGATGATAATAATATATTATTAGTATACAATATGTATCTATATCATAGGAAAAATCGCTATGAAAAGAAAGAGCTTGATCTGTCTAAACCATTGACGGCGGGTGCGTTCGTCGATACAGTGAAAATAAAAGAACTTCATGACGCTCTCAGCCAACGTCTGCCACCAGAACCGCCCATGGCTTGGCTGATTGCAGAAAAAGAGAAAATGGAACAAGTAAATATAAATGTAATTAATATATTTATTAATATAAATAGTTTTCTTTAACTTTTCAGCATATCTCTTTAGCTGTCGTCGGTAATGTGACTTGCGTTCATGAGGTTGCGGAATTCTTCCCCACACAGAAACAGTTCTGTAAAATATTCTCTGTCTCACGAGAGAAGGTTTCTCTCTCGTGAGAGACTCTCGTTAATTGGCTGGAGCTCTCCAGCCCATTACTGTGCCAATGTTGTGCATAAACCTTGTCCACTTTGAGAGGTATTATGGTCTACTATGCCGCGAGGAACAGGCGTTTTGGCAACGGGTTTTCCGTCTCTCACAGAGGATGTTAAAGATGCTGTATTTTTTGCAGCAATGGACCGCATATATCTACTTTAGATATGAGTTTAAAGTTGATAGCTTTAGCCGTTTCTGAGTAAATAAGTTTGACGGACGGACAGACGAGAGAGACGGACCCGGTAGTGAAACTATAAGGGTTTGTACGAAACCCTAAAAAGAGAAAAATACCAATGCTACAGAATAAATAGCCATGTTATATTAATGACTTGTGTGTTAGCCTATTATAAGACAATATATGAAGTTATTTACTTTTTTAAATTTATGTTAAAATTTTTTTTTTCGTAGAAATTGAAGGCGTTAACAGTATCGGATCATGAAAACGCAAATCAACCGAGTTGTAGTACTGCTGTTAGTAAAACTTCGGAGCGTACGGTCAGCAAAGCAATTGAGATGCCTAAAAACAAAAATGGCGATAAATATTCGGGATTAATGGTAATATAATCTATTTTTTTTATACTCTTTCACTGATCTGACTTTCGGTTAAATAAATGAAACTGAATTTGCGTCAAATTTAAAGTTTTGAAAACAATCTTTACTTATTATTAAACAACGTCGTTATTTTGCCCCTATGTGAGCTTAAATCTTCAAAACAACAAAAATAAAAGCATTAAAATAAATAATATAATAAAAGTAAACAAAATGAAAAAAAAAAAAAAATTATAACAAATATATATATTTATATAAAACTACAAACATTTTTTAAATAATTTAATCGTCATTGTGACATAGGCCTTATGTTGGCGTTGTCTCTAGTCGGTTCGAATTTTTCTAAATCTACCCTCACTTTTAAATTCACCTACATATTTTTTAGAACGTTGTAACAAATTGATTATTAAAACAATTTGTACCTACATTTGCTTCTTTGAGTCATTGAATCTGATAAAGAACCAATGCAAATTATTTATACTTATTCATATGAAACTATACTCTAAGTGGACTTAATGTTCTTGAGGTAATAATAAAGATCTATAAACACAAACTATGCAACAAATTTTGATGCGGTTTTTTTATAAATAGAGTGGCTCAAGAGCATGGCTTTTTTGTAAGGTTTGCTGTAGGAGTGGGGGAGGTGGGGCTCAATAACTACAAACGCCAGTTTATATCATAAAAAATATCAAAATAATTAACAATTCAGTTGAAATTATAATCAAATATGGTATAATGGGATTGTTTCTCATATATACAGACCTAACAGTCCGCGTAGTGCATATTATATTATTTGTATGAGCCCATAGCACACATATGGCTTAAATAGCTTATTCATATAACATTTTCTACTTAATATACACTCATATCAATCCATCATCACTCATAGGCAAAGTACCTACACAGTTAACACTGGTAACATTTTAACAAGCTTATATTCGTTCGGTAGGTATCTATCAATGTATTAATCTATGTAACGGAATCTTTGAAAGTGATTTTCACCCACTTGCATTATACGGATTGATCTGAAATTTTGCATGCTTACTAAGAACCGATGACAATACAATAATTCATAAAAATATGTAGGATTATTGGGCGTGTTATTTAGTTTTTGAACTAAGCAAATCATTAATATATGTACTCTATTTTAAGTTGAAAGTCTCTCTATGATAGCAACAAATCTGTAATTTATTACAATAAGATCAAAATTTATGTATGCCTGTTGGGCATCCGTAGCATCAGTCAAGGGGCCCATTTGAAAACCAGCGTCTAGTCCAAAAGACTAGGCATATGCTGAAATGGGCACCCATTACTGCTGTTCCCTTAACGCTATATAATGTTTATTTTAGTTATAATTTATGTAAATAGTTATTAGTCTAGCTAGTCTGTATAATGTAATTGTGGGTCCGCAGTAATAAAGTTTCTTTCTTTCTTTCTTTCTATGAAAATCTCATATCTCTCTCTATCTCATTTTGTGATGAGGCTCGTGGTCTAGTGGTTCATATAACGCACTGCTGGGCACGAGCTCACGGGTTCGATTCCCGCTCCGGACAATCATTTGTGTGATGTTCTTAAATGTCATACAAATGTTTGTACTGCGTCTGGGTGTTTACTATGTATTATAAGTATGTATTTACAAAAAAAAGTAGTTTATGTATTTTATGCGTATTCTGGTACCCATAACACAAGCATATAAGCGTAGCTTGGGATCAGAGGACGATGTGTGAAATGTTCATGATAATATTTATTAATTTTCTCAAAAAATATTTAATTGCATTTATTACAGGATTTCCCATTTGCCGACGGTAGTCCAATTGCTGATTTAGCGAACTTCTACCAAGAATGTTTGCATGCAAGATCGACTAGTGACGAATGGGGGGACTTAGTAATCGATTCAGGTTCGACGGATTCCGATTCACTTTCAAGACAGTTAAAAATGTTTGAAGATGCTGTTCCCGAGTTCGATAGCATGGTTGCGTCAATGTTCAGTAATTCTGAAGGCTCAGATCGCTCCTAGCATGTAAGAATCTTATCTTATACGATATTTTTATTATTATCTACTGTTAAAAGCCAATGGCTTCTAGTAAATTATTCCAAATATATAATCGGACAGTTATTGTAACTTTTTTACCTATGTTAGAGTATCTTAGAGCATTAATCCAACGGGAGTTAAAATATGATAAAATAAAAATTTATTTGAGTCATTAAAAAGTTATACAATTTAAGTTGCTCCCACTGAAATGAGTGCGAAAACAATGCTTATAATAAGTGTACAGTGTATTGTCATCTCTTAATGTGTGCGACAATTTTGTAGTGTGCTTGCTTATCGACCAATGCAATGGAATTACGTTAGAGGTTTATGTGTTACCTCGGTACCCACTGAACTACAGGGCTATCATGAGTCTTTTTAAAAGCATGCAAGATCCAGGCAGACCGTATTCTACCTGGCTAAATTACGTATTATAGCAGATATATATAAATTTTAGTTGAAAACTTTTAGTTGTACCTTCTCTTTAAACATTATTTTATAACTGGTTTAGAGAACTGACTGGCTGGGAGTTATGTTCATAATACGAATTTGCCAGGCAGTTCAATTCACGGCGTAACCTGCCTGAAAATATAAACTCATAATACGGCCGTATATTTGAGAAAAAAAACAAGCGTTACATACGCTACTCCTGTCGGTTTTAATACTCAAAGGACAAAATGAATAGTTTTAGAATAATATTGACAATCAATAAAATCTATATTAAACTTATAGTAAATTATAATCAAATATTATAAATAGTTATTCCATTATACCACCAGATTGCTTGGAAGGAAAATTTTATCTTATTCAATTATATTGCAGAATATAATAAATCCATTTATGAATTCAAATATTTCTAAGATTAATTGCTTACTTGAAAAGTATGTGTACAAATATGAGTATTACGTTTTTAGATATACTTATGTACTTTTTATTATTTTTATTACTATAGTTAACAAACGTATAGCTCGCTTGATAGTAACCGATAACTGCAGATCTTGAAGTTCTTTATGGTAACAGGTTTGGATCAGGAACTTTAGAAAGTGGCGATTACAATAGACCAGTTTGGTCGCAGTGATACTAGGTGTAGGATAGCCTGCTATGCATAAGCCACTGCTCCAAAAAAAACCGCTTGACGTAGTCTATAGATATTTGCAATAATAGCGGTATCACTAGCGCGTTATCGATCCAGAAAAAACCTTTTAACATCTTTTTTGAAAAGTCCCTTTATTTATTAGACTTTAATGGTCTTATTCATAATGACTTATCGGGGGTTTAAAAGTTCGATAAAATCGGTTCGCGAAAATTGTCAAAACTTGTTATTCATAATAGTCTTTTTACGCTAAAACGTTTATTATCCCTCCGATAAAATCTCCATTTAAACCTCCGATAAGTCATTATGAATAGGATCGTAACTCTTTAATTTTAATTCTTTTACTTGTATACTCATTATTTTCTATAATACTCACGTTTTCGCTCAATTTCTTTATTCAGATTACTGATTTTATAGGCATTGTTAAGAACTCACACAAAATCTATAGATAAAGCTTTACGTGAACGCACCTACGTTAGGGAAAACCCTGGTTAAGGATCGTTAAAGTCCCGTTTTTCCTTTTGATACAGAACTCTAAACTTACGGTTGTTTGTATTAGTATTACTAGAACTCTTTAAGTTGATCTGTGCTTCTTTTTGGGCTACCATTTGTCAAACCAATTTCTTTACTAATCCAATTTCGTTGTAAGCTCACAATCTACCAGTTGCGGGAGCCCTGGTGACCTGTAGTACAGGTTTTTAACAAAACCTAATTCAGGCACCAGTCTCTCACATAGGTAATCATGTTTGCCATCGCTGTAAATTTTACTGTTGAGACCACTATTGTGATGAGAAAATTAAAAATACATTTATTATTTACTAAGTCAATCGCCTTTGCTGTTCCTTCGCAAATACTAATGATACTTTAAAGTTGTGATTATGACAGATTTTAATTTGTCTTAGTTATAATTTTGTTCATAAAAATAGTTTTTAATATATCTTATTATGTATTTCTTTTGGCCAATGCATAGAGTAATTATTTGTTGTTAAAAGAAAAATGCTCATATTGTTACGACTGTTGCTATAAATTTTAAAATATCCGAAAAATAATCGATTACAGCCACATACAATATATTATCAAAAAGATCTAGCTAGCTACATACTTAATTTTAACCTTAGAGCATTAGTCCAACAGAAGGTCGTAGAGGTCATCTTTTAGTGCTTACCTCAGGACCCCACCGACCTTGCAGTATATTTAACATAGAAAACAGCGGGTGTCACTACTCCGAATTGGTTTAATAATCGAAGATTTTAACAAGTATTTGAATTTACCTCATTGCAACATAAGTATTATATGTACTTTTAGATTTTTTTATCTACTTTAGAAGTTTTCCTTAATGAAAGTTATAAGCGATTGTAACCAAGATTGCACTTCCTCTAAAATCAAGAAAAAGATTTGATTGTCATAGTCTCAGTCTCCCACAATACATGTGAGTGTAACTTTATTGTGCTGTTCATGTACACTATAATTTATTATGTAGTATTGTGGTGAGAAATAAAAAATTATCTTATCTTATACGTTCACGAGGTCTCGGGTTCGATTCCCGGTCAGGACAAATATTTGTGTGATGTTTTTAATTGTCATACAAATGTTTGTACTGCGTCTGGGTGTTTAATATGTATTATAAGTATGTATTTACAAAAGAAAAGTAGTATATGTATTCTATCCGTATTCTGGTACCCATAACACAAGCATATAAAGCTTAGCTTGGGACCAGAGGACGTTGTGTGAAATGTCCATGAATATTTATTATTTATTTATTATCTTATAGTACCTGTTAAAAGTAAAGAAAATATACTTTTTGATTACTCATAATGATAATTGAAATTAATTTGTGATGTCACTTTCGCGTTATGACGTCACAGAATAGTAAAACGCCATAATTATGTAGCATAAGATAGTATTTTCCCATAAATGTGTAAGTAATAAACATGGCACTAAGTTTAATGGCCTCAATAATCAATATTATACCTACATATAGTCTAAAATATATTGTTATAAATTACATACTAAATTATAAAAATGCGTTACAATATTTAATTGTGTTACTCGCCGTGTTTGTGATATTTACACAGCTGATAGTATAAGTAAACTCGTCGTTAGGGCTGCCACAACGCCGCATAAACACGGGAAAAGTCCCAGAGATTTAGACAAAACAATGGATTTATTCCCGGACATCTAAATGGAAAAAATTGCAACAGAAATTAACATTGTAATGTGTATTTGTTTCTTTCCCTGGACAATAATAGTGTCCGGATTTCCGGGACTCTTTAAAAGCTTTGACTGGTCGTCCCCCGGACGCTCTTAAAACTAGGACTAAAACGGGAAAATCAGAAGGATGCCAGCCCTACACACGATTTATTTAATCCAAAATATTTAATCACCTTGAATACTATAGGTACATACCGTTCAAATGAGAATAGGATTGACCCCGCGTCATGTTGGAACGTCATTGTTGTCAATTTGAACAAGTTTGGTAAAGGCAGCAAAACAAGACATTTTTATAATATAATTTATCTATCATTTTGTCGTTATCGTTTACTAATTTTCGAGCGATTAGCGAGACAAATACAATAAAAAACTATAACATATACCTAACGAAAAGTTCGAAATAACAACACTAACAAACAAAAACACTGAAAAATAACAACAAATTTATTTTTTTAACGGGCTACAACCACATAACTAACAGAATTTAAAATAAAATGCCTAATAATTTATTTTCTCAACAAGGCACACCAAAAACAACAAAATGGCGTTTGGCAATTCAACTCAATATCATAGTATCCAACAATGAAATTATTGAAAGAATTTCTTTTTAATAATATTATAACTATTATTACTAAATAATTTAAGACGTTTTCAGCTTCAAATTACTGAGTTTAGGTAAAAGAAAAAGAACATTATTGATACGTAAATAAAGTTCCGTTGCTGATAGTACTATTCTAATCACTTTTGACAACTAAATGTCATAGCCAATCCTATTCTCAGTTGAAACGTGTAGTAAATTATGATTTTGTATTTAGATCTTATTTATAATTTTATAAATATAAACTAAAGCAATAAAACAATAGTATTTCAAAGTAAATACCTGTTTTAAAAATGGGATAAATTTTCCTAGTCGCAGAATATACTTAGTATGAAATGTATTTTTCTTATAATTACTGTACTTAGACTTTGTACAAATGTTAGTGCAGAGTGCGCGCAGTTTTATTTAGAATTATCTAACACCCAAGGTCATAAACGCATATTACATACAAAAATATTATCACATGGGATTTAGATTAGTAGATATATTCTTTGTTGTACAAAAAAGAGTAATAAAAAGATTAAACTTGAAACTGAGTAAGTATCTTTACCAGGTAGCCTGGGAGGAGGGGGTTTTACAAAGAGCTAGCTTGCTAGAGTTTGGAGGAGGAGGTTAAATGTACAAATATTAAATATACGGTCACAAACAAAGCTTGTTTGCTTGTGTCAAAGGTACCAGAATACGGATATACCACATATAATAATTTTCTTTTGTTAATACATACCTAAAATACTTAGAAAACAGCGTGATGCAGTACAAATATTTATGTGACAAATACAAATGTCAAACATACACTTGTACTGTGCGGGGATCGAATCAGCGACCTTGTGAACGGCAGTCTGTTGCATGAACCACTAGACGACGTTGCTCGTCAATTTAATCTTATTTCATCTTATTATATACTAGCGGCCCGTCCCGGCTTTGCACGGGTGGATATAAGATTATTTATATAGCCTATGTTACTAAGGGTGAATGTAGCTTTCCACTGGTGAAAGAATTTTTGAAGTCGGCACAGTCGTTTTTGAGTTTATTCGTTACATACAAAAATACGAATCTTTCCTCTTTATAATATAAGTATACAACGTGTTTCAGAAAGGTGTAGTCATATTTGACCATCGTTACACATGGCCGGTGACTAGGCACTAGGCATGGATGAAATTACAAATACTAGTTATATTATGACTTTTATGTGTTCATAAAAGCTTAATTAATTTATTAAATTAATCTATCTTCTTTAAATACAACACAACTATGAGGTCATCTTTTATCGTAAGGTTCAATCGCATTCAATAAACCGTAAAAATCTCATAATTGATGCGTTTCTGGTAGTTATTTAATAGTAGGCAATAAACAAAAAAAAACTTGCCAACTGTATTTTTCTATGTGTAACTGTAATATTTATAATATTTAAGGCCTATCTAATGCAACTTTAAATTATGACTACACCTTTCTGCAACACGTTGTATATAACGAGCCTCGTGGTTGAGTGTTTCATGTAACGGACTGCCGATCAAGGGGTCGCGGGTTCGATTCCCGCTCGGGACAATCATTTGTGTGATTTTTCTAATTGTTATACAAATGTTTGTACTGCGTCTGGGTGTTCCTATCTATTGTAAGTATGTATTTACAAAAAAATAAATTAGTTTATGTATTCTATCCGTATTCAGGTATCCATAACACAAGCATATAAGCTTAGCTTGGGACCAGAGGACGTTGTGTGAAATGTCCATAAAAAAAAAATTTTAATATATTTATAAAGATAAATATATAAAGGCGTGGATGGTAACTGTATATACAACTTGCGCGCTTATTGTATTTCGTTATTTGATATTGATATTTAGTAAGTTACATATTAAAATATAATATAATTTCTATGCTTAGAGTAAATTTAAGATCAGTTCAAGTAATTTAGTATCTTCCAATATATGTATATATTTTATTAATAATATTAAGTGATTTATGTCCATAATTAATGTTGTATACTCTGGTCTTATTCGTAATGACTTATCGGAGGTATAAAAGTTTGCTAAAATCGGTTCGCTAAAATTATCAAAAATTGTTATTCATAATAGTCTTTTTACACTAAAATGTTTAGTATCTCTCCGATAAAGTGACATTATTTTATTGTTTAAACCTCCGATAAGTCACTATAAATAAGACCATAATGATACAATAAAATAGTGCCTGGACAGGTCTTATCGTGATATAACTGTTTTTAAAGCTGTCATTCACAGCTGGCCTACGATATGGACATTATCTTATTACATTTCGATATAATCATTTCAGGGAGTGTATGGTAATTTTAGGAACAGTTATGTCATCCGAAAGAGATGGGATGTCTTTTTAGATCATAGATTATACCAAAGGGGGCGATAGTCAAAGTCAAAGTCAAATTTTTTTTATTTCAAGTTCGCATGTTTTACAAGCTCTTTTGAAACGTCAAAAACTAGGTGTCTGTTCCAAACGCGAATCCTATGGAGAAGAACAGACAAGAAACTCCATGGATTTTTTTTTCATTTCCTTTAAATCTTATGATGAATTTCCGTTGCTATATCACGAATAGAATAACATAAATTCTTTTTTTAAATTTATCAATAGTAACATGTTTTATAAGATTATGGAATTCCCTAACAAGGTTGTTAAGACCAAATATTCGTTAATACTTAAACTTAGTGTATTTTGTTATATTTGAATTTCATAATGTTTGCTTAGTAATTTTATTGGCATTATTATATAAAAATTTGTCATAATTTTAATATTTATGGTTTTACAATTATTTGTAAATTATAAATTATTTGTATAGATATTGTGCGCTTAAATTTACCGATTACTTTTTAAGCTTTGAGCTTAATTGTTCTAACTGTTTACGTTAGGATGTTATAGTGAGTCAGTTGTAATGTAGGTGTGCATTTTACGGTCTGAAGTAACTAAAATTTGGTTTAAACGTGTTGTAAAAACAAAGGTTTAGAAGCGATTTTACCTTAACTGAGAAGACCCATGGTGTGGTACCATGGCTTTGTCTTTGATTTTTAAAGTTGAAATCTTTGTTGAATTTAATCTGATCGGTAATAATTTAATAAATGGAATCGATTCTAAGAAATCAATCACTATACCACCATTTTCCTGGTTTTATCCCAATCACTTATCGATATAACTTGATTTTTTATTCTACGTCGGGGAAAAAAACAAGTTACGTCGATAAGTGATTGGGATAAATCCAGGAAAATGGTGATAAGATGATCAAATACCTTCGAGTAGTGAATATTTATTTTGCAGTGGTATAAATTCACACAGATTCACAACAGATATTCTGCTCTTACTATAATATTTTAACGCCAATATATTCGAAAGTTGCTTAAGTTTTTTTACAAGTGTTTCTAAATTTTAAAATATGCATATTTTATATGTTATCACATTATAGTGTTGTATAATATATACAGTTATTGTAAAATGTAAGATAATTTAATTTAACTGTATACATAATTGTGTTTTTAACATATATACTGCTGAAAAGATAATAATAACTAGTTATTTTCGTTTCTAATTGTAATATTATATTACTGATAAAGTAGATATAGGTTTTTCTGATATACTACAATTTCTTATTTTTAAATAGATAGGTAGCAACACGAGTTATGAGCACTATATTTTAGCGGTAGGATTACATACATAATATGATGATATGAGCATGTATACCGATCTTTACCAATGTGTGCCATGCTCAAGAGTAAAGGGCGTCACAAACGGCATATTAATATATATTAATATAACAAGAAACAGACAGATGTATAAAGAAAAAAGATGAGGTGAGAAAGAAACTGATATATCTGTCGGTGACGCCTCGTCTTTTGTCTATATACATCTGTCTTTTTCTCGCTCTATTAATATATCGTAATATGCCGTTTGTGATGCTCTTTAAAAAAACTACGGAATGTCCAATCTCGTGCGAGATCAAGCTCGGCGCGTGCTCCCCTGCCCTCCCCGCCTCTACCCTGTTACCAAACAGACCTAGAAATGTATTCTGCACAGGTTAAACCAGCGCTCATAACTGGTGGCGCTATCTATACAAATTTCTTGTACTTTGTGCAACTACTTTTTACATTTTTGTATTCTATTGTATTTTTAATACGGTAGTAGTATTAACAAGTTATACTAAACCTCCTTTCTGAATACACAATAAGTACAAATAATATACTATCAGTATCACCACAGTGACTTGAAAAATAGATTCTAATTACAGATTCTGATTGAGATTTTTTTGTCACAAACACACTATCATAAAGTAGTTATATTAGATATTTATTAAAAAGTTGCTTCGTTAAATCCATATAATTCTCTGTCTAAGAATATAAGAAACGTTGCAAATACATAGTAAGTGTATATTTAATAAATAAATACTTACGGCATAATTAGCGGCCTTTGCATCCTAGAATTGAATGCTATATGGTCTAATAAGGTCTTCTCTTCCCGGTGACATACTTGTTTTTAAAGCTACTATTCACGATATTTCAATTCGGCCTACACTATACTCGCAAAAAGTTGAGCTTTTTTTCGCATACATCTAGATATGTAGTTAAATTACTAAGTCAAAGCACAATTTTACAGGCGTGATAGTTATTCTGTCATGTTTATTACAAAACTGCTCATACTGCGGGATATCGTGTATTTACCTTGTTGCATTTCTTTTTAAAACTGAGGATAGTCAGTGAATGGAATTGCGATAAAACACTGCCTCGCCTCGAAAGGCGTCAGGACGTACTTCGATGAGGTTAGTAACAGTCGGCTGGAATGTTGGAGCCTAATAGGAGAGAAACCTACGAACTATACGGGCATTGTCTAAAAACTGCTCTCTGCATCTGAGCCGTCACCGACTTGCTATTTGCGCCGAGCCGTAAATAGAATTATGTTTCATAATAATATACGGCAGAGGCGTATTTTGAAAATTAGCTGGGCCATTTGATTTGAAGCCCCGGGCCAATGTAATTAGCCGCCCTATAAATTGATACGAGATAGAGCAAAATTTAAACTTGAAGGCTTTCGCCGCCCTTCTCAGGCTGGCCGCCCCGGGCCCGGGCCATGGCTCCTATGGCCCTAGGGTAAATACGCCTCTGATATACGGGAAGAGAATTTCTTTAGATCATGGCTAAATATATATGATAGAATGAATGTAAGTCAAGTGCCTTTTGACCAACGATCCAAATATGTGCCAATACCCTAATAGTTTCTATGCTCACTGATAAATGAATCGCTTTATTTGTTACTTATTCAACGGTGCTAATGCTTGCACAAACTAAACTAAAACATAAAAATTACATTTTTTTAAATATTGACCTGTATATAAACGGAAATAACCGTATCGGAATCCGTAAAAATAGCATTGACTAAATGATGACTGACGTCAAATATTCTGTAACATCCGATAATATACGTAAAGACTAGCGATTTATTTCTTTATAATATAGTTTAGTTTTGAATTAACACCTATAGATAGTATATACTCGTAGTTATATGTATTTAATATTTACATGCTTTGCCCGTCTTTTGACCATTTTCGAATCGTGAGTAGAAGGCTATCGCAGCGATAGCTAGGTACTACCCATAACAGTATATTGACTAACTGCTTAGTAATTATTTCTAAACTCAAAAAATATATCCAAACATGTAGGTCCCATATTGATGAATATAAAGTATAATATACTAACTGTTACCCGCAACGTTGTACGCGTTTATTTAGATACAAAACCGTAACAAATAATGTACCAAAAAGCCATCCTCTCAAAATCCGTTACGTAGTTTTGAAGATATAAACTCACATAGGGACAATATACCTCCAAACGGAGGTATATTGTCCCTATGTGAGTTTATATCTTCTTATCTTATATCTGTCCGTGTGGTGACGGATTAAGAATACAAGTGTCACCACCCCATCTCCTCCCAAAGGAGCTGTAAAAGTCAGCTAAGGGATATTGCACACAGATAACATCTTCTGTGAGAGACGGAAAAATCGAAAATAAACCCTGTGCCAACAAGCCTGATCAGCGCAGCACAGTAGAACGTAATCCCTCTCAAAGTGGAGGAGGCTCGTGCCCAGCAGTGGGACGTAGATGGGCTGGAGAAGAAGGGACAATTTTCAATTTAATCATTTTTGACGTCACCCCTATATTTTATTTAACTTCTATTTAGCATCTTATTAGGATATAGATACATGATGATACCAATTCTACGTGTACAACTAAACGAAACTAAAAAATAAAACTGATTATTTCAATAACATAATTAGGAAAAAATAGCAACTTTCTTATTATAAAAACTGTGTATTTCTAAGGATTTTAATTACTATAATTATGTACTACGAAATTGCCATCTAAATAAAATAAGCTTAGTTGTGCACGCTGAATTGGTGCGAATATAAATAACTGTTATTCCTATAGATTCTCAGATAATTATAAGAATTGCTTAAATATTAGATAAATAATAGTTGATAAATATTATTGCTGATAATATTTTTATTACTGAAAATTTTTTCGAAAATAACTTATTACGACAGTTAAATCAAAATAAACAGTTAAATAAATGTTAGTATATACACAAAATCATTGCAAATATTTAATATTAAGCGCTTTTGTTTGGTAATTTTAATAAAATGCAGAAAATAGAGATGAGGAATGGAAATAATGCGCTAGATATAATGAAAGAGAAGTATAAAGAGCTAAAAATCAAAGTAAAAGAGCTTGTAAAATTGAAGAAGAATGCATGGGAAGAGAAAGAAAACATAAAGTTGTGTGATAATTTTCGTGTAAATATCAAACTATTTTGGAAGAAGGTAAAAGAAGCCCGTGGATCAACAGGAACGTTAAAAATGAATGCTATAAGAGGAGACGATGGATACTTAGATAGTGAAGAATGTAAGGTTTTGGAACGTTGGAAAGGTTATTTTGAAGGTTTATTTAGGTTGCAAGGTGATGTACAGGAAGTAGGAGAGCGGTTGCAAGCGAGAAGCGTGGAATCATATAGTGAGAGTATAGGTGAGGGCGATGAAAATCAGATTGAACTGGATGAGGTTCTGAAAGCATTGAAAGGAATGAAACTTGGAAAGGCAGCTGGATATGATAGAGTGTCCACAGAGATGCTGAAAGGCGGTGACAGGGTGGTAGCAAGTCTGTTGTGCCGGATCTTTAATTGTTGACACGACCGTGTACCAGACGATAGTGGTCGACACTATCTATGTATGGTGTTGACAGGCGCTTGGTGCAGGCACTGAAATCTCTTTATAGGGATTTCAGAGCCTGTGTCAGGATAAATGGGGCGTACACTGACTGGTTTAGTATCTCTAGGGGTGTGAGACAGGGATGTGTAGCGTCACCATGGCTGTTTAATCTATACATGGATAGTTGTCTGGTAGATTTGAGAGTGATGATGGATTGGTTATGGGTGAGCTGCCTATCAAGTGTCTTCTTTACGCGGATGATCAAGTTCTACTTGCACCATCTGCGGAAGAATTCCAAGATATGGTAACTAGAACGAATGAAGCATTTAGACTAAAAGGAATGAAAGTAAAAGTAAACAAGACGAAAGTTATGGTGTTTGAAAAAGAGGAGTGTAATATTAAAATAGATGATGAAAGTGTGGAACAGGTACAAGAATTTGTTTATTTGGGAAGTGTTTTTACAAGAGATGGTAAGGTTGATACTGATGTGGAAAGAAGGGTGTTAGCGGGAAATAAGCTGAATGGTGCCTTGCATGCTATTGTGGCTAACCATGCGATTACTGAAAAGGCTCGAATGGCGATCCACAATGGCGTGTTGTTACCTACGCTTATGTATGGAAGCGAATGTTGGGTGTGGCAGGAGAAGCACAAAGGTAGAATAAATGCTGTAGAGATGCGCTCTTTGAGAAGTATGTGTGGCGTGACTTTGAAAGATAGATTAAGAAATGAAGTTATAAGAGAACGTTGCGGTATGAAAGAGGATGTAGTGACTAAGGTGGAGAAAAGTATGCTTAGGTGGTTTGGTCATGTGGAGAGGATGGATGAGAGACGCTTAACGAAAGGCATATACACGGCGAAAGTATGTGGAAATGCTGGGAGAGGACGCCCGAGAAAAAATTTACTCCGATGTCATCGCCGGGATACTCCAAAAGGGGCAAGTGCGTAGCACTTACAACCGTCGGGCATGTATGACCAGATGTATGAGTGTGGATGAAGCCAAGGAAGTATGCTTCGTTCGTAGCAGATGGCGCTCAATAGTCTCTGCCTACCCCCATGGGAAAAAGGCGTGATTTATGATGATAATAATGATGCAGATAATACTCTTATCTATTCAAGGTTTAGTAAAGTTTGAACTATAAGTTCTAAAACTTATTTTTATGATTTAATGTGTTTGTTGCCATACTGGGCTATTTATATTATTTTTATATAAAATAATCTATATTTAAACATTTGTATTAGTTTATTTATAAGCAGGCGTTACTTAGTTAAGTTCGGTAACTTAAGTTATGAAATAATAGTTTTAGTGCTGTGTCCGTTTATTTTTTTACTGGTATTAAGGTTTAGGGATCAGTATATCATTTATAGTATTTAGTTGGTCTTTACTGTTAAAGGAACCAACCTAATATTGATCTTCATGCATCAGAAACTTATGAAAGGACAATAATGCTAGTTTTTGAATAAACTTAAAAAAAAAATTATTATGTAGATTAAAGTGACAGCTACGATTACTGTTTTTTTTTTTAATTGCAAAATAATCTAAAGCAGAATATGCCATCTGCTTTAGATTTTCTTATTGCAAGCGTAGGAAATTAATTCATCGAACTTGCTGTGGCCTTTCGATTTATTATATTTACAACTGTTCGGCACTAATCAACATTAAAAAAAAACAAGTAAAAAAAAGTATTAAACAAGTTAAAGTAAAATACAGTAGCTGATTCTCGGATAGTCTTTATCGAAATACTCGATCATTTGTTCACAACTGTCAACAGTTTTTTTAGGATTGCGCGGGAATCCGCTTAGAAAAATGTCACTATAATCTAACAAAATTTATTTCAAGTTTAGTACTATGTTTTCAGCTGCAATAATATTACTTTGTTTTGATTACATTTTCTATAGTATTCCTAGTATATTCATAACTATTTTGTTTTAATAGATTTTAAACTGCACGCATAGGAGTGGAGATTGATGTTAGGTCGGGTTTTGACCAAATAAACATGAAGGCCAGAATAGGCATTAGTTTATTTGCTAGCCTACATAATTATATATAATTCATAGTTCTTAGTCTTTAATTATTATATTTATCTAACAAAAATTGAATTGCAAAAATTTATATACTGCTTAATATAACCTATAATTTTAATGGTAAATTGCATACAATAAATTATGACATATTCCATTCATATTTCAATAAATTTAATGTAAGCAATTATTTATTTTATATTTTTAATAAGTTTGTGATTTGCAAAACGGGGTATAATTGCCATGTAATTAAGGTATAATAAATAAACATTGAACTGTTGTTATATTTAGTTTTTTATTTTCACCAGCCATCGCATAGATATGAAAGAAGAATTTTTATTACAACTTACAAATGTTACAAAATCAGATCTTTTTAGGGTTCCGTACTAAAAGGTGCATCTCTTTCGTCCTTCTGTCACCACGCTGTATCTTAGGAGTGGTGGAGCTAGAGGGTGGCCATTTTAAAATGTTTTGCAGATGATGTTTATCTATTAACTGATGCTATAACAACAAATACTAAAAATCAGAATATAATACATTTATTATTATTTATTTAACATGATAATAATGGTACGAACCTTCGTGCACGAGTTTAACTCGTACTTCGCCGGTATTCTATGATCGGCCCTACCACAGTTTAGATTCAAAGAAAAAATTTATGTAGGTAATAAATTTAAAAATATTGGTTTAGTATGAAATAGTACGTAATTTGGGGCTTAAGAACATTAGTAGCAAGAGAGATCAGGCGGTACACCGACATTAATTATTTAAAAAAAAAGAGATGAAAAAAATACACTACGATTCTAATCTCATTATTTCGATACATATACATTGGAATGTAGTGCCGTAGTTAGCAGTGGACGACTAAATACCCCTAAACTGCCATCTTCTTAGCTACGACCATGCATTGGCGTATTTTGAAATTAAACGCCCCGGGCGCATTTAATTTGCCACTCTAGGCCCGTTTGATCTGCCGCCCTATAAAATTTAATGGAGAATGAGGAAAGCATTAGAAGTGATGTCTTGCAGCGTCCAAAACTGGCTGCCGCCGGGCCATGTTAAACCCGTGGCCTAAGGTGAATACGCCTTTGTGACGATAGCGGGAAAAATGATAAATCATTGACACAATATAACAGTAGGACAAAACAAAGGTCATAGAGTCAGACAGTTATCAGTTTAACTACGTCAGTTTTCTTTAAAACGTAACAACCTAATTTACATAAAATTCAGTCTAGAATAAGCGAGCAATTTGATATTTAAAAATATCTGCGTTCGGAGCAGACGATAAGTGCAGATGACGCAAACAGTTTCACTCCGAGTGAATGACATTGTGTTTTCCATCTATAAAACCATCGCTTCAAGGTTAAGTAATTATCAAAATATTTTATGCACCAGTAAGTAAAAACTATAACAATGTAGAATTAACTAATTAAGTAGCAATTACATAGTAACAGAAAAAAATACTCGTAAATGTTATCAGTCATTATTTATTAAAAATAAACTCCGTAATTAAATGCATGAACCAAACGGCAACAATGCATTTTACTAGATAGAACACTTGTTGCTATGCGCATCGAATTCGTGTGCAATACTTGCATTGAAGGTACCAGGAGAACAGAAACGGCGAGGAGATTATACTGCGATTTCATTGTATGGCACGAGCTATAAAATAATATTTTTATTTCTGATAAACTCTTTATAGTATCAAAGTAGGTCATAAGGCCAATTTAATCTGTAATGTGCATACACAATCTATAAGCTAAGTATAGTAATAATGTAATTATCTTAGGCAAAATTAAACGCATGTTTTTTTTATTCAGCATACATTGTACAATATACAATATACATTGAGATTATGTTGAAATGTTCGATGCGATTCAATACCACGTATATTATTGTCATTATGTATTTACTAGCAGTTATGTAGGCACATTTTAATTTCACGGTTTTCGACGCACGCTCCTGTGTCGCTCGCTTCCAGCTACCAAAACTTCTAGTTAACCTTGTTTACAACTGTATTGTTAGAACGGTCTTCAAAAAGCCTATTTACGCTTTAATTAGCTCTACATAGAGCGCATATAAAGAAAAACTTGACTAATGGTAAAAGAGTAGTACCTGTAATAAGGGAATGCGAATGCTATTCTGTTATTTTTCAATAAGAAATATTAATTAATTAATAAAAAACGAAAAGGTCAATCAAGAGCGAGACTAAGAGCTGGAGTCGCACACACTGTGGTGTAGCTAGTAGAGCCACGGGGTTCTAGAGTCGTTTGCTTTTAAAGTAACAAACTGCAGCACCATTTACATCTGTGATCGACATACACCCTGAAAAGGTCACTCTTTCGCGTGAGGGGGGGGGGGGGGGGGTCGCAACCACCCTTGATTTAATACTCTTTTGTCCTTGATACTCATTATGGTCAAAAAGACAATTTTTGTACAAAGTATTTTCCCATAACTCCCAGGTAGTCAATGCAATCAAAATGTGTGCTATCTATGTAGATACATACTATTTCTGTCTCATGCTGTTAAGAGACAACGCCCACATTAATATAAATATTAAGACCACGTTTTTTATATTGTGAACTAGAATATAAATATTCATAGATATATAATAAAAAACTTGACCAACGGGACTGGCTAATTACCGACGCGACTATATTTCGGTGTAGTAAAATCGTTTAAAAAAAATCATGTCTTTTAAAGATGTACTTAAGTGTATAATAATGTATGTATTATTTTTATAAAATTAGCCGTTTTTTAAATTACGTACTCCACTTATCTATGGTTTATTTTAATGCACTGTAAATGGAAATTAATACGATGTGAGATTTTGACTAATGCTAAAATAAAATTTTTATGCTCGTAAATAATAATAATATAAACTACTATTATTTTAATTTATGGTAAGAAGCATTATAACATGCCTACATAATGCATGTTTGTATATTCGAAAAGCGCATAAAACCTTGCAACGTACTTGAACGGTGTCACCATTGCATTCAAGCTACCAGGAGAACATGAAATCTAAAGAGTAAAATACTGCAATTTTCACTTAAATATTCCAGTATTTGTAGGTATAGACTTAAGGTACACTTTCCCGCTCTAACTTAGTATTCCTAGTTTTATCTTCCTGCTTGCACTAGACTGCTATTGGTTGCATTTCTGGTTGTGGAATGGGTCAGACGGGAGATGGGCTGGACAACGTAAAGTTATACAGTGAACTTTGTTTATGGAGTAAGTTTATTTGACTTTGTAATCAATGCATTGAATTTTTTTGGTATGTTAGAAATATTAATAAGAGCATACATTAGTATTGTTTCTGTTTTAAATCCGTTTTAGTAAGTATTATACCTCTTAATATTATTCCGTTTTCTGTGGTAGGATACGTTTTACATACAAACGAAGTTCTAATCCAGGCAAGCATTATATTATTTTTTTACTAATAATAATACTTATTACACAAGAAAATAATAATTAACTAGCATAAATCTCATCATAAGTAACTTATATCTTTCTGAATATAATTACCAATTTATCAAACATTCAATTGATGTTATGAGAAATACAATTAGATGGGAAAATACGAGTACATAATAGAGAGGTATTCATTCGCTCCCACTTCTTTGTTGACCTTGAGACGATGTGGTGGAACTGAAGAATTGAGATTGCTGACTAATTTGTATACTGCATACCTTCACATTTTGGCTAGTAATGTTCTGAAAAAATTGTACAGGAATTCTATATATTATTCTTTAAATTTTGTAGCAGTAATAAAATAAACAAATTAGATTAATAGTTATGTCTCTTTCCTTTTCTTCACATCACTAACTTTGATGTAGTTGGTACATAAACATACGTTACTTACGTAGATATCATTTATAGGCCAGCCATCTAAGAAAAAAAATAGGGGTCCGCCTCGAAAAAAAGAGTTAATAAAGCTGAAAATTGGTGTAAACCTTTGACTCCTCACGGTCGTAACCTCTTCACGGTCTTCCGCAAAAACGGTTGATCAAATAAAAAAAAAGTTCTTTCAAAAGTTGTAGAAAATTTTACACCCTACAACTTTTATGGTGGTGGAAATCTCATTGAAGCAATAGGAAGCGAGATAATCGCGAAAAACCAAATTTCATGACCTTTGACCTTAAACATCTTAAGACGCAGACACGACAGCACTTGTGACTTTTGAGACAACATTTAGAACGACATAACAAAGGTGTATACCAATTTACAGCTTCATCGTCTTTTTTTTCTGAGGTAAAACCCCTTAGATGGCTGGTCTGTTAGTTTTTGCCTCGTACGAAATCCATAGGAGATAATACCAGTCGATATGTATACTACCTTACAAGTAATTGAATCTACTTTCTTGGCTTAGAAACATCTTTCAGAAATTTTAATACTCTTCCGGAATTTCTCTAGGAAAGATGAATACAAAAGACAACTTACATCATCGTCCAAACTTGGCATATAAGTTTTTAATACTGGTGCTTCCAGTTTCTTGGCAAATTCGTTACGTCGGTGATGAGCAAATACTGCATCATGAATTAGGGAATGGACTATGCGATGCCGATCAGCCGAGCGCGCAGTGCACCGTACTTGCTTCAACGCATCCAGTGCTATGTTTAGACGTATACGCCCCAGGAAGGCGTGGAAGGAACGTTCCTCATCTAGTTCCTAAATTTATTTTCGTCATACAGTAAAGGAACGAATTTTATATGTAACTACTCAGTTAATGATATAATTGCCACAATAGATGAGTCAGATCACTGATAAACTTAACAGTTCAGCGTATGAGGAACGCCCGCGAAACAACACGCGTGGAAATTAGAAAAATTTCCCCGTTTTTGTAACAATTTTTACTCATAATACGCTCCTATTGGTCGCAGTGTAATGTTATATAGCCTATAGGTAACCTTCCTCGATAAATGTACTATCCAAAACTAAAAGAATTTTTCAAATCGGAACTGTGGTTCCTGAGATTACCGCGTTCAAACAAACAAACTTTTCAGCTTTATAATATGAGTATAGATTAAGATCATAAAACTCCTAAAGCAAACAATACAAATGGTAAAAACATCTACCTATCCATAATGCTACGTTCAGATGAAATAATGATTATCATCATAAAGAAAACAGAAGTCTTACCTGTTTTTGATAACGCTTAACTGCATCTTCCTGCTGTTGCTTTATTTCTTTTGCCCAA
This sequence comes from Orgyia antiqua, assembly GCA_916999025.1. Classification (NCBI taxonomy): domain Eukaryota; kingdom Metazoa; phylum Arthropoda; class Insecta; order Lepidoptera; family Erebidae; genus Orgyia; species Orgyia antiqua. Next base: position 5,003,430 of record OU779863.1, on the reverse strand, counting down.
CCTCTGAAATATTAATTATAGTGTCAAATTATATGCGTACTTATAATAACTTTTTGTTATTCAAATACTTACGAGCCGATATGCATGAATTCTTCTAATAAGATGCTGTCCTGAGGTACCAACTCTGAATTATGAAGGTGCGTTTCCAACCAGACTTCAATCAATTTCATAGTCAAATAATGAGAGCAAAGAATCAACAGCGTCTGTGATACATAATTACAACATTTAATCAAAAATATGATGGCTAGCAATATATCTTAGTCTGAATGTACACGACAAATCACATGTACTAAGTAGTCTCTTAACTCAAATACATGAAAGATCTTCTACAAGTAATACCAATATCTGAACTAAAAGCGACAAGAGTGCAATTGTAGTCCTCATAAAAGTTACCACAAAATTGTGGCAAATGATTGTTATATCCCTTAAAGATGTTATTGAACTGACCTCATCCTCTACACTCAGATGTATATTCTTAAACAATCTGTAAGCTTCGTCCGCAACATCCACTTTCTCTTGCAAATCCGTTGACAACATTTGCAGTAACGCGTATGCCTGCAATTGAGTGAATTGGTAGTCAGGATTTTCGATTCATAGGGTTTTACGTAATACTTTCTTTTCCCAGATCATAACCGTCCGGGTAGCTGGTAGCTGGCTCTTACAGCATTCTGGGAAGGGAATAGGTCATTGTTAAACCGAATATTAAGTATTAAGAAAAAGGAACCAAAAGCATAATAATAGTTTAGGTTTTGATGTACCTTACCTTAGACATTCGTGAGCCGGCTACGTCAGCCGCGATTAAACATATCGGTGTGCGTGGACTCTTTGTGTGCTGCAAATTTTGGTGATGCAGCATTTCCGACAGTGGTTTTGTCATAATAGGATACTCCATATCTGACAAGCATACATTCATTTTATTTATAACCTACACATATAAGTAGCACCATTAATTTCAAGGCAATAAAAAAACGTTACTTAACTCCGCCCTCCATAAAAGTATACCTGATCGAGCCGATAATCGATTGGACTGAATTTGGTGATGATTTCACACATTCAGGCGGATTTCAGAAAATGTCTTCTGGATTTGAACTAAACTTGTGTTTAGACTACAATATATTTTTTTTATAAAGTAAAACTGAAAAAACAACCTTTAACTGTCTTTCAACTAACTTTGTAAAACGCCGTATTCATTCAACTGTATTCCAGATACTTTGCAGTCATCGCGAAATATAGCCGCAAGTAATGCAGCTATTGTAGAACCACGTTTCACCAATAACGGATTCTGAAACACACTTTTTCGTGATCCTTCCATCCATCCATCCATCAGCCTCTATCAGTCCACTGTTGGACATAGGCCTCCCCCATAGAACGCCACAACGCGCGGTCCTGTGCCGCCTGTATCCAATGTCTCCCCGCGACTTTGACGATATCGTCGCTCCACCTTGTCGGGGGCCGCCCAACGCTGCGTCGTCCGGTACGTGGTCGCCACTCTAGGACTTTTCTTCCCCAACGATCGTCAGTCCTACGAGCGATGTGGCCTGCCCATTGCCACTTCAGCACATGTCGGACACGCCAGTTCTCCTAAGGATGTCCGTATTTTGGATTTTACCGAGCATAGCCCTCTCCTCTCCTGATCCTTATTCTTTTATTATAAGCAAATTATTAAAAAGAGAAGAGACTTATTTCTACCTACTCTATTGATCTCTACTGCTCTAGATCTCTACTTCGTTTTATGGAAAAGAAGTAGAGACGTATAGTCTCTTCATAAATAACTTTTAAGCATTTTACGATAAGTGCATCGTTGCCCACAAGCAATACGTTATACACATTTATTTCAATTAAATCGTTATTCTATATTGGATAGTTTTATTATTTTAGCTACGAGTAAGTTTAGTTGTGCACGCAGACTTGGTACCTATGAGTGGTAAACAGTTATCCTTTTTAAATTCCTTATAGCGTTTAAATTAATTACGTACTGCAGTAGAAGCCGCAGGTGTAGCTCGCCAGGTCACCAAATGTCCAACTGCAATGCCCGATCTTGCAACATCGCAGATCAATGCTAAAGCTATGCATTGTACGGCAGGCCGCGTCATCTATAATGAGAAATACAATTTGAAAAATTCAAATTTCAAATTCATATCAAATCAAAAATTAAGTGATATAAATAAATAAATAAATAAATATTCATAGACATTTTACACAACGTCCTCTGGTCCCAAGCTAAGCTTATTATGCTTGTGTTATAGGTACCAGAATACGGATATAATACATAAACTACTTTTCTTTTGTAAATACATACTTATAATACATAGTAAACACCCAGACGCAGTACAAACATTTGTATGACAATTAAAAACATCACACAAATGATTGTCCTGACCGGGAATCGAACCCGAGACCTCATGATCAGCAGTCCGTTATATAAACCACTCCACCACGAGGCCCGTCAAATAAAAATAAATAATAACAAAAATAAATAGTTTACATGAGTGGAATAAGGTAATTATAATATTATTTCAAGGCCTTTTTAGGGTTCCGTACCCAAAGGGTAATAACGGGACCCTATTACTGAGACTTCGCTGTCCGTCCGTCCGTCCGTCCGTCCGTCCGTCTGTCACCAGGCTGTATCTCAAGAACGGTGATAGCTAGACAGTTGAAATTTTCACAGATGATGTATTTCTATTGCCGCTATAACAACAAATACTAAAAATAAAATAAAATAAATATTTAAGGGGGGCTCCCATACAACAAACATGATTTTTTTACCGTTTCTTGCTCGATACTAATAACGTTGCCTTATGTTGCATAGATAATGGTACGGAACCCTTCGTGTGCGCGAGTCCGACTCGCACTTGACCAATTTTATTTATATTAACACGCTTTTATAAGCTCGGTACGTATATATCTATTAATCTATGTAATGGAATTATTTGAAAGTGATTTTTATTCGTTTGCAGTAGTCGGATCTTCTGAAATTTTGCACATACATATATTATGAAGAAGCTGAATTAAAGGAATGTAGGCACGTATTGGAGATTATCATACTGGGATCTTATAAGTTTAATTTTTCGTTATAGTGAGTATCGACTTAAAACAAAATAATGTAAAACTATTCTGATTTTAATACATAACTTAAGCCATTTTTTATTTAAAACTAGAACAGCCCAGGCTGATGTGGATGCAAAGTTTTTTAACGTTTCTGCCTAACCCGATAAAGATCCCGGAATCTCAGTGATAGAAAGCTTTGCTAGGTACTGCTTATAATCTAACCAATGAATATTTCTGTTATACATAAGAACATTAGAAACCTGTTCTAAAGATAAACGCTCATTTATAAAACGAGAGAACTGACGACAATGATGAGCTATAATATCTAGAAAACGGTCACTATTTACAAATGTTTATTTCAAATTGATTATACATTGTAAGTAGGAAATCACGATTCCCCTCGCGAATTCACGTGACTCGTCTATTTATACAGACTTGTCAAATTTGTAATTGCAAATATAGTTTCGATGCTTACTCTGTCTTCGCTACATTCATGTGGCCCTGGTATTTTGCTTTTCATTTCTCTTTGCGATGTCGCGGTTTTTTTTTATTAACACGCTTTTATTGGCTTTATTCCTGGAGATACGTATACTATACTTATTGATTTATATACTAGCTATGCTGCGCGGTGTTACCTGCGGTAAATCTGTTCTTTTTTTTATTATCTCACGGAAACATTGCATTCTTTCGGGATAAAAAGTAGCCTATATGATATTCTGATGTATAAGCAACATTTATTGTAAAGTTTCATTAAAATCTATTCAGTAGTTTTTGCGTGAAAGAGATGTAGGTACATCAATAAAGAAACGGCTATAAAGCAAGTAGTCAACATTGAAAAAATTGGTCAAGTGCGAGTCGGACTCGCGCACGAAGGGTTCCGTACCATTATCTATGCAACATAAGGCAACGTTATTAGTATCGAGCAAGAAACGGTAAAAAAATCATGTTTGTTGTATGGGAGCCCCCCTTAAATATTTATTTTATTTTATTTTTAGTATTTGTTGTTATAGCGGCAATAGAAATACATCATCTGTGAAAATTTCAACTCTCTAGCTATCACCGTTCTTGAGATACAGCCTGGTGACAGACGGACGGACGGACGGACGGACGGACGGACGCACGGACGGACAGCGAAGTCTCAGTAATAGGGTCCCGTTTTTACCCTTTGGGTACGGAACCCTAAAAAGGGAGGTACTTTTGGAATTCAAGATTGTGAAAATAAAATCAAAACACAAAGTACTTACTGTGATCAAATCCAAGAGTTTGTAGACACCATCATTGTGGACGAATAATTGTCTGTAGTCTTCGTGCCAAATTATTGCTTCCCAAATACAATTCAACAGGGATACCAGCCATCTGTCATTAAAATAAATTAAATGAATAAAAATAAATAAACAAATACTCGTAGTTTAACACCAAGCTAAGCTTAGCTATATACTTGTATTATTATATGTACTAGATAATAAGCAATATCGATATACTTAAGGCGGTACATATTTTAAATCAATTTTAAGTAATTACTAAATAATACATTAAATTATTACAAATTGAAAGCTGTAGGTTCCTTCTTGTTAAAAAGACATTGTCTCTCCTCTTTCTTTCCAGTCTATTTACGTCCCACTGTTGGGCACGGCTTTTGGAGAGTTGGTAGTCTACTATGCAGCGCTAACCAGGCGAGTTGAAATTGGGTTTAATTTCAAAATTTCCATCTCTCATAGTATGTTATCTGTTTATACATATAATATCCCTTGGCTGGCTTGTCTTCCCAGGTTCAGTTCCCCCCAGGGTTTTTCCCAGAACTAGGGTGGTGATGATTGTATTCTTCATCCTTCACCATACAGAGCACTAACAAATATTCACTGACTTTATTAAGAACCCAATCTCCTGCAATACGATATGAATTTATTATTGTAAGTATTCATTCAACGTACCTGTCACCAATAATATAATGTTTTTCTAATGAGAACAGAACAGTTTTCAACATTTTATTTGTTAGCTTGTTAATGGAACTTGGCCATTTTATAGTAGGGTACACACGACAAGTTACATTACATCGGACGTCAGCATGGACTGCATTAGTTAGCAAACGAAGACATAATGATAACACAGCTTGAACCTTCTCCACAGGCGGTACTTTCTTTTTCAATAATGTGTAACAAAGCTCTGTAAATATCAAGCCACTTTTGTAATAAAAGATTGACACCCCCTCCAAAACCTTGGGTGCTGCAAAGCACGGCACACAGATAAAGTCCTCTGTGAGAGACGAAAAACTCACAAATAAACCCTATGCCAACACGCCTGATCAGCGCGGTAAGGAAGACCATAATCCCTGCCAAAATGGAGGAGGCCTGATCCCAATTCATATATTCAAATTACTAACTTTACTTCTTCTTTACTTATTGTAAAACAAAATTGTTATTTTTGTGTATATGTCTCGATGTGAGCTTATATCTTCAAAACTACGCAACAGACTTTTTGCGGTTTTTTCTAATAGATAGAATAGTTCAAGATGCTGCCTTTTTTGTATAATTTGCTTAAGTTTAGTGTATATTTTTCCAATTTTACGCGTACGAAGTTGCGGGCGATAGGTACTTGTTGATACTAAAGATAGAACTTACTCATTATAATTATGATTCCATGAGTACTGAACAGATCACGGATGGATTCATCGCGGATGACGGTTTGTCGCTGATAAACCGTCACTTGTAGAAGTCTTAAACACCAATACAAAGTTGAAACCTCATAAGGACACTCGGAATACCACTCGATGTACCACATTAACCTAAAAAAGTATGTTTTGTAGTTGCATTTGAAGGTTTTTAGGTACTATACAATGTAAGTAAATATTTACAAAAAAAAATTATATTACTTAGTATGTAATCTCTCCGTTTTGGTACCCACACCACAATCATTATGCATGCATATAGACGAGTGAAATATCCATGATTTCTTTTATTACGTCATTTCTGAGTTACTTACATTTATTTATTCGTTTACGTAACATTATTTAACAGTATTGTTATAAATAAGAGAATATTACCGTCTAATCAAAGAATATTCCTTCACTAGATTAGGATCACACAATGGCAGAGTACAAATTAAAGCCTGAAAAGCTGTTTTGCGAATCTCCTCAAATAATGCTGGAGACCAATTAGCTCTAAGTGGACATAGCCCCGGATCCAGAAGATACATGAGACCTAAAAGCCAATATCTTGCAGTCACCATCTATGAACAAATATTACAATCGTTATTTAAAAGAATTTGACACAATAAATACAAAAACTGTAATGAAAAAGCATGAGAAATAAGTTAAAATAATATAAAATATGTAGATATCTAGTTTCATTATTTTTTCTTTTCTTTTGTATTAGTCGATACTTGACAGAAATCGATAGTAGTTATGTGGACGAAAACAACAAACACAACAGCAAACACTAAACAACACTATCGAAAATAGTAACACTTATCATGTATTGTCCAGCGGTGGACTGCAGTGGGCTGATTTGATTGACTATCCCACATGGCAGTAAAAATTAAAAAAAAAACATAGGCCAGATCTAAACGGTAGGTACTCGTGTTTCTTTTACAATTTTGCTTACAATTTTGTACAGAAATAGAAACATCAAAATACGCAAGCGCTTCCTCATCTTAACCTTTCTCTACAGACATGCTCTGATTAAATATGTTGGGTCAGTTTGGAGATTTTGTTAATATACGCAAACAATATACTTACCTAACATCTTTATATAATATCACTAGCTTATCTCAGAAACGTACCGACTAATTCTTGAAATATTGCAATTAGACATATAAAATAAAATGTGTAAGGTTATCTGTGTGGTTATGGGTTAAGAATATGTATAAGTGTAATCACCCCTTTCTTCCCCAAGATGCTGTAAGAGCAGTTAAGGGATATTATAAGTAATTAACATCAATTGTCAGAGACGGAACCTCGAAACTAAACCCTAAGCCAATACAATACGTCTGGTTAGCGTGGAATAGTAGACTGAAAGGCCTCCCAAAGTAGAGACCGTGCTCAATAGTTGGACGTTAATGGGCTGGAGAGAGATAGAGGGAAAGTAAGATTGAAAACGTACATTGTCACACGTACATTGGCACAGACGGAATGAACACAAATTTTTGTGGAATATATTCTTAGCGAGAAAGCCATCTTTATAGAAATTTGTAATACTTTACAATCTATTTTCAGATCTGTTATCTTTAGCGTTTTAATATTCTCATATTTTTGATATGGGTAGAGTCTAACATTATGTTGTAAGTTACGTCTCTCTCTCTCTCCAGCCCATTTATGTCCCACTGCTGGGCACGGGCCTCCTCCACTTTGGTAGGGATTATGGTCTACGGTACTGCGCTGACCAGGCGTGTTGGCACAGAGTTTCTTTTCGAGTTTTCCGTCTCTCACAGAAGATGTTATCTGTGTGCAATATCCCTTAGCTGACTTTTACAGGACCCTTGGGAGAAGATGGGGTGGTGAAACTTGTATTCTTAATCCGTCACCACACGGAGGACTGTTATCTTTAGCGTTTTAATATACTCATATTTTTGATATAGGTAGAGTCTAACATTAGGTTGTAAGTTACGTCTAGTGTACAAGCATTATAGATCTGCTAAAAAATATCATTTAAATTTTGAATTCGCCACAAAAATGACGAAGACTATAATCAAATATATAAACTGAACTCACAAATTTATTGTACGGAAACACCTTTAAGGCGTCAACCACGAAGTATATCAATGTTTTTTTAAAATACACATCTTGTTGCGTTGTATTGAAATTAACCGTTCCAGTCCAATCATTTCTTAATGGTAGTTCAGTTTTAACTGACAGTGACATTATATCTGTGAAATTGTGACGAATGATGTAATCCTGGATGTCCCAGATTCAGTATGACCGGGACACGGTTGAATACCGATCTTTCTTGAAGCAACGCAAATTACATCGGAAGTGAAAGTGTGCAAATTATTGTCTCGTAAAATAAGGTTACAAATATACTATATAAAAATAAGTCGGATTTTCCTTCCTGACGCTATAACTCCAGAACGCACGAACCGATTTCCACGGTTTTGCATTCGTTGGAAAGGTCTCGGGCTGCGTGAGGATTATAGTAATTTTTTTTTTTTTTTACTTTTTTTTTGGTATGGCAAAACGTTTGCCGGGCCAGCTAGTTTTAAATAATTATTGATCTGTTAACTGAACTTCTGTGTGGTGATGGTTTAAAAATACTAGTGACACCGTCTCTCTTTCTTCCCAGGGTGCTGTAAAAATCAGCTAAGGAATATTGTACACAGATAACATCCCCTGCAAGAGACGGAAAATCGAAAATAAACCCTCTACCAACACATCTGGTCAACGCGGCACAGTAACAGAAAATAAGTTTAATAAAGTTTTTGTGACAGAAAGGCTGTGAAAAATAAAGGCTCCAGTGAGTCCTTAGGCCAGCTTTACGTATACTATTTCTAGAGTATAGAAAATATATTATTGTACCTGGCATTAGTAAAAAGGAAAATATTTCTAATTTTGATCCGAAACACTTTAATAAGACGGTCGCGATAACAGTGAGTGTGATTCTCTCGTGACGGTGGTCTCGGGCTCTACATTCGTAGCGATACGCCCATATGAAACATCTACAAACATAAATAAAAGTAAAAAGCTTTTTAAAACATTACTTATTCACTAACAGCATAAAAATCGGTCAAGTGCGTGCTAGACCTGCATGCGAAAGGTTCTGTACTGTTATTATCATAATATTTTATATTGACGATGATGATTATTTTATATTTTATATCATAATATTTGATATTGATTTTTATATTGACGGGCTTTGTGGCGTAGTGGTTCATGTAATGGACTGCCGTTCACAAGGTCGCGGGTTCGATTCCCGATTGGGACACTCATTTGTGTGATATCCATAAATGTCATACAAATGTTTGTACTACGTCTGGGTGTTTCTATGTATTATACGTATGTATTTACAAAAGAAAAGTAGTTTATGTATTATATCCGTATTCTGGTACCCATAACACAAGCATAATAAGCTTAGCTTGGGACCAGAGGACGTTGTGTGAAATGTCCGTGAATATTTATTTATTTAATTATTTATTTTCGTCATACAGATACCAAACAACCCTAAATAGCGGGATCCCAAATAACGGGGTAAGGGTAGGAAAAGGATGACGATAAGTGGTTGTTGTGGCATCAACTAATATAATTAAACTGAAAGCTATCACCGTTATAGTGACAGCCTGGTTACAGACGTACGGACGAGCGGACAGCGAAGTCTCAGTAATAGAGCCCCGTTTTGCCTTTTGATGTGTAAACCTAATGGAAGATTTGATCTGATAATGATCGAATTAAGTGAAAACTCACCTCAGACTATATGCATTGGGATAAGGTAAAATTGCGCTGAAATTTGGGTTCTTCAATAAATAATCTTTTGTTGTTTTTAATAGCACCAGAAGGAGAGACATAGTGGTTGATAAATGGACGCTGCTGTCGCCTATGAATAAAAATAATTAGTTGTTCATCAACCGACTGTTCCGAAACTCTGTTTCAAAATAAAATCAAGCCCTTATTTATTTGGGGTATTTTACGTACACGTGACAGTAGCAGAATTTTTTAAATCAGTCCATTATTTTCAGACCCGTGTACATTTCAAAGAAATAAAATTTCTTTTTTATATATAACATTAATATAGATTTGCAGAGAGATATTTGCTTGTGAATCAATAATAATTTTTCTATAAAATTACCCAATCTCACGTTAGGATCTTGGCAATCATCTGGATTGATATCATAATGGGGCAAAAGTCTTTGTGGAAAATAAGGATTAAAACGGTAAAAAACGTTCTCTATCACGTTTTCTTTCATCATATCAATACCTGAAATGCGAAATTAAAAATGATTAGCTCTTTAATATTGCTATGTGTATATTAACACAGATGTCACCTCGTCATTTGACAAGCATAACGCTTAGGTATGTATTCTGAAATATTCTCCGAAACGATTTGACCAAATCCAATGAAATTTTGTGTGTACATCAAGTGAATAGAGTGTCATAGAATGTTAACTACACTTCTACACTTATACCTCTCAAGTCTAAGTCATACAGGTAGCACCCACCAGCTTCTAGTGTAGCTACCTAATAACTTATTCTACTTACAATTGTCTTCGGCATCTATAGCTAATAGTAATGCAATCTTTAAAAACGTTGGGAATCTGTGCGAAGATGCCATAGCCAGCATTCTGACTATTGACTGTACTAATATTGATGCCGCTGTTAAAGTATTTTGCAGATTTAGCAGTGCTGCAGCATGTCCTCTGGCAGAGTCTGGTGCTGATAAATGCCACAAAGCAGCCTCAGCTATAATATCAAATAGATCATCTTCTTCCAATCTCATTAGAAGGAAACCTAAAACAGTATGGAGATATAAATGGAAATTGAATGAACTTAACACTAACAACAACGAGGTCGACCGCTCTCTTCATATTGTTTACTATATTCGTCGAATGAATACAGTATAGGGCTTAATATATTTAATTTTATCATACCAGTGATGGCAAAATACAATAATAAGACAAAGACATAGCCATGGCCAACTTTCATATAAACTTTTAACTTCTTTTAGAACTCCTGCGTTATTGCTCATCAGCAATAGTAACAATTCTAAGTGCATATGTAAACTAAACTAAAAAAATGGGGTACTTTTATTAATTGGCTATTTAGTTCTATATGTATTATTATATTGTATTTCATTAATTATCTGTATATATATAAGCTGTCTATATATTGTATTTCATTAATTAACGCAGTTTTCTTCTAATAAAAAAGTTCAATTAACATTGCCGAATTGTGGCATTAACACTATCTATTTACATTTTTTAGTTGTGTTTAGTTGTGCATGCAAAGTTTGTGATCAGTCATTCAATAATTTAGCTTCCTCTTTTCAAATTATAGGTAAAAGTTAAATATTATTGACCACATCCATCTATCAAATGCTATTAAACATATTAATAACACATTAGAGTACCAAGCACGTATACATACGCCATAAATACTAACTCAAAAGGAGTAAAACTCCCTCGAGTGACAGCGACATTGTCCTCCATTTATTAAAAGACATTGTGGCGTGCCGATACTGTCTTGGCCTCAATTAAAACTATATTGAGAATTAGAAACATTGAAACAATACAACTACAGCATAATCTTGTTAGATTTTTTAATTATTTCATTACAGTAACACCATTACTTTTTAGGGTAGTTAGGGGTTTTCTACCAAAACGTAAATCGGGACCGTATTTATACTAACCTATAAATCCAAAAAAATGTCTAACATCATCAAAATACTTGACCACATCAAACGCGGTAGTTAATATTATGGGTTTTCCGAAGTTTATCAATATTTTTTTTAGGTTATCTCTCAAGACCGGTAATTTAGGCATCGTGTCTAGTAGAAAATCAACGATTCCTGTTAAATACTTTAACATGTCCACTCTCTGCGTAAAGACATGTAAGGATGCTTTTCTATAACGAATTAGGCATATATTTTCTCTCTTTCGTCAGCCTAATTAAGTCTCACTATTGGACACGGACCTCTTCCACTTTAGGAGGGACTATGGTCCACTGCGTTGCGCTGACCAGGGGTGTTGGCAAAAAGCCCGGGTCGCATGAATGGCAATCTTGCATGATAACACTAGCAGTGCATATACTAGGTACTAGGTGTATATATAAGACAACAGTTATTGGGCTTATCCTGAAGATGCTTTTGGGTGAACGATAGCATATATACCAATATGTCTGTGAAACTCAAGTATTAAATAAATAAATAATAGTTTAAAAAAACTAAAAAACACGCTTTGTTTAATCGAATTATTGCATTGTCATCGGTCTTTAAAAGGAGAGCAAAATTTTGAATAGAATCTGACCGTTTAAAGTGGGTCAAAATAGCGTCCAAAGGAGTCGGTTACAAACATACAAACAAACATACAAGTGAAGCTAATATAAAGCGTGTAAAAATCCCAGGTATCGAAATGGACAAATAAAAGATATCCCTATTTTAGTCTATTCAAAAGGATACGAATCCATTGCTACTAGTTCTTGCTAAATCACGAAGGTGAGCCTGAAGGCGATCTAATTGGTTCAGAGCACACCCACTGGTCAACAAGAACTCGATCTTCTCGGCGACTGCCCAGCCATACGACGGAGGACATTCATCATTCCACTTTGGATCTATTAACAAAATAAACGTCTAATTAATGAACTTGATATAGACATATTAATTCCCTTCCTTCCTTCTCACAATTAAATTCTCTATCTCTCTCTCTTCGGCCCATTACCGTCCAACCGTTGGGCACAGGCCTCCTCCAATCTGGGAAAGATTACCTATGGCCTACTTTACCGCGCTGACCAGGCGTGTTAGCACAGGGTTTGTTATCGAGTTTTCCATCTTTCACAAAGTGTTATTTGTGCACAATAACCCTTAGCTGGCTTTTACCGCACCCTGAAAAGGAAATGGGGTGGAGGCACTTGTATATTAAGCCGTCACCACACAGACATAGTTTGTAAAGCAAAGCTAACTAGGTATATTTAAGTTTGATTTTCTGTTCATAAGAGAAATGTCATTGCAAACAAGTTGTTGTATAAATATTGGAGTTATTGTTTAAATAAGGAGGTGTTGGATTTTAAATTTTACTGGCACTAATGGTAAGTGCATGTAAGTAACTCTAAGGACTACGTTATGCCTGACCTACATAATGAATGACTTATATTTTCATATCGTGTTTATAAAATACACTATAGAATTACTAACTAATACCCGCGACATCGTACGCGTGGAAAGGAGAGCAAAACCTAACAAATTTTACAAAAAAGCCATTTTCTTAAACCACTCTATTATATTAAAAAAACTGCAACAAAATCTGTTCCGTTGTTTTGAAGATTTAAGCTTAATTAAATAGGCTACTACAGATAAGATCACACACTCTACATATAAAAATATCGACGTTAGTAGTTTTATATTAAGTAGGGAATATTTAGAATTTTTGTAAACTATCATGCAGTGTCCCTTTCAATAAAAGTAAATAAAATATTCAATTATACTAAGGTCTGGTACTGATCTCTCTCGATAAACACGGTCAAACAATAAGATTTATGCGCAGAAGCAATAACAAGCCAACAGTAACAATCATAATTATTGATTGGGTCAGTATTGCCCCACGAGAAATTACGATAGTTGATTTAAATGGTAAGTGTGACAGGGAAAGCGTAATTTAATTTAACAAAAGGACAATCGACCTATTTGTGAGAACTTTCATAAATACTGTGTCGATGACTATTCTTAGATACCGATACTAAAATAGATACAATTACAAATTACGGGGACAGCATAACAAAATAATGACTTTTCGTTAATTATTTTCATAATTTTTGTTTTCATAAATATTCACGGACATTTTAGATGACGTCGTCTGCTCTGTTCTAAGCTTATATGCTTGTGTTGTGTTCCAGAATACGGACATATTGCATTATACTATTCTTTTGTAAATACATACTTATTATACATAGAAACACCCCGACGCAGAACAAACATCCATATGATATTTATAAACATCACACAAATTATTGTCCCGTGCGGAAATCGAACCCGCGACCTCGTAAACGGCAATCTGTTACATGATACACTAGACCACGAAGCCCATCACCTACCCCTATTTGCTTAAAACGTTTTCTAAACTGAGCACCTTGCCTAATATGAAATGCCTAAGATATACAGATATACATAAGGACATACATAGAGAAATAACGACTTTGTTATATTAAGTAAAGATTAGTTACGATATCAGTAACGAAATAACAACAAAAGCTATTACCGAGAGGAATAGGGTCTAATTCCTTCAAAATATTCCGTTTTAGTAAACCCTTTTCGGTGTACACTTTGCCGCCAGGTCCATGTATACAATGAAATGTATCTGTTGATGAGATAGATTCAGTTATGTTGCAATGTTGATCCCTTGTGATTACTTCAAAATCGCTATTTGGTCTTGGTTTCCTCAAAAACTTGGTATGAGATGAACTTGCAGTTGAAGTACATATTCCGCGAGGCTTTCTCGTTTTTTCTTTTTTCGTAGATTTCTCATTAGGCTGCTGATTTACGTTGGACCGACTAGGTGAGTCAGGCACTTGGCTTGGCTTCTCCATGCCAGTAATACTGTCCATGATTCTTTCTTATCAATTCTTATTAAAGAAATGCGATTTTAATATACTTAAAATTGCTTAAAATCTTAATGGAGTAATAAGCTACGTCAGCAATATTGCCTTATATTTATCGAAATATCGGAGTTATCCAGAAATCATCAATATATCGGCACACTATGTCGGCACAGGCAGAATACATAGAAAACAATTCTACATGTTTACCTTTACAACATGAGTTTAATAGACTAAGGATTTTATAGATAGGTAATATGGATTATAAGACTACTCAATCTGTTGTGTCTTACTCTTTCTGACCTTTTTATATCCCATTTGCGTAAGTACTAAAGAGTATAACCGTACGATTACCATTCTATCTGTAACTTTTAATCTATGGAAGTACACATTTTTTGACATATCTCGTGACCATGACAATTATAGGTATTACATTTTTTGTTTAATCAAAAATCACAATTTAAATTTCTACAAAAAAGATTCTAATATTTTTTGTAGGTATGCATTTTGGTTGAAATAAGACAATATTTGCTGAGAAGAATATTGCTCTTCAAAAATATATTGTTAATATCAGTTAATTATCCGACCCAATCGTTTGAGTAAATAGGTAAAATTTGACACATGTTCATCAGGTTATGTGCCCCAGATTTAAAAAGAAGATTTATAACGCTCTGAAATGTAACGTAACTATTATTAAAAAAGTGCGCATAGTTAGTAGCTGATTAGTTAATATCTTAACCTATAGCAGAAGTTTACCTTTATAGGATTAGAAATCAGAAGAAAGAAGCCATTTAATTTGGGTTTATTTACCGCATTATGTATAATTTTTGTTTCGTAAAGAAGAATATTTTTATTCTCAATAAATTTACTTTAGTACATTTTATATTTGGTTCTAATTTACATAATATTTAGCGATGAGTTTATTTAGATAAGTTATTTTTACTCATATTTGGATTAATTTAATAAACAATGGTTGCCATCGGGACGAGTCAAATCGGTCAAGCTGGTCTCGTGGTTTGCCGCTCAACCAAGGCGGTAACAAACCGAAACGAATTCTGAATCGAGGGACCAACGGAAAGACCCATTCACTATTTCACTCACTCATTCAGTCACACATCTACGCTAGCGGATGTCAGCCGCGTATCGCTTTAACATTTACGCTTGTAATATACGATAATTCATTAGTTTTCCCTTAGCGAAAACCAAGTGAAATAAATTATTGCCCACATCAGTGGTCAAGTTGTGAGTGGATTTGTCTCTAGTGAAAATATAGTGCAACATTCACAAACCGGTGAGTTTAAACTATGTTTATTCTCTGTATTGTTAAAAGCAAACGTCTGTTTTGTTATTACGTAGGT
This sequence comes from Orgyia antiqua, assembly GCA_916999025.1. Classification (NCBI taxonomy): domain Eukaryota; kingdom Metazoa; phylum Arthropoda; class Insecta; order Lepidoptera; family Erebidae; genus Orgyia; species Orgyia antiqua. The sequence continues at coordinate 4,987,800 of OU779863.1, read as the reverse complement.
AATTTAATAATTTTAATCAAGCCTTAACTACTTTAAAACCACCTATTTTTAGGGTTAAATAAGCAAAATTACATTGACAATACCTGCTTAGTGTTTGTTTGTGTATTCATTTTTGGTATAAAAACATACGGGTATGAAACGAATGTAATTAACGAACTTAGTAGGTACTTAAAATAGGTTGTCTCAATGTAACTAGTTATACCAATTAATTGATTTTGAATGACACTTGCGAAATTACTTTTTATACTTTTGTACACACTACACATGATATTATGTTCTAATTATTTAGAACCAATGTTATTTGAAAGGTGTCCTATGTAATACCATTAATTTAAAGCAATTAACACAAGGAATTTAGTATTTACTTAGTTAACGATTAGTTACACCTGTCGTGCTACAGTACCTATGTCTACATTTTATGTGAGAGATAATTATGATGTTATGTAAAATAGCTGAAGATTCGTAATTTACCGGTTTTATTATTATTTGAATATATATACAAAACGATGTGTGTTGCGTATCGAGGTTAACCTAACACACTAATTAGTTAAATTACAACATTACGTCACAGTAATTTTGGTATGCAATTACAATTCAAAGAAACTGATAATGTTTGCGCTATATTTTTTTTTTGTAGAATCTAAACACCACCTCTTTTTATTTTAATCTATGTTTTGAAAAGAAAATAAAGCTATTGATCCTAGTAATCCTAGGTAATCGTAGATAATGGTAGTAGTACACGGTTTTTTTTTAAGTGTATTTTTCTTTTTATGTTTTTTCGATAAGAGCTTAGGAATCACATTTTCCTGTGTTCCTGTTCCTGTGTTAGGAATCATATTTTCACGAACAGTAAAGACAAACAGTAATTAAAGGAAAACAGAGCAGAAACAGAATTCTGAATCAAAATCCTGTAGATATTTAATAATATTTATATTAAAACCATCCATTTCTAACTCAATAAATAAAATAAATAGTTACATCTAGCAATGTCTTTATTAATCTTAATTTTATTAATAAATAGATAATGCATATGTGATCTACATAATAATATTAATATGCACTATCAATTGTGTGGTAACGATTTAGATTGAAAGTGTTGTCACCTTATTTCTTTCCCTGTGCGCTGAAAGAACCAGCCAAGATATTATAAAATTATAAGCCGTTAATATCAACTTTTAACAGCGAGAGATGTAAATCTCGAAATTTAAATCGAAGGTTTTAAAATTAATTAAGGGCTTATATTTAGAGTCTTCCGTCAGCGCTGCATAGTGGACTAACTAAAAAATTGGTCAAGTGCGAGTCGGACTCGCGCACGAAGGGTTCCGTACCATTATCTATGCAACATAAGGCAACGTTATTAGTATCGAGCAAGAAACGGTAAAAAAAATAATGTTTGTTGTATGGGAGCCCCCCTTAAATAATTATTTTATGTTATTTTTAGTATTTGTTGTTATAGCGGCAATAGAAATACATCATCTGTGAAAATTTCAACTCTCTAGCTATCACCGTTCTTGAGATACAGCCTGGTGACAGACGGACTACGGACGGACGGACGGACAGCGAAGTCTCAGTAATACGGGACCCCCGTTTTTACCCTTTGGGTACGGAACCCTAAAAACCTTCCAAAGTGGAAGAGGACTCTGCCCAACAGTAGGACAGGAAAAAGATATAGTGGGTAATTTACCCTGTCTTTGCAGGGAAGGTTATTGTCCAGTAATAAGCCATACAAAGACAAATGAAAAATTAACTTGTGAACGTTATTATTAGCATATACCTTAATAGGTAAGTACGTTCTGAGTACATACTAATTTGTACAGTAGTCGCCTTACGTAAATAAAACAGGTCTTAACAGTGTGTGTTAAATGTCGTTTATTTTCTACGTTTTTATGACGTTTTTCAGCATCGTTCATATCTATTTAGAAATTAGCTCCTCTGTTAAGTCTGTTTCTTAATTTATTTGGGATTTTGAACTCCTTGAATCCAAATGTATACAGGTAGATATAGACCTAAGTGTTAGGACATCTGCACTGTAATTACTACTAGTATTAAGTGCTTTGAAATGTATATAAAAACGTCTATAATCATTCGTGAACAACTTCGTCACAAATAGCATTATTGATAAAATTCTACTTAGTTTTTCATGAGTTGGGGTGCATTGACCAGTTTCAGACGACCTAATTGAAAAATAAACTCGGAAAATTAGCTCGGATATTTAATTCAATGCTTTCTCTAATGTTCCAGAAATGTTTTTCTGTAAAACTACTGTTTTAAATTTGTTAGTTAATTGTCGGGTACTAAATAGAAATAAGAAACACAATTAGTACTGAGGGACAGTTTTATGATGATTAACTATATGGCACGGAACCTGTCGTGCGCGAGTCCAACTTGTACTTGGCCGTTTTTTAACCTATATTTATGGTAAATAAATCGAATTATGGTGGAAAAAGTGATAACCGCAAGCGGGACCGCTTTTTCTACCATAATTCGATTTATTAAGTAAAAGCATAGCGTGTCAAATGCAAAATTAATAAATTACTTTATATTTATGGTTTTTAATAATTATTTAAAATAACTGACCTAAATTTGACATGTAAAAATATGCCACAATCTTAATTTCTGGTTTTATATTAAAGTGAGTAATGGCTGTTTCATATATTGAAAGTGAAAAGATGCCGTTAATAAATTTAAGTGTTATATTTACTTGTTCTCAATAGAACTGGAGCATTGCGCATTCCACGTGTACGTGGCAACGTTTCTCTCTCTCAGACGTCAAATTATATTTATCTTTAGTTACGAGATGCAGTTTTAAACCGACCTAGTTTGTTCTACTTTAGGACTGAATTGAACTAGGACACTATTGGTAAAAGCCAAACAGTAGATAGTGGCCTAGTTTTGATTCCTGTAAGCCTGAATGACATATCTTTGCTATTTCTCTCTAACAACGTAATAGCGTCCCATAAAATAACAAAATTTAAGATAAATAGCCAAAAGATAGATACCCGATTACAGATATAAAGCTTTTTTGGAGTTGTTACTTATATTTTGTATAGAGTAAATATCCTCACATAGTGAAATTATCTACATTAGTGGTCACCAAGTAACCATCGTAATGCTACCATAATTTCTAAAGTAAGTACATTTTTTTACTTTAATTATTATAAAAAAGTCGTGATTTTGTATGGATGTATAATGTATAAGGTTATATCTTTAAAACTAAGCAATCGAAATCTGTAGCATAATCTTATAGATTATCTCGGTATTGAGATTTTTTTTTCATAGTTGTCTATTAAAATTTTTTTTTAATAGATAAAGTGGTTCAAGAGGATAATATTTTTTTAATAATTTGTGTAACGTAATATTTTTTTAAATTCCACGTGTATTAAGTGGCGGACAACAAATAGTTAACTTTAAGTATGGAAAATGTATTATATTAAACTATCAAAAGCTTTCGCTTCACGTATTAATAAATAGATTTATCACACAATTTATAGTCTTAAGCTGGAATTTGGACCTACACCCTCATGTATAGAGGAAAACAGTGCAACTATGTTATCAGAGTGGCTTACAAAATGTATTGAAAATTGAGAGTAAAGCAAGAGCTTATTGCACAACAACGCTCGACCTGGTGCTCAAGTCCACTATTTTGGAACAATTGTCATACCGGCACAATACCGGCACGATACCGTTGCAATTGAAGTCAAATATCCGTAGTCTGCTATATGCCGTCATAACGGTCTTTCAATGGTAATAGAATTGTCGATCTCTTTTATCTATGCATTGAATTTTCGGTCTCTTTTATCTATGGATTGTGTTAGAATGGTATGTGTGTGTTGCCGTTTTTAAAAAATGCGTTAGTTGAAGTGATTTTCGAAAAACTACTAATAAATTTAAACATTTAATCATGCTAGACTTCGTTTAAATATATTTGTACATACTATTTATTAGTATAAAAAGCAATGTGAAGTTTAGGAGATTAGTAAATTGCAATAAATTACAAAGAACAATTTCTAATATTTCTATCTATCTATTTTTTATTTATGGCAATCTGTCGACACAGGACAATTTAAAAATATTACTGTCAAATTCAAAATAGCAGACTACCGAAACATTTCAGTCATTGAATTGCAATTGTGAAGCAGTTGTGTACGAGACTAGCAATTTATGTCACTTTGACAATTGTAAGACAATGATGAAGTCGTTATGACGACACATTAATAGTAGACTACCAAAAACTTTACTATTGCACCATAATGGTACAATAATGGTACAGTTGTGACACCGTTGAAATACCCGACTCAGGGCCCTGCCATGTGTACATGTATATGTGTTATCCTGTTCTTATGTTTTCTAAGTGTTTTGTTGAAAACATGCCAAAAATTACGTTTACTGCTATTGTACAATATAAATCGATAAAAATATTATAAAGCTGAAGAGTTTGTTTGAACGCGCTAATCTCAGGAACCGTTGATTCGATTTAAAAACTTCTTTCAGTGTTGGATAGTACATTTACCGAGGAAGGCTTTCGGCTATATACCATCACGCTGCGACCGGCAGGAGTGCAGCATCAGTGATAAATGTTGCAAAACAATTTTTTTTTAATTGCGCGCGTAATAGGTCGCTGGATACATTTACATAATAATACAAACATACCCAACACAAACACTGTATGAGGCAGAAGACGAGGTAGAGGAATAGGGAACACAAACCAAGCAGTGGGGACTTAAATAGCTCTTTTTCCGTAGGAATCGACTAAGACCGGGGTATTTATGAAAAACCGACAAACAAGTCAAGAAGAAGCTGAAAGCTTATAATATAATATTATTATTTACCTAAAGATAACTACCTAATTTTAAAATTGTTGCAAGTAATCATCTATCTAATTTTGATAATCATGATCTAATTAATGTAACTACCTAATATATGAAACTCTCTCTATTTTAATTAAGTATCTAGTTCAGTCACCAGTCCTATCTGTCAACCACTGTTCCATGGGCCCTCTTTTAACGATTAGACATTGTTTATAGGCGTAGATATTCTTACACACATATGTGTTTAAGTTTAATGATTTACTAAACTCTTTTGTATTGTATAGATACTCAATTCAGTAGACATTGTTATTCGAAGTATAATTATGTATAATGTTCAATGAAACTCGTTATAAACTATCGCAATTTTTATACAACATTGTACTGACCTTAAACAAAGTACCAGGGCCGCTGTGGAGGCACGTACAAAAATGTCTGTTACAATGAAAATTACATAGAAATATTTGTCATAACTGTTTGTTACGATTTATTTAGGTTATTAAATGTAATTTAACATTATTATCAATAGTTGACATATATTTCAATGCATCAATAGCACTTACAACCATCGTGCTTGTATGTCCAGCCAGATGTACTTATTAGTGTAAACCAAGCCAAAGAAGTGTGTTTAGATCGTAGCAGATGGCGCTCTATAGCCTACACTCTCTAAAGCCTACACTCATGAGAAGAAGTCGTGATGATAATGATGATGGCCAATTATTTAATTGAAATTTTAAATACGTATCTAAATTATAATAATTTCACAATTTTATTAAATCTCAAGATCCTGCTTCGTAAAGACTGCTTAATTTTTACATTTCATGTAATTATGAAACTACTTGTTTTAAGAAATAATCCTGAATAAAGGCAAACTTGAAAAGTGATAAAATATGTAAAATAAATGTGAGCGCACCAATTACAAAAGCAATTTACTAAATCTTCGCAAATATTTAAGAGGCCCATAGAAGACGTTTCAGTTCATAAGACTTAGACAATTACTAGCTGACCCGGCAAACGTTGTTTTGCCATACTAAAAAAAAAGTTTGAAAAATAGATGTTGGCCGATTCTCAGACCTACTGAATATGTATGTAAAATTTGAGAAGAATCGGTCAAGCCGTTTCGGAGGAGTACGGTAACTAACACTGTGACACGTGAATTTTATATATTAGATAATTTCAGTCAATCAATCAGTTCAACTCGTAGGTACTTGGTTAGTTTTTATTTTTAAACTTTTTTATAGTTTATGCTATAGTTTACAATTTACATTATCTACATACATCTATGCTTTCCTACATGATAAGGTTCGGCCGTTTATCTGACGTCAAATGACAGTAAAAATTATGGTTTTCTTTTGTCACGAGTATTCACCACAGTCCACAGTGACATAGTTATGTTCGTATTTTGTTATCTTTGAAAGACTAACTGTATTTATCAGCATTTAAACAGTCTATATAATGCTTTGTTGTACCGTGACATAATACCACTTACAGGGGCGTAGCGTGCCTTGGAGGGGTCCCGTATAAAAATTTATTTATAAGAGGGGTACAGACTTATACAAAAGAAAAAAAATGTGTGCATAAAATTGAAATATTTATTCAACAAAAAAGATTTTTTTTACTTTTGTCATTTCTGAAATAATAAAAAATTGGGAAGTATTTATAAATTTTTGCTTACGTACGTGGGGGCCCCCGTTGTCCGGGGGCCCTGTATAATTGATACGGCTGATACGGCGGTAGCTACACCCCTGACCACTTATTAGTTAGTGGAAAATACTAACTATACGATTTATTTTTGGAAATATAAAAATAAATATTCTATAAACCATTTTAGAAGACTACACTAGAATATTTCTTTATTTACATATCGATCATGGCCAGGCAACCTTGGAAAGGACATTTATTAGGATTAGATTTCCACAATATTAAATAGTCTATGTACCCATATTAAGTACTATTTGCCATTTACGATTTGCTTACGATGGCAGACGGTATCATAAGAACTGTCACTCATCCAAATTCCTTCTTAGTGTGACTTTAATGGGCTGAGCAGAAAAAGAAGAGTAATGCAAAATTCTGTAAGATACTTAACTTTCCCTTTCCCAGCCCTATAGCTGTACCTAGTACCTAACATTACAGACGATGAATTTGTGTTAAGATGTTATAGTTTCCGATAACAAAACAATAAGATGTTACCACATGACGCTGCATCGGGCGTGACTATCGGTAAAAAAGATAAGTGTCACGTCAAAGCTGACATGTTATTCTAAGATAATAGTGATAAAGTCTCGGCAATAACGCGATATGTCATGATAACAGCCTCTCTGTGGACAGAGTACTCTGGTGATGGACTGAGGACAAATGTGTGATCTGTGCGATCAATTTCATGGTCAAAGTGTTGGGACTTTTGTGGCTTATTTAAGTGATCTGTGCCAAAAATGGCTAGTTTGCTAAAGAGGTATGTTTTTTTTTAAATATCTCCGGTAGTTTGTACATGAATATTTATGAAATTTTTACATACATATTCTACTCTGTCTTTCTTTGTTCCCTAATTAAGCTAGCTAGCTATACCTAGGTATTTTCGTATTAGGGATGTCATTATTAAAATTTAAAATTGCTCGCCCTAAATTAAACAACTTACATAATAAATAAAAAAATATGGAAATTTCAAAATAAGCATTTGCAAGTGAATTAATAATGCAGGAATTGCTTACGGAAATAATTTAAATTCGTGCGAGACAGATTGCTACAAGTCTACTAAAAATAAGTACCTATATTACAGATGATAAAAACCACTATTGCAGAAGTTGCCGTGGACATTTGTTTTGAATTTTTATTTTAAAGTGTAATCGTTGTTCTGAGTGTAGTTCAAACGATATTGTACCCTATTTAACACAGTCGAAGTTTAATACGATCGATTTTTAATCTTTAAGATTTCCGTGGAAGGGGTAAACTCAATTAAGCAGTTATTTGCGTTTTAAATTTAACGTAACCGCTCACACGTGACGACCAACGTGTGGGTAGTGATGGTATTAATATTGTAACGCAAATACATTCGCTATATTTAATTAACACAACCAAACCAACTTACCTTGAGGTCGTTCGCCGACAGGCTGCATTATTTTTTAAATGTGGATATAATAAGAATGCTCTGAACGGTAAAGTTTTTTTTTGTACTGAATAACAACACTCATTTCTAAAATTTAAAAGAAAAATTAATTTATAAAACATTAAATGAAATAATAAAATATTCCCATCGTGCGATTGCAAGAGATCCCCTCAAAACTTTGCATGGCGACGGTCTTTTTTATTGCGCTATTAGTTAAGATCGCAGGAAGCTGGGATGCGGGCTGCACAGTACAGAGTGGTACCAATTCTATAGGAACACTAAATTAACTTAACTAAAAATTAAATTTTGATAGTGTCGATAGTACAATTCGGGAATGTTAACTGAACTTTCTTGCTATAAAAACTTATTATTACAGACTTAAAGATTTTAATTAAAATAATCAAAATACAGCAATGGTTGTTTTCATTTTTAGTTAAGTTTAGTTGTGCTCGTGGAATTGGCACAAATGTCCTGTGGCATTCTTGTAACATAATTATGGACAAAAAAAATCACACATCAATCTACATTACGATATAAATAGAATAGAAATTGTTTACGTCCGGATTCCGTAAGTAACCAATCCTGTACAAGCAAGAAGTACGATGTTGATATAGAGAGAAACACCCGTGCTGTTTAGATTTCCCTAGTTTTTGTTGCAGCAATGAAAGGTGGCTTCTAAGTACATAAATACTATTCATATATTATTTAAAATTCATGTAAGGAAAGTTATTTTAAGAACAAATTTTTCCGTCAACTATTGTATTGTTAGAATACCATTATTCCTTTTTAGGGTTCCGTACCCAAAGGGTAAAAACGGGACCCTATTACTGAGACTTCGCTGTCCGTCCGTCCGTCCGTCCGTCCGTCTGTCACCAGGCTGTATCTCAAGAACGGTGATAGCTAGAGAGTTGAAATTTTCACAGATGATGTATTTCTATTGCCGCTATAACAACAAATACTAAAAATAAAATAAAATAAATATTTAAGGGGGGCTCCCATACAACAAACATGATTTTTAGGGTTCCGTATCCAGTATCTCAAGAACGGTGATAGCTAGACAGTTGAAATTTTCACAGATGATGTATTTCTATTGCCGCTATAACAACAAATACTAAAAATAAAATAAAATAAATATTTAAGGGGGGCTCCCATACAACAAACATGATTTTTTTACCGTTTCTTGCTCGATACTAATAACGTTGCCTTATGTTGCATAGATAATGGTACGGAACCCTTCGTGCGCGAGTCCGACTCGCACTTGACCAATTTTTAAAATCCCGTACCTATAAATTTGATGACTTTATGCGATTGATTTACGTCATACGCGACTGTAGGGTTGCCAAATTTTTCAGCACCAATAAAAAAATGCAGAATAACCAATTCACAAATTTACTAGCCCTAAACCTGCATTACTATTATGTTAATGTAACTCTCATATATAATCTACTTATCTAATAGGTAATTATTTCTTATGTGCCGTGTTATCTTTATAATAAGTTTCTCTAAAGTGAAATTAAATAAGTATCTACTACCTACATAACGCGTATTACGTCATTATAAATCTATTTAAACTAATATTAAAAAGCTGAAGAGTTTGTTTGTTTGTTTGTTTGTTTAAGCGCGCTAATCTCAGGAACCTTTAGTCCGATTTGAAAAATTCTTTCAGTGCTGAATAATCCATTTAGCGAGGAAGGCTATAGGCTATATAACATCACGCTGCGACTAATAGAAGAGAAGCAGTAGTGAAAAATGTTCCAAAAACGGGGAACATTTTCTAAATTCTACGAGTACGAAGTCGCGGGCAACAGCTATATATAAATAAATTAAAATGAGCCGCATATAAACAAATATATAAGATATCAAAAGTTTCAATATTATGTCAACTTTAATCCGTATAGACTATGCAGTTCTTATAAAAATTAAATGAAAGTAGTATCTCAGTTTCTAGGATTTAAACTGTCCTTTGCCTAAATCTTAGATTATACAATAACTATAGGTATTTAAGTGATCATCATTGTTTATCCCAGCATACTTATTCTACGGAGCCCAAAACTGCGATTAGACATTGGTATCTACCGATTTTACGTGTACAACCAAACTTAACTAAAAATGAAAATTGATAGTTTCAATAACACAATTCGGCAATGTTTAATAAACTTTCTTATTATAAAAACTGTTTATTAAAGACTAACGATTTTAATTATGTTAAATAATATATGTCCAACGAAATAGCAATTTTTAGATATATTTACACAATCAACTTTTATTGATTAGTTAAGTTAAGTTTAGTGATGCACGTAGAGTTGGTACAATTGTTGTGACACGATTTAAAATAAAATAAAATAAATAGTTAAGTATTAGTAAAATTCGATTTTTTCTAAAAGTCATTAAACTTTTTTAAATTGATGCATGTTATTGTTCTTTGATAATCGAATGAAATCGACAGTCAATATTCTCATCGTAGTTATATAGATACAGACGAAACTGATTAAATTAGCTTGTCGAGCAGTCGGGTATTTTATTTAATGGCATGTTTATCGGGCGTTGAAAATTTAGGCGATGGCAACCCTGCTACAGAATAGTGAATGGTCGAATTAATTGTGATGTTATGCTTATGAAGAATGTAACTACATATTTCGCATTTCCTGTCGTAATATAATTTCATGTTCGACCACATGAAACTGCAAGGTGACTAGGTGATATTTAATACGACATTTTTTTATTCAGCTCTTTCATATCTTCTGTTTTACGCCAACGCGTTTTAAAGACCTTGATTGCGATTTATAAGGAAATTGAATCATTAATTGATATTTGTATGTATGAAAATATTAAAAAAAAATCTAGGTTACCGAGATTAACTTGGTTTTCATTTGGAAACTCGTATATCTTGTAAATTAAAATTTAGAATAAGCAAAATGAAACCAAAAAGAAATCTGTTCTCATTGCTATACATATTATTAAAGTGAACTTGTGATAAAAATTGTAAGTATTGTAACTGTAATTGTGTATTTATAAATTATTTTCATGATATTTTTTTAATCCGTTATTTCGCGTATCTATTCGTCCCCTACTAGGCAAATACAGCTCTTACTCAAATTACGACGCAGATTACGCTTAAACATTAAGATTACTAGATTACGCTCAAAGAACTATAAAACTTATCAAAAATCTTTGCATGACTTAAACAAATATAATAGACCACCCGTGGTAACAAAATAATAACTATATACATTACAATCGATAATAACAGTCGAATTATCTTAAAATTTCACATAGAAGTTATGTTCGGTGTTAACAAGCATAGCAAAAAGTTAAGCAATTAAACAAATACCTATAAACTTTCACTATGAAGGATTTGTTACCAAACATCAATACAAGTTTATTTAGTTCTTAGCTCACCGAGAACATTACAAGTACCGTATGTATTACATAAACGGACAGCAGAACAATCTAAACATGCATCACAAGTTTCCAAAGATAAGATGCTTAAATTATTCAGCTGTAAGCTACCAGAACCAATGTATATTTTGTAAATAAAGCACTTAACAAGATCATTAAGACGTAATTTAAGCCTTGGATCGATTCTCTATGGTACTAGAGGGAAAAATATATTGTTAACTATCTAAAACATGTGGAAATTAGACGGGCCTCGTGGTCGAGTGGTTCATGTAACCGACTGCATGCCGTCCACGAGGTCGCGGGTTCGATTCCCGCTCGGGACAATCATTTTGTGTGATATTGATAATTGTCATACAAATGTTTGTCCTGCGTCTGGATGTTTACTATGTATTATAAGTATGTATTTACAAAAGAAAAGTAGTTTATGTATTATATCCGTATTCTAGTACCCATAACACAAGCATAATAAGTTTAGCTTGGGACCAGAGGACGTTGTGTGAAATGTCCTTGAATATATTTTTTATTTTTTTATTTACCTGTTTGTCCTGCGTCTGGGTGTTTACTATGTACTATAAGTATGTATTTACAAAAGAAAAGTAGTTTATGTATTATATCCGTATTCTGGTAGATACCCATAACACAAAGCTTAGCTTGGGACCAGAGGACGTTGTGTGAAATGTTCATGAATATTTATTTATTTTATTTATTAAATAACATCTGTTAACGAGTTTTAGAACTCCCAAAAGGACTATATACGGTTGTGTATTAACTATTCCTCTTTTTTTATTGCCGTTAATGACACAGTCCAAATTAGGGAGGATAGCTAGTCTAAGTCAAACGCTAAGATGAGGACTGCTATTAATCGAGAGACACGGTAGCGTGTCAGGCCATATTAAAGCAATTGAACTAGCGAACAGGGGGCCAAGTCTGCTATTCAATGTTGTAACAATTGTCAGTCACTTTTTTGTCACAAGTGACGCCATTATGGCGCCATAATGGCGTCACTTGTGACAAAAAAGTAACAGTAGACTACCAAACTTGATAAAATTCGCTACTAAGCAATCAACAAATGCTGACTGATTGCATAATGGCGAATTTTATCAAAAAATGCAATAACTGATTGCAAAATGGCGAGTTAGATCAAGTTTGGTAGTCTACTGTTAATTCTTTGTCACAAATGATGCCATTATGGGGCCATAATGGCGTCATTGAACTATCATTGTGACAACATTGAATAGCAGACTTGGCCCCCAGCACAGTCTTATATTTTTAACGCTTTTAGACAGGCTCATTTGTAAAAACCTGCGGCATTACAAAGCAAATAGTTACCACTGCACTATTGAGGTAAACTATAGATATTGGTATACTCAGATTAAAATAATTTTATTTAGTACCTACTTACTGCATTTTTTTATATAATATTCGTTCGTTGATTTCTCACATTTTCACTATTATTGTGAATGGTTTTTACTTTTTACTATCGTGCGTTAGCAGTATAACGTCCAACCATTGTTATAGATTCCTTAGAATTAAATTGCGTTAGCAGTATAACGGAAAGTAAGAACTCATTTGACTCATTGCATCAAATGAGTTCTTACTTTCCGTTAAACTGCTAACGCAATTTAATTCTAAGGAATCTATAACAATGGTTGGACTTTAAGGCTATTGGTTAATAGAACGTTAATAGTTACTCTTGTAACTATGATAATTACTTAGTTTTTACTAAGAAATGCTTTTTCTAGGTCTCGATATTACTGTAATAATTTAAAGAGATGGTTGATCTAAATAAAATTCTGAATATACAATAATATACATTACAACAAGGGTAAGTCAAGCCGTGGACTCAATATTTAATTTACATACATGTGTGTCATTCTCTGAAATACATGTAGGTACACACAAATAAAACAGGAATTTCAAAGGTAAATTTTACGTAATAATAGTGTACCAGCCGGCAAATAGACAATAGTTATAATTTGAAAAGGGCACTTGTGTAAATTTCATTGACCCGGTCATAAGATACTTGCCTTCCGTGTTGTTTCACTAATAGCAGAGCTAATAGTGGATTACGAAAGGGTTGCTAAGGGTTAAAGTTAAGGGGATTCTTATGAATTTTTTTATGCATATTCAGCTATAGGTCTGAGAATCGGCTACTATCTATTTTTCATACCCCTAAGTGATAAGTGTTGTCTACTCTTGACGTTTGTATGGCAAAACCACGTTTGCCGGGTCAGCTATTTTTTTCATATAAATATTTTAACTGCCGCCATCATCGATAAATGGTAGCCTTGTTTTACATAAATAAAATGTCACGTAAATGTGTGACTTAAGAGCTAATTGCACTTATAAGAATAGCAACTCGAACACTAAATTGTGCACTTTGGCACGTGATAGCTCATGATAAAGATCATATAGGCTTTTGAATGTGTCATTTTAAATTCTCGTTACAAATGGGTTACTTTAGTAACAGCGTTGTCACTTGGATTCTTTGATCAATTGATCTTACTAATAAGATCAATCAAGCAAAAGCAAGAAGCATATTGTAAAACTTCATCTTTACATTAATTTATAATAATAATTTAAAACACATTTAATTAACTTGTTATATTTTTTATAATAAAGAAAAACTATTTTACAATCATTTTTCAACATCCTCTCATCATCTCCTATTCACATCTCTATTCTTTTTTATTCATTTTCAAATTTCAAATTTTTTATTCCTTTTTTAAAAATAAATGTTAAGTGGCCTGTATCATTGTATAGGTTATATTCAATGATCACAACCTTTACAATATCAATTGCAAAATTAATAACTTAATAAAGATCAATTACATTGCTCATCTTAAAACCATCGTCTGGTACGTACTTTTTGTGTATAAAAAAATATTCAATAATATTAACAAGTATATCCGTGTGCGTCAAGTTGTCTGGACCACCTTTTTTCACATTTTTTTATTTATATCGAGGTATATCTTTGATTTTAATGTATGCCTAACCGAACAGAAAATTTCTAAGTTGGTCTAGATAACCTGACGTACCTACACTAATATTCGGTATTTTGATAGGCTGAGGTTATTAGATAGATAATTATTTCCCAATTACAGTGACACAATACCCAATGACCAAACTATTATATGCTTTCTCCGTCGTCTTGTGGTAGGTATAACAAAGCAGGGAACGTAGACAATACAGCTTACTTCCGAATTGCCAGTGCACATTAATTTCTCATTAGCTATTCTTCATTTTTAAAAGGCTAACCTTTTTGGAGTTCTTATGAATGTAACAGACCTAACCATCTTCATTAACTATGAATTCATTCAATCCTTCTCCAGCCCATTTACGTCTCACTGTTGGGCACGGGCCTCCTCCACTTTGGGAGGGATTATGGTCTACTGTGCCGCGCTGACCAGACGTGTTGGGTTTATTCTCGAGTTTTCCGTCTCTCACAAAAGATGTGATCTGTGTGTAATATCCCTTAGCTGACTTTTACAGCACCCTTGGGAGGAGATGGGGTGGTGACACTTGTATTCTTAATCCGTCACCACACGGTTCATTCAATCATTAACTATGAATTTAAGTAACCGTTTTTTTGTTCGAGGCGGGGGATATAATAAATACCTAACCGCACACCGCACTGTTCGGGGATATCAGAAGGGTGGTTTGGGGCCCTCTCCCACTAAAACCCACGCCGTGTGCCTAACTCAGCTGGGGAATGGGCACTGGTACTGCGGTGATTCCGCCATCAGTTGCATGAATTTAGGTAACCTGACCTAACCTAAACCAATTTTAAGGTATATGTATATTTATTCTAGCTATATTTAAAAGCTTTGAAATGCTTTCGTACCGATAGTTAAATCTCATAAGTGGCATTAGATGTAGCTGTATAGGCCAATCGAATATATTATAATAGAACCTATCGTACAAAATTTAAATAGAAATTCTCTCGTTCCATTAATTAGCTCAGTAGTCCGTGATGCGGTGCATAGTGGATATTCAGTGGACCATGCAGACTTCATATATTATGTACTCTTCATATTTCACTGCATAATTAATACAACTTAAATCAAACGTGATTAAAAAAATTGGTCAAGTGCGAGTCGGACTCGCGCACGAAGTGTTCCGTACCATTATCTATGCAACATAAGGCAACGTTATTAGTATCGAGCAAGAAACGGTAAAAAATCATGTTTGTTGTATGGGAGCCCCCCTTAAATATTTATTTTATTTTATTTTTAGTATTTGTTGTTATAGCGGCAATAGAAATACATCATCTGTGAAAATTTCAACTGTCTAGCTATCACCGTTCTTGAGATACAGCCTGGTGACAGACGGACGGACGGACGGACGGACGGACAGCGAAGTCTCAGTAATAGGGTCCCGTTTTTACCCTTTGGGTACGGAACCCTAAAAAATGGAATAATATAAGAATAAAATAAACCCATTTTCAAAAATTTACTCTAAATAGTAGCCGTATATAATGTCCGGTGACGGATTAAGAATAAAAGTGTCACTACCGCATTTCCATCCCAGAAAAGTGCCGTAAAAGCCAGCTAAGCCTAATTGTGCAATAAAATCCTCTAAAATCCAACACACCTGGTCAGTGCGGCATATTAGACCATAATCCCTCACAAAGTGAAGGAGGTATGCGGCCAGTGGGACGTTAATGGTCTGGAGGGAGTGAGAGAGAGAGAGAGGTCCCCTAACTTAGAGGATATAGCCAAAGCTAGAAGCTATACTATAAGGCCCCTTATCATTTAGCGAAAGTGTAACTTAGCCGTTTATGTAGGTTAGGGTGTAGGACATTGCGTCATGCGAGTGTATTTCTCTGTCTGTTGTTATGGAGACTTGTTCAGTTAGCCAATATGTAAATCGAGCTTTATAAATTATTGGACAATAATTCGACAGATAAGGTGAAGCTATAATATAAGATACTATAGCAACTAGAGTAATGATTAATGGTCTTATTCATAATGACTTATCGGAGGTTTAAAAGTTCGCTAAAATTGACAAAAATTGTAAAACATTGTAAACAACAAAATTGTAAACTGTTATTCATAATAGTCTTTTTACGCTAAAATGTTTATTATCTCTCCGATAAAGTTATTGTTTAAACCTCCGATAAGTCATTATAAATAAGACCATTTGCCAGCCCATTAATGTCCCACTGTTGGGCAAGGACCTCTACTTCAGTAAGGAGCTTGGTTTATTTGTATCACGCGGGGTATGCGGCATTTATGTAGTTTTGAGTATTCCGTCTTCCAGATGATGTTATCTAGGTACTTTAAATACTATCCATTAAATTAGCTCTTAGAACACACTTTGGAAGAAAATTTGGTGGTGAGACTTAAAATATAAAAATTAATGATTGTAAATTAAAAGTTCGTATCAGAGAATGACCTAAACAAAAGTATAAGATAATAAAAACAAAAGATAATCTGTGTTAAGATTTTGTCTATTTACGTTCTTTGTACGATTCACAGTTATTATTTTTAATGTATTTTTAATTTACCCATGTATTGTTTAGCGACAAAAATAATGTGACTTGCGGCTGTCAACTTTCTAAAGTTATGTTTCGCAACACGACATATCAAAATTAATTAGGCTAGATATTATGAAGATTTCATAGCTGCTCTACCAATACCTAATAGTATACATTTATAAGGTAGAAGATGTATTACAATACTGTATTTATGAATAAATGGGGTACAGTATATATGTAATTTTAATTTAATTTATTTTAAAGGTACTGTACATATTTTGTTTTGAAATTTTAGTTTTTAATTGTGAAAAAATAAATACTGTATTTTGTTCTGCCTTTTGTCCGATTAACAAAAGTAGGTAAATAAACTAACGCAACTGCTCTATAATCGGCTCTTAGAAAGGGTGACAATCAATTTCTCGGCTAGCCGACTTGTCCCACTAGCCTAGAGCAAACCATTGCGTCATTTATATAACATCTCAGAATATTAACTCTCACAACAGCAAAATATTAGTAAAAGATAAAAATCGTAGTTTTAGTACAGTTACACAACACAGATAATAACGTGTTAATCGAAGGTTGTGTCGACATAAACTGTCATTTTTAGGGTTCCGTACCCAAAGGGTAAAAACGGGACCCTAAACTGAGACTTCGCTGTCCGTCCGTCCGTCCGTCTGTCACCAGGCTGTATCTCAAGAACGGTGATAGCTAGAGAGTTGAAATTTTCACAGATGATGTATTTCTATTGCCGCTATAACAACAAATACTAAAAATAAAATAAAATAAATATTTAAGGGGGGCTCCCATACAACAAACATGATTTTTTTACCGTTTCTTGCTCGATACTAATAACGTTGCCTTATGTTGCATAGATAATGGTACGGAACCCTTCGTGCGCGAGTCCGACTCGCACTTGACCAATTTTTGTTAATATTTTGTATTCGAATTTGTTCTTATGTTGGATGCCTGATTTTTTGTAAAATTTCTTATTACTCGTATTTTAGCATAATTTGCTGTAATTCTCTGTATTTACGATACCTACGGTATACTTTGCATGTATAGTATTTTATTCTATAAAATGGCAAAATCTAGCTAAACAGTAACGGATTACGGGATTATGGAGTTGAGATTAAATCAAGGCTTATAGTTATTTGGTATTCACAATAATACGGTGATAACAAACAGATAGACAAATAATATAATGCGGTGATACAAACTGATAGACAATTTAAATAAATCTGCTATGTTATTGTTAAGGTAATTACAATAAAATTTATACTAACTTTAATAATGATAAACGATGCAAATTGTAACTATTTATCAGTTGCTATTTCTTATTCTGTTCTATAATTCCAAACTGTGAATATTTAAAGAATATTCTACATTTTTTTTGTAAAACCAACGCGACGTTACGCCCCAATGTGAAGTCGACATTTCCGCCAAAAAGCACGAAAACAAATTATGTATATACCACTTACATCTAAGCTATCCCACGACCTAATTAAATTGAAATTGAAACAATTGCTGTATTATAGATATACATCAAAGTTATTTTATTTATTTGTTATATAATAAATCTTTGATTTCAATATATTACTATGATATTATACACCTAGTGATTAAAAATGAAGAATGAGCGGATGTCTTGGCATGGGAATGTCATGAGACGAGAGATAACATCGTTAGGAGAGTTGTGCATATAAATGTGGAAGGAAAAAAGTCTAGAGAAAGACATAAGAAAAGATGGATGGACTGTGTGAACGAGGACATGAAAGAAAGGGGAGTTAACACAGACGTAACGGGTGATAGAAGAGAATGGAAGAAAAAGACATGTTGCGTCGACAAATAATGGGATAAGGACAGGAGGATGATGAGTATATAGTTCCTTGAAACTTCAGCTGCACTCGATTAAAATAACGTTGTTTACTATCTCTGTATTCCAACAGTAGGTAATGATGTAACATTTAAAATATTCAGACTGAATATTTAAAAATATTCTTAAAATGTATTCAGTGCGATCGGTTTGTTGTGTCTGGCACGGACTGTTACTTTTAAAACGACTTTCAATATACAAATAAAAACGTGTCAATAATATGTTTTATTTAGAATAATTTTATGTACTGTTGCCGATTCTTGATTGAAATCAAACTGCTATTACTTATTCTGTTTACTTATGTAACTTAAAAACTAATTAGATTAATCTGTAAATTTGTATTTATTTTTAAATCTTTTTGCTGAAATAAGGGTATCATTCATTTAATTCAAGAGTTCGAGATTATCGATGTGGTATATTATTATTCAAACGC
The DNA here is from genome assembly GCA_916999025.1 of Orgyia antiqua. NCBI lineage: Eukaryota > Metazoa > Arthropoda > Insecta > Lepidoptera > Erebidae > Orgyia > Orgyia antiqua. The sequence continues at coordinate 4,968,705 of OU779863.1, read as the reverse complement.
TTTTAATAGTTCGGTATATATCTATTAATCTATGTAACGGAATCATTGAAAGTGATTTTCATCCACTTGTTGTAGTTGGATTCATCTGAAATTTTGCATATATGTATATTAGGGACCGATGACAATGCAATAATTTTAAAAAGTATTCAGGGTTTTCAAGCGTGTTCTTTAGTTTTTAAACTAAGTAAATTATTTTCTAACTATAGCATAGCGGAATAAATTGACGATATTTCAGCCAAAAGTAGGTACATGACACATTGTACAGTGTTAATAATATGAGCATGTCCTCTCATGCCACACATTTGTTAGCATATAAGATCATTCACCTATGCCATTAATATGCGACCCGTTTCTCATCATTAAAAACTAACTGTAAGCATTGTTTAGAATCCCAAACCTATTGTAATTAAAGTGTCATTAGTTATTATATTTGAAGATGTGAGTCACATCTAGGATACATAGCTCTCGTATCATTCGTTATAGCAGAACTTATGTTTTATTTCATCTTTAATTGGTATTTTTGTGTGTTCATATGTGCTATGTGAGCTTATATCTTCAAAACTACGCAACGGATTTTTAATGCGGTTTTTTAATAGATAAAGTGGTTTAAGAGTATAATATGTTAAGGTTTTGTCTCTAATTTCTAGGCGTACAAACGGGTAACAACAAACAACGGATAATAAATAGGACTGACTTGAAAATTGCACGTGGTACGGTATTGGTATTATCCTCAATAAACGAATCAGTCAGGATAAAGGCAGGAGAATAATGACGATGATAAGTATTGTATACAGAGTTTCGTTGTTTATAATATTTGGGTACCAATATGACAAGATAGGCTTAAACAGCACGAAATGATACTATGAACTATGCTTGCTAATTTAGCAAAACAGTTGCTGATTTGACAAACAATAAAGATAAGTTATCAACAGTCAACCATGCAGCAAGGTTAGCACCACGTCTATTTTATAAACAAAATCTCACAAATCCCTCATTGTCTAACATTTTCATTGTGTTTTACACAGGAAGCTTGTATCATTAAACGCATTATGGTTGTGGACTGCATCGAACAAAACGTTTTAGTGCCTAGACACGTTAACTCGCGGGCGCGGTGGCGGGCGCGGTTGCGAAATATCAAACATATAGCGTCATATACAGGTGTTCAGATAAAAAACGCACGTGCGGTCTAAGTAGCGGGCTAGCTAGCGGCTGCCGCGAGCGATTCGCGCGAATTTCAAACGCATGAGAGATGTGTGTGTTCACGTCGAACTAGCGGCGGAGCGCGCGATTTACTCGTGACGTCAGGTAAGTTCAACCAGCGGCCGAACATTTGTTTGCCCGATTTAGCTATCTAAAAGTGACAAGTTCAATAGAATCCATTCAATAGAAGCTACTACATCGTTACTTATAATTTCGTTTTTTTAGAATTAAAGGTAACTACGAGTATTAGCTACATATTAAAGATGGGTGATGAATTGGAGGTGTTTGAATTTTTAGAGAGCGACGATGATGAACAGAACACAAGTGGAATGCGAAATAAGATAAATAAAAATAATGATATTATTATTGAATCCAATATGTAATCGAAGCAGTTGACAGTCATTCATTGACGGGCTTCGTGGTGGAGTGGTTTATGTAATGGACTGCCGATCACGAGGTCGCGGGTTCGATTCCCGCTTGGGACAATCATTTGTGTGATATCCATAAATGTCATACAAATGTTTGTACTGCGTCTGGGTGTTTTCTATGTATTATAAGTATGTATTTACAAAAGAAAAGTAGTTGTATGTAGTCTATCCGTATCTGGTACCCATAATACAAGCATAGAAATATAGCTTACTTTGGGACCAGAGGACGTTGTGTGAAATGTCCTGAATATTTTATTTATTTTTATTTATTTAATTTATTTATTCTGGTATATCCAAAAAAATCTTGGAGGATGTTCTCTCAAATTACTATATAAAGTATGAAATTCACCATACCGTTCTCTACTTTATTAATTTCATGCACACCAATTCAAATTTTTATCATCTGCCACTTTAAATATGAATTTTCGGTTAAAAATATAAGCCGTTCATGTTTACAATCTCTGACAACATGTCAAATCGCGCAAACGCCTAGTGGTCAACGTGAACACGAAATCGCCACGTCTCCGTGCCCGCACCCGCCACCGCGCCCGCGCCTTTCGACGTGAACAAGTACTTAGACAAACGTCCTATAATTATCAGGGCAGTAGGGGTTTGTCATTAAAAAGAAAAAGATGTAATGTAAATATTGTGTACCTATAGTAAGTATTCTAAATAACTAGAATAGTACCCACGAATTAGTTCGTGGTTACCATTCTAATTATTTAGTACCAAACTCTCGAGACCCGCCAATACTTTTAATACAGACTATTATTAAGCTGAAAAGTATGTTTGTTTGTTTGAACGCGCTAATCTCAGGAACCACTGGTCCGATTTGAAAAATTCTTACAGTATTGTATTGTACATTTATCGAGGAAAGCTTTAGGTTATATCAGATCATGCTGCGACCAATAGGAGCTAAACATCAGTAAAAGATTTTGCAAAAACGGGAAAATTTTTAAAAACTCTACTCGTACGAAGTCGCGTGCAACGGCTAGTTATAAAATAAATAACTGCTTTAAAATATGTAGTGCGCAATATAAAAAGGTGTGTTATTTGTTTAAGTTCCATGTGTTAGTTGTTGTCGCACGCCGTAGGTTCTACTGACCTAGTTCATGGCATTAGCGTCTCCACAATGTCGCCTATCCGTCAACTGTCTATACAGTTACAACGTACTAACTGAGGGATCAGAAACCTGAAGTAAACCAGACATAATGATATCGTCGCGTACTCTTATAATACTTTCCTTTCGTGCAATTGATATTATTAATACTAAGTTCTTTACTCTGATAATCCTCTTTAACCATGTCTATATCTACACTGATATTATAAAGCTGAAGAGTTTGATTGTTTGTCTGAACGTGCTAATCTCAGGAAATATTGGTCCGATTTGAAAAATTCTTTCAATGTTGGATAGCACATTTATTGAGGAAGGCTATTGGCTATATATAATCACGCTGTGACGAATAGGAGCGTAGCAAAAGTAAAAAATGTTACAAAAACGATGAATTTTTCTAAAAACCGCGCGTACGAAGTCGCGGGCAACGTCTAGTCTAAAATATATTTAAAATGTAACCAGTCACTGTGCAATTGAAGATATTGACGAAAATCTATTATGAGGTGTCTTAATTATAACAATAGAAGCTGATTAATATTCTTTTCATGTATGTCTGTATCATACAAAAATTATTGCATGGAGTTGAAAATTATTGTCTAGCTTATTTAGGCTAATATTACTTCAAGAAAATATTTTAGGATACTCCAAAAGGGCCAAGTGCGTAGCACTTACAACCGTCGGGCATGTATGACCAGATGTATGAGTGTGGATGAAGCCAAGGAAGTATGTTTGGATCGTAACAGATGGCGCTCTATAGTGTCCACCTACCCCCATGGGGAAAAGGCGTGATGATGATGATGAAAATATTTTAATTGCGTTAGAAAAACTGTCGATTCAAAATTCCAAGTTAACTAAAACGAACAAAGGCTATAATGTTATAAAAATATAATAAATGTATACATATATAGGTATAGATATACAGTGAACAGATGAAGCCTTTAAAATGAGTGATTTCAGTAGTCACTTTAATGACTGGGGTCAGTGTTACATATTTGAAGAGCGCCGCTAATGTCATTACCGCGACCTCTCTATTAATATCAATTAAGCGCTACAAAGTGCCACATTATACTATTCTTTTATGTGTTTTATATTATTGTGAAATGTTCAAGTCGTTATTTAGATGTTAGCGCGTGACTTAATGTCATCATCAAACAGTCTACATCCATTTACAAGTGATTATAAGGACAATAGAAAGGTATTTGCAATAAATTACGGCGTCACAATGAAGTTAGTTTCGTTAAGATTCAAAGGCACAAAACTACAGCTTTTTCAATGTAGTATTGGCGTTGGAATCCCCAGGCTTGTCAAAAATATATTCACGAGCCTAAAAATACACCAGACAAGTAAGTTGTAGATCCAAATTATATATTTTCCGTGATATACGTACACAGATCTGAGGATAAGTGGTTAAGATAACTAATCACTTTGTCAACTTCAATACAATGTAATAGGTACTAAGAAAATGTATAATTGGAGAACGTCTGAAGGCCAATTAACATGGTATTAAATACTTTCCCCTAACGCAAGTATTATTCGACGTTTTTAAATCTGACGGTGAATATGTGAGGGGGGAGTATATATGAATAGTGAAAGCATTTTTTTTTCGTACTTGTTATAAGCGTACATACAATTACCTCCTACCTAGTAACGTACTAGGCTTAGAAATATTAATCCGGAATTTATATGAAAAATTCTCAAACGGCAATCGCTCGTTATGAGAAAGATATGTGCAATTTAATTTAATAACTAGTACTTACATATACCGTTTTCATTGACTAGGGCTAAAATGATATTTAAATGTTTTACGGAAGTTAAGATTGATACGATATCTGAACTTTAGCAATCATTTTGTATTTCCGCAGTTAAGATACCGCAGGCTAGGAAACCGCGAAACGAAAGTGTGTTCATAAACAACAAAATATGTGTTCAGCCTACCGTGTTGAGATACCGTTACGATTACGTAGATTTAGTAATAGCTCTTTTAGAGCATCCAAAACACTGTAAAATGTCTCTTTATATAACCAGTTTTTGTAACCTTGAGTTGCAATAATCTAGTAGAGAACAAACTATAAATATCAAGTGTGCAATTTGTAAATTTAGTGTGAAATTGCACTCTTGTGAGATGCCATTTTTGTACTCTATGCAAAAAATCTAACACTGAATTTGACAAATTCTGTAAAAACAGAAGACCACAATATGGCAATAGATTTGACTTGACTTTTTGACAACTTTGTGATGGTCGTTTTGTATGAGAGTTGCATGTCTTTAATGTCATGCCACGTTACTGGAGTCCACTGCTGAATGTAAATATCCCAATTTGTGCCAAAACTCACGGATCTCCGTCCTCATTCAGCCCCTTCCTATGTGGCTCGAAGTCCTTCCCTTTCTGAGTGATTTCCACCAGTTCTTCGGCAAATATTGCCAGTCCACACCCACTTCAGTGATCTTACTTTGCGAGCTATTTTAATAAATTCAGTACTAAAAGAAGTAACTTTATTTCAGCCCGTTCCATTCATTGCCTTGATTGTAGGTTTGTCATTCAATTAGATATTCTTTATAACCATGATGGATGTAATTTAATTACACTGAGTCCAATTGCTTGGAGAGCAGGGAGCAGCTGTTGACCAATTTATTGCAGTTAATTCTATTAATTTCTTCACCAGTGGGTGCATTGATGCATGTCTCATCATCACATGTTCAAATGAAAGATTTCTTGATACGAAGAATTAACCTTTTTTTTTAAAGTCAAACCGACTTCACGTGCCTTTGAAATTTGAGGGTTTTCCTCAATTTCTCAGGAGATAAACATCTGATCCTGACCTGGTGCCAAAAGGACCACATGGGAACCACCAGCTTTCAAATAACAAAAGAATCATTAACCGCATCGCCCAGTTAAAAATCATGGGGTAACAAACATATAAAAACGTATTAACATATGAATTGCAAACCTCCTCCTTTTTTGAAGTCGGTTAAAAATGACGATAATTATAGGAAAACCTAAAAAAATCATATAAAATCAGCGATATTCTTAAATTATAACCGTAACTTTATACATCTTCTTGGGATTAGTCTTGGACCTTCTTGGGACCTTCAATGCACCAATGCACCACGATGTTTTTGCTTCTGATCACTGTTGTTGCGCTTTTTAATTATTCTAAAGTCTGTTTATAAAAAAATAACAAAGTGGTCTATCCTGGAGGTAAAACATGGACTGGATTCGTACATACGTGTTTTTTTATTAACAGAGATGTTTATCATAATCTTCATATTTTATCCTTTAAGCCTTCTTTTCTATCATTACTGCTGTCGTATTATGAGCTCTTATTTCCAGGCAGCTTACGCCGTGAATTGAACTGCCTGCCGAATTCGCAATATGTACATAACTCCCAGCCAGTCAGTTCGCTAAACCAGTCATAGATTAATATCTTAATAGAGAAGGTACAACTAAAAGTTTAAGTACTAACTAAAAATTTTCAACTAAATGTTTTATAACTGCCATAATACGTAATTTAGCCAGGCAGTGTACGGCCGGCCTGGAACTTGCATGATTTTTAAAAAGCTCATAATACGCCCGCTGGACGTAAATAAAGAAAGTAACAACGGTCTTTCATATTTTTACATTGTATTATTATTTAAATCTATAAACATAGCCTTAACTGTTCCAAAACTCAGGCGTCAGTAAACAACGTATTGTTCCAATATACGGTGTTGTATGGAGAGCAACCTGTTTTAACTTTTTGAGTCATTGATCTCACCCTATGCGTGCAGTGTCAAGGTCAAGGTAATATTGAGTGAACGAAAGTTACGGAACAAACAATCCAAATAAGTGAAAGAAATAGGGCAGCCTTTAAATATGGTCTTATTTATAATGACTTATCGGAGGTTTAAACAATAACTTTATCGGAGAGATAATAAACATTTTATCCTGAAAAACTATTATGAATTTTTGACAATTTTAACGAACTTTTAAACCTCCGATAAGTCATTGTGAATAAGACCATTGTAAAGTAAAAGTAAAATACTCTTTATTGTACACCAGATAGTTTTACAAAAACTTACAAACTAAACTTAGAATAGGTACAAAGGGCGGTCTTATCGCGGGCTGCGATCTCTACCAGACAACCTTAAGATGGACATGATTAAGTCAGAATAGGTGACTTAATCATGTCCATCTTAAATTGATGTACTTTAATAGTTATTTTATCATATTATTACATTTTATTTAAGGTAATGTTGTAAATTCATTCATGCATGTTTGCACACAATACTTCACAATAGTACCAATTCTACATGTACAACTAAACGTAATAAAATAATTTCCTTAGTGCAACAACTAAAAACCACACTTGAAAATCCTAAATATCTTCTTATATATAAAATTCACGTGTCACAGTGTTAGTTACCGTACTCCTCCGAAACGGCTTGACCGATTCTTATGAAATTTTACATGCATATTCAGTAGGTCTGAGAATCGGCCAACATCTATTTTTCAAACCATTTTTTTTTAGTATGGCAAAACAACGTTTGCCGGGTCAGCTAGTATTTTTAAATAATTGCATTGTCATCGGTACTTGATATGTATGCAAAATTTCAAATCAATCGGACTATTGCAAGTGGGTGAAAATAGCGTTCAAAGATTCCGTTACATAGATTAATACATTGATAGATACATACCGAACTTAGAAAAGCGTGTTAAAAATGAGAACAACTATGGCGTAATTTGTTTAATTGGCTATAATTGGTGCACGTCTTTATTAATTAAAATCGTCAGTCTATAAAATACAGATTTTCTAGTAAAAAAGTTCTGTTAAGAGGATACCAAAATAGCTTCGTGCATTTTTCTACGTACGAAGTTTTCATTTTTTCTTTAGATTGAATGGCTAGAGCTCTAATTTTTAAGTATATGTTTTTTCAATATATAATCTAGGATCGCATAAACTCAGAAACGCGATTGAAAAAAGTTTTCTCGATAGAAAATCTTAGCGAAACAACCTCTCTTATTTTTTATTTTTTTCATTTGTCGGTCTATTATCGCGTATTAACTAATGAAATAACTTTAAAAACATAAGTAACTATTGTATATAGAAACACGTAAATCAGAATTAAAATATATTTAGTAGATTTTGAGTAAATAGGAAAAGTATCCCTAATTCTTCATTTTCTGTGCCTACTGGCTATGTTAATATGTACGTGTCGGCGATGATATACGATAATATTGATGTAGGCCCTTAATAAATAAATAAATATTCATGGACATTTCACACAGCGTCCTCTGGTCTCAAGCTAAGCTTATATGCTTGTGTTATGGGTACCAGAATACGGATAGAATACATATACTACTTTTCTTTTGTAAATACATACTTATAATACATATAAACACCCAGACGCAGTACAAACATTTGTATGACAAATATAAACATCACACAAAGTATTGTCCTGACCGGGAATCGAACCCGAGACCTCCTGATCGGCAGTCCGTTACATGAACCACTAGACCACGAAGCCCGTCAAAAAAAAATTATAATTTGAAGTAATAAATCAAACAAGATATTTAGTAGTTTGATCGCATTTTGCCGACAAGCTAGACCGGTCGCAGCACATTGTTTTGAACCGTTCAATTAATTGAATATAACATTTAGCGCTTACGGTCGACTGAATATATTTGTAATTTTGGTATCTGTTATCATCGAGGCCAGTACAACTTAAGGTTACAAACACAAGCAAAGAGTCCACGTCTTTTCGTTTTTTTTTTCTTGAATTGTCAAGGTTATTCGTTCACGTAGGCGGCCAGTTTCTTTTCCTTAAAAAGAGGTGCTATAAAGTATTTTTATGTTATCGATTGTCTTGTTTTTTTATTTACTTTGAGAAAAATATACATGTACTACATGCTGGTAATAAAAAAAGAGAATGAGCGTCCAGTTCTGAGATTCTCATACAATGTATCGCCTTTTGTAGAGAGATGAGATAAACAGAGCGCGATATTAATTGATAATCAATATATTATGTGTAAACAAGATTTATAATAAAAAATATCTAATCTAGTAATAAATTAGCATACAAAAATTTCTAGCACCCGAAATAGATAAAAACAGGAAACTGGCTATTGTGACAATTATAGTTGGTCAAGCACCGCCCATGGTGTCAAATACCGCAGCTACCCAGGCATAACATTGACATACTTCGGTAGAACCTATCGTATGTCTTTCAACTCCATTCATAATAACTACAATAACGGCTACTAATTAATGGAAAGGAAATACCTAGTTGTTCCACATTTAAAACCGGTTAACGTAAACTATCCTGAAGGTTTTTTTTTTAAATTGGAACGATTGGACAGAATTTCGAGTGCGATAGTTCGCTGAAAAAAAAAACATGCAGCCAGATCTTTTATTACTGAGATACAATATACAAGATATCTACTTTCAAGGCATTTGTCATATATAACATGGAAATATAAAACTTCTACGGTTTGTGGTGCGTTTAGACCTTTAGAATCTTGTTACAATATCTTAAAGAAAACGGAAGAAAAAAGAGGAGCCTTAAAGAACATCATTTCAAGATTATTTATGTCATGATATTTCTGGTTTTGAAACCAGGTTCATCAGCAATATTATAGCTTTTTAAGGCTAATAAGAAATAGTAAGTTGCAATGATTGTAAATATGGAATAAGAACAAGAACAATGTTTGCTGTTTTTAAAGTAGAACGCCCGAACCCATTAAAATCCAAATTTGCTTTCGAATAGATTTCAATTCTGTCTCATTGTTCCGGCCATGTGTAAAGCCAGTAATACTTCGTTCTTTTACCTGTATTATGTTACACTTCAGTGAAAAAGGAATAAATTTAGCAGTAAAATATCACGGTAGGTTGATTTACTGTGGATGAGTGGTTATTCTCCCCTTACTATAACCACAGCTTACAATTTTAACAAATAAAAAGAATATGACAAGTTGAATTACGTATGTTTTATTGTATTTGTATTTGCATCCAGAATTTTTTTTTTCCAAAATATTTAAATAAAGTCATTTACGAATTTAAACTTCTGAACTAAAGATTTCTGGTAATATTAATTCCTATTTGTGATATAACGTTATATTGGTCTTATTCATAATGACATAAAGGAGGTTTAAACGGAGATTTTATCGGAGAGATACCTAATAAACGTTTTAGCTACCTAATAAACGTTTTAGCGTAAAAAGACTGTTATGAATAACAAGTTTTGACGATTTTCGCGAACCGATTTTAGCGAACTTTTAAACTTCCAATAAGTCGTTATGAATAAGACCAATAATCTTTAGTTATCATAGAACTAAATAGCTTTTATATGTCTCTTCGTGAGTTTGGATTTTTAAAACTTCTGGTTTTAAGAGGCTGGTTTTATTTATAATCTGTTAAGGTTTGGTCTCTAAATTCCAGACGTACGAAGAAATGTATTATAATATAAGCTAAATTTAGTATATTTTAAACTGCAAGATTTATTCTAGAAATTCCACTAAATTGTTTGGAATATTGCGATAAGTGCGAGACTATAAAATATGATGTAATAACTAACGGAGCGGAAGTCTGTTATTTATGTACATTTTAATTTTGTTACATTTTAGTATTTATTTATTATTTCTAGAATGTTAGAAATTACTATTACAAACAAATTTTGTTATTATGTTACTTGTATGTTAATATTTTGTTATATATGTAGGTAGTGCGTTTCAGCTGTAATGAATATAAATAGTTAATAAAAAGATTTTTTGTTACAGGTAAGCTGTTTATAATATCAGAATGGTTGGTACCTAAGCTTTAAAAACAGGAAAAGGATGGATGAAAGAAAAACTTTTTACAAGGGGTCTTCAGCCTCAATTCAGGTATTTGCCGTAGTGATACGTGCTTTTATTATATATTATCTGTTTATGTATTCTATCCGTATTCTGGTACCCATAACACAAGCATATAAGCTTAGCTTGGGACCAGAGGACGCTGTGTGAAATGTCCATGAATATTTATTTATTTTATCTATAGCATCTTTTTAAATCTAAAAGTTATCGCTAATAACAATCCTCTGAGCCTGATGTAAGCCGAAAGTATATACAAATATGATATATGTATTATTAAGTATATTTTGATGTTGTTATATTCTGACTATATTTGTATAGTCATTCGAAACTCCAAGAAGAAGTCGCGGGCTACAGCTTGTATAAGTTAAAAAAGTTTTAAGTTCGGTTGTACTTTTTATTCTGTCTATGTACGTCGATTACGTGGACCTTTTTAGGGTTCCGTACCCAAAGGGTAAAAACGGGACCCTATTACTGAGACTTCGCTGTCCGTCCGTCCGTCCGTCCGTCCGTCTGTCACCAGGCTGTATCTCAAGAACGGTGATAGCTAGACAGTTGAAATTGTCACAGATGATGTATTTCTATTGCCGCTATAACAACAAATACTAAAAATAAAATACAATAAAGATTTAAGGGGGGCTCCCATACAACAAACATGATTTTTTTACCGTTTCTTGCTCGATACTAATAACGTTGCCTTATGTTGCATAGATATTGGTACGGAACCCTTCGTGCGCGAGTCCGACTCGCACTTGACCAATTTTTATATTGTTATAAACACTATAAATAATGTTTAGTATAAAAAAACCTACAAATGAAACTAAATTGTACTTTGACCTCTATTAGAAATCTAATAATTATTTCGTGGTCGTTTCCTAATACAGTCTCTAATTACTTGTCACCAATTCAATAGATTAGGAAGTGCATTCGTAGTTTGGTGTTACTATTGAGAATTATAAAACTATTTTGTTAAATTGACCTCCAATACTTGATAATATGTAACCAGAAATGTAATAAAATTAACACAAGTAATTTCAATACCAGTTTCTGTAAGTAAATTCAATTTATTATACGCTAGCTGTTGCCCACAGCTTCATACACGTGGAATTTAAAATACGGAACCCTAAAAAAAACAATTTTTTCATTTTTCACTTATATTTCGTTCCTATTGGTTGCAGTGTGATGTTTTAAATAACCTTCCTCAATAAATGTGCTATCCAAAACTTAAAGAATTTGTTTCCCGTTTTTTACTACCATTTTCACTTATGTTTCGCTTCTATAGGTCGCAGCGTGATGTTATATATCTTAACCTTCCTCGATAAATGTGCTATCCAACACTGAAAGAATTTGTTTTGAAGGTTTTGGCGATGTATGCATCCTAATCCTAATAATATTAGAAATGTTAAAGTTTGTGAGTTTGTATGTTTGTTACTCTTTCACGCAAAAACTACTGAATAGATTTTAATGAATTTTTACAGTATGTAATACATCAGGATACTTTTTATCGCGAAAGAATGCAATGTTCTCGTGAGATAATAAAAAACTAACAGATTTTTTATCTTTTTTACGGCGGAGAACACTGCGGGGCAGAGCTAGTATACTCATATAAGTATTATATCATAATACCAACTTTCCATTTCTAGAAACATTTATCTTAACCAATCTTGTAATTGATAAATTATCCACTATCTTATCACTACACAAGATGTATGTACAAAGAAAATTTAACATCACCTTGTTGTTTTATTCCATTACGTTTAGATTATATTTGCAACATTTTCATAAACTTTATAATGCGTAGAAATACATATAGAATACTTATGTAGTAACCCCCATAATATATTCTGTAATACACTTATATACATACTAGCTAGGTAAGTAGATTTTTAGTAAGAATAATTGGACGTAGTTATGCAAAATGGATCCATCCACAAACACTTACTTTTGAGAAAGTAGGAGTTTAAGTAAAATTTATATATTAAAATAACAAGACCATAGTTTCTTTTGAATGTCTATGTGTTTTTTATTAGAAAATAGGTACTTTGCGGCTTGGATATTTTTTGCATATATCTAAATGGATCGGTAGATGACTATAGCGACAGTGACCTCAGAAAACGGTTATTGTGGATTCCATTTTGCATAACTACGTCTAATTGAAAGTAAATTAATTGTCTCACACTGCGGATCTACATAATAAACTCCTTTGAAATGGCTCGACATAGTAGGAGAGTAGTTCTAAAAATCGGTCAACGTGTGTGCACGACCATAGTCTATATAATCTGTAAAAATTAATTAATTATATCGATGGTACGATGAGACGGAGCGAGGAATGGCAACACTTTCCCAACGACGCGGGGGCAACGCGAACCCTGATTCTCTTCAAGAAGATCGTTTGCTCCGCCGCCATCTACGCCACATTAGAAACAAAATACTCTTTTATTTAAAATCCTCGAAGACCGCACGATAGCTAAGAGCCAGTGGAATAGCAGGGAATCGTATCTCATAACTTGTATTTTTTATCACTAGGTCATAAGGGGCAGTTTCCAGTATGTTTGAATGTATGAAACGGTTTGCGATATCATCACTTTGCGTCCATCTATAATCCTACTAATATTATATATGTAAAAGTTTGTGAGTTGGGTGTTTGGGTGTTTGTTACTCTTTCACGCAAAAAAAACTGCTGAATGGATTTTAATGAAACTTTACAATAATGTAGATTAACCATCAGAATAACTTAATAGGCTACAATTTATAAAGATATTGTGTGAATTGACCAAAATGTGACGATAAGTGTCAAGTGGGAAAAAATCTACCATCTGCGAGCTATTCTGGCGTGCGCTGTCAATACCGTTACACTTAAGAGGGCACGATACCAAATTATGCTCCATACAAAAATATGGGTATCGTACTCCCCTTTTTTCTTCGCGAAAGTTAAGCCGATTTTAATTGTTTCTACGCTATATTAAAGACGAAGAGTATATCTATGCTTCTGTCACTTATTTTTTTTCAATACATAATAACTAAAAGAAATATGACCATCCGAAAATCCCGTTTTTACGGTTTTCTTTAGGTAAAGTTGCAGCGTCTATCACACATATTTGGTAACGATTTACCAAAAAAGAAAGTAATACAAGCATAGATATTATACTCTTCATCTATAATATAGCGTAAAAACAATTAAAATCGGTTTAACTTTCTAGAAGAAAAAAGGGGACTACTAAACGTCTTTTTTTCAAAGAATTTGTAGGTAAAATCTGTTTCAGCTATATTTGTCCCTTTCAGCACGGTGCTCGGCAATAGGGATAGCAATACCTAAATTAATATAATACCTAAATTTTGAGTACAGTACCCTCTTGACATTGATATTATTATGATGGAGAATCTATATTCTTACCGCGGAAACTGAAATCCACGCAGACGAAGTTGCGAGCATCTGCTAGACTGATATGGTCGAGTGGTTGCTGGTTCGATTCCCGCTCGGGACAAACATTTGTGTGATATTTATAATTGTCGTACAAATGTTTGTAATGCATCTGGGTGTTTCTATATACATAGATCATATAAGATACATCTATAAGTATGTATTTACAAAAGAATAGTAGTATATATATTCTCAACGTATTCTGGTACCCATACTCTGGTACACAAGCATATTATATAATCTTAGCTTGGGACCCGAGGACGTTGTGTGAAATGTCCATGAATATTTATTTATATAAATGTTTTTAGTTATTACATATTTTAACTGTTATTAATTGAAGTTAACACGTCTTGCGACACGGTTACTTAAGTCTTTTTTTAATGTCACTTGACCTAAAACGTATTAAAGAGACACATAACTAATGATATTATCAATTTGATACGGTGCCAAAGACTTGAATTCGAGTGATACAGAAAATTTCGTAATAAAATAAGTTTTTTAACATCTTTATACGCATAAACACGTTGTATGTTACACGATGACCTCTAAATGACCACATCGATAGTAAAAGTAATATTTGATATAAACACGTTGGCTATTAGTGACTCTAAATTTATCATTTAAACTCGTTACAGAGTTTTCTTTTATATGTACTTATAAATATATTTCTTTAAGGGCCTACATCAATATTATCGTCGACATGTACATATTAACACAGCTAGTAGGTATAGAAAATGAAGAATTAGGGATATTTTTTTTGTTTACTCAAAATCTACTAAATATATTTTAATTCTGATTTACGTGTTTCTATATATAATAGTTACTTATGTTTTTAAAGTTATTTCATTAGTTAATACGCGATAATAGACCGACAAATGAAAAAATTAAAAAATTAGAGAGGTTGTTTCGCTAAGATTTTCTATCGAGAAAACTTTTTTCAATCGCGTTTCTGAGTTTATTCGATCCTAGATCATATATTGAAAAAACATATACTTAAAAATTAGAGCTCTAGCCATTCAATCTAAAGAAAAAATGAAAACTTCGTACGTAGAAAAATGCACGAAACTATTTTGGTATCCTCTTAAACCTTTAGTTTACTTTATGAAAACTTTAAGACACTGTGTTGGCCTCTGAAAGGGTAGCTTAAAAATCTCATGTCTAACCTAGGTAACTGGCACTATTTTCTTTCAGCCTATTCCATGATGATAAATAGTTAAGTGACTTCTGTGTGGTGACGGATTAAGAATACAAGTGTCACCATCCCATCTCCTCCCAAGAGTGCTGTAAAAGTCAGCTAAGATAACATCTTCTGTGAGAGACGGAAAACTCGAAAATAAACCCTATGTCAACACGCCCGGTCAGCGCGGCACAGTAGACCACAATCCCTCCCAAAGTGGAGGAGGGCATAGTTGAGAATCGTAATATCTCTATTACGATTCTCAACTATGCCCTCCTCCACTTTATGTCAGTCCAGGAGTGACGGACAATAGAATACAAGTGCACTTAGAGTCTTTGCCGCGGGGATCGTAAGAACCGACCGAGGTAACCATGTCACATGACACCTGCGCACATACTCAAGGAAGGTTAACGTCAGGCAGGCGGCCCGGTCGTAAAAATTTGAAATCCCATTGCAACATGAAGTCATGTTGCCCTGGCCCCGAATAACGGGATAAGACCAGGAGAACAGTAATAGGGAGTCTATCAATGCTGATTTTGTACATATACAGTACCTATATTATAATATTATTAAACGTACGGCAATAACAATAATGCACGTTGAAATACACGAACACGCGGCATGACGTCATTACATTGACAATGCAAATAATGTATCATTGAAAACACATGAATGAAGACACATATAGGGGACATACATTCTTAAACATTACTATGATAACAACTAATGGTCTTATTCATAATGACTTATCGGAGGTTTATAATAAATATTCAAAAAAATTGTCAAAAATTGTTATTCATAATAGTCTTTAACGCTCAAACGTTTATTACCTCTCCGATAAAATATCCCTTTAAGCCTCTGATAGTTCATTATGAATAAGACCATTTTAAGAATGGAATACATATCAATGATTCTCTCTCTCTCTCTCTCTCTCCGGACCATTTACGTCTCACTGTTGGGCACGGGCCTCCTCCGCTTTGGGAGGGATTATGGTCTACTATGCCGCACTGAGAAGGGTTATATTCGAGTTTTCCGTCTCTCACAGATGATGTTATCTATACATAAAATCCCTTAGCTGGCTTTCACGGCGCCTTGAAAGGAAAAAGAAGTGGTTGACTTTCCACACGGACTTCAAATGATTCATTGATTATTGCAACTATTTCATACATTTCATTTCCATAAGCCATTGTTATTAAGCTAAGTTTATAGTACACACTAATGCACACGTTACTTATAAGACAACAGTTCTAGTGTTTTTATTTAACGATTATCGAAATAATATGTTGCGTGTAAGGACAAGCAGTTCACACAGTTCAACACAGAGGTCATATAGGTAAAGGTTGATCGCTTAGATTACAAATTACAACAGCATCTTTGTCCGTGATAAGTTAACTGTTAGGCTTCATTACGGTACTGTGCCAAAAGATAATATGGGTCCCTATTGACTGAGACTTGATTGTCCCTCCTTCCGGTAGTTGTCAGGCTGTATCGCAGGAACAGTGATTGTTAGAGAGTTGAAAAGTATTCACATAATATGATGTATTTATACGGTCAGTACGAACGGGTCTCGTGGTGGCGTTGTTCATGTAACGGACTGCCGTTCACGTGGTCGCGGGTTCGATTCCCGCACGGGGACAATCATTTGTGTGATCTTTATAATTGTCATACAAATGTTCGCACTGCGTCTGGGTTTTTAAGTATGTATTTACTAAAGAAAAGTTACTCATAACACAAGCATAGAAATATAGCTTACTTTGGGACCAGAGGACGTTGTATGAAATGTCCCTGAATATTTATTTATATTTATTTATTATTATTATATAACAACAAATACTAAAAACCAGAATACAATAGATATTTAAAAGGGTACCTATATAACAAAAGATTTCAGATAACTTGATGATCCCTTAGACACCGTGATTGTGACGGTATGACGAATGTATTATGGTAATAAGGGCACGGAACCCTTTTTCTCTCTCTCTCCAGCCCATTTACGTCCCACGGTTGGGCACGGGCCTTCTCCACTTTGGAAGGGATTATGGTCTACTGTGCCGCACTGACCAGTCGTATTGGCACAGGGTTTATTTTCGACTTTTCCGTCGAACCCTTTCTATATGGGTCTAAATCGTAATTGGCCGGTTTTTAATACCCCTACTGTCTGGTCAAAGTTGCACGCTGGTAATTGTTCAAGCTTATTTTGATAAGCAAATAATTATTGCCAAAGGAAATGTACTGTAAACGTATAACTTACTTCCTATGCTAAATAAGAGGAGGTGTTTAACAGGATGTTGATATACATTATTATTTTAGAAATAGATTGTAACATGTGTGATTTCCTCCACAAACATAAATGGAGTTGTGCTTAACTAGACATTATGAAATCAAATTACATAAATACAGCTTTATATTAAAGAAAGTACTTAGTTATGTACGTGTTATTGTTTGCTCTTGAGTTGGGGATAAAAATGAAATAAAATGGACGTACTGAACTTTAACGTTGCAACGTTTTTATTACTTTTTATTTTAAGTGCAGTTTTTGTGACTATATTTTAATATCCAAGTCATGTCCAAGAACTATATTCTGAAAGTTTTTAAGATCTTATTAAATATGACAATATATATCTTTATCTTTACTTCTTATAAAACAAAGTCGTTATTTTTGTATGTATGTCCCTATGTGAGCTTATATCTTCAAGAATACGCAACGGATCTTGATGCGATTGTTTTTAATAGATAGAATGGTTCAAGAGGATGGCTTTTTTGCATAATTTGTTGGGGTTTGCTGTATATTGGATGAGATATGATTAAATTTGCTGAGAAATTCGGACGCGCGAGATCTATAAATGAAAACGCTGCCTTATCTAAGTGAGGTACAACAAACTATTGTATGGAGGAATTGTTTGTTACCTATAGTTCTTCAAAAAAGTCCGCGAAGGCGTATGCCTATCTTTTAAGGGAAACCCGCTATACCCATAATAATGTCCAAAAAAAATCTCAAATTCAATAGGGTGTTTTCAAAAGCTATTTATGTGCATATAGTAATATTTTTAATCAAATTAAATAGCTTAGTTAGCTTACGCAATTAATATAGATTATAACTGCTCTTTACATCATGCAATTTAAATGAACATCTTAGGAGATATGACGAAAAAAGAATTACGCGCGACAAAATAAAATACTTAAACTGTTGGCTGAGCAACGCGAACGTTTACTCGGTCTTCTATCACTACTACAATGTTTCGATATGTAAAGATATTTATTTATTGTGCTTTCACGTAAATACTACTGGATGGATTTTCATAAAACTTTCCAATGGAAAATGGAATAGAAAACGAACTTATTTTTTATCCTTTTTACCGCGGGTAACACCGCGGGGCACAGCTAGTTATGTATAAATGACAGTGCACACTAAAATACGTTGCAGGCAACTGCTATTTTTAACATAAAAACACTATAGATGCCGTGTTTAATCAAATCTATTTAAAACAGCATTAACATAAATCAACTTTCACTGTAGAAGCAATTTCACAAGCACTGTATATCTTGGGTATCGAATTTGTTACCTCCAATTTACAAGGCAAGCCGGCTTAGCCGTTGCACTGCAGAGCCAATCAAATATAAACTTCAATATTGATTTCGATACAAACTTATCGTATCATAAAGATCTTGTCAGATACAATTTTATAAGACCTTAGTATTTAAGATCAATGCCATAAGTTAATTTTAATTAAATATTTTTGATACTTTGCGATGTATGAAACGTTCAAGCAATTACTTCAGAGATGTATCGTGAGAACAGCTGTAATAGCTTTTAAACAGAGGATTGAATACTTTATAATCTCAATATTTTTATTGGTTTCATATACCACTGTCGGAAATTTTTAATTTCCCCTAAACTTGTTTGATTTTACCTAATTCAAATCCTAAGTTGTAGTAACAGTATTTACTAAATATTTTTTTTAGCTTTTGCTCGCAAATGCTTTTGCGTGTAATTCAGAGACCAAACCTTGACTGATTATGCAAAAAAGCCATCCTCGTGAACCACTCCTAAAGAAAACTGCATCAAAATCTGTTTTTTTTTTAGTTTTGGCTAATCAGGCTCTACGACCAGATAGATCTATTGTGATCGCCACTTTCTATAGGTTCAAGCCTGTTGCCATGAAGAATTCTAGAATTATTTTGGCTCCGAGAAGTTAGATCTCTTCCGGGTGCATGACATGCTTTCCCAGGAGGGAGCAGCGTGTGCGCATCACTGACGGGCAGTCAGTGAGAATGTGAATAGGTGCTTCCTCCGCCGTTTGGCAAAGTCTGCACATCCCATTGTCACTCAGCCCTACCGTCTGCGTATGCTTGTTTAAATAACAGTTCCCAGTAAGAATTCATTCATCAAAATCCGTTACATAGGTAGTTTTGAAGATAAGTAAAGATTGCGCCAGTTGTAGTAACAGTACCTTAAGGGCCTACATCAATATTATC
The DNA here is from genome assembly GCA_916999025.1 of Orgyia antiqua. Classification (NCBI taxonomy): domain Eukaryota; kingdom Metazoa; phylum Arthropoda; class Insecta; order Lepidoptera; family Erebidae; genus Orgyia; species Orgyia antiqua. Next base: position 4,949,064 of record OU779863.1, on the reverse strand, counting down.
GTATATCATCGCCGACACGTACATATTAACACAGCCGGTAGGCACAGAAAATGAAGAATTAGGGATACTTTTCCTATTTACTCAAAATCTACTAAATATATTTTAATTCTGATTTACGTGTTTCTATATATAATAGTTACTTATGTTTTTAAAGTTATTTCATTAGTTAATACGCGATAATAGACCGACAAATGAAAAAAATAAAAAATTTGAGAGGTTGTTTCGCCAAGATATTCTATCGAGAAAACTTTTTTCAAACGCGTTTCTGAGTTTATGCGATCCTAGATCATATATTGAAAAAACATATACTTAAAAATTAGAGCTCTAGCCATTCAATCTAAAGAAACAATGAAAACTTCGTACATAGAAAAATGCACGAAGCTATTTTGGTATCCTCTTAACTGATTATGCATAACCTACCTGTTCCTATAACACCTACCTATTAAACCTATTTTATTTATAGAAATGATATTTCGTTCATTTCTCTAATAAATAAAATAAATAAATAAATATTCATGGACATTTCAGACAACGTAATCTGGTCCCAAGCTACGCGTGCTAGTGTTATGTGTACCAGAATACGGCTAGAATACATATTATACTACTATTCTTTTGTAAATACATACTTATAATACATAGAAACACCCAGACGCAGTACAAATATTTGTATGACAATTATAAAAATCACACAAATGATTGTCCCGAGTGGGAATCGAACCTGTGACCTCTTGATCGGCAGTCCGTTACATGAACCACTCAACCACGAGGCTCGTCAATAAAATCAAATCAAACGTAGATAATAGTTTCGCATATGTATAGATAATTCAAAATATTATAATAATATAAAACATTTTAAACACATAAATGTCTGTTTTTATAACGTTCTCATTCCTCAATATTTTTAATATCTCTCGCTCTAATAGGAAATGAGAAATATAAACACCTAATTTTAATAGATCAATTACTTAGTATACGTCCACGATAAGCCATTAGCACTTAATTTCGTATATACAGACTTATGCAGATACCACCACTAACAGTAACCTTTCAATACCTTTTAAAGCAAATTATTGGTCAATAGTTTAATAAAAAAATAAATATTATCAGTATCTACACCTGTCAATTACAATCGAGTAATATGTATCGAGAATTTCCACTATCGTATCGTATCGCCTGTATCGATTCCAATGCGACCTTCGTTAAGTTTAGTTTCAGATCGAATTTTCGAGTTGTGAAACCATATATGGAAGGTTGTTTGTCAATGTATAAATATATATGTCCTGTATAATCTCTATATACTGATCGAGAAGTATAATGAAGTTTTTGATTAAGAATAAATGAGATCTTAATTTAAATATTAAGAATAATACAAATCCTTAAATAAGGTTTACGTCACTGATTTACTAAAAAGTGTGTCTATACCTACATCGCTCACCCGGCTTGAAGCCATCTAAATATCAACATATGCGTAAAATATCTAAATAATTTATCTATGTCTTTTAATACAGCTATACGTTACAAGAAAGTCTAATAAGTCTTCTCTTCCTAATGTCATCCTGGTTTTTTATTTTGCAAAAGTGACGTTTGTAGTTAACGAAAGCTGTTGAGTATGTCACATAAATGGGGCATAACGGATTTTATTAGATTATGAAGTACGATTTAGTTACTTATCTTTAAGATTGTGCGCGTAACGTACCCATCTATCTGGTAAATCTGTGGTTTAAGTAACCTAATAAAATTATATTTATAGAATACATACTCGCATCCTAGTTCGCGGGCTATTAAATGATAAAAAAGTAGAACATCCATAGTTAAAGACACCATAACATTATTTGATGATGCACTTTAGCCATTGCGTAACAAAAGTTATCTGTGAACTTGTAACCTACTAAATTTCGTTATTCCGATATAATGTTTATGTTATAATAACAATTATTTTAATTGATAGTTAACTGTCCGTTTCTAGCGCTTATGTTTTTTTTTATTTCACTGGTGTTATGACCACATAAGTTAACTAGAAACCTTTTCAAAAACGTTTCATTGTTCTATTTTTAAAAATATCCTATTCAAAAATGGAACGCGGAATTGAATGAGATATCTTTCAAAAATGGAATCATAAAATTTTTTATTCATTAATATAAACACAAAAAATGGCACGATTAAGTAGATGCTGTAATTTTAGAACGCAAATCGGAGGTGCCAAATTATTACCTAAAGTAGTTTATGCTCGATATCCAGCCAGTGAACTATATGGTACAAAATAGCGCTTGCTAGTTGCTAGAAAAAACCTTAGGATGGCATCGCATGTATTCTTACCCTTACTGCCTAGTGAGTACTGTCTTCCCAGCTTATCTATGTCCCACTATTGGACACGGGCCTTCTCCACTTCGGGAGGGTATTTGGTTTACTGTACCTCGCTGACCGGTGTTGGGGTTTAGTTTCGAGTTCTGTCTCTTACAGAAGTTTATCTGTTTAGAATCTCTTAGCTGGCTTTTAGAGCACTCTGGACAAAAAATGAGGTTTTGACATTTGTATTATTAACTCGACAGCACGGGGACACGTAAAACAAGTTAATTAAAACATTATTTCATTCAGTTTGGTTATATGCATTATGATTTTGAAAACAATGTTATAATGTTGCAGGAACAGCGCATGCTATTTTATAAACAATCGTTAAAATCATGTATCATAATAACATATTCAAATACATAGGCCTTTCATACAACTAAACTCAAATACGACGCTGTTGCAACAGTTGCACTGGCGCACTAAATGTAGAAACTCGAGGTTTTTTTATTGTTCTTCTTCTTCAGCCTGTTAACGTTCCATAATTGAGCACGAACCTCCTCCGCTTTAAAAAGGATAATATTCTACTATGCCGCTCTATAATTATATCATCATCATCATCTGAGCGTTCTCCCGGTCGCATCCTCAGCTGCCGCTTCGGAGCCCGGGGCCCGCTTTCCTGCTTTTTCTGCTCCACTTTGCTCGGTCTTCGGCATCTCTGACTGTGAGAACTCTGAAGATGATATGCGTGCTAATGAAGCACGCATATCATCTTTGGCGACCTCAAGCCAGCACTTCTTGGGCCTCCACCTTTTACCGGGACCTGGTGGGGCACCATGGCCAGACATTTGTTGTCCACGTAATTTGCTGGTCGTTGCAAAATGTGACCATACCAGCGTAGGCGACTTTCCTGCAGTTTGTCTTCATGCCCGTGACATAATTAAATAATAATTATAATATAGGTAAAATAATAATTATAATAAGTTTACTACACTACTCTAGTTAAATTAAGTCTGTGTTGGCTCACAACCTCAATATAAGTGAAATGAATAGAATAACTAAAAACTTTTTATTTAATTAGTTGATTTTATTTATAAATTCTTTTCTAATTATTTGTGTACACTATAAAAATGCGAGCACGATTTTAATTATTTTCTCTTAAATATGTATATAAATAAATTATAACTGTATATTACTCTGTGTGATATTTATTTTTTGTAGTCTCCGAAAACGTTAAGAGATATCAATACCAATTTTACGTGCTTATCTAAACTAAACTTAACAAAAAAATGAATATGTTAGTATCAATAACACTATTCGGCAATGTTAACTGAACTTTCCTGTTATAAAAACTGTTAATTATCAATTATAAACAGTTTTTAATACATATTTTAATTTAAGTTTAGTTTATTTATGCATGTAGAATTGGTACCACTAATGCGTTTTAGGACTATCCCAGAATCTGAGAAGTTTTGTGGTACACTTTACTGAAAATCTAGATTTGTACATTGATATAGTAATTTTAATTCACACCTACGTTATCTATAAAAAAAGTTATAACCATTAAAAAAATATAAAGTACCTACCTATACCCGAGCACCTTGCAAGCCCCCACAAATTTTAAATTTTTAATTATTTTTTACACAAGTGGTAGGTAGTTACGTGGGAAAGTTCCTAGCATGAGCATAAATTAATTCTCTTAAACATGTTCTATGGACTAAATGACGTTGTTCCTCCGTGCATCCACGCAGGATGTGACGTCACAGCCATTTGACATTGACATACACTTGTATCACATGGCGGGCTTGTGGTGTTTTTTTTTCATGTCGATTTTTATTTTATTTTGACTACAAACAATAAATAGCTTTGTCTTTGACTAGCAGTACTAGTTAATGTCCGCGGTTTTACATGTGTTTGTGGTTATTAGCTGCTTCTGTTTTAGTATAATTGTCTTATCCAGATCTGTAAGCTGTCCATCTGTAACATTTTATCAAAATCTATTTTGTAGATTTATGTATGATAGACACCAGCATCCTTACATCCATACATAGGTACTTACAAACTTTCAACTATATGCAATAGTTAGCTGATAAAACTATGGAAGAAAGAAAGTTCAAACCCATTTTACGCAATTTATCGCATTACATAAATCGCAGAAATATTCCGGAATCATTGAAGGACATAACTAACTATACCTATATGATAGATAGTTGTGATCACAATGGTCGTAAAATTATCAGTACTTACTATAACCACATACTTACCTATTGCGTAACAAATATCACTACCGTATATTGCAAAAAGGTATATCTTTCTACGACGCTACCGTGTGGTTGAATCTAGGGTTGTTGGGCTTTATTTACAGCATCTCCACTAATATTATAAATGTCCGTGTGGATTAATTTTCGAGGCTGTCGTGACAACCCGCTAAGTGATATCATAAGGAGATAAAATCTCCTGTAAGAGAAACTATGGAGAATAAACACTATGCATATAGCCCTAGTTTGCACGGCTTAGTAGATCAAATACTCTCTTGAAGTGGAGAAAGCCAGTGCCCGGCAGGGGGACATTGATGGACCGAGTATAAGAAAAGAATGTAATGAGTAAATGTTCATGGACATTTCATGCACTCTGGTCCCAAAGTTTCAGATTAATCTGTCTACTGCAAGTGAGTGATTCTTATGTATTCTTATGCTTGTGTTATGGGTACCAGAGACGGATATACTACACATATACTTTTTTTAACAAGCATTTATTAGTTCGGTACGACTCTTAATCTATGTAACGGAATCACTCACTTGCAGTAGATAGATTAATTTGAAACTTTGGGACCAGAGTGCATGAAATGTCCATGAATATTTACTCATTACATTCTTTTCTTTTCTCGGTCTATCAATGTCCCCATGGCCTCCTCCACTTCAAGAGAGTATTTGATCTACTAAGCCGTGCAAACTAGGGCTATATGCATAGTGTTTATTCTCCATAGTTTCTCTTACAGGAGATTTTATCTGCTTATGATATCACTTGGCACGACAGCCTCGAAAATTATATCATATATCCACACGAACATTTATAAAATCTATGTAACGAAATCACTCATGTGCAGTAGACAGATTAATCTAAAATTTTGCACACATAATGAGGACCGATGACAATGCAATAATATATAAAAATATTCAGGATTTACAACTAGTCATGTATAAATAGTCAACAACCCTAGACCATAAACACATTAATCACAGTGCATCAGTGACTGCGTCACATAGCAACACGTTTCGATGCTTCAGCACCGGTAGTGGTCGGTTACGCTTGGCTACTCACTGCTGCTCCCATAATATGCTATATTAAGGGCCTACATCAATATTATCGTCGACATGTACATATTAACACAGCTAGTAGGTATAGAAAATGAAGAATTAGGGATATTTTTTTTGTTTACTCAAAATCTACTAAATATATTTTAATTCTGATTTACGTGTTTCTATATATAATAGTTACTTATGTTTTTAAAGTTATTTCATTAGTTACTACGCGATAATAGACCGACAAATAAAAAAAATAAAAAATGAGAAAGGTTGTTTCGCTAAGATTTTCTGAATGCGCCGGTCTTCACGTTGATGGGATAAGACTGAATTGAGACAATTTACGAAGTTTTTGCACTGTATTTAATGAACTGTAATGTGGTTTACAATATTAAATTGTCGTCCGTACAAAACCGCGTCTCAAGGCGCACTGACGGCATGTAGGATCTTAAAACTAAAACACTTATATCCTTATATTAAAAAACAAACATCGTCGAAGCACTTGAAGGGCCCACACTCATCACTTTGGCGTGAACATTTTCTATAGAGAAAACTTTTTTCAATCGCGTTTCTGAGTTTATGCGATCCTAGATTATATATTGAAAAAACATACTACTTACAAATTAGAGCTCTAGCCATTCAATCTAAAGAAACAATGAAAACTTCCTACGTAGAAAAATCCACGAAGAATTTTGGTATCCTCTTAAGGTGTTCCCTCTATAACAAGTAAGTACAGTGTTATCCTTCCTTTTATCGTCTCAGATCCCCACGCATCAATAGGAAGGTAAGTCAATTTGCGTCTGAGTTATCCAGAAAAAAAATAATAATACTGCTAGTCTATTAGGCTCATTCAACTCGGGTCGTGTACTGACATACTTGACGCTATGTTCATTCTGTTCATACGAGACGTCATAATTTGTTATTTCTTATAGCGGATTTTTGAATTTAATTCTGTATTGCAATTCTTATTTCTTAAAGTCACCGACAGTAATGTTTATAAAGTGCTTGAAAATAATGCATAAGCTACAATCAGGCTTTATTATAAGATAAGTAATATGGATATTGCCAAAATTTCTAGGATTTAGGCTTTAATAAACACACATTAGATGAAATGAATGATCGATGGTATTACTTACAATAGGTCAAAACTTTCATGGTTTGTAATTGCATCTACATCTTGTGATCTTCAACTCCGCAGCGCTAGTTCTTATTAGCTAGTATTTTTAAACATCAATGTTATTAACCGACTTCAAAAGAGGAGGAGGTTCTCCATTCGTCTGTATGTCTGTTTTTTCATTTTTTTTATATTATATAAAAAAGAACTCCTAATAACTCTTCACAACTTTTAACTGGGCAAAGCGATTTTAATGATTTTTTTTATATTTTAAAGCTGGTGGTTCCCGTGTGGTCCCTTTGGCACCAGGTCAGGATCTCATGTTTATCTCCTGAGAAATCGAGGAGAACCCTCAAATTTCAAAGGTTCATGAAGTTGGTTGAACCTTTTTTTTTTAAATACTTAATTATTGTTACAATGGCATATAAAAACGTCTATGGCATAAATGTTAAAAAAACTTTCGCTCTTTAACGTTTGTAACAGAGCATTGAACTAATACGTCACGATTCCAAATTCACGGTTAACTTGATCCTGCTTCATCCGTTATGATGATAAGATCATATTATGCGCTTAAATTGATTCGAGCTGGTTATTGTACTTCAAATAAAACCGAAGATTCCAACCACCGATGGATGTACAAAGTCTTATAACAAATCAATTAATATGAAGATGTGTGGCCTTAAGAAGTTGTCATGACATTCACGAAAGAGCAAACTCTAGCGACCTTGTACTTGATCTTGGCAGTTTTTTTATTTATCGTCGAAACAGAATAGGGGTCGAATACTTACGCTCACATTTTTTTAGTCTGCTTAGTCGGGTTCGCCTTAAACTTAAACTAATATCAATTAGACCCTAAACAAACAATAAATTGTGACATGAAAGATGCTCTTAAAAAACAACTAACTAGAATACTACGGAGCAGTGTATGAAACCATTTCTGGCTCCGAAAACTCTGCTTTACATCACTTGTTTAACGAATGTTTGTCCTAAAATCTAAAACTTATATACAGCATTTGGTTTTTTCTCTCTTCCCTTCCCCATTGAGCCATGATATAGCTAGTGTCTTGGGCATAGAGATAAATCTTATTCTATACTCTAAGACCTTGAGGCTGACCGTGTCCCGACAAGGGACAGTACACCTCCTAGTTAATTTATTCAGCATGTAAGCTAAATATTTTGAGCAATTTAACTTATACAATATACTAATTGTATTCATTTTACACGGTTCTCTGTAGTAGATGTTTGACCTTGTTATCAAATAAACGGAAAAAAGTGCATTATACTAATTAAAATGCGCCATTGTTCACTATCCTATCAACATTAGCCCACATCTAATTCAAAGAACACTTTCTAGCAACAGATTTGCATAGAAACTATTACTCATTGTTATATGGATCAAACTTGTAATATATTAATAACATTTCTCTGAACTGTAATAACTAATTTCTTGTAGGTTATGCTTCACTAAATAAGAATGTATAAGCTACTTACTTTTGATCACCTACTTTTTTGGATCTATCTACTATATAAAAATAAGTCGGGTTTTCCTTCCTGACGCTATAACTCCAGAACGCACGAACCGATTTCCACGGTTTTGCATTCGTTGGAAAGGTCTCGGGCTCCGTGAGGTTTATAGTTCTTTTTTTATTTTTTTTTTTTTTTTTGTTATGGCTAAACAACGTTTGCCGGGCCAGCTAGTCGTTACTAAAAATGAATATCAAAATGTAATTACTTAATTGATGAATTTTTCTTGATTATGTATAAGACATTTAATAAACTATTTATTAAGTAAAAGTTTATTAAGTAAAAACATACCAAGTCAATTGCAAAAAATAATAAATTAATATGTACCTCTCCAGCCCATTTACGTCCCACTGTTGGACACGGCACTTTAGAGGGATTATGGTCTCGCTGACTAGGCGTGTTGGCACAGGGTTTATTTTTAAATTTTCCGTCTCTCAGAGAAGATGTTATCTATGTGCAATAGCCCTTAGCTGACTTTTACAGCACCCTTGGGAAGAGATGGGGTGGTGACACTTGTATTCTTAATCCGTCACCACACGGAGTCGTTAATATGTACAAAACAGTTAAATTCAAAACTAAAAACAAACTTCAAAATTTGGTACCTACTTTGTTATCAATCTGACTATTGAAAGTTACACATAGATAAATAGGTATATAATCTCTAATATATAAAATTCTCCTGTCACGGTGTTTGTAATTATACTCCTCCGAAATGGCTCGACCGATTTTCGTGTGTGTACAAATCCGTTAGGTCTGAGAATCGGATAACATCTATTTTTCATCCCCTAAATGTTAAGGGTGGTCCGGTGCACCCCTGACATTTGTATGGCAAAACAATGTTTGCCGGGTCAGCTAGTATATATATTATAAATAAATGAAAAGGAACCAAGCTAATAAAAACATGTTAATAAAACCGGACAAGTACGAGTTGAACACGCGCACAAAGGGTTTCGTATCGTTATTATCATAATACCCGTCATTATCTTTTAACCGTCATTTTACCTTTTGGTACGTAACCCTAAAAAGATAAACATTGTTTATTTTATAACACAACCCATATTCTGTTAAACGTAAACACAAATGCAGTAATAAATTTTAAGAGCAGAAAGAGTGATTGTAAAAACCGGCAAAACAAGTTTAAATGAAAACGAATGTGCTGCATATAATGACCGTAGATATAATAAATGTATTTAGGTTTAGATCAATCTTGATTTTATTTTAACACACAATACAAAGCTTCGACATAATAATATATTGTTATTTTTTAGAGTTCGATACCAAAAACTAAACGGGACTATATTTCTGAGACTTCTATGTCTGTCCGTGTGCCCATCCGCTCGTCCTTCTGCCGATAGACGACGTCAGCTAGAGAGCTGAAAAGAGAGCTTTTTTTTAATAAATATTCATCGACTTTTCACACAGCGTCCTCTGGTCCAAAGCTAAGCTTATATGCTTGTGTTATGGTACCAGAATACGGATATATGTATACTCGTACATATACTACTTTTCTCTCGTAAATACATACTTATAATACATAGAAACACCCAGACGCAGTACAAACATTTGTAAGACATTTATTAACATCTCACAAATGATTGTCCAGAGCGGGAATCGAATCCGCGACCTCGTGATTGGCAGTTCGTCGCATGAACCACTAGACCACGAAGCCCGTCAAGCTTTGTGTGTATCACTTGATGGTATAGCATTAACTAGTCCTCATCATCATTCTCCTACCCATATCCCGTCATTTGGGGTTAGAAATATAACGAATACCTATACTACGATAATAACGGTACAGAACTCTGTGTGAGCGTACTCAACTTGTACTCGGTCCTTTTAAATTTTTTATTTTCCTTTCTTCTCCAGCCCATTAAAGTCCCACTGTTGAGCACGGGCCTCCTCAACTTTAGGAGGGATTATGGTCTACTGTGCCGCGCTGACCACACTTATTGGCACAGGGCTTAGTTTCGAGATTTCAGTCTCTCAAAATAGATGTTAACTGCTTATATTGTCCCTTAGCTGGCTCTTTCTCGCTTTCCCAGGGTGCTACAGCACCCTGGGAAAGCGAGAAAGAAATGGGGTGGTGACACTCGTATTCTTAATCCGTCACCACACGGACAATTTATATTTTTATTCATTTACATAAATTGTCGTGTCACAGTGTTTGTCGCCATCCGCCTCCAAGACGACTTGACCGATTCTTACGTAATTATGTGTATGTTCAGTAGATTTGGGAATATATTCATAGATAATAGATATCTGAGAAAATAATCTATTTTACTATCCCTAAAACGTAAGATTCGAGTAACAACGCATGTCAAATAGTGGGGCACATCTAGCTTATTTATACAATTGAAACGAAGCAAGGTCTAGGCAAAAATACCAAACCTGTTTTAAGAGAATTGAATATCGACTAGATCAGTTAAATATCGATTAACATCTATAATCGATATTTACACGTGGTTTAAAGTACAAACATGCACGCCAATAACATGTTAGAGTAATCACAAATAGTAATCACTCTGTCATATCTAATATAATCACTCAAGGCTTTCAATCATATTTTCACTAAAGCTATAACGTGACCATCGATCGTTTCTATAATCATATTTTGAATCGATTGCGTATTTGTCGATAAAACCCAATAATAAAGAAAGTGTATAACAAATATTTAAATAATTTTAGCGCCGTAACGGCGATTATTAAAAATTTTAATATAGATTCGAATGAAATATGCTGTGAATATCGAATTATCGTTTGTCTAAGTTCCAAGCACTTATTATCTCGATTAATCACTCGTTACAATGACGTATTGCGATCGTGACGTCACGGCGGTCACTGGCACTCAGTGAAAGTCGCTAAATCAATGCTATAGAGGCATCAATCTGCAACACTTTCGTCGCGGTAAATCGATTGTCATTCGGAGTTCGATCCTCGCGCCCGATTTCCCTCAACTAGATCTTACCACATAGCATAGAACTGTTTATACATTGTTGGTTTATATACTTCGAGGATCTTGATACGATGGTTCAAAAACGTGCCGACATTTTACAGGAAGGATACGGTAATGTTAAAATTTTTCGTTCTTTTAATTAAATAAATAATAATAAATATTCATGGACATTTCACACAGCGTCCTCTGGTCCCAAGCTAAGCTTATATGCTTGTGTTATGGGTACCAGAATACGGATAGAATACATATACTACTTTTCTTTTGTAAATACATACTTATAATACATATAAACACCCAGACGCAGTACAAACATTTGTATGACAAATATAAACATCACACAAAGTAGACCGGGAATCGAACCCGAGACCTCCTGATCGGCAGTCCGTTACATGAACCACTAGACCACGAAGCCCGTCTTAAGCCCGAATTAATTGTTTTGACACAAGTCTGTGAATTTAGTAATTGTGAACATTTAAATTTTAAAGGCAAATCATATTCTTGCGTAAAACAGAACGTCAATCATAAGAAACTATTATACATTCTTATTAAATTCTTGGTTTCTGACGTACGTAGACTTTTATGCCTGTATTCAAGTGATAGAACTGGTCAAGTGCGAGTTGGAACCGCACGAAATGTTCAATCCCAACCATTATCATCATTATATTACATTATTATCATATAAAACCGTAATAAACAGATCGTCATAACGCATATCATTAAGATACGCAATAAATGTTTGTTGCATGGGAAACCCTTTCAATATGAAATACGTCATCTCACAAAATTTCAAGTCCCTAGCTATCATGATTATTATAAATTACAGCCTGGTAATAGACGGGTGGATGGACAACTAAGCCTCAGACTTTCAGTATCAGAACCCTATTTTACCCTATACCTACTACGGTACCCTAAAACATAAATTTAATACATTCCATTTTATTTACATCTGGGGCGATAGTTGAATAAAATTTTAGTTGTAAATTAATTCTAACGATAATGTTACGTCATAATAATAGTAATATTTCTTATTCTTCTGTCGACTCGAGTGTTATTTAAACCTTTGGATTAAGGCCAGACATAAGAAAGCAGTTCTGCTATGTAACATTATGTACTGAATATTTGTTATTTATTTAGATTATTTCTTTATCTTTAGAATATGCAGTTGGATGAACGAAGCGAGCGCTGGTTGATACATACTATAATTATTATAATTTGAGCAGTTTTGTAATACGTTTTACTAAAAAACTATTACGGCTATTGACTTTGACTTCATATCTAGATATGTTATCTATTAAACAATATTTCGTATCCGTATAAAATGAAAGTATACGCGAGCCCACACAAAGCTGAGTTTTGTTTGTAACAATAGCTAAAGATTAAGTAATTATTTAATTTAAATTATCAACAAAATTTAACAGATGTATAAACTAAAATAATATTTGTGTACTACTCATTGTTATAATGTAATACAGTAATTACAATCGCGTATCAAGATTGCCAATCTTTACTTTGTAAAACCGAAACAAAAAGGCAGATAATGCCGAGAGTTGACTTGCGAAATTGACCATAACAAAGTTTGTGAGATTATCGTTGTAATTTACACTTTATTTCTTATATTTTAAGTGTGATATTTGTAATATTTGTGGCAACGTGATTTACCAATGTAAAAAGGTGTCTATTCTACTTATTGACTTCATATCGATGTTTACTTATACATTTTACACAGCTTGCTACATTTGCTACTTATGTAGGTACCTACCTACCAGTAAATTTAGATGACTAGTTCCAATTTATTTTTATTATGTATCCATGGAAAGGAATCTTTGAAAGTAATTTTTACTCGACCGATGTAAATATGTACAAACAAAATATGTAACGTATTTTTAAGTTTTTAAAATTACCAAATTTTCATATTTTAATAAAAAATGCTAGCTTTCTGGGCCCGTTGCCCATGGACATCGTTGTGGAGGAATTTTTTGATGCATAAAATATACTTTCAGGTTTTCTCTTTTTTTTCGTTAATTAAACATTTTTTTATACTCTATTTTGTTTTGTACATATTTTTGTAAATACTACTTTTAATTTTAATGAATAAAGTAAAATTTTAATGAAAAAAAAATATATATAAATTATTTAATATTTATGGACATCACACACAATATCCTCTGGTCCCAAGTTAAGCTTATATGCTTGTGTTATGGTTACCAGAATACTTATAGAAGTCAATAATAGTTAAAATATATGTGTAATACTATACATGAGTGTTGTAATGTTATTATTAAAGTTAAAAAGAGACTTGTCTTCGCAGCGAGCGATGAAGTTACATGTTTAAATAATATGTTGAAACTGTCGATTGCATTACTAGAACACAGTGACCATTACGACCCGATCGCCTAAGGTTACTATCATAATATTGCGTTACTGCAGTAGTTTGGCTAAAAGATCTTCACCTAAAAGTTTTCTTTACTTTAGTAGTAGTTTTAGTAAGAAAACAGGACCTTATTACTAAGACTTCTGCTGTCCATCCGTCTATCAAGAAACTGTATCTCTGTAACGGTGTCATATTTGCATTTATATCTTTAAAAATGTGTCTACAAAAGGACAAACAATCACAAAAATAAAAGTAGGTTAAGAAATAGGTATTTAATTATCATGTGTTTGTCCCATGGTAGCTCAGTTGGGAGAGCAACGGAACGGTATTCCGAGGTCTAGGGTTCAAGTCCCGCTCATGGTGATCAATCGCTATAATTCGATTTATTAAGTAAAAGCATAGCAAGTCAATTGCAAATATTAATATATTAAGTAGGTAAAGTATTTTATTTTAAGAGTTATTTTAAAAGTATTTTGCTAACTTGCTCTCTCTGTAAATATTCATAAAACCATAAAATTATACACGTGCCATATTTACTTACATTTATTTATTTTAAACGCTTCCTATATTTAAAGCAAAAGACTAATGCGTAACTTCATGTTGTTAGCAGTAGTTCTTGTTCACTTATTCTGATAGGCTAGAAATATGCCCGTCTATAATATTCCTAACCCGTTAAGAGGATACCAAAATTCTTCGTGCATTTTTCTACGTACGAAGTTTTCATTGTTTCTTTAGATTGAATGGCTAGAGCTCTAATTTTTAAGTAATTTTTTTGTCAATATATAATCTAGGATCGCATAAACTCAGAAACGCGATTGAAAAAAGTTTTCTCGATAGAAAATCTTAGCGAAACAACCTCTCTCATTTTTTTATTTTCATTTGTCGGTCTATTATCGCGTATTAACTAATGAAATAACTTTCAAAACATAAGTAACTATTATATATAGAAACACGTAAATCAGAATTAAAATATATTTAGTAGATTTTGAGTAAACAAAAAAAATAGCCCTAATTCTTCATTTTCTATACCTACTAGTTGTGTTAATATGTACGTGTCGACGATAATATTGATGTAGGCCCTTAAAATAAAATCAATGGTATTGACGTTTGTTATTAGCGGTATGACTTGAAACATAAGAGTTTGTAAAAAGATTTATAATGTCATTGTCAGCACTGACCACTTTACCTGACCTAATATATAAATAAAAGACTAGCTGTTGTCCGCGACATCGTATGCGTAGAAATTGAGAAACCAAACTTTAACAAATGACGTAAAAAAATGGTATTGAATTATGGGAGGGAATGAGTTAATGACTCCAATTCCTCCGATGGGTATTCTTTGGAACAACTAACAGCAAATACCAACTGCGAGAAACGTACGAAAATATTTAAAGAAAATTCTCAGATAAGTTTAGATTAATACGCCTGATTAGTAAAATCTAATAGATATTATATTGATCAAAATGTCCCGCAATGTGGGACTTTTACTACCTGAGTTCAATGTTTTATTTTTAAATAAAACATGTTGGCACTTATTTCATTGGAATCTTTGATGGTAAAGCGTACCAACTATGTAAGAAGCCTATTAACTCTTTTTTTTCTATGTGTAATTATAAAGTGCTCGATCATATTACGTATTTTCTATAATATTTTGATAATCAGTTAGTAACACAAGTACCAGACAGCTATATAAGTTCATTGACATACACGCCATTGCTTAAATTACCAAGGTAAAGCAAAAAAATAATCATAATAAATTTATGATATCAAGATTAATCTATCGGGACATAGTTAATTACTTTGGCAATATATAAAGTTGTTTTAGGAGTTTGTAAACATGGCTTATATTCTCAACTCAAATAAGAAGAAGAAATAGAAGATGGAAACCCTTCGTTGAAAGGTCATATACGCTTATACAATTTGTAACCTAAGGCAATCCTTTTGTACTGTATACGTAATAATATTTATTAACCTAAGCAAACACCTATAGGTGCCATTTGGTTCCATGCGATGTGCTTCGATTCATAGAGTGATGGTTCGTCTCCTCAATTTTCCGTAAACCGCGAAAAGTTCTTAAACTTTAAAAATATTAATAGGTTTGACTATCATACTTAGAAGCATTTAATCTGTTTTATCACGTGATACAGAAAGTCATCAAAATTATAGGTATATTTTTTTTATAATCTTACTGTCCCAACTATCGAAGGTGATACAAAAATATAGTTATTTATACTTAAGAGGATACCAAAATATCTTCGTGCATTTTTCTATGTGCGAAGTTTTCATTTTTTCTTTAGATTGAATGGCTAGAGCTCTAATTTTTCAGTATATGTTTTTTCAATATATAATCTAGGATCGCATAAACTAAGAAACGCGATTGAAAAAGTTTTCTCGATAGAAAATCTTAGCGAAACAACCTCTCTCATTTTTTATTTTTTTCATTTGTCGGTCTATTATCGCGTATTAACTAATGAAATAACTTTCAAAACATAAGTAACTATTATATATAGAAACACGTAAACCAGAATTAAAATATATTTAGTAGATTTTGAGTAAATAAAAAAAAAATATAACATAATTCTTCATTTTCTATACCTACTAGCTGTGTTAATAGGTACATGTCGACGTTAATATTGATGTAGGCCCTTAATGCACATCTTCACATGTTAAATTTCTGTTTACAAATTTTAATGTAATGATGAAAATAACGGTCTTAGTTAAGAATATTTGTAATAAACACTTGAAATCTCACTATTGGTTTTAAATACCACTGCGTGATGTTGAAAGACTAATTCTGTGATTGGATGATAGTACTGAGTTAGGGTTGTCACTTACACATATAATAAAATTTTATTGTATAAATTCTAAGAAAATTATTATAGAGTTAAACTTATTAGATTGTCTGAGTGGTGGATTAAGAATCCCATGTCACCCCATTTCCATCCCAGGGTGCTGTAAAAGTCAGCTAAGGGATATTGTACACAGATAGCATCCTCTATGAGAGATGGAAAATTCGAAACTAAAACCTTTTGCCAACATGCCTATAATGCCTAGTCACCGCGGCGTAAACTCGAGCCCAACAGTGGGACGTGAATGGGCTGTGGAGAGAGCTTGTTAGGATCTGTTTCTTTGTGGCATCCCAGAGCAAGACTTGCTTTACTTAAGATATGAAAAAAGACTTAATTATCTTTTAAGCAGAGTTATAGAGAAAAACAGTTTTTAATTTTATTTACAAACTTAACTAATTAGCAGACTGAACTGAGTGGTGCTTGCAAAAATAATTTAAATAGCATCACTGCATGTGGTGTCGTTCTATTTTGAAATCGATGCGAACCACGATTTGTTTTGAACGTACAGGGAGTGCCTACACAAGGTATTTTTATCCAGAATTATCGGATCTTATATATACTCTTAATCTACTGTGGGAGAGTAGACTCTATAATAGACTATTCGATTACGTCTTGGTCGAGATTAACTGGTTTTTTTTTTGATAGTTTGGTATGTCATAATATTATAAGTTACAGATACTTTAGTTAAATTTTATTATGTAGATCGATTACTGTTACTTTTTTAATTTAAATCAAAATTAAGTATTTTTTAACATTTTTAAATTATGTAAGTATGTTATTTTAAATATTTTGCAATTATTAAATAAAACGCATTGCAAAATGTTTTATTTTTATTTTGCCAATATCTTGGCGAAATATTTTATTAAAATAAAAAAATTAAACAATGTATTTTATATTGTAAACGCTCACTTGAAAATATGAAAGACTAACTGTTGCCCGCGGATTCGTACGCGTGAAATTTAAGAAAGAAAAATCCGTTTTTATTATATTCTTTGCTATGATTAGTTGCAGCGTGATGTTATATAGCCTATAGCTTTTCTCGATACACATACTATCCAACACTGAAATATTTTCTTAAATCGGGCCAGCGGTTCTTGAGATTAACGCGTTCAAATAAACAAACTCTTCAGCTCTATAATATTAAAATAAAAAGTAATAGACATAGCGACAATATACGCTTTATGGGTGAAACAAAACATCGCACACATTTCATACAGTTCTTTTCACATACACCTACATAATATAATAGGTACCTATATATATTAAAAGTAAACGCATATGTTATTAACTGATGCGCTTATTTGTTATTAGTCATTTTAAGAAACAACTGTGTATATAATAACACAAATAACCTCGGTCACTTGAAAAATATGCAGACTGATGACTAACTAGGTAATATTAATTAAAACAGTTAAAAAATGCGTCTTAATACACCTCTTTTCATCTGCATCTTTCATGGATATTATATTCAGGAACCTCTTTATCAGTTTTAAATACATGTAGGATTACGACTGTGGACAGTTTCTTATAACAAAATCACTTTTTACGGATTTCGACGCGTTTATTTCTTTTTCATTTTACCCGACGTTTTGGAGATTTGTCAGTTACCATGGTCACGGTTGTGACTGACCTAACGATAAGGTACTCCTTCATCAATAGTCTATTAAATTCTATTAAAAGTTCTAAAAAAGTCTATTAAATTAATCAATTTCTCTTTAAAACGTAGTTTTTAAACGAGATGTCTGTAAAAGATTGAAATTTATTTTATTTGTGTTAAGAGGATACCAAAATAGCTTCGTGCATTTTTCTACGTACGAAGTTTTCATTTTTTCTTTAGATTGAATGGCTAGAGCTCTAATTTTTAAGTATATGTTTTTTCAATATATAATCTAGGATCGCATAAACTCAGAAACGCGACTGAAAAAAGTTTTCTCGATAGAAAATCTTAGCGAAACAACCTCTCTCATTTTTTATTTTTTTCATTTGTCGGTCTATTATCGCTTATTAACTAATGAAATAACTTTAAAAACATAAGTAATTATTATATATAGAAACACGTAAACCGGAATTAAAATATATTTAGTAGATTAAGAGTAAACAAAAAAAATATCCCTAATTCTTCATTTTCTATGCCTACTAGCTGTGTTAGTAGGTACATGTCGACGATAATATTGATGTAGGCCCTTAATGTGACCAGGTGTTTGAGTTATACATATACATGGACCAACAGGCGAACACTAGTATTATAAACGTTAGAAATTAGTTATGATGGAGGCAGCCCTAACAGCAATTGATAAATAGAGCCTAGTGACGTAGTATTACCAACGGTCGAGCGAGTCGGTTACGTTATGTAACCGGCCAACCAAGTGCGCTGCGAAGTTGGCGGCTAAATATCCCAGTAATATGAGTAACATTACTTTACTAGCTGTTCCCAGCGACTCCGTACGCGTGGAAGTTAGAACAATTTTCCCATTTCAATTCGAACCAGTAGTTCCTGAAAAGTTTCTCCGTGTGGTGTCGGATTAAGAATACAAGGGTCACCACCCCATCTCCTCCCTCCTAGTTCAAATCAGCAAATGCTTCAGCTTTATAATTTTAGTATAGATATCCCTACGGCCTAATCGATAGGTACTCTTTCAAAAAGAAATGGGTTAGATAATAATCGAACCGTAGAATAAAATACGGTATTATAAAAATTGTTTTTTAAACACACAAAGAAGACTTCGAGGATAGGCTGTTCTTCGGTACATTCAGTTTCAAGTGTGCTCTCAACTAATAATAAATTATATAGTAGTTTTCCAATTTGATAATTACATTGCAATAAAATCTTCACTTATCATAAAACAAAGTCGTTGTTTTTGTATACATATATGTCCCTCTATGTGAGCTTATACCTTCCAACTACGCAATGGATTTTGATGGGGTTTTTTTTAAGATAGAGTGGTTCAAGAGTTTTGTATATTTTGTAAATGTTTGGCTAGTTGCGTATAAATCGCAAATAAATGAAACTTTGTTCATCTTTTAAAAAAAGTCATTTATATTGTCTTCCGCATTTGTTTTTTTGTTTGTTTCTTCCTTATCCGCCAAAATGTCTTAGGTAGTTATTTGTAACAAAGAGCACTGTACCAAATCAAGTGCGAGTCGGACTCGCGCACGAAGGGTTCCGTACCATTATCTATGCAACATAAGACAACGTTATTACACGTAGTATCGAGCAAGAAACGGTAAAAAAATCATGTTTGTTGTATGGGAGCCCCCCTTAAATATTTATTTTATTTTTAGTATTTGTTGTTATAGCGGCAATAGAAATACATCATCTGTGAAAATTTCAACTCTCTAGCTATCACCGTTCTTGAGATACAGCCTGGTGACAGACGGACGGACGGACGGACGGACGGACGGACAGCGAAGTCTCAGTAATAGGGTCCCGTTTTTACCCTTTGGGTACGGAACCCTAAATTAAAAAGAACTAAATTAAAAATATAAGTTTTTGTAATTAATAAGTTAGTTTTTGCTATGTTACAAATTTTTTATAGTAGTCTGTGACATTACGGGAACAATAATATAGATTTTATTGACATTTCTTAATCCAGTCAAAACTTGTTGGAGAGAATAACCCTTTCAAAAAAACTTAATTTCAATACTGATGCAATGTATTTTAAAAGTAAACATGTTGATAATGGTACCATGTATACAGGTCGTGGACATTGCCAAAATGTACACACACACACACACACAGGCACACACATAACTAGAAAGAAAAACGTTTTACCTTGAGAACCACGCGTCGACGCACACACCGAAACATTATCTCTCAGAATTATACATGTTGGTTGCAATAACATTTATGTGTATGTAGGTAAACAATCATTAGTATTGTATATTATTTACTCATTCCAAGTCACATACTTCAATATATATAAGTAGGTTGTACAACTAAACCTACCTGTCCGCATTTGAACGATTTAATTGATCTGTTCGCAATTGAAACAGCTAATGATCTCTTGAATTGAATGAATCTTGTTTATCGTCATTCTGTGGATACAACTTCTTACATTGAATGCCTTTACAAGCAGGCCATTGAAATGTTTGTATTCTAGTTTGTTTATTCAGCTAATATCTTCGAGCTTTCCTAGTTTAAGAGTCGGAATAATGAAGTAAAATGCATCTATTATAAAATATGTTTGATAAATAATAAAAAACAATCTTGGCGAATAAATTGTTTTGGTGATTTTATTAATAAACAATTTACTTATTAACATCTTGTCAGTTTTCTTAAAATAGCTTTATATGCGTAGGTAGGTAGGTACGTCAAAATGAAGGTCTGTTAAAATCATAATGTTTAAGTTGTGTTAAACACAGCTCGTTATATTTTAATTATACTCTGTTAACTAGGTCGCCTGAAGCATAATTTGGATAAAATAGGTTGCCTCATTGTACCATATTTTATTTGTAAGTTGTTACTTATATAAAAACAAGGGCCAAAAAGTGCACGTTATTTGATTGTATACAGTCAGGTATTATTAGTACAATTAGGTAAAATAAAATGTTTATACATATTATGGAAAATCTTACAAGCGCAGAGTAACATTAATAAAACTCAACTCATTTTATGTGATATTATTAAAAATGCACACAACTAGGTACTTCCCGCAGTTTTATTTCTGTGATGAAAAACTGCATATGGTCTAGTTACATAAAAATAAACGTTGACACTGCTGTAGTCGGATTGGTCTAAAATTTTGCACATATATTAAGGACCGATGACAACGCAATAATTACAAAATATTTTCAGGAATTTCAAGCGTGTTTTTTAGTTTTTGAACTTAGTATAGGTATTATTATACGTATAGAATAGTATACTCTTTATCTTTATTACATGGGTAGATACTTATACACTAGATTATTTTTAGAGTTAAGTGCAGTACTGTAGAATAGGCGGTCTTATCGCAAGTTGCGATCCCTTCCAGACAATTTTTAAAGTGGCTGGGAAGTATATTGTGGTTAGTATACATACTTACTGTTACGTTCAACCTGGGATTTATAATTTATTAGTTTTGTGGAAGCGTGACAATTCTTCAGGCCAAGACGAACGAACTTAAAATCTGCGTTTCACAGCGTTAACAAATTTATAATAGTACAAACTTACCCTGTTTTTGTTCTTCAACAATGTCTTCACCGTGTCACCCTAGCTATAGTTTAAATAACCAACCACACAAAATTTGGCCAAAAATTACGCAGGAAGATTAATTATACTGTACCAGCTTTTTCTTGGGTGAAGACACAGGCTCGCTCGACTCAAGCGGTGAACTTTCATCAATCGTCCCAATAAAATTACGCTATCACAATTATCAATTTATCAAACAGTTCAATTCGTATTAAATAGTATTAAGTATGGAGACACAAAATTCACTAGTTTTTGTAACGCATTTATATCATACAAAAATGGCGAACATTACATTTCGCGGTGATATTTCAAGGTTTTGTTTCAATTGTAATTATCGATTCACACAACAAGGATAATTAGTTTTATCAACAATTAATTCTAGTGACAATTTTAACACGCAAAACAGTTGCAAGGAAAACGCTTCAAATCGCATTCAAATCGCGACGTAATTTGCAAACAAGATGTGTTTTACTACTGACAACGCGCGCTCGGTCACCGCGTCGCGCGCGCGGGCAACGAGCCACCAGGACAGATGCACCGGTCAGTTCCCAACGTCATCGATAGTGAAGTTACCATCTCCTAGGGATGCGCGCGCGCATACTTGATACTATAGGTTAAGTTTGGTACATAACATCTACCCGCCTCGGCCAGGACTACCTGGCCGCTAATTCACTGGCAGTCGCGACAAGGTTGATACAGCTCTCTTCAAAATTGAACCGTCCACCCGGACCTCAGCAAAACGGGGCACTCCATCTGCTCCAAAGACGAGGTTGAGAATGCGCCCCCTGCGCCAACACAGTGGCGGTGAGTTAGCGTCCTTAACCAGAACGAGGTCACCAACATGAGGTGGATCAGTCTTGTCAGTCCACTTAACGCGCTGCTGGAGAATGTGCAAATATTCTAAATTCCAACGTTTCCAAAAGCTCTGAGTGAGTTGTTGGACCAATTCAAACCGCGAGAGACGATTAGGTCTCACATCAACAAAGGGATATTCCGGCAGGGCGTTCAGTGGCTGCCCAATCAAAAAATGGCCCGGCGTGAGGGCTTCCAAGTCGTTAGGATCTGAAGAGATCGGGCACAACGGGCGTGAATTCAAAACGGCCTCGATTTTGCAAAACACAGTTGCGAGCTCTTCAAAGGTCAATACAGACTCGCCAATTACCCGTCGCAAATGTGTCTTAGCAACCTTTACTACGCTTTCAAATATTCCTCCCCAGTGGGGACATGACACGGGACTGAACCTCCAAGTTATTCTACGTGTAGCTAGTCTAGACGCAATTTCAGTCTCGTTAGCCGACAAAAAATCATACATCGCTTTTAAATAGTTGTTTGTGCCTTTGAAGTTGGTACCGCAATCCGACCGAATCAAGGACGGTAGTCCTCGTCGTGACACGAATCTATCTAACGTCGCAACAAATGCCTCTGTCGAGAGGGCTGAGACGAGTTCCAAATGTACCGCCTTGGTGGACAGACAGACAAAGACGCACAAATAAGCCTTGACAGTTTTACTGTTCCTGAGGGTCGAGGTCTTAACAAAAAAGGGGCCTGCAAAGTCCGTACCAACTCCAACAAAGGGCCTTATCTCAGTGACCCGATCCGAAGGAAGGTCGCCCATGATAGGCTGCATGGTAGGGGCCTTGAGCCTATAGCAAGGCATACAACGAAAGACCACACTACGGATCGTCCGGCGGGCCGATAAAATCCAAAATTCCCGTTGCAAAATGGCCAATAAGGCATTACAGCCGGCGTGGGAGTTCTTGATGTGACGATCAGTCACCAACAGGTTCACCAAGTGGCCACTCTTTGGCAATAAGAGGGGGTGACGAGATCCATAAGGGAGGTTTGCGTTCCTAAGACGCCCTCCGACACGCAAAAGACCCTCACTATCCAAAAAAGGGTTCAGCTTACAAATGGCTCCAGACAGCTTGGATTTGCCTTTCCTCAAGATGTCAATCTCGTCTTCAAAATGTGCCTCTTGCACAGAACGAACCCAGTGAAGAAGAGCATCTTGGAGCTCTTGTGGCGATAAGAAGGCCTCCAAACATTTGTTCTGTGGATGTCTACAATTTCTCATGAAGCGCTTGATCCAAGCGGTGACACTCAACAATTTGTCCAATGAACTGTAACGATTAAGTAAGAAATCGGGGTCGAACGGACGGTCCTGCCGTTCGAGCGCAAGCGTTCGCAACCCAGGCAGTGCGACAATGTCTAAGGCCGGAGTTCGCGGCCAATTAGATTCTGATCTGGTCAACCACTCAGGTCCCCACCACAGAGAGTGCTCAACTAAAAGGGGGGCCATACATCCCCGTGACGCACAATCAGCAGGGTTGACCTCGCCAGGCACATGCCTCCAAACCAACGGGGTCTCCGATTTCTGTATCTGAGAGACACGATTTGCTACAAACACCTCTAAGGTGTGAACTGACGTCTTCAGCCAACATAGCACAATCTGACTGTCAGTCCATGCATATATCGTGGAAATGTCAATTGACGTGCACAAGGTAGACATGACGTGATTCAAAAGGCGAACAAGAAGGGCCGCCCCTGACAACTCTAACTTAGGGATTGTCAAGGCAGTTCGAAGAGGCGCGACCTTGCTCTTCGCCATGACCAACAACACTTTCACCTGACCATCTGTGGTCACGGTGCGCAAGTATACGGCTGCTGCGTACCCACGTTCCGAAGCGTCCGAGAAACCATGAAGGGACGCGGTGTGCTTCCCTGGCGGAAGCAGAGCACGGGGTAACGATATCCTATTGATGGCAGGCAATGAGGAAGCAAATAGGAGCCAGTCCTTCAAAACAGCTTCGCGAAGTGGCTCGTCCCATCCAAGACCTGCAGTCCAAAGTCTCTGCAGGAAGCATTTGGCCCAGAATATGACCGGGCATATCCAGCCATTGGGATCAAAGGTTCTCGCGACAGTCGACAGAACCAGTCGTTTCGTCCAAGTGTGATGCGAATCCAAATTGACATTAAATGTAAAGATGTCCTGGACTGGTCTGTACTGGATTCCAAGCACTGACATCATGGTAGGGTTGTCACGGTTCTCAAATAGGTGAGGATCCTGCTGGTGGTCATCCGGTAGCCCGTCCAAGAGCGCAGGTAAGTTGGAGATCCATTTACGCAACTCATATCCTGCGGAGGCTAGAATGCCAATCAACTCGTCACGCAAGAGCAGGGCCTCTCTCTCCGTGGCCGCGCCAGTGCACACATCGTCAACATATAGGTCCTCCTTCAAAATGGCGGCTGCGCGAGGAAACGACATACGCTCTCGATCCGCGAGCTCCCAAAGCGAACGTATAGCCAAAAAGGGGCTAGACCTCAGCCCGTATGTGTTCGTGTTGAGCTCGTAGACAAGCATGGGATCTTGCTGGTTTTCTCGCCACAATATCAGCTGGTATCGGCGATCATCCGGGTGAATTACCGTTTGCCTGAACATCATCTTGATGTCAGCCACAAAAACAAATTGATGACGTCGAAACCGCGTGATGACGTCACAAAGGTCCTTCAGCAATTTGGGACCAGGATGCAGACACTGGTTCAATGACACTCCTGAAGTAGTCTGCGCAGAACCATCAAATACTGTGCGTAACTTACCACTGGATGGTTTTATTACAGCATGATGCGGGAGAAAGAAGTGCTCCGTCGAACGCCAATCCAATTTTGACACAGACATGTGTCCCAAATCCTCATACTCCCGCATGAAGTCAATATACTTCTCCTTGAGTAGTGGGTCCCTGCTCATACGGCGCTCCATCGCCAACAAACGCTTCTCTGCAATAGGCCGCGAGACGCCAAGTGGCGGCCGTACGGCGAGAAATGGCAATCTTGTCATGATCCGGCCAGAACGGAGATAACTGGTGTTGGTCTTGTAGAACTGCTCACACTCTTCATGCTCCGGATCAGAGCGGGGAGCTTGTGGTGGCTCCTCCACTTCCCAGAATCTCTGCACGGCGTCAGAAAGGGCGGACCCCACCATCAAGGCCGTTCCAAGTTCGGCAGGGGGGGGAGTCCTCAATACAGGCCCCATCAGTGCGAACCCAAATATGGTCCGGAGGGCTACCAAGCCACCTGGCTGCAAAACACGATCCTTGCCGAGTAATATTTTACCCAAAACATCGGCACCAAGCAACAAATCGACCGTGCCAGGCAGGTCAAATTTAGGGTCAGCCAAATTCAAATCCGCGGTCAATTTTACCGCATCCGCAGACAAACGAACTTGCGGGTGATTGCCCAAGATATTCTCCATCACAATGGCCGACGATTCCAACGTCGGACGTGGAGAATTTGAGGGGGAGAACTCAAACCAAACGCGGCCCTCTACCGTGGCCACGGGGGCGTTTCCGACACCCCTTATTACATCTGAATATTTTTCAATAGTCTGGCCAGTCTGCCCTACCAACCAAGACGAGGCTATGCACCCCTGTGAGCCTGTGTCCAATATCGCTCGGACTACAACCGAGGCGCCCGTCCGTCCCCAGACCCTGACATGGGCCGTAGGCAAGAGGACGGTCTCAAAAGGGGGCGGTGCATAGCGGGGGCAGACGCCAACATCCTAATGTTGGCGTGGCGGCGACTGAGCGCCGTTGTCCCGAGACGGCAAATCAAAGTGCGGGTAGTGCCTAAACTCGGCCTCCTCTCGGTGACGACTGCCACGAGCCATAGACGGCGGTTCGTAGCGCCTGGAGCGTCCGTACCGAGGGTTGCGCGTCTCCAAACGGGGACGTTCCGCCAGAGGGGGGGACGGTAGTGGTACCGGACGCGCGTCACGGTAATCGTGGTACACTACCGGAGGTGATCTCGCTTGATCACGTGGAAGCGGGGAGGGCGAGCGGGACACAAAGGTGCGGGATTGAACCCGGGGCCCGCTTTCATACCCGCCCGTGGGGCTGCGCGCCGAACCAACTCGGCGATCAACGGCAGCGCAGTTTGCGCGGCGTGGGGGTGATGAGCCGGACTCCAAGTTGCGGGACTGGTCCCGGTGTCCGCTGACATACCCGCCCGAAGGCGACCCCGCGTGGTCGCGACGGCCATTCGCGTTGGCGCACAGGATTTTCAAATGGTGCCCTCCGCAAATAGGACACGGGTGAGTGTCGGGGCAGGCGCGCTGGTAATGGTCCCCTAGGCAAGAGAAACACCAGCCGCGGGCCTGGGCAATCCGCCTACGAGCGGCCACGTGCAGGACCGCGAAGTCTGGGCACCGCACCGTTTGGTGTCCCTGCGACTTGCAAAACCGGCAGTCCGGTGGCGCAGCTTGAGCGACAGCAAAGCGGGCAGCCGTACCTCCTCTTGGTGCAGGTTGGGCATTGCGCCGTTGGTTGGTGGGTCTGGGACGTGATGCTTCCACCGGCGTGTCGGCGACCATGACGTCACCCATGCGACACTCGTCCTCCAGGAACGTCAGGAGCTGGTCAAAGGTAGGGAGAGCAGATGCCTCATCCCTAGTGTGCCCCTGTTCAAAACGTGCCCTCAAAGACACCGGCAATCGCTTGAGCACAATACGCACCAGTAGGTAAGACCACTTGGCAACCGGCAGTCCTAAGCGGTTGAGCGAATTGGTGGCTATTAGGAGGGGGTTCAGCAGCTCGGTCCTCAACTGGGCAGCATTGCTCACGACGGGAAGGTTCAAAATCTGGTCAACGTGGGTATCTGCCAGACAGCGCTGGTTGTGATAGCGCTTGGTGAGCAACGCCCGCGCGATCCCATAGCTCCCGTCACATATTGGGAGGTGCTGTACTAAGCCCCTCGCCTCTCCATCAAGCACGGAGAGTAAATAGGCCAGTTTCTGAGACGGACCCAAAT
The DNA here is from genome assembly GCA_916999025.1 of Orgyia antiqua. Lineage (NCBI taxonomy): Eukaryota > Metazoa > Arthropoda > Insecta > Lepidoptera > Erebidae > Orgyia > Orgyia antiqua. The sequence goes on along the minus strand of OU779863.1, from coordinate 4,921,696 downwards.
CGTCCCTCGAGTCCACAAGGCTCTCAAACAAACCAATGAATCCCATCCACATGTCTAGTCGACCATCAAAACGTGGAAGATCCAAGTTGGGTAACCTGGTCAAAAGGCCCACGGGAGTCTTCAAGGGGGCCCGGTGAGCCGGTACTCCGGCGCGCGAGGCTAAAATCTCCCGCGCGCGCTGGGCGATGTCGTCGGCAAGGTCCATCATTTGGAGGTAGTCCTCGTGGACTTTGTCCCGTCGCTCCTGGGGAAACGACTCCAGGGGCACATCATCCAGATGCAAGATGAAGCGCCGGTAAAGCGCCTCCACCTCCTGAAGTCGTGCAGGGCATTTCTCATGCCTGTCCAACAATGCCTCGATTCGGTTCTCCCTTTTCACCAAGGCGGCAGCTGACGTGAACCATCTCAAATGAGTCGCAATCCCGGAATATGTCTCGCGGACAACATTATACGCGGCGGTAGACATCTTCAAAGCACAAACGGCACGAAACAAACAATCTTATAATAACAAAAAAAAACAAATATCTTTCACAAACAAACAATATTACAATAGCGAAAAACAAAATATCTTTCAATGAGACAAGCCGCTATTACTCTAAACAAATATCAAATCTTAAATATTTTAAATCAAACAAACAAACAATTCCTTGCCAATGTGCAATTAATTTAATACTTAAATTATTTATTTTAAGGTAACCAACAAAACAAACAAACGTATAAAATAAATGTTGTATTATACAAACGCACAACGCCACAATTTAACTATAACGTTGTTCAATATTAGACAATAATTAAATAATAATTTATATTAAATAATAACCTGAGCAACAACAAATACGATTAGCAATAGCACAAATAATTATCAAATCCTTTAAAATCTAATTGCCAATTCAAGTGCTCAAATTAATTATTCAAAACTATACCAACAATTTAGATTAAACAAACAAACAACTAAATTAATCAAATTAAATTAATTAAATTAATTAAATCAATTTTCACAAATAATGAGGGTATAGTTTGTTCAACATGGAACATTCGAGAAACGGAGTTTAAACCACGCTCTGGGTACCAAAAATATGTTACGTTCAACCTGGGATTTATAATTTATTAGTTTTGTGGAAGCGTGACAATTCTTCAGGCCAAGACGAACGAACTTAAAATCTGCGTTTCACAGCGTTAACAAATTTATAATAGTACAAACTTACCCTGTTTTTGTTCTTCAACAATGTCTTCACCGTGTCACCCTAGCTATAGTTTAAATAACCAACCACACAAAATTTGGCCAAAAATTACGCAGGAAGATTAATTATACTGTACCAGCTTTTTCTTGGGTGAAGACACAGGCTCGCTCGACTCAAGCGGTGAACTTTCATCAATCGTCCCAATAAAATTACGCTATCACAATTATCAATTTATCAAACAGTTCAATTCGTATTAAATAGTATTAAGTATGGAGACACAAAATTCACTAGTTTTTGTAACGCATTTATATCATACAAAAATGGCGAACATTACATTTCGCGGTGATATTTCAAGGTTTTGTTTCAATTGTAATTATCGATTCACACAACAAGGATAATTAGTTTTATCAACAATTAATTCTAGTGACAATTTTAACACGCAAAACAGTTGCAAGGAAAACGCTTCAAATCGCATTCAAATCGCGACGTAATTTGCAAACAAGATGTGTTTTACTACTGACAACGCGCGCTCGGTCACCGCGTCGCGCGCGCGGGCAACGAGCCACCAGGACAGATGCACCGGTCAGTTCCCAACGTCATCGATAGTGAAGTTACCATCTCCTAGGGATGCGCGCGCGCATACTTGATACTATAGGTTAAGTTTGGTACATAACACTTACATTTAACGATAGGTATAAGATTGTTTTAGTACCTATTACGATTCTAAATAACACTTGACCAACCTGGGATGAAACTTTATCTTATCATTAGACAGATATCTACTTTGAAATGAAAATTTGAACACTTTCTGTCAGATAAATTATCTTATACTTTATCAATAAAATTGGAACATGCCTTTAAGCATACATAATACATTATAATGAGCCCGTCACTTTCAAGATCACACCGGTATTTTTCATATTATATTTTAGATAGGTGAGGTCATGTAATGATGAGTTAAAGACTTTTATTATTAACAAACTATACTTAACACTAAACTACTTTATGAGGATAATATTCTCTAACACTTGCGCGACTCTTTTGTTTAAATAAGACTACTTTTTACGGATTTACACGCGTGTATTTATTATAAATTTTAGCCCGACGTTTCGGAGACTGCTGTCATACTATGTGAGGAGTTTGTAAATCTCTTTTCAATAAGTGCCTTGTCTTTATATCAAGTGCTTACTGAATATCTGCGGTGTTTAATCAAACTAGGTTCATTACATTATTATCTATCTATTATTTTATTAAATTTTACATGCGTATTCAATAGGTCTGAGAATCGGCCAACATCTATTTTTCTAACTTTTTTTTAGTATGGTAAAACAACGTCTGCCGGGTCTGCTAGTTAAATATAAGTATGGATACATATGAAGTATTAGTGAATCATTAACCAAAGACCGATGATCATCAAAGTGATGATTCACTAAACGTTCAAATGCAAAATGACGCAAAGTTTACGCGCCTCTAAACATTCCCTGAACGTAATGTGCGATATAATTTTATTTACATACAGTACATACAGTACTGAAATGGCATTTAATAGTCCTGGATAAAGTACTGCCTCAAATTTGGCCGTAATATTCGGACCATTTACTTGTGTCTATGTTGTGTCTGCCAAATGATAGTTAAAACTCAAGAGCAATATATGGCATCAGCTGCTGGTTTTACGATAAATGGAGCCAGTCCCTAGCCACTTTTATATCATCAAATCATCACATTATAAAAATACATATCTCAAATATTGAAGCCATAGTTTGTTGCTGTTAGGAGAGTAGCCAGAATCCTCAAAGTCAACCAAGAGAAGTAATCCCTAGGAATTTCGTGTTATCAAGAGATCTACAAAATATGTAAATAAAGCCCATGTCCACGTTAAAAAAATAGTGCTATACAGCTAGGAGAGTAATCTATTATATACTCGAATTTCTAAGTACACGCAGAGATCTTTGAGCAAGAGTGGCGGAGCTTCACTACATAGACTGTAGTGATACTCCAGCTAGGGTCATCCCGATAATGAGTACACGTCTCAGATTGCCCTATGAGAGTCGCTTTTTTGTTATTTTAATCTATCGTGGACGAGGCCTATAACAATATAATATTACGGTGTTTAAAATTGATAGTTCGTAAAATGACTTCTTCGATTCTTAGTTCAGTACAAGAATAAGTGATGATAATTATAGGAAACGTGAATAAGAAAACTGTTACGCATTCATAACAGGAAGTATGAATCATATATCTTTGCAAGTCGCTAGAAGGTAGTCGCGTTTAATTGTTTTAACAGTTTGTTTTACAATTTCGTTGTTGACAGTGTGGTTAATAATAACATACAAATAATTTGTTTACAAATACAGATGCCGATGATATAATATAAACAATGGAATCAATGCTCTAAGGTACCTATAGATAATAGTACCGATTCTACGCGCACAACTAAACTTAACTAAAAATGAAAACAACTATGGTGTACTAGCTGTTGCCCGCGACTCCGTCCGCGTGGAATTTGGAAAATTTTTTTTCGCAATAAAATGTAGCCTATGTCCTTTCTAAAGATTGTCTGTGCCAAATTTCATCAAAATCGGTTGAGAGGGTTAATTGGTTATGTCGTTGCGCACTTATTAATTTTAATTTTATTTTATTAATTTATAGCGTTAGTCTTTAATACACAGACTAATAATAAGTTCAGTTAACATTGCCGAATTATGTTATTGACACTATTTTTTAAGTAAGTTTAGTTTAGTTCTGCACGTAGAATCGGTCCCAATGTACAAATAAATAACATTAATTTACTAAATATTTCATGTGTCAATTATTGTGTTGGTTCTACTTGCTTAATGACTCAAGGATGTAGGTATGTAAGAGTACCAATATAAAAATAATGTGTCATATTTAATGGACTAACTGACTATTTTAACAGTTGTATCAAATGGAATGCATTATTGGTTTCAAAGAATGAAATTGGACGTGTGTCACTACATTAAAATTTTTACAATTTTTAATCTTCATGGAAAACATATTTTCCTTGAATGAGTGCCTTCCTTTCTAAACATACGCAAGGCCTATCAAAATGTATATGCGGAATCTCTAAAAATTCCGTAGTAACATACGATTAAAACATATAGTGTTCAATATGTTTCACTAATCATTTATTTATTTATAATGTGCTATAGGTGGTATTCATGGACATTTCACACAACGTCCTCTGGTTTTCTGTTTTGTACAAACTATTGTCTTCCCAATTATCGACTATGGTGATGTGTGCTATTTAGATCTGAATGCAGATCTGCTCAACAAACTCGACCGACTTCTCAACAATTGCATTCGATTCATCTTCAATCTTCGTAAGTATGACCATGTGTCTCATTACCGTAGGCAACTCAAATGGTTACCTATCCGCCAGCGCCGTAGTTTGCACGCACTAAGCATGCTTTATTCGGTTATTAATTCACCTAATGCTCCACATTATTTAACCTCTCACTTTGAATATCTTTCGTCAAGTCACAACGGAAATCTTCGTTCTCTATACAACTTTCTTCTTCGATGCCCACCACATACTTCTTCTTTCGTTCATGCCTCTTTTAAAATACAATCTATTCTCTTATGGAACGCACTCCCTCTCGAAATCAGGAAGGCCAAGAGTCGGAATATTTTTAAGAAACGAGTTCATCAATTCTACTTCGACTTATCGGTATAATTCGCCATAGTGTTTCGTCGTGTACCATACCATAATATTATGTATATGTATGCATGTATGTTTATGATTATGTTTATATGTATTTTTGTAGTATCTATTTATATATACGTATATAGGTGTATTTAGTTATTCGTAAGTAAGTTTATTTTTTTTGTATTTATTAATACGCACCTACCAATACATATTCTCTGTACAACCCTAAGGTTGACTGGTAGAAAATGCCTCAGGCATAAGTCCGCCTTTGTACACTCTATTTGTGCATGAAGAATTAAATAAATAAATAAATTGTCCCCAGTGGGAATGGAACCCACGACCTCGTGAACGGCAGTCCGTTACAAAAACCACGAAGCCCGTTAAACGATTCTTTCTAAAGTATTAATTATTGTATTTCTGCTTGTTTCAGGAGGTTCAGTGGAATAAGTCGTGATAGTAGCAAGGGGAGTACATCAAACCATAGTGAAGAATTAGCAGAGGTACAAGAGGAAGAGCAGGCCAGCAGCAGTGATGCTCTTCCACTTAGCCAACACGAGGAAGTCGAAGCGAGCATGAATCGGGAGAACGTATCTAATAAAATTGCCGCCGGCATGGACCGGTGGCAAACAACTTTAGAAGATATGATAAACCTTAGATCCTCAAATAACCAAGTGTTTAAGGATTATTATTGGGTGAGTAATATATTCTCTCTTTCTCTCTTTCTCTCCAGCCCATTAAAGTCCTACTATTGGGCACGGGCCTCCTCCACTTTTGGAGGCATTATGTCTACCATGCAGCGCTGACAATGTTGGCATCGGGTTTATTTTTGAGTTTTCGTCTCTCACAGAAGATGTTGTCAGTTTACAATATCCCTTATCTGGCTTGTAAAGCACTCTGGGTAGGAAAGGGTAACACTTGTATTCTTAATCTGTCAACACAAAATATTCAACACACAAAACTAGTTTCAAAATTTTTTGCTAGTGCTTTGACAATGTACCAGCCGTCCTCGCATATGGATTGCACTCTCACTTAACATCAGGTGAAGTGTAGTCATTTGCCAACACCAACTTTAAAAAAAAACACTAGTTATGAAAATTTTCACATCCATTTTTTATCCCATTAGTGACAAAACGTACATAGTAACGTATGGCGACAGATTAGATAGATACAGAAACTACACTAACCCACCAACCTATTGCAACGTGACATTTTGAGTAGAGCTGACTAAGACTCCGTGAGTCACTCAGGTCTAAACAAAGAAGGAAAATACTAATTCTTCCTATTAATTTACAAGCTATTGATTTTGTTTTAAATAAATCAATAATCATAAATTTAGTTATAAATATAGGGCTACCGCGACAACAGCCGCCCTAAGAGTGAGGCTTAACATGTAAAATGTGATCGACAATTTTTATTGACCCGAGATCCATACTTTCTTATAACAGAAAAGTCGGACCGAATAATATTGTGTTACACGAAAAATTTTATAGCAATCAATTGTAAGGGGAAGACCAAAGAAAAGATGCATGTATAGTGTAAAAAGGAAATGTCAGAAATAAGAGTAAACACAGATATGACTACAACGTGTAACAGAAAAGGTTTAGAGAAATATTTGTTTCTCCAACCCTGCTATAATAGCACGTATACGCATACCTAATTATATCCATGTAACTTATTATGTATAAGAGCAAAAACGAATTTAATAATGTCATTACGACTGAGGTTTTGCGGTTAAAACTCCATTGTCGGTGAAAGCTAAATCACTGGCAATTGGGGTAATAGAAAAATTTAAGCATATTTATTTGATTTCTTTCTAAGACTGGAGTATTAAAATTTTGTAGGAATAATTGTTGTTTTAAGAGAAAACAATAGTCGTTTCTCCTTGTATTTTTTATTTGGGAACATACGTGTCTATTATTTAAAAGCAAAGATAAACTCAAACTTTATCCAATAACAATTCAAAGAAATTATGTTTAACAAATTAATTTTTAAAATTCTGAGGTTCGTTTTGAGTCTTGTTTTCGGTATCATGCGAATTTAATGAAAATAATTAACTAGCTATGTTCCTATACGTACGTTCGTATTGCTGTATTCCATTTGCCTGTATTTGTTATAAACACCGCTAACGCAGGTTGATCCGTGCAGTAAAAGTTATTCATTTCTTTCTGACCCGTTCCGCTGCCATTTCATAATAGTTGCACTTCCTGGGGCTGACGGAAGCGCGTGTGCACATCTACATTCAAAACATGCCCTTCGACCATTTCGAAATCCACGTGACATAACTCCATACTAGCAAATGAAACCTTAGCTACTTAATTTTGTCGACTATTTTTGTATATAGTGAAAGGTGCGTTGTAAAGAAAGTTATTGAGTGTTTTGTACTTGTGCATAATATATGGCATGTAGGTATAATTTTATTCGTTTGAAGCACGACTACACCTTGCGCACATGAATGAAAATCCAAATAGCGAACGTAATCGCATCTAATACGTAGTTACGTTCTTTTTTCGGATTTCTTTATATGCTCTACAATAGCAGCCTACCTAATAGGCGTATTTTGAAAATTAACGCCCCGAGCCATTTGATTTGACGCCCCGGGCCTATTTATTAGCTGCCCTATAAATTAACAGATATAGAGCAAAATTTTAAACTAGAAGGCTTTCGCCATCTAGCATGTATTACACGTTTCAACTGAGAATAGGATTGGCAATGACCTTTAGTTGTCAAAAGTGATTAGAAAAGTACTGTCAGCAACGTTGCGTATCAATAATATTTTTTTTCTTTTACCTAAACTCAGTAATTTGAAGCGAAAAACGTCTTAAATTATTTAGTAATAATAGTTATAATATTATTAAAAAAGAAATACTATTTTCTTTCAATAATTTCGTTGTTGGATACTATGATATTAAGTTGAATTGCCAACCGCCATTTCGTTGTTGTTGGTGTGCCTTGTCGAGTATATGAATTTTATGGCATTTTATTTTAAATTCTGTTTGTTAAGTAGTTGTTTCCCGTTTTAAAAATTAATTTGTTATTTCTCATTTTTTTTGTTTATTAGTGTTGTTATTTTGAACTTGTCGTTATTTGTTATTGTTTTTAATTGTATTTGTCTCGCTAATTGCTCGAAAATTAGCAAACGATAACAACAAATTGATAGATAAATTATATTATAAAAATGTCTTTTTTGGTGATCCTACCAAAATTGTTCAAATTGACAACTATAACGTCACAACATGACGCGGGGTCAATCCTTTTCTCATTTGAACGGCATAGTATTGCCTTGGACATGGCTCTGCTCTACAAAAAATATTAAAGGTCTACTATACCAGGAGTGGCCAACAAGTTGATCGCAACCAATTTTGGTCGATCACTCGCAAGTTCCATTCCCCTAGACAAAGTTTAGTTTAACCCATTAAATAAATATTCTTGTATGTTGCTGGAACTCGCAAGAGTGTACGGCGGTATAAAAGCACATTGCATAAACGTCCCCCTTCTTACCTAAGAAATAGGTCGACCGCGACTCAATTTTAAAATAAATAGTAGATCTTATGTGCACAAAAGTTGGCCACACCTGTACTATACCATGTTGGGGTACCAAGAATGTTAATATAGGATCTAGATTAAAACGCTCTACTTTTTGCATAATAATTTCTGCCCATATTTTCCTATAGCTGTCATATAGGAACGGGGATTTCTCTTATTCTAATTCCCTCACCACACATGACTAGCTTTCACCAGCATATTTGTATATCAGATTGTGTGTTTTGTTCTATTATTAATTCTTCGACCTAAGACCTAGACATTGAAACATGAAGTTCATTTTAATTAACATGTCTACATGTGAAATATCTTAATTGAACAGCACGTTTTAATTTGAACTTTGATGGTACTAATTATGGGTTACTTCCTTCATAATCTTAGATGCTACTAAAAACAACTAAAAACATATTGCGTCTTTAAGTTATTGTTTAGCTGCATTTGTTATGTACCTGTGAAATATTCAACAATTACCTTTGAAAATTTATAAAAACAGCCTATTATTGATTCAATTTTTTTTATCCTAATATAGAATAGAATAATATAGAATGCTAATTATTACAAATATTTAATTAATCTTGCTATATCAAGATGTAATCGATATTCCCCACTTAACATCTGTAATGCTAACTTGCCTAACTTACTCACATTTTGTTATTTTTAGGCTCAGAATGGTTTCGATGAACTCCGGCGCTATGTCAAACAAGGAAGCGACTTCAGTAAAGAACTAGCATCTATATTACAAGAAAGGTAAAAATAGTTATAAATTTAAATAGCTTTGAAGTGAACTATTTTCCTCAGAGACAGCTTTTTTTGAGTACACAAAAATCAAGAAACTACATACCTTTGCTTAAATATTATTATACCTTTGCTCGGACGGGCCTCGAGGTCGGTGCCTGTTTCATGAAACGGATTGCCGGTCACGAAGTCACGGGTTCGATCCCCGCACGGTACAATTTATTTGCGTGTTAATTATTAATGTCAAATATCCATAGATATTTATTATTTTATCATCTACGAATGTGGTGATGAATGTGTGTATTTAGTAACAAAAAGAAACTAGCAGCCGTTATGCGTGATGGAATGAATGAAGTGTCGAAGAGTGCTCTCAATATTTAGCTTTATTACTCGTAGATAAAATGTACATAATACATATAATAGTAACTTAGCAATACGGTCACGCTTGGTCAATTTAACTTCAATGCAAGTTGATAATACGCCAGATAAGCAATCTTATCATCGCTACTTCGAAACTCTTACTTTCCGGACATAACTTTGAAACAATACCTTATTGTTTTCTACTGAATAGTTCAAGCAAGCCTTCGAACTGATAGATATCAAACGTGCTACCTAGAGACATTACGAAAGTTCTCGACTAGCTTTTAATTGATACTAACAATGAAATAAATCATGAAAACAGGAAATGATGTAACATTCATAATAATAATTTACGCAAAATTATAAATGACAAATTGTAAAGTTATATCAGGAGACAGGGCTTTTAGTGGAGTGGCGCAGTGAGTAACAAGTATAACCGCGAACGATAGCTAGTTCATGAATTAGTTTAGAGCAGTTAAGTGTGTAGTCAGTACACTTTCAAAATACTTTTAGTTCCAATTTATTAGGTTAGAACACTGCATACATAACATAACTGGCATAACATAAGTTTGTTAAACCAAACGATCAAAATAATATGTTAAATTTACATAAATTGTAATTTATTGTGAATGCCCCATAGTTTACATCACATGTATTATTTATAATGTGATGTTTCAACAATATTGTCTAACACATTGTAAATATTATCTTTGAAAGTAAGGGCACGGCAATGGCCACAATAGTAAAAATAGCGCATCGCGTGGTTCCGCCAAGTGGGCCAACAAGCGAGATATAAATATCATTCGTTCCACAAATATATCCCTCCCATTGGTGAGATAGTATCTATTTTACACAATCAAAGACAGACATGAGATATAAAAAAAAAAATTCCGACACCACAATTGTTTCCTACAAAGTTTTATTGCCACGGCGTATTATGAAACCAAATAGATACATACTTACCTAGTTATTGATGTTTATTTGCAGGATCGAAGCAGAAATATACTATTCAAAATGCTTAGCAAAACTCGGTACGAAGTTGACTAAAGCTTGCAAAGAGAGTGTCGGCTCTTGTGCAGAAGCATGGAAACATGTAGCTATGGAGATGGATAAACGATCAGAAATTCATAGGTAATCGTATAGTTTTGAAATACAAATATTGATGTATTGAACGTTTCACAATGAACCGAATCTTAACAAATGTACAAAATTTCAGAAATTACTCAAGTGCTCTATCGGAAGAGCTAGTGAAACCAATGAAACATGTAATCGACAATCAGTTAAAACTTAGAAAGAAGGTAAGATTTACAAAAGATTCTCTCAATTGGAAACGAAACTATTTAGGCGGAATAACTTGATTTTTTGCAATTTCAGATCGAAGGCAACGTAGATAAAACTACAAGGTCTTTAGCTGAATGGAGAACTGCGGAAGCAAAATCAAAGAAACAGTCTCACACAGCGGCAAGAGAGAACGAAAAGTTGCAAGACGCCACGTTGGAGATTAGGTCTGGTTCTTGCGATTCACGCGACTCACTTGGTGACCTAATGTCCTATTTTTCGTTGATAACAATTAATTATGTGGACATTAGATCGCTAAGTACTACTGAAGGATCCTTCTGTTTTTGCCATTGCGAATTGCCATGCAAATTATTTATAAAGCGAATGTTTTAAGATCAAAGCCTAAAAATTCAAAATTAGTAGATCCAATTTTTGTTTATAGTACACGGATGTCCCGCAGCTCCAGTGTTGGTCATATTCCGCATGCGCATTCTATACTGACTGCAGCACGAGCTGAACGGTTACCACATGCTACCAGTGAAAAAGACGCAGCTAAACTTCAAGTCAAGAAAAGAAAAACTGAGGATGCTGTTAAGAAAACTGAAGTTGAATATTACAACGTTTGTGTACAAGCTGAGCGATCTAGGTATTTAGTAGCTTATGATTGCATAGTTTATTATAATATCTATCTTTATATGACCTCCTACGGGTTTCTAAACTCCTGGTATTTAAGAATGTGTTGTAGTTTATTTTTATGTCTTTCTTATTTATTCTTTATTAACAAATACTGTGCATTGTTGTAAAAAATATATTCCTTTTACTCCAGGTTAGAATGGGAGACAAGTGTAGTGAAAGGTGCGGGCATGCTGGAATCACTTGAAGAAGAAAGGCTTGCTCAACTCAAAACTGCTGCAGATTGCTATCTTAGATTAACAGCGGCCGTACCATCTCAATTAGCGGAGGTAAAGCCGTTGAATATTTTATGAATTCTATCTTATTTGACGCACTTTATATTCTACGTTAGATACAATTGCAAAATATGATTCCATTTGTTTGTACTTGGCGAAAATCCATGCTAACCGTGAACAGTACAAGGCACAACATTTTGTCGCTTTATAATAATACTAGCTCTTGCCCGCAACTCCGCACGCGTGGAATTTAGAAAATTTTTCCCGATTTTGCAACGTATTACGCTACTGTTTTGCTCCTATTGGTCGCAGCGTGATGTTATATAGCCTTCCTCTATAAATGTACTGTCCAACACTGAAAAAATTTATCAAATCAGACCGGCGGTTCCTGAGATTAGCGCGTTCAAACAAACAAACTAGTTACTAAACTAGTATAGACTATGTCACACAGTATTATGTTACCAAATCTATTAAAATATCGTTACGTGTTTCGGCTAGAATAGAACCACTAGGATAAACAGATAAAAAAAATATATAGATAGCTAATAGAGCTGATGGACAAAATTAGATTGAATTAAAATAAGGAAGGTCTCAATGCGATACTGGTATGCTTTTCTAACGATTAGGATGATTGATTTGATTACATACCTAATATAATTATCAGCTATTTCACAAATTGTTTATTATCCTTCGTTTCCAGGCCACAAATGTGTTAGTTAATCCAATAAAAAAAGCGAACTCCAATTCCGATATGATGGTAGTAAAGGGAGTGCGCACAGCCCCGGCAGGACCTAGTGAACAACTGTTGCCTGACTTCTACTGCGAACACACGACGTTGGCGATGAACAAGGAAAGGCGTAAACAGGTTAGGTGATAACTCAAATTCTTAAATTAAAACTAAAATTATTTAGGTACCTTAACTTTTGTTTCCTCGATATACTTACCATATTTCCTACTCGACAAGGATATATAGTAGTATTTCTTACTCGATAACAGCGATACAATCAGCAGGCTAGAGATAGGCAATTCAGTTTACGACCGTAAGCTGCCTGGCTAAATTTTGTATTATGACATAAACAAAACTAGCCAACTTCTGAATGGAATATGGATTATTGTTATATGGCTATCTCAAACTTTTTCAAGTGTATTATGGTCTTCTATTTCTAGATAGGTACAGGCTGCAGGTACGTTGACCTGTTAGTCGTATTTCCCTACCATGATAAACTTGGGTGGACGGATGGGAGAATATGAATAGATGAAAGATCCAATACAACAACTCAATTAACTTACCCATGCTGTTTTGCAGGCACTTGTGAAAATACTACAATTAGTTAAACAAGACATTGAAAGGGAACGTAAATCCAAGCAGGGTCTTGAGAAGCTCTCGATGGCTATTAAACAAACACCAACATTCGGCAACGATGACTCACAGCAAAATGTTGCTGATAAACTATACCATGTAAGAAATTATTATAGCATTTTAAAATAAGCTATGCTGAATAAAAAATTAATTACTACTTATTTTACACTAAATATATGAAGTCTAGATGTAAACCAACAAGAGAAGTTACACGCGCTGTTTTTAGCCGACTTCAAAAAAGGAGGAGGTTCTCAATTCGTCTGTGTGTTTTTTTTATGTTCGTTACCTTATGACTTTTAACTGGGCAAAGCGATTTTAATTATTCTTTTTTATTTGAAAGCTAGTTGTTCCAAAGTGGTCCCATTGGCACCAGGTCAGGATCCGTGCTTATCTCCAAAGAAATTGAAGAAAACTCTCAAATTTCAAATGCACAATATGAAGACGATTCAACGTTTTTTTTTTCAAAATACCCAGTTATCTTTGACAAATACCTCAGAGTAAATAAGTTCTCTATGTAGCGCACACAAACACATAATGTCATTGGCTGTTGCTGCACGCCCCACCCAAAATCGCTTCACGCTCACTAAGATACAACAGTGTCCGTACACAATGAGTATGAACATTGCTCTCCTACCTTTTTCAGCCGGGGTCGGCTTGTAATATCAAATCCTGTTGGATTAATGCTCTAATGAAAAAGTAGATAAAATAAATAGTAATAATAAAGAAGAAATAGTAAAGAAATTTAGTTCAAGGTTGATTTGAAGAACTGGGGCACTTTAAATCTAAAGATATTTACATATATATTTTCTCTTCTATCTACGTGAAGTAGATATATCTTCTGTATCGCACCTCGTACTTAGTTTATTAATTATAAGTTTGTATTACGTATTCCCATAAATTGTATTCTTGTAACTGCTGAGTGAACGCTCTGCGAAATGTTTATGGATATTTATTTATTCTTTACTAGCTGTGCCTCACGGTGTTACCCGCGGTTAAAAGAATAAAAAATCTGTTCGTTTTTTACTATTCCACGGGAACATTGCATTCTTTTGGGATCAAAAGTAGTCTATATGTTATTCTGATGTATAAGCTACATTATTGTAAAATTTCATTTAAATCCATTCAGTAGTTTTTGCGTGAAAGAGTAACAAACATCTATACTCACAAACTTTCACATTTATAATATTAGTAGGATTAAGAAAAGTCACGTCCGTGAAGAAAAGACGAACTAACTATGTAATGAATACATAATTGGATGGTTTTCTTTACGTATTTCAGATGCGGAGTATGTTAACATATTTAGAAGCGGTACGCTACAAGATAACTGCAAGTCTGAATGAGTTGGATAGTAGGCCTTCTGTTCACCATCCGCTGGCATCACATATACAGATCATCAGAGACAAGCAAGGACTCCAACAAAGTATTCTTAAAGTTAGTATATCTCTCGCTCTCTCTCTCTCTCTTTCATTCTAGGCCATCGCATTACCATTATGACGCTAACCAGGCGTATTGGCATAGGGTTTATTGTCGAGGTTTCCATCTCTCACAGAGAGTTTTATTTGTGCCCATATCTCTTAGCTGGCTTTTACAGCACTTTTTGTTATCTGTGTAGAATATGCTGGGGAGAAAATGGGGTGGTGACACTCGTATTTTTATTTTCCGTCTCTCACAGAGGATGTTATCTGTGTACTATATCCCTTAGTTGACGTTTACATTACCGTGGCAGGGAAATAGCCTAGTAGCACTTATATTGTTAATCTTTCACCACACGGACAATAAGTAGATACATACATAAATAGTAGAGTTCGAAATTAGTCTTAGGTATATCAAACCTCGGTTTTGGACGAATTTATGCCTAAAATTCGCACACGTAAAACGTTAACGTTCATAACAATTATCATATTACAGGTTCCTCCATGGCTGCAGACTAATTATCAGAATGAAGTAAACAAAAATTTACAACCGAATTACACAGCATTAACCAAAAGTGTAAATGGTGGTGAAGAAAGAGAAAGACGGGATTCCATAATGAGTAGAGCGTCCAGCAAATTGAGGATAGAACATCTATCATTTAGAAAGAATACGGAACATAAGAGTGCCCCTGCCACTCCTATTGTGGAACATCCGTCACCAGTACTCCAAACCCAGACTATAGATGCACCACCTCCCCCAGAAAGTCCTCTGGATTGGAGTGAAAGAGGTGCAGGAGATGGACTGTCAAACCAACAGGATAGTGATTTCGGTAGGTACAATCTACAATATACGTTTTCTATACAAATAATATATTGTTACAAATTCTATGCGCACAACTATTCTTCACTAAAAAATTAAAATAGATATAAATATATAAATAAATATTCATGGACATTTCACACAACGTCCTCTGGTCCCAAGCTAAGCTTATTATGCTTGTGTTATGGGTACCAGAATACGGATATAATATCTAATATATAAAATTCACGTGTCACAGTGTTAGTTACCGTACTCCTCCGAAACGGCTCGACCGATTCTTATGAAATTTTACATGCATATTCAGTAGGTCTGAGAATCGGCCAACATCTATTTTTGAAACCTTTTTTATTAGGATGGCAAAACAACGTTTGCCGGGTCAGCTAGTAATATATATAATATATATGATTGTGTTCTTAACACAATTTGCCGAATTATGTTATGTTAACAGAACTTTTTTATTAGAAAATGTGTATATTATAGACTAACGATTTTAATTAATAAAGATGTGCACAACCAAATAGTCAATTAATCAAAATATGCTATAGTTGTTTTAATTGTTTAGTTTAATTGTGTACGTAGAATCGATACCAATATGTATTACAACTTAACTCCAAAGTTAATCATTGACCCGTTATGCGATGAATGCTGAAAATACTAAATAGATTTTGATAAAATTAACACGCGAGGAAAGTAATATCGTTAGCAGAGTTCTACGAATAAATGTGGAAGGAAAATAGTCTGTAGGAAGACCTAAGAAAAGATGGATAGACTGTGTAAATGAGGACATGAAAGAAAGAGCAGTTAACACAGATATTATTATGACGTCTGACAAAAGACATGTTGTGACAACCGCAAATAATTGGGATAAGGGCAGGAGAATAATGATTTTGGTAAAATTTCCTATACATGGTATTGAAAATTTCATACGCAACAACTTAAAATAATATCTTTAAAAAAGTAATAGAGCTATCAATGACTAGGTCTGTACAGTCACCTTTTTAAAGAATCCTGATAACGAAACACATGAATAATATGCTTTTGAGTGTTTCTAAAATCAATATAACTAAGAAAACACAGACATACCGAATGGTGGGTTGACGTTTAAAATTGAGGACTCCTAACTTTAGTCTAGTTAAATCCGTACTTCATAAAATAACGACGTTTCATATGACGTATAGCTTGTATCATAGACACACATAGCTATACATGTTTCACGCACACATAGATATGTAAGTGGCTTCAAGCAGACTACAGTTATTTATTTATTTGCAGATGAGTTTTCATCGCAAAGTGGAAGCTCAACAGATTTAACTGATATTATGAAGAGCGAGGTGGTTGATGGATCTGTGCAGTCTCCATCGTTAGGCAAATGTCGAGCCATTTATAATTATGAAGCCAGGCTCAACGATGAGCTTACCTTATCGCCAGGTACTCAAGACTAACTGTTTAATATTAAAAAAATTGTTTATAATTGGCCACATTGTATATGAATTAATATAAATATTAAAAAAAACTATTTACAAAAAACTATTAAGTTCCTAAAATCACTATTTTGTAATGTTAACTAGCTGTTGCCAGCGACTCAGTAGGTATGCGTGAAATTTAGAAAATTTTCCGTTTTTGCAACATTTTTTGCTAATGCTTACCTCCTATTGGTCGCAGCGTGATGTTATATAACCTATAGCCCTCCTCGATAAAAGCACTATCCAATAAAATCCAATTCGAACTAATAGTTTATGAGATTGGCGCGTTCAAACAGCTTTATAATATTTTTGATGTTAATTATTGCATTGCCACCCAGTTCTTGGTAACTGTAAGTAAATTTCAGGTTAATCTGACGTATTCGAAAAGACCCATTTACTTAAAAGCAAGTTTCCTTTGAAATTCATGTTAATAAATAATTGAGTAATACAGTTTTAACTGAAAATGGTTACAGGTGACATAATTGTTATCCACGAAAAACAAGACGATGGTTGGTGGAGTGGCGACTTAAACGGCAGTTACGGAATCTTTCCATCATCATACGTTGAAGAAATCACCACCTGTATATAACCTTATACATATTTAAAAAAAACCACAATGTGTGTCGTCATCACACTATGACGTCACAATTCAGTTTGGCAATATGCTTCATCATATTGAACAAAAGTGAATTGTTATTTTATGAAAATAAAAGAATGATCATAATTATTATTACATTTTGTTTGTTAATGTTATTATATTATATATGTAATAAAGCTGTGTTGATTATTAATAAGTAAATATAATACCTAGTATACATATTTTAACAAAATGCATGTGATTGATTTTATAGTAATATATTATATTATTTAGCTATCATTCAATATTTGTGAGATTAAATAAAATATGTATTAAAAATATGTATACATTTTATGCAAAGAAACGGGGTATGTAAACAAAAAAAAGTAATTTTTCACGCTCTAAAAGTTAATTTATATATACCTACCTACCTATATGTTTATAGGCTTTTTCGTTGATTGGAAAATACGCAAGCGGAGATCGAACGTAAAGTTGTAATGGCGTCAATATATATTACGAAATAATTTTAAAACTATATACTATAATCGTACTTTATACACCACGTTTGTAGAGTATTAATGCATTATGAATTGATATTATAATGCGACGCCGCTGAAAAACGGTACGAGAGCAATGCTCATACTCATTGTATACAAACACTGTTATTTCTTAGGTCGAGACGATTTTGTGAAGAGACCTCGGGACCTTGCCGACATGGCAGTATATTTATGTTAGAAAACAACATGGTGTAACGTGTGTACCTTCTATTGGTTTAATACTCTGAGACCCCGTTATACAATTTTGTACGGTACATGATATTAAGTTTATTGTATATTATATTCACAATCAGTCTTCCAACATTATTGGATTAATTTATTAATAGAATTAAGAAATTGTTTGAAACACTGGTACCAAATCTACGTACACGACTAAACTAAATAATTTGGTTAGTTCAAAAACTAAAAAACACGCTTGAAAATCCTGAATATCTTTTTAAATAACTGCATTGTCATCGGTCCTTGATATGTATGCAAAATTTCAAATCAATTCGACTATCGCAAGTGGGTGAAAATCTTGAAGTTGTTGCGTACAACTTCGTACGCAACTTGTACGCAACAACTGATTGCCACCGTGCACGCCACCGCGGACGCGAATTGAACGCGTTGGTTTGGCCTTAGCTTCATAGAAAGCGTGTTAAATAAATGAAAACAACTATATAATTGGCTATTTCGTAGTCTACATTTTAATTAATTAAAATCGTTAGTTCATAGTATTCCGAAATTCTAATAAAAAAAAACACGTATCACACTATTAAATTTTAATTTTTTAGTTAAGTTTAGTTGTGTAGAATTGGTACCATTATCGAGCTTTGGAGTTGCTTTCTAATAAAGCTCGCTGTATAAATTAATTTAAAGTGTCGGTCTGTGATGTGAAAATGCTATTTTTGTTCAAGTTTACATCTACGTTTTTCCAGATGGAAATGCAAACACTTACGAGATCGTAAGTGTTCGCATTTTTCATGTCAGTGTTCGTCAAATACTGAAAATTGGACAGAAATAAATCCTTTTTTTTACATATTTTATCAAACAATATTACTTTACATTTTACATGCAAATTACTCTACTTATGCATACCTACATAGGTTTTTTCATGTTTATTTTAACTATTTCCTTAGCCACAATTATTGATATTGTCTATAGATAACAATAAAAGAGTACTTGAACCGTTTATTTTCAACCATGTTCGTATGTCTTGTATTTCAAAGCTATTTTAATACTTTTTTATAAAATGGGTCATTTAGATTACTAAATGACCCATTTTATAAAAAAATATATACCCACCAACACATAAAAATACCCACCTAAAAATATTGCCTCGATTACGAGGCAATATTTTTAGGTGGGTATATAATTATATCTAATTCATAACTCTTTGTCTTACTTAATACTTATATCACGATATTTATACATTCAAGCGTTGATTTGGTTAATTTAAGATTTTTATGGGTTTCACCGTTATTTACACACAAATATACCAGATAACACAGCCAGATAGTGTATTTGCGTTCAATCTTAAAGACACGTATCTTTAATCTGGCTAAATCGTGTTTCATAGATCAATAATGTTTCATATGATGTATAGCTTGTATTATAGAAACACACAGATACATATTTCACGCACACACAGATATGTAAGAGGCTTCAAGTCGTCTGAGTGATGTAGTCATAGACACTACATGCGGTAGGTATATTTGTGGGTTTATAGCTGCAGTTTTAATGCGATCATTCGCAGAAACGTAGGTATTACGTTGATTCTAAGAAGTTACATCATTAACTTGTTGTTTTATGTTCATAGAATACGCAATAAACTTGTATAATATGATCTACATAATTGTATGTAAAGTTACAAAACTTAAGAATATCTAAATTATGTTTAAAACAAAGTGCAGAATAAAGCAGTGACGTATTCACCCATGGGTCATAGGCCTTGGTCCGGAGCGGCGTAACCGTTTATTTTTATTGTTTTGCTCTTTCTCCGTTAATTTACGGGGAAAGCAAACCAAAATTGTGAAAATTTTCAAAATACGCCACAGATAAATAGGCATATAAGAATAATGGAAATAAAATTTATTTTAATGATAATCGTAAATTATTATTTAATGTATTATTTGTACATACAGATACATGGCTCTTAAATATTATGTTAAATGTTAATTATCAGTACTGTTTAGCTTAAAAACATTGCATGCACTAATAAATGGATCGGAATCAATCAGAATTAATTATATCAGAATTAATCATAATCAGATTATAAATATTTTAAAATTATTTGAAGTAACATTGTTTATTACTTTCATGATAAATTATATATTGTAAACTTAAACCTCATAGCTATAATTTTAGAAATATTATCCATCCATGTTTTATAAATGACGTACTTATCTAAAAAGTGGTGACTTCAGAATTCCACTAACAGTATTGAAGTATTTCTTTTATCAATGACCCACGACTATTATATACTTCAGCTCATTCATATCTTATCCTGAGTCTATTCGTATCTAACTCCTTACAGAAATCATCCATGAACTGTAAACAGCGCCCACTAATTGATGTGATCGGTGGTAGGACTGGCAGCGGTCGGATCTTGAAGGATCTAGTGATACCCATTCCACGTACACGACTAAACACAACTAAAAATGAAAATTGATAGTGTCAATAACACAAATCGGCAATAAAAAAATGGTCCGTACTAAGTACCGCACAAAGAGTTTCTATTGCAAACTACCGCGTAAATAGCATGTAGCTGTACATCCTAAAGATTATAAATTAATAGGTGTAAATGTCAATTAATCAAAATACCATTATTTTCATTTTAGTTTAGTTGTGCACGTAGAATTGAGGCCATTTTGTATCTGCTTTTTATCGCAGTAATGTAATCAAATCTATAATTAATTGAGCATATTACGTTAACAAAGCTTACAACTATATAATTTCAAAGCATGTTAAGCTTGGTTGTATAGCTTTAAACATATTTAAGACTATAATTATCTAGTGATCTAAAAACACTGTTCATTTACAAGAATAATTAATAAAATATTTAATTGCTCATTGGACACTTACTACTGAGTATTATAACGTTTATTTGTAATAAGATAATCTATTCAATAATAATAAATTAGATTGTATTAGTCAAGTTGTAAATTGTATTTTAAGTAAATAAAATTAAACCAAAGTGCTGTTAAATCAAGTAAAATAAAATATTAAAGAATTAGTACTGTTTTATTATCTATCTGTTAATTATTTTCACAGAATTAATAAATAATTTCAATTTTGCTGTAATCGGGTTTCCACAGCTTTCACAAACCCTTAACGTCTGCCTTTCCCAGCCCAATAACGTCCCACAATTGGGCACGGGCCTCCTCCATTTTGGGAGGGTATTTGGTCTACTTTTCTGCGCTGACTCAGCGTTTTAACATAGGGTTTAGTTTCGAAATTTTCGCGTCTCACAATGGTTGCTATCAGCACAAGTTATCAATAAGCTGTGGTCCTACAGTATCTAGGTGTGAAAATGGAGCAGTGATACTTTTTCTTAAACCAAAACCGCACGGGATTACCCCCCGTACATTGATGGTAAGTATAGTAATAACATGATAAATACCAAAAAATAAAATATGATATACCAAGCGTGTTGACGATAAATCTTTTGTATAGCCCTGAAAATAGCGCGAACCAACAAAAAAGTTAGATTAAACTGACCAGTCTTTTTCACGTGCCGATGGGCTCCCAATCATAAGAGCCCCCTAGTGGCTACTCGTCATTTGTTCTCCATGTACCTAATAGGTCATAGCGAGGCGTATATTCTAATGTGCCCAAGGCCTGAAAACCTTCAGGCCTTGGGCACATTAGAATATACGCCTCGCTATGACCTATTAGCTATTATTATATATATATTAGCTATTAAGGCCGGCTTTTACCTATTAAAGGCCCTAGGTAACCACCTAGGGCCTTTAATAGGTAAAAGCCGGCCCTAAGACTAAAGGACATGAAGAATAAAAACAAATATATTCAGAGATCAAATTCTTTAATAAAATAACTTCCTTACATTACAATTTTGGCGAAAAATGATGAACTCCAAAATATTCTATTACATACGTTGTATAATTTTGTTGTGTTACTTATTTTAAATATCAACTACCATATTAATACTTACACTATATGTTATTCAATCCTAGCGGTGTACTGCTATATATCTAAATATATTTCAACAAAATAAAACAAAGAATAAAACAGATGAGATATAGGCAAGTCAGTCGGCGTTTAACTCATAATTGAAACATATTAGGACAAAGTCAATTGGGTAAGTAAATGCGATCAAATGGGATGGGACCGTGTTGAAGCGCAAGTACAATATCTTTAGGTTTTATTTCACCTAGTATACCCTCCATCTTTAAACACTTATTCAAATACCTGCGCTGGTCACAGAAATAAAACGTCCTATAAAAACGTGTAAAAACCGAGCATCAAAACTACGTTTTCCCCACTTAAAATAACACCAATATGAATTTGTACCCCAAATATTGGTTCTCCAAAAACAAATCTTTAATGTAATACTTAAATATTGTCTCCTGCGATAATACAAACAATGCTATTACGATTTTAGCTTGAAACACCTGGTCTTGTCCCAGAAACAATATAAAATAATTGGTCAAGTGCGAGTCAGACTCGCGCACGAAGGGTTCCGTACCATTATCTATGCAACATAAGGCAACGTTATTAGTATCGAGCAAGAAACGGTAAAAAAATCATGTTTGTTGTATGGGAGCCCCCCTTAAATATTTATTTTATTTTATTTTTAGTATTTGTTGTTATAGCGGCAATAGAAATACATCATCTGTGAAAATTTCAACTGTCTAGCTATCACCGTTCTTGAGATACTGGGTACGGAACCCTAAAAATCATGTTTGTTGTATGGGAGCCCCCCTTAAATATTTATTTTATTTTATTTTTAGTATTTGTTGTTATAGCGGCAATAGAAATACATCATCTGTGAAAATTTCAACTCTCTAGCTATCACCGTTCTTGAGATACAGCCTGGTGACAGACGGACGGACGGACGGACGGACGGACGGACGGACGGACGGACGGACGGACGGACGGACGGACGGACAGCGAAGTCTCAGTAATAGGGTCCCGTTTTTACCCTTTGGGTACGGAACCCTAAAAATCAGCAAAATAAAAAAGGATATTGGTGGCAATGAAGGGATCACAATTAATGGCATTTCTTGAAAGTTATTTTTATAGTAAGTTAGATGCAAGTAAATACCATAAACAGGTATATAATATATTGCTTGAGTACGGTATGAAGTTCTTATCTAACTCACTAGCATAAACTTACATAGAACTCACTTTATTATCGAGATATGATCTTAAACTAAGTTATCTATTTTTGGTTACTAAAAAGATTTTACAATAAGTTATTGTTTATATTATTCGTACTTTGGTTATTTACTTATCACTACATACCATTCTTTGCTACATAGAACTTATTGCGACTGACTATAATTTGTGCAAAATGCTTTTTCTAGCAGAAAACGCACCTATGAGGAGCTTCTATTTATATAGCATAATCTAGCGTGCTAGCCTTGGACTAGATTATTATAGAATTTTTTGTGTTGATTTTGAATGGATAAAAAAAGTTAGGCACAATGTGAAAACCGTAATTTTTTGTGGCCTTATATCTACTTTATAAATACCATTTATACTAAAACTCTGTGTGGTGACGGATTAAGAATACAAGTGTCACCACCCAATCTCCTCCTAAGGGTGCTGTAAAAGTCAGCTAAGGGATATTGCACACAGATAACATCCTTTGTGAGACGGAAAACTCGGAAAAAAACCCTGTGCCAACAGGCCTGGTCAGCGCGGCACAGTAGACCAAAATCCCTCCCAAAGTGGAAAGGCCCGCGCCCAACAGTGGGACGTAAATAGGCTGGAGAAAGAGAGATATACTAAAACTTACTCATAGCCTAAGTTTACCTATATGTTTAACTTGTAAGTAGTAAGTACTTACAGTGCTAAATTATTTTATATATTGTAAGTAATAAATCAAAGACAGTCAAACCTAGAAAGTTCTATTACTTATTACCTTTAATTCCTAATATTAATTCTGTCCAGTTAATTCCTGTTCAGTTACCAATAGTGAACCTTTACAAACGAACTCGGATAATGGCAGTTATCAAACAATCGATAAATACTGCAATCCGTCAGCTAGAGACGGTTTAGCAAATATTAAAGTCCTTAGTACTTCAATAGTCTTAAGAGCGTCTTATTATGGACGGACGGATGTGTACGCAAATTGCCTTACCAACTTAATATCCATGTCGTATTTGTGGTCTTTTGATTATAAAATTCTATTACCATATATTATACTGCTTTGGCAACCACATCTATGACGGAATAAGTCCATTAAAAAAACGTTTAAGAAGGTCACTTTAAAACACACCAATAGGTCACAGAAAAAGAAGTCTTAATTAATATCAAAACATAAAAATAAAGAGTGCTTTGTCTTAAGAGGAATTTAAGGGAAAAATAAATAAAACAAAAAATCTCCATAAAATATAGAATGTCCATTACAAAAAAAAATACAATAATAAACATAACAAATATAAAATAACATGTAATTGGAATAAATTAAGTATAAATATGGAAATTAACAATACATTAAAACTATTTCATTATTAAACAAGAAAAATGGCAATAAATATGAATTCAGAAATTTTATATCAGTGAATATACATAAAACCCTAACAAATTGTACTTTTTAATTTTCACCAAACAGTCTTTTTGTGAAAACCGCATAAGAAATCATTTAGCAGTTTAAGTTTATTACACACAGACAAACATACAATAGGTGGTACAATGGTTTATATTTTCCTGTGCTCCGATTTATTTACTAACAAATAAAATACTTATATCGAAATATAAACCCAATAAGATGATAGAATTGTTGTTATTTGTAGCTGTCAATAAATTTAAAAAAAAAATCAGTAATCGAGTGACTTTTTCACTAATATTCAACTAGTAAAAAATCACTAACCTAAATAAAATAGTTTGTATACTGTACCTACATGTTCTATTATAAAATTCTGAAATATATCTTTAAAACAATGTATATAAATAAAAATATATTTAAATAGATGGAGATAGTAATATACAAAACGATACTAGACACAACAAAGACTAGAAGTTGAGCGATTAATTAATCAAAACCAATATCCAAATCACCAGTTGGCATTGTACTAATTATCGTGGACAAAATTGAAAAGAATAGTAAAAAAAAAATATTGGTATTTGGCAAGCTTTTAATCTCAAAAATAAATAAATAAATATTTATGGACATTTCACACAACGTCCTCAGGTCCCAAGCTAAGCTTACTATGCTTGTTATGGGTACCAGGCCTTCAAGTCTCGTATTTCAATGGTGTTACAATGGCATCACAATGACACATTATAACCTCAAAAAATTAACGATAGACTACCAAACTTGATAAAATTCGCCACTAAACAATCAGTTATTGCATTTTTTTGCAATAACACGTAATAACCAATTGTTTAGTGGCCAATTTTATCAAGTTTGGTAGTCTATCGTAAATTTTTTGAGGTTATAATGTGTCATTGTGATGCCATTGTGACACCATTGAAATACGCGACTTGCCACCCAGAATACGGATATAATACATAAACTACTTTTCTTTTGTAAATACATACTTATTATACATAGTAAACACCCAGACCGCAGAACAAACATTTGTATGACATTTATAAACATCACACAAATGAATGTCCGAGGCGGGAATTGAACCCGCGACCTCGTGAACGGCAGTCCGTTATATAAACCACTGGACCACGAAGCCCGTCAAAAATATTAATAAAGAAATATATTAAATTCAGAGTGGATATTGATTTCGACTGAAAGTGGACAATGATTAAGGCGCCATTCGGTTCCATGCGACGCAAGACGACCCGTGATCTGTTGATTTGTGTATTGAAAATAACATTCAGTTTATATCGACTCGCGAATGCGTTGTGTTGTTTATTCTGCGACCACTTTTGGCGATTAGCCAATCTCACTGGTTACAGAATGGGCTTGGATAATCTTGGGTCGTAAAAAACCCACGTAAAAATATCTTTTGCTAATGTGAAAATTGACTGGATTGTCTAATTGCTAGGAACCGTCATACACCTCGAGAGACAGAAATGTCATCAGAATTAAAAGCTTATCTCTTACGTTTGCCACATATTATGGACAGAATCGTTTTTGCCAGATCGACGTCATATAATCTTATACAATGTTAGAATATCTCCGAGTATAAGAAATAATAGGAGCTCTGACACTTGATCATAGATTCAGACCTGACATCTGGTGGCAAAGATTTTTGCAAAAGATTATCAAATAGACAATATGAATCGTCTATCACGGATTCTTACACTAAGTTTCAGGCTATTTATACATTATAATCCTACATAACATACGTCCTAGTCTATTATTATACATTTAGAATATATACAGGATACCCCCAAATAATAATAAAATTTGATGGCGAATCAGAAGTCTATCAGAAGAAAATTTTTTATCTGAATTATAATATTCATTTAACCTAAATTTAAAACTAAAGACATGTTTTAGAAAACATCAAGTGTAATGTATAAAAACGAAAACAATACACTAGTGGAATTAACTAATGGCCTTATTCATAATCACTTATCGCGAGGTTTAAAAGTTCGCTAAAATCGGTTCGGGAAAATTGTCAAAGCTTGACAATTCATAATAGTCTTTTTACAATAAAACGTTTATTATCTCTCCGATAAAATCTCCCGTTTAAAATTCCGATAAGTCATTATGAATAAGGGCACAGATCTTTGGAACTGAATATAACCATTTTATTAGGGTCCTGTATCTTTTTATTTACTTGTTATTAAGTTACTAAACGCCTCTGAAGTTGTAAATTAGCGTACATCCTTGAGATCATTTCGAACATTTCAGATCAATATTAATTCGTCGCGTTCATAAGTGTAGCATTTATAGCAAAAATAGTTGTAAGTTAATTCCAGGAGCAAAGACCAGAGTATGTATACATATACATAAAATATACATGTTTTTATCTATAGATAGCTATAAATAAATACCATCGTCAAACGTCTTTAAAAGCATAAAGTTTTGCACAAGGTATTAACGAAACAGTGAATTTCGCCAAAATTGCGAGTATTCGTCTAAAATTTTTTTTAAATTATATCTTTTGCTTACAACACTTTTATAAATAAAAGGAAAATTGCCCTCGTTAGTTGTTAGTTAGCTAGCAATTTTTTTTATTAGTAAAATTACGGTTACATTTGTCTTGAATGTATTTTTTGTAATATGTAAAATTGTAACAATTTCTTTCTATAAAAAAATAAATAAATATTCATGGACATTTCACACAACGTCCTCTGGTCCCAAGCTAAGCTTATTATGCTTGTGTTATAGGTACCAGAATACGGACAGATTACATATACTACTTTTCTTTTGTAAATACATACTTATAATAAATAGAAACACCCAGACGCGGTACAAACATTTGTATGACAATTAGAAAAATCACACAAATGATTGTCCCGAACGGGAATCGAACCCGCGACCTCTTGATCGGCAGTCCGCTACATGAACCACTCGACCACGAGATATAAAAAAGAAAAGAAGATAAGTAAAATCTATAGATAAGTAAAATTAATATTTGAGCATAAATGGCAGTAATCGATAGTAAAATGTGGCAAATCGATTTTATAGCGATATCACAATCGAACAATAAACATTTGGACACTTAAAACTTTATCATTTCATTTAATATTTCTTTGTAAGTTATTTTAAGTAATAAACCCAATAATGATAACGTCTTCTACTTGGCAATATTTGTAGGAAATAATCACAATTATTTTAAATTATTGCTTGTAAATGCAGTTCTAGATGTTGACAACTATTTTCCAACTTCAAAGTTTACACAAATTAATTATATACTAGCTTGCTGCTCATAAATCTAAACAAAGTCTTATCAGTACATACATTAACATTATTATTACGTATATATAACTAATTCTAACACTAACTACTATTTACGAAATATATATAGTTGATAATAGGCAAAATAACTTTACAATAAAATATTAAAATAAAACATAGTGTACGCTTAAAGCCATATAACTAAAATAAACTTTGGCCGAGTAATAAATTATCACACTGTCATAGAATGTACGTTAACCACGAGTGACCACCACTGATCATTTGAGTTACTTGTTGCTTTTAATTTAAAAAATAAGGCTCAACAATGTTAAGATCTCTTGGCATCGCGTGTTTTGTCTATAATTATAATATTATAAAGCGGAAGATTTTGTTTGTTTGTTTAAACGTGCTAATCTCAGGAACCACTGGACCGATTTGAAAAATTCTTTCAGTTTTAGATAGGGCATTTATCGAGGAAGGCTTTAGGCTATATAACATCACGCTACGACAAGTAGAAGCGAAGCAGTAGTCAAAAATGTTGCAAAAACGGGGAAAATTTTCTAAATTCCACGCGACGGAATCGCGGGCAACAGCTAGTTAATTGATACAAATATTACAGACTATTTTATAAGATTATGTAATATAATAAAGGCAATATTACCTACTGAAGCGCAAAAACTGCATTGTTGAGCAATGAATATTAAAGTTTTTTTTTTTAAATTCGTAAAAAATTTTATATTCAGTATATTTTTTTAAAACAAACAATATTTTATACAAATTTTTTTCCGAAAAATAAAGCTTTCATTTCATTTTCACAACTTTTCACAACTTTCACCTTTCAACTTTTCACAACTTTCAACTTTTCATAACTTTCAACAATCATTCATTTCCCAACAATGCAGTTTAGGCGCTTCAGTAATGTTGCCTTTCCACTGTGACAAAACAAAATTTTCGGAGAAGATGTATAATTTGTTGATGCTTTAACAACAAATACTAAAAACCAGAATACAATAAACCTTTGGTACCGTTCTACCTTTAGGCACGTTTTAGGGTCCTTAAATCAATCATTATTCGTAAGTCTCGAAAAACTCGAGAAAAATATTTTTTATAAATTTTAGCATTATGAAAATATTGAAAAAAAAAAGACAGTATAAAAGCAACAATTCATTTTTCCATTTAAACTGTGAGTACGCAATTGAAACTGCAGGGCACAGCAAGTTTTGAATATAAATAAATGTAAACACGCGAACAACATTTACAAATTGTGTTTATCTTTTTTTTTTTGTGGAGGCCTTATTCTTTACTTGATACAAGCATATCATTTTAAAAAGTTACGTCCCTATATAATATCACAGGCACGCCCATAGCTTAGCCGGACGTGCACCTTAATGCTCAAACGATCAGCAGCGAGTAAAAATATAAAAAAAAGAAACAATTTTTTTTTATTTATGCTTTGCATTAACGTCAGAGGTTTAAAACAAAAAGTATTTATAGTACAAGATACTTTCTTTTTTTTTAAGAAATTCGAAATCCACTAAATACACTTTTAGTATAATCAGTATTCTAAATTTAACACCCTTTTTAAGAGCATACCCGTTCATCACATCTCCGAAACGCATTGTGCTTTAAAGATTCACTTTAAAAACTCGAGCAATGGGGAATCCAAACCCTATTTAGTATTTTGAAATTATTTGGCAAGAAATGTTAAGGAAGTCTAATATAATGAGGCCGCAATTCATTGGTATTAGTAAAACCAAGAAGATTTCTTGTTCTAGCTCACTCTAGCTGCTCGAAATCAATAGTTGCATCTCTTTTCATTACGCTGTCATTTTGATTAGGACCGAAGCCAGGATTTAGTTTCAAATAAGGCGGATTTCTTTCCAAGAGATAAAATAAAGTAATAAAGAGAGTTTGGTAGAGTTCTTTTGCACCAAAAACAAAACCACACTAATTTTAATGAAACAAAAATTCGGCAATGTTAAATAAACTATTTTTTATAAAAACTGTGTATGTACTGTGTAAAAGTCTTGTGTAAAACGAAATAGCAAATAAATCAAAACACCATTTTTTTTTCATTTTTTTATTGCGTTTAGTTGTGCGTGTAGAATTGTTACCATTGCCGAATTACAGCCGCTGTGTATATTTGTTTAGTTTGTGCATTCAGAATCGGGACGTCAGGTTTTTCTTTCTTTAATATTTAGGGACTGTTTTTATTGCTAGGTAAAGCCTTCAAAACCCTGGCTCACTATATTAAGAGGGTACTGTACTCCTCATTCAGGTATTTGCCTTAGGTATTGCTATCCCTATTTCCGAGCGCCGCGCTGAAAGGGATAAATATAGATGAAGCAGATTTTACCTACAAATTCTTTGAAAAAAGACGTTTCGTACTTCCGTTTTTTTTTCGCGAAAGTTACCGATTTTAATAGTTTTTGCGTTATATTATAGATAAAGAGTATATCTATGCTTCTATCACTTTCTTTTGTGGTAAAACTTTACCAAATTTGTGTTACGCTGCAACTTTATCTAAATAAAACCGAAAAAAGTGGGTCTTTCGGATCGTCATATTTCTTTTAGTTATTATGTTTTGAAAAAAAGAATGTAATAGAAGCATAGATATACTCTTTATCTATAAAAAAACTATTAAAATCGGTTTAACTTTCGCGAAGAAAAAACGGAAGTACGATACTCATACTTTTGTATGGAGCATAATTTGGTATCGGACCGCCTTAACATAATTGCTTCATTACGCTGCCACTATCTGAGTCAAAGTACTAATTTCATAGACAGAAATATAATGCAATACGTATCAATCTTCTAAGACATTTTTACATAGATAACCCTACTATGTGATGGGTTATTATGTAACTTGAAGTGATGTTATAAGTACTTATAGTTAAGTTGAATAGAAACGCATAAATGGCAACCCTAATATGAATATCCATATCTATTTCTGACTATTGTAAACTAATATATAAAATTCTCGTGTCACAATGTTCGGTCCCATATTCCTCCGAAACGGTTGGACCGGAAGTCTGAGAATCGGCTACTATCTATTTTTCAAACGTCTAAGCGTTGTTCACCCCTGAAATTTGTATGACAAAACAACGTCTGCCAGGTCAGCTAGTAATATTATAAAAATACGAGTTAATTGCAGCATATTTTATTTATGTTTTATGAATAAAATCGTCTAAAGAGCCCTCGAATCTCGTACTAGTAAAACTGGTATTAGCAGATAATAAATCTGGCAATGGGAGCATTTAAGAATCGTACTAAGTCTTTAAAACTCATATTGGGAGCCTTAATTTTGTCATCACATACTGTTTCTTCATTTAAAGCCTATCATTGACCCATTAATTCATAAATACACTGGGTATTGTTTCTTTTGAACGGAAAAACTATCGTTTCAAGTCATCACAAACCTCAATTGCAATCTTTCAAAAAATATAATAGAAAAACATTTTAATCGCATGGAGTCCAAGACCATTATAAAAAGGACAATTTCATAGATGGCAGTGATCGTATTATTAAGTTCTTAATTTGAAAGTTAACTTTTTTTATCAAAAAATGTACTATACGTTTCAAATGAGAATAGGATTGGCTATCTGTCTAAGTGATTTGAAAAGTACTGACAGCAACGAAACTATTTGCGAATCAATAAATTATTTTTTATGTTTTGTCTTATCTCAGTTATTCTAAGTCCAAACATATCTAAAAGTTTTGAGGGATAATACTTCTAACATTAATAAAAAAGAAAACTAATTTATTTCAATATTTCGTCGTTGGAGAAGATAATATTATGTTCAACTACCAACCGCCATTTTGTCATTGTTATTGTGCCTTGTCGAGTTTTGAAGCTTGCCTAAGTTTTATTTTTTATGCTGTTAGCTATTTGCTTGTTCCCCGTCAAATAAATATTTTTTTTGTTATTTGTCGCAGTTTTTGTTTGTTAGTATTTTTATTTTGTATTTGCCTCGATTTGCTATTGTTTGTAATTGCATTAATCTCGCTAATTGCTCGAAAATGAGTAAAAGATAACGATAAGGTGATAAGTAAATTATATTTAAAAAATATCTTGTTTTGCTGACCCTACTAAAATTGTTTGAATTGACAGCTATTATGTCACAACATGACGCGGGGTTAATCCTATTCTCATTTGAACGGCATAATATTAATATTTCTTTTTACCGTGTCCATTTAAATAAAGAACATTGGAATGTTTCGCACTCAATCTACATTATTTTAACATAACCTGCTTCATAGGTTGTTGGTAAATTCATCAAAAATTGACCGAGTGTACTTATATCTATAATGTAACATATAATAAAAAATGTAGGCCTTGGAACTCCGTTGTCATATAAGTAATTCAATAATAATTCGCATTAAATATAAATATAATTACATTGACTTAATATAAACACTAATATGTAATAATTATGAGTGGATTCTCTTACAATAATACTGCATACATGAATGATTTACGCTCTTGTATTACGTCCGTCAATAAATTCCTTAGTTTTCCTGAAAAATAGAAACAACTATGATACAGTTGAGTGTCGTCAGATGTTAAGCAAGATAACAATTGATGTAAATACTAATTTAAATTACTAATTTTTATTCTGTAACGATTTCACCCGCGTTTATTAACCCTTCCCCAATATACATCAAATCTTAACAAATTATACAAAGAAGGCAATCCACTTAAACCACTTTATCTACTAAAAAACCGCATCAAAATCCATTGCGTGAAATATAGACTATTTTAAGCAACTAATTCCAATATTATAGAAATATTCACGATATAGAATTTTCAAAAAATACTTAAAGATATTATTTTTTATGTTGTGACGTCATCGCTGTACGTAATCTGTATAAACCTTTTCCTGATAGACTTAAGACAGATTGCAATACATCTTTTCAAAGTTGCCAAGTTGATCTAATAGACCAATTTCAACTCCACCACAGAGTAGTATATCCCTAAGAACGCCTTAATATTTTAAGTCTTTCATTTCAAGGGCAAATAGAGATAAAAACTAATGGATCATCATCAGAAAGTCTATTCCCCGAAATGGTTTTCAAATTAAGAATTTTATAAAAATATATTCTTTCCATATTAAAGGCTCGTGCCTAACAATCATATTATTTCAATTAACAAAAACAAAAACCGCATAGCAATAACAATTCAATTATTTTTTTAGTTGATCGCGAGCAACGAAACGGGTGTTACAAGATACTTACAAAACATTATGTATTAGTGTGCAGCTCTAATCTGGTTTAGTTCGTCGTCTGAATCAATCGGGTGAGCGTGTTCCGATCCAGCGAGAACAGTGAGGTGTGTGGAGTCACTCTGTAACGTACTGCATTCACCACCACCGCTGCCACTCCAATTACCACATTGAGCTTTCTTTTGCAATGCTTGTACGTACGACTGAAAGAAAATAGTCTATTTAGTACGAAAACTAAAAAACACGCTTGAAATACCTGAATATTTTTTTAAATTATTGCATTGATATCGGTCCTTGTTAGGTGTGCAAAATTTCAGATCAATCCGACTAATGCATGTGGGTGAAAATCACTTTCAAATATTCCGTTACATACATTAATACATTGATAGATACATACCGAACTTATATAAGCGTATTAAAAATAATCATTAATTAACTGAATCTATGGATTTTCATTCCTCTATATGATAACAGAGTAATAATAAAAAAGTACCGATTCTACGTGCACAAATTAACTTAAAAAAAAAATTAAAATTGATAGAGTCAATAACACAATTCGGCAATGTTAACCGAACTTTTTTTCCTAAAATACCTGTCTATTATAGACTAACGATTTTAATCAATTAAACGATTTTAGACGGGCTTCGTGGTTTATGTAATGGACTGCCGAACACGAGGTCGCGGGTTCGATTCCCGTTTGGGACAATCATTTGTGTGATATCCATAAATGTCATACAAATGTTTGTACTGCGTCTGGGTGTTTTCTATGTATTATAAGTATGTATTTACAAAAGAAAAGTAGTTTAGGTAGTCTATCCGTATCTGGTTCCCATAATACAAGCATAGAAATATAGCTTACTTTGGGACCAGAGGACGTTGTGTGAAATGTCCTGAATATTTAATTAATAAAATTGTGCCAAGCCGAGAAAAAAATAAAAACAACTATGGCGTATTTTAATTTTTTGGTTGTGCCAAGCCGAGCCAAAAAATTAAAATACGCCATAATTGTTTTTATTTTTTTAGTTATGGTTAGTTGTGCATGTGTAATTGGTACCATTATTTCTTCCTAAAAGATATTCCTAATAAAATAAAGGACTAAGATCCAACCTAAGATAATAATATAAGCAAACGACATCCTTTATGAGGGATGGAAAACTTTAAACCAAGTCCTATACAATAATATAACTACCTGTAGCTGTTATGTAATTCTAATAAGGAGAGCTCTGTACATAAACGGGTATAAAAATACTTTATAACCATCAGCAGTTCTTCACGAATTTTGAAAAATTTCCACGTTTTTTGCAACATTTTTGGACCGATGCTTCGCTCCCATAGGTCGCAGCGTGATTTTATGTAGCCTAAGCCTTTCTCTATAAACTATCTAACACAAAAATAATTATTCAATTCGAACCAGTACTTCCTGAGATTAGCGCGTTAAACAAACAAACTCTTCAGCTTTCTAATATTAATGTAGAAATAGATTTGCAATACCAGGTGAAACCTGACAATATTTGCAACTTCAACATAGACACGAGAATTTTATAGATAAGATATTTTTAGGGTTCCTATTACTGAGACTTCGCTGTCCGTCCGTTCGTCCGTCCGTCCGTCTGTCACCAGGCTGTATCTCAAGAACGGTGATAGCTAGACAATTGAAATTTTCACAGATGATGTATTTCTATTGCCGCTATAACAACAAATACTAAAAATAAAATAAAATAAATATTTAAGGGGGGCTCCCATACAACAAACATGATTTTTTTACCGTTTCTTGCTCGATACTAATTACATTGCCTTATGTTGCATAGATAATGGTACGGAACCCTTCGTGCGCGAGTCTGACTCGCACTTAACCAATTTTTTTAAAATAGCAGTATTTAAAAATGCCATTCCATTTTTAAATACTGCTATTCAATAAATATCATAAATAGTACATACCTGTGAGATAACATCGCCATGTGCAGTTCGAACTTGATACAAATATCTGTATTTGCGTTGTTTCATCTCAGCTCGTTGTTCGCGCGTTATAGGACGTGTTTGTTGCGCTTTCAAACGGCGTTTTTGTGCGCTTATACCTTTATTAAAAGTTATTAAATTAACAATAATATTATATTCTCTAACACTTGCGCGACTCATACGTTTAAATAAAACCACTTGTTACTGATTAAGACGCGTGTATTTATTTTAAATTTTTCCGACGTTTCAGTCTTTGCAGTCACCATTATCACGGGTGGGGACTAAGCTGTAAAGTGTCCTCTACGATCAGCTGTTACAGAATTTACAAACATTTGATTTTAAAACAAATACACGTGTCGAAATCCGTAAAAAGTGGTTTATTTAACAAAGATAATCTTCAGTGATAAAATTTAAAGCGAGCGGTTTACATAACAAGATTCTTTTACATAGCCGATTTTTTTCAGAGTTCTGTTCAGAGATTTCTATTCCTCAGGGATAATTGATCCATGAGGAATAGTAACTGGCTCTAAGAACATACTAGTGAGTTGATAGAATACAAAACCCTTGTGCTTAAAGCAATAATCTAATCTAAGCAGTGACATTATAAGGCGACACCCACTGAAAAAGTTACGAGACCAATGATCATATTTATTGTGTACGTACGCTGTAGTCTCTTAGTAAGCGTGAGACTATTTTGGGCCAGGCTTGCGCGGTGACCAATGAAATTACTTTATAGAGTTAGTGTGTCATTTCTAAAACATCGCGTGTTAGCTGCAGAAGCAGCTAGCATGGGCTTAGAGTATTTAACCAACAGAAGTTGGTTAAATACTCTAAGCCCTTGTACAAGGAAAAAATCTTTTTTATTGCTGCCTAAAGTACACAATATGGAATTTTTGTTACGATTTGCATTATTTATATCTCTTATTTGTTATATTTATTTATAAACTTCTTGCGCAAATTATTAAAAATGTATCGGACTTAATGCCTAAGGCATTCTCTACCAGTCAACCAACCGTTTTGTTTCTATACCAGCAACGCGAGCAGAAATACGAGCCCGCCTGATATTAAACAATAAAAATCACATCGGGGATATTAGTTAATAATATGTATAAACATACTCTGTTCATGATGTATATCGGTGGCTGTAAGAGCACATTGCGCAGTCAGCCCCACAATAGCGGCGGCGGGCCAAGCGGCCAGGGTCAGCCACGAGAGACGACAGGGTGGAGCCACTGCAGGCTCCAGTTTCGCTCTTTCCCATAACTAGAAATGGGAATAACGGCTTAAAATTTTAAACGAATTTAAACGAGATGCTAAAAAAAGTTAGCTGCTTAAAAAGTTGCTTATTTTTAAGCAGCTATTTTATGCTTTTTAACTTTTTCGTTAAGAAAATTAACTCAACTTAATTTTTGTAGTCTGCTTAAAATTCATAATATGCTGTTTGCTTACTGTTTAGCTTTTATGCTTTTTAACTTTTTCGTTAAAACATTTAACTGAACTTAATTTACGTTGTCTGCTAAAAATGTGCTTACCGTTTAAATAAAAATTTTACACTTATATCTCTTTTTACCTTTTCCTCTTCTCTTTTTACCAACATTTTGAAAATATTCTCACAACTGTGTTGCAATTTTAAGATAAGCATTAAGCGAAGATTGCTTATAAACGGCGGCGTGCTTTTTTGCTTATTTTAATAAGCATTGCTTATTTTAAGCTTTTCGTTTAAACGCTCACTACTACCCATAACTATATTAAAAAATAAGGGCCTCCATAGTAACTACCATTTAGTGGACATCATTCATTAATGTCATTATAATTAATGTTGTGTATATTAATAGCTAGCTTATTCCCGCAACTCCGTACGCATGAAATATAAAAACCAATCCTCAACAAATTATATAGAGATTACGAATTTGAAAAACGAATTTGTAAATTCTCTATAAGTCGGTTGTTTTTGTTTTATTGTTAAGTGTTTTATTATTAGTGCTGGGACGAATTTCAGATTGTTTAAGAGGGGTTCTAAATTATAATTGTAACATAGCTACAAACGTATGTAATAAAAACTTGTTGAAAATGAGCCACCAGGCACAGTAATGAAAACAATTATTGATGATTCACAGAAAAACATAGAATCATGAGCAATCCTTAATACCAAGAACAACACTATCTTTGACTAACTATAACTTTACTAAGTCAAAATAAAAACATGTATACCTAGGTATAAAGAGATTTCATTGAAAGTAGTAGTAGTCCAAGGCTTTAGTAAAAATTTACTTGTAATTTCATTTTCCAACAAAATATCTGGGATTTATTTATAAGCTACTAGCTATTGCCGAATTATAAAATTTTCCCCGTTTTTTGCAACATTATTCACTGATGCTTCGCTCCTATTAGTCGCAGCGTGATTTTATAGTCTTATAGCCTTCCTCGAAAAATGTACTATCCAACAACATTCTTTAAATCAAACCTGTGGTTTCTGAGATTAGCGTGATCAAACAAACAAACTCTTCAGCTTTAAAAAATTAAGTTTAGATTTCACATTTTTATTTCCTATATTAAATCTAATATATAAAATTTTCGTGTCACGGTGTTTATAATTATACTCCTCCGAAATAGCTCGACCATTTTTTGTGAAATTTTGTGTACATATCCGTTAGGTCTGAGAATCGGACCACATCTATTTTTCATCCCCCTAAATGTTAAGGGTGGTCACCCCTAACAATTATATGGCAAAACAACGTTTGCCGGGTCAGCTAGTAATATATAAAGATATTAATATATAGAGAGAACACAACTCACCCATTTGAGCATCATCATCCTTTCAAAGAAGTAGTCAAGGGAGATTGCAATGACAGCACCGCCATACGCACTCGTGCCAAATATTGTAAGTGCTGAAAGGAAATAAAAAAAAAATAAAGCTAAATAGATAATCCTTATTTTTTTTTATTTTAATTATTGCGTTGTCGGCGATCCTTGACAAGAGTACAAAATTTCAGGAAATATAAATAGATTATAATAGAAGATATAGATAGAATTATATAAAGATTCCTATACATAGACACAAAAATACAATCACAGACTAGATACGAACGAATGTACAAAAGTAATTTTATCTAATTTCTCTCTATATTCTATTTAATCGTGTTCCAAGGCAGTGGAATAAGCATTATTATTTTGTATCTCTCTCTCCAGCCCATTTACGTCCCACTGTTGGCCACAGGCGTCGCCCACTTTGGGAGGGATTATGGTCTACTGTGCCGCGCTGACCAGGCATGTTGGCACAGGGATTACTTTCAAGTTTTCCGTTTCTCACAGAAGATTTTATCTATGTATAATATCCCTTAGCTGGCTTTTACAGCACCCTGGGATGGAAATAGGGTAATGACACTTGTATTCTTAATCTATGATCATTTCACACAAATTTCAACATAAATCGATATAAAAATCGTCAATACAGTAAATAATTTCCTTAGTTCAAAAACTAAACAACACGCTAAAAAATCCTGAATATAATTTTAAATAAGTGCATTGTCATCGGTCCTTGATATGTGTACAAAATTTCAGACCAATCCGACTAATAAAAGTGGGTGAAAATCACTTTCAAAGATTCCGTTACATAGATTAATACATTGATAGATACATACCGAACATATAAAAGCGTGTTAAAAAAACATCAGATCCGATATTGTTTAGTCTTTTGATCACTTCTATAAACACAAATGCGGTTTTGATGCACGTTTGCTTCATAAATGCGGATCGTGTTATCAGATTGTGTATTATGTAAATCAAAACGTGCTCACTCGCTTACAAAAGGGATAAACAGAATCTATTATTGTATATTTAGTTGCAAACAATGATTTTATTTTATTGTATCTATTATAATATTGAGCTTTGCAGTTCGGATTTATAATAAAACTAGCTGACCCGGCAAACGGCGTTTTGCCGTACAAATGTTAGGAGTGGACAATCCTTATTATTTAGGAGTGGGAAAAATAGATAGTAGCCGATTCTCAGACCTACTGAATATATTGAATTTCATAAAAATCGGTCAAGCCTTTTCGGAGGAGTATGGGAACGAACATTGTAACACGAGAATTTTATATATTCGATGTAGTTAGGTAATTAAGTCACTTGTAGGTAATTACAAATACTTCAAGATATAAGATATTTATTACGATTCCATCTCTCAAAAACCCATCAACCTCCAACTATTGGGCACGAGCCTCCTCCAACTTCGGAGGGATTATGGTCTACTGTGTCGCGCTGAATGGGCGTGTGGGAACAGGGTTTAAATTAAATTTTCCGCCTAATCCATAGACTTAGGATATAGATCTAGACGTAACACTCGGTACAACGAATCCGGCCTGCTGCTTTTTTTAGTTGAACACATTAAGAAAAAGAAATGATTTAGTAGCCTTTCTAACTCTTTCTTTTTAAGCGGGAGTAAAAGAGAAAGCAAGGCTACCATTTACTATTTTACTTTTAAACCATAAACAGGGCGGCCCTGCCTTGGAACAAATCTATGTTCCCGAGTTGTTACTCCTTATTTATAACCTTCTTGGGAAAATCACAAGAGACTTAGATAACGTAAAAAAAATGTAATCGTAGTTAGAATTGAAGGCACAATTAATTGTTAAAAAAATCAGCGCTTGAATACCTCAGTTCTAGGCACATTAACGCTACACTTAGGTGTGCAAATAATATTTATTAACGTTGAGATAAAGACACACAATGCTCCATTAGAAAGTACTCCAATTTCTGACCAAAGATGTATAATACAAAAAAGGGTACGCTTAAGTCACGCACACGAAAGTTAGTTATCAAACTCGATACGCATAAAAATCATTTTATTGTGTCGCAAGCAGCCTCTGTTATTAAAACCCAATAGGTTCCAGTGAAAGCAATAAAAAGTTTCGTGCGTGAAGACAAAAGTGAAAAGAACTACGGGCTCTACGGGTATATTTTGTATATAGGTATTATAGCTCGCTAACCAGCTATTTATCAGTGTGGTGATGGATTAAGAATACAAGTGTTACTACAGCAGCTTAGGAATATTGTACACAGATAACAGCCTCTCCGAGAGGCTGAAAATTTGAAAATAAACCCTGTCTCAGTACTGGACACGGGCCTCCTACACTTTGAGAGGGCTTTTGGTCTACTATCAGGCGTGTTGGCACAAGATTTAATTTCATCTCTCACTGTTAATATTAATTACTTATAATAACCCTTAGCTGGCTCTTACAGCACACTGGACAAAGAAATAGGGTGGTGACACTTGTAATCTTAATCCCTCACCACATAAATAAGATTAAAGGAAAATTATGCTATTATTCCTTTACTAAAGGAACAACAGAGTCTAAGTCAAACAAATAATTGAAATTTATTACGATTTTTCGGATTCATATCTAATGTCTGATCATTCAACTATGCTGTCATATTAATAACAATGTTATCGTCTTCGTTTTGATAAGATAACTTACCCTTCTTCCAATAGAGGTTGATGACTGCGAAGAATATACCTGAACATAGCAACACAACAACGCAGAGCCAGTACTGAAACAAACCAAAAACATTGTATGTATTTAGAAAATTTGTGTAAGGTATATCTTAACATGGCGTAATATAACAAAGTCGCCCACGCTGTTAATACGCTAAGATCTTGTTTTACATTACGCAACAGTCTTCAGCAATATAGAAACATGTAACAAATATACTACATGAATTTTATAAAAAAAACTAGCTGTCCCGGCAAACGTTGTTTTGCCATACTAAAAAAAAAAAAATTGGAATGTTGGCCGATTCTCAGACCTACTGAAAGTGCATGTAAAATTTCATAAAAATCGGTCAAGCCGTTTCGGAGGAGTACGGTAACTAACACTGTGACACGTGAATTTTATATATTAGAAGATATATAAGTACATATATTAATATTAAATTAATCTAATATATAAAATTCACGTGTCACAGTGTTAGTTACCGTACTCCTCCGAAACGGCTTGACCGATTCTTCTCAAATTTTGCATACATATTCAGTAGGTCTGAGAATCGGCCAACATCTATTTTTCAAACTTTTTTTTTAGTAGGTATGGCAAAACAACGTTTGCCGGGTCAGCTAGTTATATATAAATGATGCTGATCCGGCAAACGTTGTTTTGCCATTCTAAAAAAAAAAACAAAAAAGGTTTGAAAAATAGATGTTGGCCGATTCTCAGACCTACTGAATATCTATGTAAAATTTGAGAAGAATCGGTCAAGCCGTTTTGGAGGAGTACGGTAACTAACACTGTGACACGTGAATTTTATATATAAGATAAATATGCATAAATTTCGCGAATCTGTCAGTATTAAATAAATTATATATAGTACAGCGGTAAACGAGGACATGAACGAAAGAGGAGTTAACACAGACATGATGGCTGATAGATGACTATGGAAGATAAAGACATATTGCGCCGATATGGGCGATATAGCGATAAGGACAGGAGGATGATGATACAGCGGTTGCCCGCGTTCCTCGTTTTAACAACATCTTTCATTGATGCTCCGCTAATTAATGCCCTAAGCATTCCTCGATAAATGTACTATCCAACACCGAACGAATTTTTCAAATTAGACGAGTAGTTCCTGATATTAGGCGCGTTTAAACAAATAAACTCTTCAGCTTTATAATATTATTATAGATATTAATTAGGAGACAGAATAAAAAAATAATAACTTGTATTGTCTCCCAGAGAAACAGTTAACGAGTCTAAGGTGCTAAGTGAGAAACTAGAACAAAGAGCGTTGATTGCATTTAACAGTCCCACAAATTCAATTTCATCCCAAATATAAAAGCCGTTTTCGAAGTCGATTTATAAGAGAGACGAAAATGGCTTGGCATTAGATAAAACAGTTGACCTGTAGATACCAACAAGGTTTTAATCGTAAATGTCAGGTGGATTTATTACGGATCAAAAACTCGAATAAAATTTGTATAACAAATTGTACTTTCTCTAATGTTATAACAAAGTATGGGTCAGCTCGTTTGGTCTTTCACAGTTAAAAATAGATGTCCCATAAACCGATAAAATGTCTAATTACTTCTTACCTAATTCATTACATCAATACGATTTACACCTTAAATAGGAGACAAGTGCATAATCAATGATTTAGCTAGTTCGATGAACTGAATCAAACATTAATTCATCTCGATATATTCTTACTTAAATAGCTGTAATTCGGTTCTTGAATGTATTGTATTTAGACTCGTGTAATCTTAGTTAAAGGCTTTATTTACGAAAAAATTGGTCAAGTGCGAGTCGGACTCGCGCACGAAGGGTTCCGTACCATTATCTATGCAACATAAGGCAACGTTATTAGTATCGAGCAAGAAACGGTAAAAAAATCATGTTTGTTGTATGGGAACCCCCCTTAAATATTTATTTTATTTTATTTTTAGTATTTGTTGTTATAGCGGCAATAGAAATACATCATCTGTGAAAATTTCAACTGTCTAGCTATCACCGTTCTTGAGATACAGCCTGGTGACAGACGGACGGACGGATGGACGGACAGCGAAGTCTCAGTAATAGGGTCCCGTTTTTACCCTTTGGGTACGGAACCCTAAAAATAACGGTAAAGACGCTAATATTTGCTTCAAGGAGGCGACCAAGTTACAGAAACATACTAAAAATACATACTACAACAGACAAAACAGTTAGGTATAGTTAAAGAGTTACCAAATTGTTGAGTTTTAGATGTAACACAATAAAGTAGGTTGGACAAGTTACTAAATTATAATATATCGTCGATGCGTCCGTAGATAGTGAAAACACACGGGCGAATATAAAGTACGTAACCCGATATGACCGAAATATACTAATCAATAAATTAAAAGCTTTAGACTGGCGACCGGTAAAAAATGTAATTGATCCTCACATAATATACAAAATTATAGTTGATAATATACAAACATGTTATAATGAATCTAAAATTAAAGTTAAATTATCAAATAATAATTATAAAAATAATAATAAATGGATCAATAAAAAGATACTAAAGGCTTGCAAATATAGAGATAAATTGTTTATTAAATGGACATCGGACACGACAAATATAATAATAAAACAACAGTATAATAAAGCCAGAAACTATGCAAATAAACTTATTAACAGTAATAAAAATAAAACGATTCGACAGCAAATAAATGATCAGAAAAACAACCCTAGAGAACTATGGAAACTATTGAATGAAATTACTGGCAAGACAAAACTAATTGCAGACGCTGTTATTCTTAACGCCTTTGCTAATAAT
The DNA here is from genome assembly GCA_916999025.1 of Orgyia antiqua. Classification (NCBI taxonomy): domain Eukaryota; kingdom Metazoa; phylum Arthropoda; class Insecta; order Lepidoptera; family Erebidae; genus Orgyia; species Orgyia antiqua. The sequence goes on along the minus strand of OU779863.1, from coordinate 4,878,395 downwards.
AACACTACAACAAAAAATATAGCAAATAACTTTGCTAAAAATTTTGCTGATAATGTCAAAAAAATTGTACCAAAATGTAACATCTCCCTGTTAAATAAAAAATCATATGCTATTTCTGTAAATGTAAGCTGCAGATACCAATCAATTACTGCTGAGGATATCGTAAATGAAATTAAATCGATGAATAGCCTAAAAGGACCAGGTATAGATAATATTAGAGCACAGGACTTAAAAATGATTGCGATTGATGTTGCAGGCGTAATGGCTAGATTTATAAACGAATCTGTAAAACAAGGTACATACCCTCATGACTTAAAGACGGGTATGGTTAGACCAATACATAAGAAAGGGAGCCACAATCAATATACCAACTACCGTCCAATAACAATACTTTCCATGATTGATAAAATAGTTGAAAAGATCATATCGAAACAAATACACTCGTTTTATAAAGAAAATAATATAATCACAGAAAAACAATTTGGATTTCAATCAGGAAAAAGTGCCACACAATTACTTTCAAATTTTACTGATAATGTCTATAATCATTTAAATAGCAAAAAACACGTCTTAATAATATTTATTGATTATAGTAGTGCCTTTGACACTCTAAGACATAATACTTTAATTGAAAAACTTTTTGACTGTGGTATACGAGGTCCACTAAGTGACTGGTGTCAAGACTATATTAAAGACAGGTCGTATGTTGTCAAGGTTGGTGATGAGATAAGTAAGAAGGTCATGGTTAATGAGGGCACGGCTCAGGGATCTGTTTTGGGTCCTCTGCACTATATAACCTACGTAAATGATGCAGTCAATCTCATCACCAATTGCGAGATATATCAGTTTGCTGATGACACATGCCTTGTATCTGCAAATAAAGACATTAACATAGCCTTACAAAACCTTCAAAATGAATTTACGACACTTTGTAAGTGGTCCCATGATGCTGGGCTCGTTCTAAACGCGGGAAAAACCAAGCTAATTTACGTGAGTTCCAGCCAAAACCGTAGTCAAACCATACCTGAGATCATATCACATAGTCATGAATGTCTTCATACTAATAACTGTACATCTGACTGTGCATTAATAGAAGTAGTAAGCAAGCACAGATATCTCGGACTAATAATAGATGACAGATTCAAATGGACGGATCATATTAAATTTATAGGTGACAAGCTACGTGCAATGCTGGCTAAATTTAGTATAGTCAAACAGCAGATACCATACTCCACTGTTTTAAAATTGTACAAAGCACTAGGAGAAACAACTATAAATTACGGTCTAAGCAGTTATGGCAGAACTTGCAAGTCGCACCTCGATCTAATCTATAATCTGCAGACGCGAATATTGAAAATCATTACACCTGAAAAAATCAAGAAGAAGATTAATGGGGACATAAATAAGCTTTTCTACTACTCTAAGATAATACCCGTACATGAACAAGTCAAGTATATACTACTCATTGAAAACTATTTTAATGAGTTGTACCTAAACATTGTGCAGCACAAAAGACAAACACGAAGCGCGATGAAAATTATATACACAGTGCCTAAATACTACAATCTCTATGGCAAACAGAGTCTTCAATACCAAATACCTAGGTTAGTTAACGACCTACCTGAGAACATAAAAAAAACAAATAAAAGAAACCAATATAAAATACAAGTTAAAAAACTACTTCTTATCTAAATTCATGTAAAAAAAAAAAAAAAAATAATAATAATAATAATAATAAAAAAAAATAAAATAAAAAAAAAAAAAAAATTATAAATACTTACTAAATAAAATTAGTCATCATAATATTCACCCGTGTGTTTTCACCGTGCGAGCTGCCGCCGTATTCGTATAAGCGGTATTCAGTGAGATAAAAACAATAAGATAACATTGTACCTACCCACAAACTAAACTTGTAACTTACTCGTAGATGTTAATCTTACGTGATGCTAGACAAAGCGGTGATATACATACACTGTTTTGTTTGGCATCATGTGTTATAATACAATATATAAATTTACGTCAAGACGAATACCAGTGTGCGGAAAAACCAATGTTTGGTTTATGCTACACTGTTAATATTAAGTTAGATTTAATAACAACTGTATGTATTTTACTTAAATAATAAATAAAAATATCTACAAATAAAAATAAGTAAAAAAAAACCTGTTAACAACTAGTATGTGTCAGAACTACACCCGCAATGACAACTAGTCGGTAAAATTATTATTTTATCACATAACGAGAGAAACCATTAGATATATAGATTGTGAAACAATTTTCAACATTTTATGAAATTTTCAAGCTTACGGCAAAAGGTCACATCTAATTATAGTGAAGAAAATACCATTCTTAAAGGTGAAATATATTTAAAGTTAGTTCAAAGCAATACGTTTGTGTGTTTAATTGACGATCGATAACATACAACACCTACACTACATGAACACCCCCCACATCTATATCACCTTAATGGATGCTTGGTTTTGTGATAATTGTAATGTAATTAAGTAAAATAAAGGTCAAGTACATTAATTATTTTATTTATTAGGTACTCAAATGTAATTTTTATGTTAAAGTTAGAAAAACAATTAATTATAATCAGGATTACGCGTTGCCACCCTGAAGGAACTATTAAAATGCTTATCAAACAAAGACTAGGTAGAAAAAATATTAAAAGCACCAAATGAATCAAAAATCTAGACATAAAACAGTGTCTAGCGAGCACACACACGTGAATTTCTGTTAAGAAAATCTTATTTGTTTTCAAATAAAAACACCTGAGTTTATACAAATAACCCCGAACGAGGAACTAGGAGTAAATAATAAATTTATCTACGAAAAACGAGAGTTACAACATCCAGTTCCACTAATACGTTTTCTTAAAATTGGAATTAAGAAGAATACGTTAAAAAAGTTATTTATGTCTATTGCTTTTAGCTACTTAACATTAAATAACAAAAATACTGAAAATAAATTAAACTTGGTCACGATACATTTTCAATAAACGTCTATTCTTACTACCTGGATAATGTACATGCATGATAAAAAGAATCACAAATACGTAAATTACACTTTCTGTTTGTCTGCTTTTTTAGGGTTCCGTACCCAAAGGGTAAAAACGGGACCCTATTACTGAGACTTCGCTGTCCGTCCGTCTGTCACCAGGCTGTATCTCAAGAACGGTGATATCTAGACAGTTGAAATTTTCACAGATGATGTATTTCTATTGCCGCTATAACAAAAAATACTAAAAAAAAAATTATTTAAGGGGGCTCCCATACAACAAACATGATTTTTTTACCGTTTCTTGCTCGATACTAATAACGTTGCCTTATGTTGCATAGATAATGGTACGGAACCCTTCGTGCGCGAGTCCGACTCGCACTTGACCAATTTTTTATTATAAACATATAATCGATCATCCTTTGCTCTCGCTTACTTATTATGTCAACAGGTATAAAATAATATGACGCTTCCCGACGTTAACTGTTGGGTCAATAGAGTAAATTGCCTGATAAAAATCTAACGATTTTTTGGGACAATAAATGGTAAATTTCTTTTATAAGTTTTGATACACGACGAATTATAAAGTGCGAACAAAAAAGGAGTCTTATTATAATATCTATGTAGACACAGCTACTCGTGACATATATATGTCGTAGGAGACTTGATTAAAATAGTTTACATAATGATTTTTAGTTTTAACTTAGGTTCCAAGATTATGAAGTAAGTCCTCAAATGGTGTCAATGGTGAGATATTTGTTTATTTACGGTAGTTGATGAGTTTGAATGGTGACCCGTTGAAATTTCATAAAAGGACCCTTCCAAACCAGTTACACGCGTCGTTTTGTAGTTAACGTAGTTAGTTTGTCCAGTATTACAAGGTCTTTAGATAGATGACTACTCAGGCTGTAATTACAGGTGATGTCTACGATATTTCTCCGATATATATATTCTTTATACTTATTCATACGTATATCCGCCACTTAGTTCAAAGAACTGTCGCAAAACTTGCCAAAACATAGTACCATTAAAATGACGACCAAGCTCTAGCTGTCTAATCATAATTAAATTTCCACTTGCGTCTTCTCTAAAACCTTACTTTCCCGATGCTTGTTAGTTCGTCGATCTATGTAGCGCGGTCATTGCCACTCAAGCTTGTAGGTACTTTTTAGGTAATAGCAACTCAACAACTTACTAATGGTCTTCATCTCATAGCGCAATCATAATCTTTAAAACAAGCCATGCTATTCTCGAAAGGTATTGTTAAGAGTCAAGAGTTATATACATATAGTAACCGGTAAAATCACACCGTCTAGACATTTTAGAATGAGACTAGGGTTGGCGTTATACTGTCTAGATACATTTTAGTATCGTTCGAAGTGAACTAAGCAGATCAATAAACATTGACAACATGACATCAAGGTATATCTTTACGTGTTACAAAAGTTGTCATTTTTGTATGTATGTCCTTATGTGAGGGTATATTTTCAAAACTACGCAACGGATTTTGATGCGCTTTCAAAGTCAAAGTATTTTTATTTTATTGTGTTCAAATAGGTACATAAGATGTTGAGATCAAATTAAAACAGGTTTCACTATGTCCTGCCATTTAGGCGTACAATAATGGTAGTGATTATAAATATATTATGCATGCAGTTTTCATTTTGTCATATAATAACAATGTCTTATGTAATAACAATATTGGAAAATGAAAATGCTTTTTTTTAATAGATGAAGTAACTAGTTCAAGAGGATGGCTTTATTGTATATGGTTTGGTTTCTAGACCCCACGCAGTGCATCCCCAGTCATTCTTATAAATGACAGATGACATTGCGATAGTCTAGGTTTATTCTTTTTTTTTATGAATAATTGCGTTAAAAACTTTCGACTTAAGAGGATACCAAAATAGCTTCGTGCATTTTTCTACGTACGAAGTTTTCATTGTTTCTTTAGATTGAATGGCTAGAGCTCTAATTTTTAAGTATAATTTTCAATATATGATCTAGGATCGCATAAACTCAGAAACGCGACTTCAAAAAGTTTTCTCGATAGAAAATCTTAGCGAAACAACCTCTCTAATTTTTTATTTTTTCATTTGTCGGTCTATTATCGCGTATTAACTAATAAAATAACTTTAAAAACATAAGTAACTATAATAGTTATATATATGGAAACACGTAAATCAGAATTAAAATATATTTAGTAGATTTTGAGTAAATAAGAAAAGTATCCCTAATTCTTCATTTTCTGGGCCTACTGGCTGTGTTACTATGTACGTGTCGGCGATGATATTGAATAATATTGATGTAGGCCCTTAAAGTAAATTTTATTAATCAAACAGTTGGTAACACTAAAACGTGTTCATTAATAAATCATCAATTTGATTTCACTATTGCTGGTTTCACTTTCACCTAACGTGTTTATGTCTTTACCTAGGGTATACTACATCGCTACTGCTTTTATATCACTGTTAGAACATATGCTTCCTTAGACGAGTAATATCGACATAGTGGTTGAACATTATATTGTTGTTTTCTATCAGCAAAACAATGATAGCAGCATTAACATACTAAATATCCTCCTCCATTCCAGCCCATTTACGTCCCACTGTTGGGCACGGGCCTTCTCCACTTTGGAGGGATTATGGTCTACTCTGCCGCGCTGATCAGGCTTGTTGGCACAGGGTTTATTTTCGAGTTTTCCGTCCCTCACAGAGGATTTTATTTGTGTGCAATATCCCTTAGCTGACTTTTACAGCACCCTTGGGTGGAGATGGGGTGGTGACACTTGTATTCTTTATCGGTCACCACACGGAGAATACTAAACATAGAAGTTAATAAAACTTAGCTTAATAAAATGTGCTTTTTTAAAATTTATGAACCTTTCACGCAATAACCTGTGATCCCAAAGTAAGCTATAATTCTATTACGTTATTGCACGGATATACTACAAACCTACAAATACTTTTTTGGTAAATACATACTTATAAAAAACATGTTAAATACATAGAAAGCACTCGGACGCAGGAACTACAAACATTTATATGACATTTCCATATCACATGTAAATATCACACAAATCATTGTACTGTGCGGGGATCGAACCTGCGACCTCGTGAATCTCGTCCGTTACATGAACCACTAGACCGCGAGTCCAAATATTTTAAACTATTTGTCGCAAATATTAATAAACCTCTGCTTATCCATGTGTAGTTACGGAGACAAACATATTTTATTAATAAAAGTACATCAAAAAGGAATAAAACAGCGTATTCATTTTGCAAAAGTCGAATTACTACACATTTTATTAGACTTTTAACTCAAGCCTCGAGGTCATCATATGTGCAGCATCTGTCTCAAGGTCAGACAATAGTCTAGGCGTCTTCAGTTTAATACTCCCAACGTGCCAAAATAATTTCTAAAGTAGAAAACATAACGGTTATTAACCTTTACGTGCAAATCATAGCGAGGTGAATTTTCTATCTCCTGTTTGCAATTGCAAGCTAACGTTTGAGTGCGTAAATACATTAGTCTGCTATCAAATCTGTTACACGAATTTTCTTTGTGCAAAAATTAAACTAGATATTTTTTGGAATTATTGCTTTATCATCAGTCCTTAATACATAATATGTGAGAGTACTATGGGTGGATGAAAAGTATTTCCAACCATTACGTAACGTAAGCACATGAATAAATAGAAAATAGATGATAATAAATAAATGCTAATGATTGACCAAAAAATTATTGACAAATGATCATTTGACAAACAACGTTTCACCAAATGATCAATTGACAAACAATACACTTGACAAAAGTATCATCTTACAAAAACTTACTTAGCAAATGATCCATTAGCAAACACTACACTTTACAAATGTGTTAAGTATTTAAGTATTTTATATTAATAAAGGGAGAAATGCCAATTCCATGAAAAGTCGTTTCTGGCACTTGCCGGCCGCTGCCGCGGCACGCTCGCTTTGCTCACTCGGCTCGTACGTTTGGGGTTAAAGTTCTAACCTAACCTAACCCAATCTAATAAAAAAGATATATATCTCAGACGAACAGGTTAATTAGTAATTATTACGCAAATAATGTAAAATATCATTTTTGTTTTCATTGTATCTATATTTAATAAAATATATCAATCAATAATTAAAGTATTTTCTTTTTAGGAAAATCCAGAGCAGTGGCTTTGCAAAAAAATAAGCAAATGAAGGTCATTTTAACAAGAATACCAAATTTTTAGACCAATAGTAGATTTATCTGATAACTCAGTTGCCAAATGTTAGTTTTGTAAAGTAATAATTTATAAAATGTAAATTTAAGTGTTGATCATTTGGCAAAATGAAACATTTATAAAATGATCAGTGGTAAAATGATCAATAGGCGAATTCATTGTTTTGGCAAACGTTTTTTGTCAAGTGTAGTTTTGCCAAATGACCTTTGGTCAAACAATCGGACACCTAAAAACTACGGTCAAGTATGGGTTGGATTTGCACACAAAGAGTTCCGTAGCGATATCATAATAAATTTGACAAAATCCCGACCCCGAATAACGAGAAAAGAGCAGAAGAACAATGAAGATGATTATTGTTGATATAACATTAACTGATATAAAAAAACTGTAAAATTTTCAGCTCTCTAGTTTTTACCGTTCCAGAGGTAAAGGTAGGTGACAGACGGGCGGGCGGACAGCCGACTCTCAGTAATAAGTTTTCTCGTTTTACCTTTTGGTACGGAATCTAAGCAAATATGGTAAACCTATATAAATCAATAACAATAACAAACGATGAATGTAAAGAGATACGTTGTAACAACGAGTACGCTATACAAGTCAGAAATAAAAGCAATTTGTATTAATAAAGTAACATTTAGTCTACATACTGGGACATACATCTTCATTTCACTCACGTTCAATTTAGTTCAATAGCAGTTGGATCAGTATTACCCTTAGAGCATTGATACAACAAGAGTCGACATTATAAGGCGACCCCAACAATGCGAGCAAGCGAAAACAATTATCATACACGTTCAGCGTAATACCCTCACAGATAACCAGTAAATATTCTAGAAAAATGTCTAAGTTTATCAACAAGAACAATGACCTGGTCCTAAATGAAACTAATCATATGGTCGTGTCATGGAAGTATGGATAATTCTTGACAAATAAAACATTTTAGAAAAAGATACTTCATGTAGAAATCATTTATTTCTTACACCAAACGTTTCTATTTCAGTAACTTGCCTGACGAAACTTTTACAGGAAATGGAAGGCTTTATTACAGCTAAATGAAATACGAAATAATTTTTACTTAAAGAAAATATTAAATTTGGATGTAGATTAAATTATAATACTTATTTTTTATTTAAACTAAAACCGAATGTAGAAATTTAAAATAAGATGTGGGATTTTGAAAAAAATGTTTGCTTTTTCAAGAATCTAATTGATATTAACTAACGTAGAAATATTATTACGGTATTTGATAAAACTTCCCTTCATCAAGATTCCACAGGAACAACTATAATTTACAGAAAAGATAAACACCAATTTTTTTTACTTATATCAGACCTTAGGAATAGGACTGAACGGTATATGACTGACTGACTAATAAACAAACCTTCCTCTTGAAACACTCTATTTATTAAAAATCCTGCATTAAAAATCGTTGCGTGGTTTTAAAAATCTATACGTACATAAGGACATAGGCAGCTGATGATTTAGTTTTATAATAAGTAATGGATAAAGCTATAAAAATCAATTTCATTAGTGACATTTTAGTTAATTTAATAAGTGATATTTCGTTCCACTAATAATCTCAAGAGGTGCAATCTGCTGTTTTCGCAGAACCACGCTATCAAAAGCGGTTGGACGACCGGCGACCTTTTAACTCTGACACCAGTATGACGATAAGTAATGCGAAAATTGATATCCCTGTTACTTGCTGTCGTCAATTATTTTAATTAGCATTTTGATTTTGTAGTATTATTACAGAGACCAACAGGAACAAATCAATAGCACTAATGAGGCATTATTGTCGCCTGTAGGGAATTTAGGTATCGACTAGTGCAAAGATCCCAATCACCAAGGAAAAGCATTTTATAGAAAGCGGCGCCAAAAATTCTAATGATGAGCACAAACAAATCTCTCGAGCACCTGCCTATCTAATTTGCTTCAAAAACAATTTTGTAATACTCTTAATTTGTGAGAAAAAATCGATAAATAGCTACATGAAAGCTACTTATTTACAAAGGTTTCAGTTAGCAACAAATATGGGTACAGTGGGTACGAGCTCCACACAAGCTTCACGATGCACAGTGTACATACAGGTGATAGTCTAACATTGAAGTCGATTGATAGAACATCTACGAGTATACATGAAACAGCAACCAAACAAAAGTTTACAAAACTCACGACAAATACCCAATTAGAATAGTAAGCTATGTACCAAATAAAATGATTATAACATATTTGTAAATAACAATTCAAATAACCAACAATATGTATATTACTACAAATAATTGGCATTACGTGGAAATTTTATTTTTAATTTTAATGTTTAAAAATATCTTCAACTAGTGCACACACCATTGTTATATCGTTAGCCAATCCGATTATTACATCCCACTAAGATATAAAATTACCAAATTCATGCGAAATATGCTTCGTGGAAAAGTTACGTAACATGTCGGTGTAGGTGCATATAAGTACTTGACACTATAGTACTTGCGAAATCGTCTGTGTGGAGAAAAATCATAATACATGTCAACTCTACCCAAAACAACTTCACGATAGGACGCACAAACGTATACTTATATTACAATACTGACATGCCTATTACTTGTTAATATCATTGTAATAAAAACTCATTGCAATGTTAGTACGACTATTTTTCTCAAGACCATTGATTTCAACATGTTCCTATTCGTGTCGAAGAAACTTACAAAACATCATCTTTAAACATTTAGATTAAAGTTTACGAGATTAAACAGCGATGCGCACATTTTACAATCATAAATTTGAATTCACCGGTTTTTATTTAAATGACGAGTATAACTCATAATAATTATGATTTGTATAGACCACTTTGTGTACAGACTTTATAAAATAGCAATGAAATACTCATGGATGCACAGGTATTCGTAACGCCCTACAATATTTTTATAGGCCTTACATAACAACTGAAGAGTTGTAGCGGATTTTCCATAAATATTGCTGTTTGAATATTGTGAATGACAAACAATTTGCCATTTCCTTCCTATCTAGAGCATAATGGAACAATTAGAACTTATCACATAATTACTACAGAAAAGACAAACCTAAAAATTTCAACCTCTAAAAATAATAAATTTACTGTACGGTATATCATTATGGTGTGTTTGGACTCCTCGGTATATATCTTGAAGCGAAGATCACTAGTGTAACATAATAATGAATATGGTATTGTGATATGTTAACTCAACTAATAAAACAGAAATTGCTTAGAAACAACCGTCAATAAACTCCTAATCTCTTTACCACATTGCCTTATTCTAAGTACCATAACACCAGCTGATTATATATGTATGTATCTTATAGCAATACACATAGTGCGTGCAATTGAGGTCACATTTTAATAATAGAATGCACTCGAATATAGTGGCAACGTGCAATTGATTTAATGTGTATGGCGTTCACTCATGGATTATACCAGTGAACAAAATTAGACAGAAATAGGGCTGCTATCCGTCCAGGTTTTCACAGATTTGTCCCAGTTTCAAGAAGACACCCCCTACAAGCCTTCCATCAGAGGCTTTTATGCGATATACGCTTTTGTTGTCAATGGGGATAAATAAAGGGATAAGGTGTTTAATTCGCCGCATTATTATTTTTACTGAGTTACCCGGGTAAAGACTATATTTCGCCATTTCGGGTTTTGTCGACTTTTTGTCATGTTGATCCGGCGTCGGCAATTCAAGCGACGGCGGACGACGGATAGGAACTATAGCAAAAGACCGTTAAGTGCGTTGTGCTACTGCTTCATATATGGTATGTAGGAAATAACGGTCGTGAAAAAATGGGTTTATAGCTGTCAAAACCATTTATAAGCCCGAAGCATTCGTCAACTGAACCGTCTGTGAAAAGTAACTAAGTATTGTCAAGGATTACCGAACATTTCTACTGTAATATTATTATTGCGAAAGTAATTCTGTCTCTAAGGTCGTCGCGCCAAAACTTATTAAATGAGCTTGGTACACAGATAGGCCAGAGCCTGAGAAAGGACATCGTCTACTTTAAAATGGGAGAAAACGTGATTCCAATTAGGTACCACCGCGGGCACCAGCTAGACTCTTATAAACTTGTAGCAGTATTCAGCGTTTTGAAGGCTTCCAATTATTACTTATATAAAATTTGTTAAATTACTCAACGGCTTTACGAGTAGTAATGTTATTTTGATTAATTTATACACGACTCGTTTCATTGTTAGTGCCGGAAGCTAGTACACATTTTTGACGAAAATTTACTTTGTATAAATTAATTTCACTTTTTATGTAATGACGTATATACTTAACATTCAGAACACATGTATTTGTCGCCGTAACATGAAAACAAAATTGCCTAAAAATCTGGCAAAGGTATTTTCAGCTATATTATTGCAGTACATAATTGTTTTCTAGGCTATAACGCGCCGTGGGCGAACGTAATCATAAGTTAGACTTAGGTACAATTCATTTTTATAAAAACTTCTTAAACCTCTTTTTTATAATATGAAAACTCAAATTGACCTAATTTAAATACTAAAATTCAAGGAAAATTTGTTTGTACGAACATTAGTCTATAAACATCGGACAAATTTACGAAATTCTACGAGGGGAGGTCCAAAAGTTCGTGGAATGGAGGGGATGGAGTGGGGATAGGGGCGCTCGCTTAGTGTCATACTAATTGGGGACTCATAATTAGTATATAAATGGAGTTTCAGCCATATTGCGTCATTCGTTTACGAACACTCGCCTGCTAAATACGTCAATCCGGAAGAAAACTGAAACTATGGAGAAAATTGAACACCGTGCGGTCATTAAATTCCTTACCAAGCAAGGAAAGAACGCTCAGACCATTTTGAATGAAATGGAAACTGTTTACGGGGAACAGTGCCCTAGTAAATCAATGATTTACAAGTGGCATGGTCTTTTTAAACATGGTCGGGAGTCGATTGAAGACGACCCCCGCTCAGGAAGGCCAGTTGAGGCCACCACATCAGACATCGTCGAAAAAGTGGAAAAAATTGTACTGGAGGACACCCGTTTGAAGAAAAAACAGTTATCTGCATTAGTTGGAGTATCAGATACCACCATTTTGCGAATCCTACATGACCACCTAGGTATGACAAAAGTCAGTGCAAGATGGGTACCGAGAATACTCACGCCGCTTCAAAAACAGCAGCGCGTCGAAGCGTCAAAACATTTTTTGGAGTTGTGTGGCGACGATCCTGGACCGATTTTGGAGCGAATTGTTACCGGCGATGAAACATGGGTTCTTCACTTTGAGCCTGAGTCCAAACAAGAGTCCATGCAATGGCATAAAAAGGGGACACCACCGCCAAAGAAATTCAAAGTGTCGGAGTCGGCTGGAAAGTTGATGGCTACTGTTTTTTGGGATTGTGAGGGGATAATACTGATTGATTATAAAGAAAAGGGCAGGACCATAACCGGAGAATACTACGCAACAATACTAGAAAAATTAAAGGATGCCATCAAAGAAAAACGTCGGGGAAAATTGACCAAGGGCGTGTTGCTCTTGCAAGACAACGCGCCGGTTCACAAGAGCAAAGTTGCAATGGCTGCTCTACACACGCATGGCTTCGAATCACTAGTCCACCCACCCTATAGTCCAGATCTGGCCCCAAGTGATTTTTATTTGTTCCCCAATTTAAAAAAAGACTTAAGGGGAAGGAAATTTTCCGACGACAATGAGGTAAAGGAGGCAATTTTGGCTCATTTTGAGGGAAAAGATAAAAAATATTTTTACGATGGTTTAGAAAAATTAATTCATAGATCTAATAAATGTATTCAGCTTAAGGGTGATTATATTGAAAAGGAAAAATAAATTTACTGTTTCATTTTTACTAAAACCCTTTCATTCCACGAACTTTTGGACCTCCCCTCGTATTTGCGTTATATCAATATTTACTGGTATAGCACCATACTGTTATAATTCTCTCAGGGGCAAATCGGTATCGGTAATTCCGGTGAGACTGGACTACGAGGCTAACTTGTCATATTGCACTCATATGAATTAAAGTCTTGTCTGTTTTTCTTCCTAACAAAAAGAGTTTTAATTTTATTGGTATATTCTTTTGGGTATGTACAATGTACACAGATTATGCTCAGATTTTTTGATACGATTCTTTTTTAGTTTAATGCGGATAAGTCGACACAAAATTTTAACAGTTGTCATTTTAGGAACATTTTCATTTGTCTTTTGGTATTAATAGTTACAAAATAGAACTGAATGAATAAATATTGTAACTGCAAAATACATAGAGAAATTACAATCAAGATATCCTCGTATCGTATCTATGTTTAATGTTCCGGACTGATTTCACTTTCGGATGAGCACCGTGACTGCTCATATGTGAAATGTATGTCAAAATGTGGCCGAGTTTGCGCCAACTGACACCAGATAACATTGAATCACTTAACACCAAATCAATTTCTTGTATTTCAATACAATGTGTTTAGTTTCAAATAATACCTAACGAATTTTCTAATTAATTCAGAGCCAACTAAGCTGAATGTAACCAAATCAACAGCAACAAAATTGTGTAACAATTTTACTTCTAATATATAAAATTCTCGTGTCACAAAGTTCGTTCACATACTCCTCCGAAACGGCTTGACCGATTCTTATGAAATTTTATATGCATATTCAGTAGGTCTGAGAATCGGCTACTATCTATTTTTCATACCCCTAAGTGATAAGGGTTGTCCACCCTTAACAGTCTTATGCAATACAACGTTTGCCGGGTCAGCTAGTGGTATAAAAATCCACACAAGCACGAGTTAGACTTCACATAAACAGTTTCGTACGATTATCATGATAATATAATAATATTAGTTATGCCGACCGCGCGACCGCAAATAACACCAAGTAACGGGACCCCATATAACGGTATAAGGGCAGGAGAATGATGATGATGAGAATTTCTTGTTGTAGCATCAATAACACAAACTGTAGAATTTTTGTGCTTTTGACTTAGGCCATTTGCAGGCATAGCAATGTTAGCTTATTTTCAGCTGTCTAGCTATCACCGTTTCAAAGATACAGCCTGGTGACAGACGGACGGACGAACAGTAAAAGTCTCAGTAATAAGGTCCCGTTTAATTTAGAGTACGAAATTATATAAAACTATCACCGCTCTTCAATTTCATCCACATAAACTTTTTTTAAGATTTTTTGTCACGAACGAACCGCGCTAACTAAAGAATATGTTCACACAGAAAATTATGTAAATTAGCACAGCTTTTTACTAGTAGTCTAGTATTGCGCTTAGCAATATAATAATCAATACTTTTTTTATTTAAAAAGCTGTCCTGACGCAATATAATCGATTTAAACTCTTTTGGATCTTGGCATCTGCTATGCCCAAAATGTCTATTGTCTATGTTGAGATAATATCAGTATCCGGTAGCATTGATTCAATAGTCGGTATACTAAAACCCAGGAAAATAAGTCCTACGTAATTTAACATAATATTAAGATTATCTTAGAAAATAACTTCACACCACGATCCGAAACTCGAAAGGCATAGCAGTTTGTACGAAGAGCATAAGTCGCAATAGCCTAGTAAAAGGTAGAAAGGTAGAGGCCTTATAGGTAAATCGACACATATAATAATCATATAGGTACAACATCACACTAAATATAGTTCACATAATCTAAGAAGTCACTTAAATACATATAGGTATGGGACTATAATCACAGGATTGCGGCTCTTCGAATCTGCTTAATCTTGTTATAAAAGAAGAAGACGTTATTTGTGTATGTGAAATCCTATGTGAGCTTATATCTTCAAAACTACGAAACGGAATTTCATGCGGTTTTTTTTTTAATAGATGGAGTGGTTCAAGAGGATACCTTTTTTGTAAAGGTTTAGCGTATATTTTCAATAAACGCGGGTGAAATCGCGGGCATTAGCTATTTAGGAATAATTGCTAAAATATACTAAATTGAACTAGATGATGACAAGCGGTTTTCAACCAGAAATTTAAGTAATCATTTTTTTTTTCTAATAATGAGATGATACTTCTTAGATTAGGTGAAGTTAGTTAAAACACACAGCAATTAATAATAGTAACTTACCGTAGATGGGCGGCTGTCTAAGAAATGATCGTAGATGGCCAAGCCAGCGATTGCTAATAGAACTCCAGTGTGGAATCCAGTCATGAACAATCCGACGTACTGGATCAACATCGTGATCAATCCAAACAGAAGTCCAGCGCACAATGCTACAACTGTATAACAAAGAGACACATTCCAACAATGTAATATGAAACGGGTTAACATCACATAATCAATTATAGGTGAGAAAACTATCCACCCATCTGTCAGCCTTTTATCGTAAACAAAACTAGTCTTATGCATGTTCTACTCGGTCACTCCCCAAAGTAAGACGTAATTCCTCTTTATACATTTTTGACACTTACCAACGTTACCGTAAGGTGGCATCAGGTACTCTTGCAGACATATTAAATACACGATAGCAGATCCAAATGTAAATCCAGTTAGAAACATACTGGCTTTGAAACAACGATAACCTAAAACAAAAACAAGAATGCATAGTAAAAGATAATTTAACGAAAAAATACCTTTATATGAAATTCTCATGTTAGCTAGTTACCAAACTCCTACAAAACGGTTTGACTGATTTTTATGAAATTTTGATAACAATCGAAAAGGTCTTATATCAACATGTATTTTTTATACCCCTAAATCATAACTAATGGAATGAAATGAAATGAATATCAAAAACTCTTACAATTTTTTTTTTTAAACAGATATGTACTTACTCTTATAATATAACAGCTGTTTGAATTATGAAAAATATTTTTTTTTTAACAAGATCACAATTTTTTAATTGGTAAACTTTTTAATATATATTAGTAGCTAAACATTGCATTTTAAATTTTTAAATTTCATTCACTCTAGCTCAAGTTCGAGGTTTTAAGGTTTTTAACGCCCCAGGCGCTCCACTAATACATTCAATTCATTCATTCGTCGTCACCAAATCATAAATGAGAAGGGTGTGTGCAACTGCAAGGCAAAGGCCGAAGTAACATATAATATGAAAAATACTGTAAACAAATGTGTATATTTCCCAAGTATAAAGATGTATTAGTATAAAAATATCGGCAGTTCACGGAAAATAAAGATCTTTAGTTAAGATTGACTTGAACATAGTGACATCGACGGATTGAATTTTATTGTAATGCATAATTTCAATGAGCATGAGGCGTAAAGTCAAGGTCAAAACACAAAAATCATCATCATTAACATAAAAATAATATTCAATGAAATAATTTCAAGTGTTTATTATCTATCTAATATATAAAATTCACGTGTCACAGTGTTAGTTACCGTACTCCTCCGAAACGGCTTGACCGATTCTTCTCAAATTTTGCATACATATTCAGTAAGTCTGAGAATCGGCCAACATCTATTTTTCAAACTTTTTTTTTAGTATGGCAAAACAACGTTTGCCGGGTCAGCTAGTATTATTATATAGTAACCAATATCACATGACAAGGCCGAAGAATTCATGTCATAATAATCATATTAATGTTGCCTTTAACTACTCGGCGGGGAACTCATTCCATCAACAGGCTATCAAGGTTATGAGCGGGCTTTAAATCAATTTACATCCCACAATAAAGTCACCAAGAAAGCTCATATAAATAAAGACTATCTCTGAAGTAAACTGTTTTCTCAGACGGTCAGCGGTTCAGGTTTTCAGATATGACAAGAATACTCACTCACTGTTAACTAGATTAGCTTAAAATAGTACCTAATTATAACGATAACAAAGACTCCAACAAGTACCTACGAACTAATACATTACAATTAATTATTCTCACTCTATTAATTATTAAGCAACGTACCTACTTTTTATGGCCACTACGAACAAAAACGAGAAGTCTAGAAATTCGCACGCTTGAGAGAACCACACAAGTATCTTGAATGTGCTCCCTTTGGGCGTGTAGTGTAATGAATAATAATCATGCAACGGAACAGTCAAACTTCAAAAAATTAGAAGAAAATTAGATACACAAGATTTTATAATAATAAATATAATAACAAACATACTAAAAAAAAAGGTTTGAAAAATAGATGTTGGCCGATTCTCAGACCTAGAGGATATGTACACAAAATTTCAGGAAAATCAGTCGAGCCGTTTCGGAGGAGTACGGTAACTAACACTGTGACACGTGAATTTTATATATAAGATATTAAAGTTTTAGCATTAACCAGTGTCTTTATCTTTATACAGACGAATACTTAATAAGATAGATACCTAAAAGATAGACTATTTTAATTGCTATAACCTTAGAGTACAAATCAGGCAGCTACACACGATGTTCTCTATGAAAAATAAACTGTCACGTCGCACACATCTGTAAAGCATTTTAATTTGTCGCTATGCACGCCCCGGTCAAAATCGCCTCACGCTCACTAAGAGACAACAGCATCATCCATCATCCTCCTGCCCTTATTCCATTATTTGGGGTCGGCGCAACATGTCTTTTTCTTCCATAGTCTTCTATTAGCCGTCATGTCTGTGTCAACTCCTCTTTCTTTCATGTCCTCTTTCACACAGTCCATCCATCTTTTCTTAGGTCTTCCTCTAGACCTTTTTCCTTCCACATTTATACTCAGAACTCTCCTAACGACATTACTTTCCTCTCGTCTCATAACATGCCCATACCAGGACATCCGCTCATTCTTCAATTTTTCAGTCACTGGCATCACTTTCAGACTTCCTCTAATATATTCATTCCTTATTTTATCCATTCGCGTGACGCCACACATCCATCTCAACATTCGCATAAATATACTAAGAGACAACATCGTCCGTACACAATGAGTATGATCATTGTTCTCGTATCTTTTTTAGCGTGGGTCGCCTTAAAACATCACCTCCTGTTGGATTAGTGCTCTAAGGCTTGTTACTCATTAAAACAATAATATATTATGCAAATTGATAAACAAAACTATATTCCCTAAAAATTGGTCAAGTGCGAGTCGGACTCGCGCACGAAGGGTTCCGTACCATTATCTATGCAACATAAGGCAACGTTATTAGTATCGAGCAAGAAACGGTAAAAAAATCATGTTTGTTGTATGGGAGCCCCCCTTAAATATTTATTTTATTTTATTTTTAGTATTTGTTGTTATAGCGGCAATAGAAATACATCATCTGAAAATTTCAACTCTCTAGCTATCACCGTTCTTGATATACAGCCTGGTGACAGACGGACGGACGGACGGACGGACGGACGGACGGACAGCGAAGTCTCAGTAATAGGGTCCCGTTTTTACCCTTTGGGTACGGAACCCTAAAAATGGTTGTTCTCCGTGCCAAATAATTTATGCTGTATAACAAGGACTTTTCAATAGAAACAATGAGGCTTTTACCGGGAGCAAATTAAAAAAAAAAGTTTAAAATAGGTTCAATAGATGTCGCTGTATACTGTTAATGTACACCAAAGAGCAAGTAAAATTTATGGTTTTATACATACACAACATAATATACTATATACTAGCTATATACTAACATATAATACACAAAACAAAATGTATACAACACTCATACTGAATAATAAATAAAATTGCATTGTAAAGTTTAAGTAACGTTCCGTTTCACGTATTAAGAAGAACTCGCTTGTACAGGGGCACCATACAACGCCATCTGTTGAGCATTTTTTACACCATTTTTAATTTTTTAATTCATCTGTCAGAAAAAGCCTCATTGGTGTAATTTTCAGTAACTCAGCTTTTAAAATGTTAATTTTAAAAGCTGAATATTAATTCGTAAATTATCCTTTTACTTCAATTTATAACACGTATGAGGCCCAATACTTGAAGATATTCTGTAACTTTATATCCCGAAAAGGTTTACTGTTTAATTATTTAGTCAGTTTATGCAGTCTGCATATTTGAACTATTTTTATGACATTTATCGATAAATACTCTGTCCTTGTAATTCTTATCGTAACAGTGTATAATATACGTAGACTTTAATCTTTACAATGACTATGCTATCAAATGCAAAATTTTACTCAAATGTCCCTCTTTTGCAAATAAAAAAGGACTACCTTTATTATATTATTACCTACTACCAAAACTTAGGCAGATATTATATGGCCTTCCAATTTTGCTTTTAAACTAATTAAGCGTTCGATACTGAAGTAGGATATTATTCATTTTTATAACGTGTTAACTACAACAGTCGAAATAGAAATAAAGTGATTTTTGGGTAATGTATTCGGAATATTATATAGTAACTAGCTGACCCGGCAAACGTTGTTTTGCCATACTAAAAAAAAACCAAAAAGGTTTGAAAAATAGATGTTGGCCGATTCTCAGACCTACTGAATATGTATGTAAAATTTGAGAATAATCGGTCAAGCCGTTTCGGAGGAGTACGGTAACTAACACTGTGACACGTGAATTTTATATATTAGATAATTATCTTATATATAAAATTCACGTGTCACAGTGTTAAATTTTTTCTAAGCAAATTTGCTTGGTCAAAAGCTAAAAACGCGCTTGAAAATCGTGAATATTTTTTTTATTATTGCATTGTCATCGATCTTTAATGTGTTCAAAATTTCAGAACAATCCGACTACTGCAAATCGGTAAAAATTACTTTCCAAGATTCCATTACATAGATTAAAACTAGTGTTGCCCAAATTCAGTCTTGGTCTTGCAGTCTTGGTCTTGTTCTTGCATTTTTGCAAGACCAAGACCAAGAACAAGACCGCGTATTTTTAGCAAGACCAAGACCAAGACTGACCGTGCAAGACTTGAGCAAGAACAAGACTAATCTGGCAAGACTCTTGCGTCTTGCAGCTAGGACTTAGCGCTATTTCACGGAGTAGTTAGGTATAACAGTTCGGTGTATAGTGTACGCTTAGGAATTCTATGAGACGCAAAAAACTGTATCAAAACTGTATAAAAAACTTAATTTTTAATCCTAATTTTATGCAAGGAATACTAGTTATTTTACCAGCAACATATGTTCCCGTGAAACTAGGCTTATTGCCGATTCTTTTGATATGCATATGTTAATAATTAATTAAATAAATAAAAAAAAACAATCAAATTCACGGCTAGCGTCCAGGCGCCTGCTCTAACAAAAGGTCGATCAGATTCGCAATTTTGTTTTTATAATAAGTATTTTAATTATAAAAGTGTTTGAGTATGTTTATTTTATAGTAATTTACTAATATTTTAATAAAAACACGTAAATTAAATAAACACAAGACAATAAAAGTTTACGACATGAACGATTTCTTTGTTTACCCGGCACCTACATTTTGAAGACCAAATTATAGTCGATCTAATTCGTGAAACTCAAGCACTTATACAACGTGAAACAAAACTCCTGTGTTATGCTTGAAACCAAGCATTCTTTAGGTCATCAGTAATGACTACGTGAAGTTAGAAATTAACTTGCATTATAATTTAATACGATTTTTGATGTTGTAAGTTTTTGCAAAATTTTTACGTTGCACAACCCTAATCAGCTGTTTTTATGAACTTTATTTGACCTAATAGTGATCATGTCCCGTAATAGAGATTAACGTAATATGCCTAACTGCTCATTTCCTCTGTGAGGAAAATTGTTTAAAATTTTTCCATGATGGTGAAGAAAATTTTGTTGGATGTTGATGGAAGAAAAGCGAGAAGAATATAAAAAATATTTTGAGGAGTAATATTACCGAAAAAATAATGAATAATTGCATGTCGAAGATGACGAACGTGAATTGAGGAAAAGTTAAGTGTCAACTACTAGCAAAATGTGACGAGGGGAGCGAAGATATTGGCATATTAACGATGATACTTATAATTTTTCATAAAATTATGTTAGGTAAAAAAGTCACATATGCGACTGTCCACTCTAAATAATTTAATCACTTTTGACGAATCGTGATTGGTTAATATTAGAAATACGTCAACCAATTGTATTACTTTATTGGCTACTTGAGTCCTTTGTAAAGAGCGACACCTTTGTCAAAAGAAACCGACTTCCTTTGATGTCAATGTGCCGCCCGCGCCGCTCCGATAGTCGGGGAATAACCGACATGAAGACACGTGTACATAGAGATGGGTCATCTCTATTATGTATAGGTATTTTATTATATTTTATTGTATCAAATCAATACAACGCGAACGGGGTAAAATACTAGATCATACGATAAAGTGATCGTCGTATCGTATCGCTGGTGTTTATTTAATAAACATCGTATTGTAAAACATGGTCTGTCCACAACAAATATTATTCATATTGGCTTATAATTATTCGTTGTAACATTTTCTTATAAACTTATTTCATTCCATTGAAATCCGATAAACTTTTTTACATGCTAGTAATAGTTACTCAAATTGCAAACACAATATGGTTGTAGCTAAGATACGATTTCAGGAGAAGTTTCGTAATAAATTGTAGGTTAATATACGAATTTGATAGCACATAATTAACACATAGTATTGTTTTTACCGATACAAATATTAAGTGTATTCTATTGTATCGAATTACCATAATATCGATATGTATGTGGGCATAGCTAAAGTGCATGAGCACAACCCTTTTACAGTATTATAGGTACCTAGGTAATGACAAAAATTATCTTAGAGCCAGCACGTGCCGAGGCGGCGCGGTAAAAAGCAAGGAAATGTACTATAAAAAAATTGGTCAAGTGCGAGTGGGACTCACGCACGAAGGGTTCCGTACCATTATCTATGCAACATAAGGCAACGTTATTAGTATCGAGCAAGAAACGGTAAAAAAAATCAGTTTTTTGTATGGGAGCCCCCCTTAAATATTTATTTTATTTTATTTTTAGTATTTGTTGTTATAGCGGCAATAGAAATACATCATCTGTGAAAATTTCAACTCTCTAGCTATCACCGTTCTTGAGATACAGCCTGGTGACAGACGGACGGACGGACGGACGGACGGACGGACGGACGGACGGACGGACGGACGGACGGACGGACAGCGAAGTCTCAGTAATAGGGTTTCCGTTTTTACCCTTTGGGTACGGAACCCTAAAAAGTAATTTAATACATAGTTAATTTTTTAGCACATGTAAGCTTATAAAGCGTAAATGTTTATTAAGAAACAGTTACTCCCATGGAAAACGGCATATAGCTCAGTTGATCACCATGTGGCAGTTAATTTTTCGAATTTCTCATCAAATCTTCAGACATTTATTAATCTGATTGTTCTTTACTATGGCTATGTTAATTCAAGCTCACAATGTTCCAATTCTAATACGTTTTTCTAAGATCTAAAGTAAACTTTAATAAATAGCAATAGTCTAATAGGTAATTGCAAGACTTGCAAGACTCTTGCTGCAAGACCAAGACCAAGACCAAGACTGGGAGCGCAAGACCAAGACCAAGACCAAGACCAGGTGTATTGGAGCAAGACCAAGACCAAGACTGGCTAAGTCTCGTCTTGTTCTTGCATTTGGGCAACACTAATTAAAACATTACTAAATACGTACGGAGCTAATAAAAGGGTGTTAGTAAAAATACAAAATTTGATATAATCAGACACAATTTTATGAAGCTTACGTGGAAATTACCATAAGTTTTGAAGTAGGTACAGTAGGCAAAGGTTTACTTTGAAGATAGATGTAACGTACTTTATGATTATGTATGGTTTTATTACAAGCATCCTCTAATGATAATCATGTTTCACCAAGTATACACATAATTTATGTAGCCTATAGAATCGAGTAAAGTACTGCAATGAAAAATAATGACAAAAAGTAGAACAACATAATCTCTGAAAATATCTCAACATTCACTGACAATGTTCTGAACAAGTCGGTCTTGGACTAACACTTTATTTACACATGAAATATACTCGCACATATGCTATAGCTAAAAGGCGTGTTGGTCAGTGGCATATGATCTATCTGTACGTGAAACTAGGCTTTCATAAAGTCGTTTAAGGAACAGTCAATCATAAAAATAGATGTCTTCTTTGAACCCAAAAACATAGTTTCTTGAAAGTCATCTTAATATGGATAATCTGAGCTAATGGTGCTGGGCCGCAGCCGCCGCAGTTAATGTATATCCCAGGGTGCTGTAAGAGCCAGCTAAGGGACAATATACCTAAGCAGTTAACGTCTACAGTGAGTGAAAATTAGAATCGAAACCCTGTGTCAATACGCCTGGTCAGCGTGGCACATTAGATCATAATGCTTCCAAAAGTGGAGGAGGCCCGAGCCCAGCAGTGGGACATTAATGGGCTGGAGAGGAGAGAGGAAGAGGAGCTAATGGTACACCATACATTTTCTTTTCAGATTGTATTGTACATAATTTATTCCAGTGACAGAACTAATAATCCAATGGTTGGCCACATATATGGCAGCTTTGTAATAAAGATGGGAGGAAGGTATCTAATTAAAAAGTTTATCAAGTAAATCAAGTAGGCATTTGGTACAGGGAAACCCCAAATAAAATGAGGTGGAATGTCTTGCCACCATCTTTAAGAAAATGACGAAAGCGCATGACTGCCGACTATGACATGAAACATGAAAGAAAAATACATCGAGGCAACTCTAGGCGTTGGGAAAGAGGCAGAAAAATGATGTTGATGATCGAACTAGCAGTCACATACATCGATTTGCTATTAATATGTAAGCCGTATCAAATTTTTACGTAACGACATGTTCTTGAGAGTTTATTTACATTTATATTGAAAGATAATTGAATATTTAACATTTAAAAGGCAATCAGATACGCAACTATTAATTAAATTAATAATGATGCAATCGTGTCACAAATGAAAGTTAAATTTCTATATCGTAATTTTTAAAGATACCTTATCAAGGAAAGTTTTACAAGCATTTTTATTACATACAAGCTGTTGTCCGCGATTTCGTTTAAATGAAATTTTGGATGACTGAGCAGTAAGAAACTTAAAACAGGTTTTACCGAAGGAATTAGATAATATTCCGGGATAAATTGTAGCTTATACTTTATGTGCGATCTCTACCAACGTAACACTGAAAACGGTATTCAGTTCCATGCAGTAGTTTTGGTATGTGGCGCGTACGAACATACAGACAGAAAAAAATTCTATGAACCATTGTTTTGGCTTGTGTTACGCCAATAAAGACCGCTTATCCAATTCCATTTTCAATATGTTCAGAGTACAGATTTTTTTTATTTTATATTTAAGTTACTTTATTACCATTCGTTTCTAAATACATAATAATTCCTATTAGTTTCCTGGAGTTAAAAACGCTCGGATCTTAGTTTTAAAGTAAAACATTTGTTTTAGTTTGCACTCACTACTATCAAATGTTGTTGAAATAGATACTTTTTCTTTATATGTAATATGTACTAGGGATAATAAAATACATCCTTGCTTAACCACCTTAAGTCCGACTATAGCTTAGCAAGTATTCACTATTGCAGCCGATTTTTAGTTCAGAACGCGTAATTCTGTATATGAGATATTATTATGAAAAGTTCTAGTCTTTAATCATTTTAACATTAGTATTTTTTTTTATTCTGTGCATTACGCGTAACGCAATATTTCTAACAACTATTTACTCTCAGTATGACTTGAATCAATAACAAGAAAAATTGGTTGCTTGACATTGACACGGGACTGTTCCAATTTAAATTTTACCAGTAATACAATGACATGATGTCCTTGTAACGGAAAAGTCCTACATAACTTAATTACGTCATTCAATTCTATAGTGGTGTGGTGATAACCATTCATATAATATTAACAAAGCCTATAAAGTTTTAGTATTAAAGTCTTTATTTAATTATTGCTTCGTGGCGTAGTGGTTCATGTAATGGACTGCCGTTCACAAGGTCACGGGTTAGATTCCCGCTTGGGACAATCATTTGTGTGATATCCATAAATGTCATACAAATGTTTGTACTACGTCTGGGTGTTTCTATGTATTATAAGTATGTATTTACAAAAGAAAAGTAGTTTATGTATTATATCCGTATTCTGGTACCCATAACACAAGCATAATAAGCTTAGCTTGGCACCAGCGGGCGTATTATGAGCTTTTTAAAAATCATGCAAGTTCCAGGCCGGCCGTTCACTGCCTGGCTAAATTACGTAATAAGGCAGATATAAAACATTTAGTTGAAAATTTTTAGTTAGTACTTAAACTTTTAGTTGTACCTTTTCTATAAGGATATTAATCTATGACTGGTTTAGCGAACTGACTGGCTGGGAGTTATGTACATATTGCGAATTTGGCAGGCAGTTCAATTCACGGCGAAAGCTGCCTGGAAATAAGAGCTCATAATACGACAGCAGAGGACGTTGTGTGAAATGTCCATGAATATCTTATATCTTATATATAAAATTCACGTGTCACAGTGTTAGTTACCGTACTCCTCCGAAACGGCTTGACCGATTCTTCTCAAATTTTGCATACATATTCAGTAGGTCTGAGAATCGGCCAACATCTATTTTTGAAACTTTTTTTTTTAGTAAGTATGGCAAAACAACGTTTGCCGGGTCAGCTAGTCTTATATATAAAATTCACGTGTCACAGTGTTAGTTACCGTACTCCTCCAAAACGGCTTGACCGATTTTTATGAAATTTTACATGCATATTCAGTAGGTCTGAGAATCGGCCAACATCTATTTTTCAAACCTTTTTTTTTTAGTATGGCAAAACAACGTTTGCCGGGTCAGCTCGTTTATTTATATTTATTTATTATAATTATCTGTATTTTTGTGCACCTACAACTACCGCTACTTCCTATAAACATCTCTATCCAAAGGTTGCCTGGTAGGTAGAGATCGCTATTAGCGATAAGGCCACCCATTGTATTTTTCTTAGTCTTGAGATAATTTGTTGTAACAATATTTTTACGGTGTACAATAAAGAATATGTATATAAATAAATAAAAAATTAATAAAGCCTTTAGCATTTCCTATAAAACGCGGATCTTCTGTAGTCGACGCGATAGGAATGTCCACATTTTCATTTCCAAAAGCCTAATTAACAAGCTCCTTTAAAAACATCAGACGCTAGGTGTCTGCTCCAAAAGTGAACAAAAAGACACCATTACTATTACCTTTTTTTTGATGGAGCTTTTAATGTAACTATTTAAATCCTACGTTTCTGAGGAGTTTGATAACTAACAAATTAAAATTATAGATTTTTATATTATTAGATAATTATTTAATTACATAAATAAATCAAAATACTACAGTTATGTTTTACAAGGTAAAAAAGGCAAGGCTTGCTTTATTAAATACTTAACAAGAGCACTTCTTTCAAGAAAGTTAACTGACCAAATTATTCTAAATACTAATAATATAAAGCTGAAGAGTTTGTTTGATTGTTTGTTTGAACACGCTGATCTCAGGAACCACTGGCCGCCCGGCCGATTTGAAAAATTCTTTCAGTGTTAGATATAGCATTTATCGAGGAAGGCTTTAGGCTATATAACACGCTACGACTAGTAGAAGCGAAGCAGTAAAACGGAGAAAATTTTCTAAATTCCACGCGGACGGAGTCTTGGGCAGCAGCTAGTTCTAAAATAAAATACAAAGGTCACTCACCAAATAACGTATATACTATTCCAAATGCGATATACATGGCACATATAACGCTTATGATTGGATCATATTTGTAATCAATGTAACTGCAATGTGAACCTTCAATACGGGGCCCGTTGAACTTCGTAGTCATGTTGGGAGGGCTCCTCGTAGCTGGTGGCACAAGTTGACCGACCGATGTCATCTTGTTCAACTAATATCTTAGATTAGATCTTGATATCTTCGCAGCTGATCTATAGAA
Source organism: Orgyia antiqua (assembly GCA_916999025.1). Taxonomy (NCBI): domain Eukaryota; kingdom Metazoa; phylum Arthropoda; class Insecta; order Lepidoptera; family Erebidae; genus Orgyia; species Orgyia antiqua. The sequence goes on along the minus strand of OU779863.1, from coordinate 4,851,328 downwards.
AAAAATATTAATGAGAGCATTTTACCATGACAGATTCAAATATAGGGAAGTTTTCTAATCATGACTCATTCATATGAGGGTATATTTGTAAGCGCGACCCATAACTCATTCAAATGAGAGTAGTTTTATAATCATGACATAACACATTCAAACGAGAGTAGTTTTATAATAATGACCCATAACACATTTAAATGAGGGTTGTCCTATAATCATGACTCATTCAAATGAGAGTAGTTTCATAATCATGACACATAACACATTTAAATGAGAGTAGTTTTATAATCATGACTTATAACACATTCAAACGAGGGTAGTTTTATAATAATAACCCATAACACATTTAAATGAGGGTAGTCCTATAATCATGACTCATTCAAATGAGAGTAGTTTCATAATCATGACTCATAACACATTTAAATGAGAGTAGTTTTATAATCATGATCCATAACACATTTAAGTAAGGGTAGTTTTATAATCATGACCCACAACTCATTCAAATGAGGATAATTTTATTTATAATCATGACCGTAACTTCCGCAAATCAGGGTAGTTTTATAATCATGACCCATAACAGATACAAATGAGGGTAGCTTTAAAATCATGACCCATAACACATTCAAATGAGAGTAGCTTTATAATCATGACGCATAACACATTCAAATAAGGGTAGTTTTATAATCATGACCCATAACTAATGACTACAACTGCATAATGTAACAGGATATGGTATTACCAGTTAATCTGACATAGTAGATTTCGCAAACAAACTTAACTTTTACAAGCCTCATACAAGTATGTCATAAGGAATAGAAGACCTATTTTATTAAACTTTGATTAGCTATATACAGTATGATGCTGATATGAAATTATCTGGTCTGGAATACAAATGTCATCATCCGTCTATCTAGGGTGTGTAAGAGCCAGCTATGGTAAGAAAGAAACATCCAATGTGAGAAAAGAAAAGCCTAAACTGACATTCTATATATGTATATCTAATGTGACCATTTTTTCTTTGACTCAAAACGGGACATCGGTTTGTAAGTACATAAACTAAAATTTAATGAAAAAATAACACTTTTTAAGTTATTTATTCACAAAAAGCTAGTAGTGTCATAAAATATTAGGTTTATTTATATCTATCAGAAAAACAATTTTTCTTTAATATATACTCTGGGCATTTCTTTTTAATATTAACCTTCATTATCAACATCGCTTTTAAAACTGATACCTGTAACTGAGTGTTCTCAGACGTCCACCATTTGTTGATTACGGAAAATACTCTTTCTACTGGAGTTCGGTTTCTGAAAACGGGTCAATTTTGCGTAGTAGAGGTAGTTTCGGAGACACTGGGACTCGTAGTTGTAAAAAGGGACATTATACAGACTTATAATGTCCTAAAATAGAGTTGGGCCCAGTATTGGGAAATTAATGAGCTGGGATCTAATCTGTTACTAATGATATAACTCTACACAGCATTCTACATTTTTTGTACTGTGCAATTAACACAACACAAAAAATAAACATGTGCCATGAATACACACATAGAGACACAGAGAAGAAATATTTCTATTCACAACAAATATTTGAGTTGTGCGTCGAGGTTAATGCATTAGAGCAACAAAATCCACAAAGTTCTACGTATTTATATGTAACTACATCATGCTAAAGCACTGCATGGATTGGAATAGTGTTTCCATAATAGTAATGCTAGATATATTTTTTTTATATTTTTATTTAAGGAGCTTAATCAGTTTTTTGATTATATTGCTCCATTATAACTTCTTAAAAATAGCACAAATTTAAAATTATGTGCGCCTTTTTATACCAGTGATAACCATCTTATACAATATAATGCAGTCTCTGACAGAGGGCTAGACAGGCTGCTGTTGCATGCTCCCACGTTAGATGATAGAAATCCTAAAATATATTATTTGACCAAAAATGCTGACAATTTCAAATTCACATGTTATGGTGAAAAATCAGTTGTAAGGAAAATATTATTTTTAATACTTTCAAGCAATATTAAGGGTAAAGATCATCTTTTTTCAAAATTTATTGTAAAATATATCAATAAAGCATTTATTTTAAACATTTTTATTTGAACAATCAGGCACAGCTTTCTTAAAAAAAATTTTATTTTACATACGTAGGTAGTTTGATAGGCATAAAAAAATTATCTTTTATTTAAATTTTAAAATCGCCTTTGTAGTACATACTTTAGAGGCATGACCACAAATAATATTAAAATGCAGTGATGAAATTTCCTTTTAAACTATTTAGTAGACTGCTTGTACGTAACTACCTAATAAGTCTCAAATAAAAAAAAAGATATTTTAATACTTAAAGCAGAATTAAAAAATTACGGCAAAACAAAAAACACTTACCGATTCTACGTCATGTGTCGATTTCACATTGTAAGTTCAAAATAACACCCGAAGGACTGGTACACAAATATAACAACAAAATGCTGGTAAAAGTTATTTTTAAATTGAAACCATTGTTTATAAATAGCCACGAATTAACACATTTACTGCCTGTGCAAAAGGAAAATGTGGAATAACAAAAGGTATCCCCGAAGTTTTCTCTTCCACTTCAACATTGAATTTTTTTAATCATAGTGATATTAAATTAGTGATGTCTATTGCATATTTCAAAACCGGACTTTAGCTACATTTATCGGTTATACAAATAGTTAATATCGATTACCTAGTTAGTGATCTAATAGTTATTTAAAACATTTGTACACAACATGTTTAATAAGTAAAATAAGATTAATCTAATGTATAGAAAGGGGCCCAAACAGATTCGAGATTTAACAGATTACATAAATACGACAAAGAAACTAATTTTTTATTAAATTAAATTAAGCATAGGCCATTTTAGTGTATTTGGAAATCGTCATTAAGAATATTTAAATCAATATAACTAGGTTAGTCTCGAGGTTATTGGCTTCTGATTAATTAATTGTAAAAAGTGTACCTGATGCAGTTTTGTTTGATTCCAAATTCTAACCAATGTAATAATATTGGCAGCACTCATTTTTGTTTGTTTATGTTCTTATAGTATTAATCCAACGGAAGTTGGCATTGTCAGGTGACTCCAACCAAAAGGGAAACGAGAGTACTGCTCATACTTTTTGTGTACAGCCACTGTCATCTCTTAGTGCACGTGAGATAAATTTAGGGTTTGCGTAGTGACCAATGAAACTAGTAAATAAACTAAATTATAGTGGAAAAAATGATAACCATGAGCGGGACTTGAACCCACGAACTCGGAATACCGTTCCGTTGCTCTCCCATCTGAGCTGTCATGGTTCCCGCATATGTTTACCAAATCTTCCACTACAACCTTCTCAATGTGAGTTAAACATCGTGCGATGTTTTGTGTACAACTCTGTGGGTTCAAGTCCCGCTCATGGTTATCATTTCTTCCACTATAATTTAGTTTATTTAGTAAAAGCATAGCAAGTCAATTGCAAAAATTCATAAATCAATGAAACTAGTATTAAAATATTTTAGAAATTTTTAGACATCATGAAATGAAAATACCTATTCCTTGTTCGATTCCCGCTCGGCACAATCAGTTGTGTGATTTTTCTAATTGTCATACAAATGTTTGTACTGTACTACTGAACTGAAATGTCTATGAATATTTATTTATTTATTTAAAATCAACAACGTCAAATGTTCTTTAAAATTTTATAAAGAATTTCTATGATGAAATAATAATGTACAACTAATTGGGTTTTAAACGTTACGTCATTCAACTTTCATGACCTTTAACTTGTGTAACACAGTTCTGTGTATGCAAAAAAATTAGCTTAAATAAATGATAATGATAGGTGTAAGTAGGTACATATAGATATTAAAACCTGGTCATGATCTTGTGTTTTAGAATTTTTAAATAGTTTTGCTGAAATTTATATTAAAGCCAATACATTAGCTTAAATCGATTTCAAAATATTTATGTATTAACATTTTTATGATTAACTCTGTCACAATAGTAGTATCAGATTGAAATTAGTATGACCGTGTTAGGGAGCCTATTCTATTGCCCATTCTAGTCTAGTCTTTTAGTCGACATTTCGATTCAAAATAGTTCCAATTTCCGTAGTAATAGATTTAAAAATTACCGGTAACCAATCGTAAAATTGCGAAAAATTGACAACGCAATCACAACACTAGTGAGTTAAGTTCGAGCAAGTTCAATCCAATCCACTGTACTCAGTGTACCTACTCTCTGTTTTTCACATTATTTTGGTATTTTCGCAGAATCAGAGAACAATTCCAAGTCTGTAAACGCGTTTGTGTTAGTGTTAAAAATCTGTATCCAATCAAGAAGCGTTTACAAATTTACAATGTTTTGGACAGTCATTCCCAAAATATAAATTTAACATCACGCATACGTACCTGCATCTTTGAACATAATAATATTCCATTTATTCAACAGTAAATAAATTTTATTCCTAGCACAATGAAAGTCACCGTTACTACCCTTAACGATGAAATATTCGTCCTGGACGTTTCTGAAGACTTGGAACTTGAAAATTTCAAAGCATTTTGTGAAATAGAATCTGGGTTCCCTGCAAGCGACATCATTCTTAATTTCAATGGCAAACCACTGTTGGATGATAAAAAGTCGTTGAAAGGCCATGGAGTTCATGATGGAGACGTCATAGTACTCATACATATGCTGCCGACTGCCTCAAATATCAACCAAAATGATTCCAGTCAGAGTAAGTTTACAAATTTCTTATTTTCTAAACAATTAATAAAACTGCATTGTCATGCCTATTGTCAGTAGTGACACTGCATTGTTTTGACATAATAATTACTGGCAATCTGGCAATAAACTCTTTTTTTTAAAGTATGACAGTGTCATTTTTTTTTATATTTCAATTAGTGCTATTTTCTAAAACAAATATCAATATTTTTCTTAAAGCTTTGCCAACAGGCTTATCCAGCCTAGACTTCAGTAGCATCAAGGTACCATCAAATACAGGTCAAGCTAGCACATCAATGGCAGCAAGAGGTCCACCCGTTGAGGAAGATCCACGCATTATCAGAGAGATGTTTTTAGCTAATCCGGACCAACTAGCTTTGCTCAAACAGAACAATCCGAGATTAGCTGATGCACTTCTTAGTGGTAACCTTGGTAAGTGTTCTTTATCATGCATAGGTGTGATGAGTTACAAAATTTGTTACTTTTTTTAAATGAAACATTTTCCATAGATACGTTTGCATCCGTTCTTCGTGAGCAAATCTTAGCAAGAACTGAACGTCAGCAACAGAGAATAAGGTAATTATAGTCAAATTATTGTGTTATACCTTTATTTAGAGGGGGTTGTCCATTGCTTAACTTTCAGTCTAGCAACATGCCTAGCCTACTTTCATTTCTGTTCAAAACCATATATTAAGATTAAAATTATAATTACTTTAATATTTATAGAATGATGAATTCGGATCCATTTGATACTGAAGCTCAAAGAATGATTGCTGAAGAAATAAGACAGAAGAATATTGAAGCAAACATGGAGGCTGCTATGGAGTACAATCCTGAAACGTTTGGCACTGTTGTAATGCTGTATATTAATTGTCATGTAAATGGGTGAGTCATAATCGTAAGATAAAAACAAAGCTCTTGTAGTGCGTTTTTGAATATTTTTTTGTTATTAAGCAAAAGTAGTATCATTTTTTTATAAAATTAGGTATTACTCTACCTACTAAATAAAAATACATCATAAAACTACAGATAAAAAGACATGTAACTAACTATTATATCTATTATATTTGATATAGGTTCCCGGTGAAGGCATTTATTGACTCTGGTGCACAAACAACCATTATGTCGGCTGCCTGTGCAGAGAGGTGTAACATCATGCGTCTTGTGGATACAAGGTATGTTGTAGAAAATATAAATATTCATTGACATTTTATACCATATGGTCCCACAAGATCCCGAACAAACATTTGTGCAACACCAATAAACATTACAAAAATGATTGCGTTGAGTCAGAATCGATCTTGTGACCGTGAATGGCAGTTCGACTTATTATTTCACAAATTATAAAACAAAGTCCAGTTGTTGTGTCCGTCTGTGATAAGCTAGAAACACTAAATACTCATGCATTATATTTGTATATTATGCAACAATGTGTCCCAAGAATGTTAGTAAATAATGAACAACTTGTCCAGTTATCTGCCTGTATACATATTTCAGTATTTATATTAGTGTTTTAACCTCACATTACAGTCCTGACATTTGATGTGCCTATCTCGGTTCAAATATAGCAGATAAAGTAGAAGTATTATGACCTAGTTTATTAACTAACTTGCTTGATATGACGTCATCACACATCTAGATTGGTTTTTACATAATGTTCTAATATCAAAGACTGATACATGACTAAAGGCTCCTAAACAAATAAAGAGAAAAAAAAAAGATACATGTTGAATTAGCTGTTGCCCATGACTTTGTATGTGTGGAATTTGGAAAATATTCCCCATTTTTACAACATTATTCATTGATGCTTCGCTCCTATTTGTCGCAGTGTGCTGTTATATAGCCTACCTACTATATATACTACTGCGATAAATGTACTATCCAACATTGAAAAAATTTTAAAAGATAGAGGTTTTATATTATTTATCAACCAGTAGTTTCTGAGATTAGCGCGTTCAAACAAACAAACTTTTCAGCTTTATAACATTGCTATAGATTCTCATAAACTGACATAAGTTATGATAATTTTTGTGTAAAAAAATAGGTTTGTCTCAATTTCTGCATGGCCTTATGAGAGCTTATAACTGCAATACAACGCCACGGATTTAGATCCAGTTCTTTTATTAGATAGAGTGGTTCAAGACGTTGGTTTTTTGTATTATTTGTTAAGGTTTTGTTTTTTAATTCTGCGCGTACGAAGTTGCGGGCAACAGCGAGTTACTTTCTATAGGAAAGTTGCTAGTAATCAATTGGTATTATTAGATGGGCAGGTATCGCTAAAGGAGTTGGCGTACAAAGGATCATAGGCCGTATCCACATGGTCCAGATGAGAATTGAAAAAGATTTTCTCACTACATCTTTCTCTGTACTCGAAGAGCAACCTATGGACATGCTTCTAGGATTGGACATGCTGAAAAGGCATCAGGTGAAGTATTACTTAGATACTACTTACACTTAATATTTAGGTACCGAACGTCGTCAAACCGTGGGGCGGCTTCCAACTAGATGGAGTGAAAATATCATCAAGATCGCACGATATCCCGGATACAAACGGCGCCGAATCGTGCGTTGTGTAATTTTTCGGGGTAGGCCTATGGCAATCAGTGGACGTAGAAAGGCTGATAAATGGATACATTTTAAACACTTAATAATTTCATATTTAATCTAACTAATATAACAGTATCTTTACTTAATGTAAAACAAGTCGTTATCTTTTTAGGTATATATATCCCTATGTGAGCTTATCTCTTTCAAACTACACAACGGATTGTGATGCGGTTTTTTTAATAGATAGAGTGGTTCAAGAGGATGTTTTTTTGTATAATTTGTTAGCGTTTTGTATTTTAATTCCTCGCATACGAAGTTGCCGGGAACAGCTAGTTTGTTAATACTGTGATAAGTTTGCACAACAATTTTATTCTAATAAAAGCTAGTTTTTGTAGATTCTTTCACGTTTATTTGGAGTTTATTTATATCTCGACATTTGCGTCAGTTTGGAAAGTCTTTTGTAATCAGTTGTTACGAAAACAAAGTGGGTGGGTCTTATAAAACAAGCTAACCGTGGTGTTGGAAAAGTTCATAATTCTTTATTGTACACATAGAAAATACAAACAGAAATTACTTAAAAATAAAAGGCATGTACATAGGCGAGCTTAATTCAAATATGAATTCTTTTCCAGCAAACCTTTTTGAGATAGAAATTTGATGAAGAGGGGCTTAAAAAGTGAAAAGTCTCTAAAACGTCGGGATATAAATAAATTGTTTAATAGTTATAATAATCGTTTGTTCAATAGTGCAATATCGATTTGAAACGGAATGTACTTCGCATCGGTACAACAGGCACCGAAACACCATTTCTGCCCGAGTCGGACTTGCCAGAGTGTGCTCGACTGTCCGGCCATTCTGAGGATGACATCGTCAATCAGTCAATGAGAGATCAGGAAGAGAGACACGTAAAGGAAGCACTTGAGAAGTCTAAACAAGGTGGGCGAGGCAAAAAAAAATAGAACAGTTAATGAAAGTTTTTAAAATTGTGACGAGTTATGCAAAGTTTTAATAATAACGTAACGTATTTAATAAAACAATAAAAATGGTAATACTAATTATTTGTTTCTGTGTAGTTAATTGTTAATATGCTACAATATGCTATGCAGTCTGCTAAACTGCATTTTTGTTTAGAAAGTCTGTTCATTGATTGGAAATATATTGAAGTATATTATAGCGTTATAGAGCCAAATACTACTTGGATGTTTTAAGATATAATTTTACTGGATGTTAAATTACTATTGGTATGTTTAATTTCATATTTTAGATCGCTATTCCAATAATATTGTAGATAGGTCAAGTCACTTATTGAAATATTTAGGTACTATGTAAAAATTTATGTATTAGAAGTTTTAGTATTGTTCTATGCGACAAGAAGTCAACTTTCACCTTGCCAAAGTCGTGTTGTCTTCTGGCAAGAATATAACGACAAACCGGTATGGGCCTACATCAATATTATCGTCGACATGTACATATTAACACAGCTAGTAGGTATAGAAAATGAAGAATTAGGGATATTTTTTTTGTTTACTCAAAATCTACTAAATATATTTTAATTCTGATTTACGTGTTTCTATGTATAATAGTTACTTATGTTATTAAAGTTATTTCATTAGTTAATAAGCGATAATAGACCGACAAATGAAAAAAAAAATGAGAGAGGTTGTTTCGCTAAGATTTTCTATCGAGAAAACTTTTTTCAATCGCGTTTCTGAGCTTATAAGATCCTAGATCATATATTAAAAAAACATATACTTAAAAATTAGAGCTCTAGCCATTCAATCTAAAGAAACTTCGTACGTAGAAAAACGCACGAAGCTATTTTGGTATCCTCTTAAGCCCCTTCACCTAGACCAGCTTGGAGACTAATACGTACATGTAGAGATCATTACAGTGAGTTACTTTAGTAATACTCTAGCTAGAGTAGTCTCGTTAATGTGTACACATTTTAGATTGCCCTACGGGAGTCGTTGTCTATTACACTCTCCGTCTCACCGACAGCAGTGCTTTTGCCGCGACTACTTTCTCAAAAGTCACGCCAAGTGTTCATACAATTCCGTAAGGACTGTGGTCAGCAGAATCGAATGGTGTTTTTAATACAAAATCACTGAGATTTGCGTGTCGCGCGTCGGTCGTTAGGAACCGAATGGCACCTTTAGATGTAAATTGAGTTGTTAATATTAATGTGTTGTAGATATATTGATATAAATTTTCAGAATCTGGTCAACAAGCTAACAGACCGTCTTCCAGTGGACAGCAACAGAGACTCGGTGAGTATTATCTCTCTTATGCTGTGTTCCTCCGACTTTGCAAAAGATTTAAATAGTGAATGTTATATACCAACTCTGTTGTGAAAACTGAACTAAAATGAAAGTCGTGTATTGTGTACTCTACTTTAGTTTTCAATTCTAGTGTAAATTTTTTTATCTAAGAAAAGAATGTTTTTACTTGTCTCGTAGAATGAGCGATTGTCGTCGTAAGTACTGAAATCCTGATCATTTTGAAGAATTTTTGCTTTTTGGTTTAATATGTTTTAAATCTATTTTAGCTATCGGTGATCCCAGTAGAACGATTCTACCAACTGATGCTTTCGGAGAGTCAGAGGTTGAAGAAATTGTCTCATTGGGATTTACTAGGGAACAGGTCTGTATTTTATTTTTATATATTTTAAATTTTGTGAAACGCAATTGCAACCATCCTTAAAATAATCAAACTTTTTTGTACTTACTATCTACTATATAAAAATAAGTCGGATTTTCCTTCCTGACGCTATAACTCCAGAACGCACGAACCGATTTCCACGGTTTTGCATTCGTTGGAAAGGTCTCGGGCTGCGTGAGGTTTATAGTTATTTTTTTGTTTTTTTAACTTTTTTTTTGGTATGACGAAACAACGTTTGCCGGGCCAGCTAGTTTAGACATAATTGTTTTTTTTTAATTAAAACTTCTTATATTTATGATCACGACTAGACTAGTATTTTATTAGATTTTTTACCGAACCTTTCTTGCAAACGTCCAACTCGTACTTAGTCGGTTTTTTTTATTACAGGCTATTGTTGAATTGAGACGCTTCAACGGAGATAAGACCCAAGCTACTGTTGCACTTTTCGCCAAATCGCTAAAATTCTGATAGGCTGTTTACAGATAACACTGTAGTTAAGTTAACTAAGAGTAATGCAGACTGCATATTTCTTTATAATATATATGTATTGAATAATATAAGACGCCGCATGGTTTAATTAATAAAAGGTTTATATTTTTAAAAATATATTTGGTAGATATATTTGATTTGTATGTTAAAGATATAAGATGATTACTTAAATAGTAGATGTGTATTCATACAATGTAAGTAATAATGTTCTATAATACTAGACCTGTTTTTTTTTCTTTTCTTCAAATTACCTTTGACTCTTTACCCTACATTTGCAGCTTTTCTGGAATTTGGATACCACATTTCTTCTACGTCTTTCATACTTTATATACCATTTCAATATCTTTATTTTCTCGATTTATCTATTTTCTCATCCTTATCGATTTCTAGTTTAAAATGCTCATGGTTTTAATATAATTAGTTTTTGCTATATAAGTCACGAATATATGAACTGAGCGAACATATAAGATTTTCTTTTTCCATTTTCTGCTTGTTACTCTTCCCTTGACTGCCATTATTCTCCTGCCCTTATCCCAGTAATTGGGTTCGCAACATGTGTTTCTGACTGCCATCACTGCAATTATATTAAGGTGTATATTTTAAGATATCAATCAACCCCAAGTTTTATGTAGAAGTAACAATATATCGTTACGTCATCTGGTCCCGAAGTAAGCTATATTTCTATGCCTGTGTTATGGGGTACCAGATACTGATATACTACTTGTATATAAGTAGTTATGTGTACTTCTGTTGTTTATTATATTATAAGCCATTATTTCTTTGACAGCAGTACTTCCATAATTTGATTGATACGATTAAACCCGAGTGCGTTAATTATATTCTACATTGAGTGCAACATAATATATTAGTGTGTGTACTTATATTTTGAATATTATGCCTTGATTGAAAGAATTTGCGATCTGTTTTATCTTTGGTCGTTGCAATTAGCTTATGTATAATGACAATTGTTTATTAAACAATTATAGTAATTTCTGTACTATATTTACATTACAAATCTACCCTCGGATATTATTATTGTGTCGAAGTTGTGTCGAAGTTGCGGGCAACAGTTAGTTTATATTTATAAAATATAAACTAACTGTTGCCCGCAACTTCGTACGCGTGAAATTTATAAAACGGAGCACAACAGTTTGTACAAAATAGCCATCCTCTTGAACCATTCTAGCTACTAAAAAAGACCGCACCAAAATTTGTTGCGTAGTTGTGAAGTTATAAGCTCACATTTGGACATACATACAAAAATAACGAATTTGTTTTATTTAAAGTAAAGATTGGCAAAGAGGATTCAAATCCTCGTTATGTTCTACGTCTTTATTAATAATATAATTTAGATCTAAAGTAATTTATCGGCTGATACATTTAGGGCTGTCTTTTAAGTATTTAAATTGGCCTTGGCATGAGCCCAGTGGTCAAAAACGGCCCTGGTTGGCACAGTGCACGTTATAAAAAGTATGACACTACTTTTTACGGATTTAGACGCGTAATTTGTTTTAAATTTTGGTTAAAAAGTTTATGGTAGGAGTCTTATCTTTATGGTCAATGTAAAATTAAATTGAATGTGGGTAAACCCTGTATTGACTGATCGTAGAAGACACATTACAGCTCAGTCTCACCCGTGACCATGGTGACTGCAAAGTCTCCGAAACGTCGGGCCAAAATTTAAAACAAATATACGCGTCTAAATCCGTAAAAAGTAGTTTTATTTAAACAGATGAGTCGCGCAAGTGTTAGAAAATATTAAGTATTATGAGATTATGACACTTAAACATAAAAAAAAAATGGCCGAGGTGTAGAACTTGCTTTTAAAAAAAATTGCTTAATTATCCAGACGTAATTATTAGGTCTGTGATAACACAATCTATGCAAAAATGTAGTACAAAATTATATAAGTATTAATAAGTCAAAATTGTATTTTGAATACTTATTTACATATGGCTTCATATATGATTATATTTATGCTGTAAGACCAGCTGGTTGTATCGTCTAGATGTAATTTCAGATCATAATTAAGTTTATATTTTGTATATTTTTCATTATTAAAATAATATTTCTACCAAATGGCAATTTATATTTACTTACAAACCCACCCTATACTAACCTATCTATAGTTTTATTATACGTATATAGATATAATAAAACTATTACTATACGACGGGCTTCGTGGTCTAGTGGTTTATATCACGGACTGCAGTTCACGAGGTCGCGGTTTCGATTCCCGCCTCGGACAATCATTTGTGCGATGTTTATAAATGTCTATGTAATGTACTATATTGACGGGCCTCGTGGTGTAGTGGTTCATGTAACGGACTGCCGATCAAGAGGTCGCGGGTTCGATTCCCGCTCGGGACAATCATTTGTGTGATTTTTCTAATTGTCATACGAATGTTTGTACTGCGTCTGGGTGTTTCTATGTATTATAAGTATGTATTTACAAAAAAAAAAAGTAGTATATGTATTCTATCCGTATTCTGGTACCCATAACACAAGCATATAAGCTTAGCTTGGGACCAGAGGACGTTGTGTGAAATGTCCATGAATATTTATTAATATTTATATATAAAAATAAGTTGGATTTTCCTTCCTGACGCTATAACTCCAGAACGCACGAACCGATTTCCACGGTTTTGCATTCGTTGGAAAGGTCTCGGGCTCCGTGAGGTTTATAGTAAATTTTTTTTTTTTTACTTTTTATTTTGGTATGGCAAAACAACGTTTGCCGGGCCAGCTAGTGTATTATAAGTATGTATTTACAAAAGAAAAGTAGTATTATGTAGTATATCCGTATTCTGGTACCCATAACACAAGCATAATAAGCTTAGCTTGGGACCAGAGGACGTTATGTGAAATGTTCATGAATATTTATTTATAGATCTGTACTAATAATATAAACTCGCTACTCTCAGGAACCACTGGCTTATAAATAAATTAAAAAAATTCTTTTAATGTTAGATCGTACTTTTGTTGAGGTTAGAAAATTTTGTTAAATTCGGCTAAGGAATATTGTATACAATACACAGCCAACATCCTCGGTGAGAGGCGGAAAATGGAGAGAAAGATGAGAAGTCAGAATTTTTTGGAAATACTAAGACAACATTTCTTGTTAAAGAAAGTGTAGCGACACTCCAGTATCTTAAGAGCTGCAATAAATTTGTAACATTATTACCCTAGTTTATGCATAGCCACTTGAGGACCAATTTTAAATTTAGTTTTTTGTCTAACATTATGTTCTCACACTTTTATCAATATTAGTTACGAATTTATTGCTGCTATGGACATGTGTTCGACAACCTCAAGTAGCGCGTCCTTTAAATAAAACGGGATCGCTACTTTTCTTGTAGAACGTAAGATTAGTAATAAGTTAGTCTTAGTTTGGTCTTCGTCGAGAATAAACGTCTTACGAATATCATGTGGAGTTATATTATAACACGCACCTTCACCTCACTACCTCTCTACAAACCTCCACAAAAGCAACATTTAGAGTAGGCAAATTTAATGAACATAGTTTTAAACACAGGTTTTTAAATAACACAATTATTGAAATTTTTTATTTGTTTATTTTATGTTTTTACAAAGGTATAACAAACATTATTTATTTGAGATCAATTAATAATTTCTATATAACCATATTGGTATGTTGTACTACTAATTAATAGATACTATATAAAACTTATTTCGAATTTAAAACCCGGCCGAATAATACAATACATCAACTGTATATTTTGTTGTAGATACGGAAGAGACTTGATAAATTTTAATACTGTCTCGTGATGATGCTTTAAGATTTGCATACAGATTTACCAGATGGTACGCGTTTAATCTTGCAGATTTGAAGAAATTTAGCTTGGCTAAATTGTAATTCATAATAATAATTAATTCTTACGACGCATAGCTTGTATCAAAAACACATATTGGTACTGATTCTAAGCGCACAATTAAGTTTTAATTACAAATACGTATTTTGATTGATTGGCTATTTCGATGTGCACATATTTATTAAGAGGGTACTGTACTCCTAATTTAGGTATTTGCCTTAGGTATTGCTACCCCTATATAGGCTATTTCCAAGCGCCGCGCTGAAAGGGACAAATATAGCTGAAGTAGATTTTACCTACAAATTCTTTGAAAAAAAAGACGTTTCGTAGTCCCCTTTTTTCTTCGCGAAAGTTAAACCGATTTTAATTGTTTTTACGCTATATTATAGATGTAGAGTATATCTATGCTTCTATCACTTTCTTTTTTTGTAAAACCTTACCAAATATGTGTCATAGTCGCTGTAACTTTACCTAAAGAAAACCGGTAAAAAACGGTATTTTCGGATGGTCATATTTCATTTAGTTACCATGATTTGAAAAAATGAAAGTGATACAAGCATGGATATACTCTTCATCTATAATATAGCGTAAAACATTTAAAATCGGTTTAACTTTCGCAAAGAAAAATGGGGAGTACGATACCCATATTTTTGTATGGAGCATAATTTGGTACCGTGCCTCTCATCGTCACTCTTAATATTACTGTGGCTTCAAGCCAGGTGAGTGATGTAGCGATACACATGCTATGTGGTAAATCTGTGCATTTGCGTAATAATTTTATTTTTATTTATAAATGATACATATCATAAAATAGTCTTCCTCGTATACCTAAGCTACAAAGTTAAATGTACAAAGAAACCACAATGACAAATACAACAAATAAATTTGAACTTTAACCTAAGAGTAACCTATTTGGCAAATTCTTTTAAATTGTTTATAACAGTTTTATTTTTCTACAAATATTTGGTCTAATTACGGCAGATAGCTGATACAATAGGATAATAATAATCGTAACTCATACGTACTTTGTTTGATTCGTTTTGTTTTTGGTGTTGATCATAAAAATAAGCGTTATTGTATAATTTATTCTTTTTTTTTTTCATTTATTTTTTTTGTATTGTACAATTTTTCCAACGTCATATAGGTATGTATATTTTTATACAATGTCGTCTGCATCAGGAGGTTGATTAGCTAACTTATTCGCCATAGCCGTCAATATATCGGTTAGTCGAGCAAATCTTTGCTGCGGCATCGTCAGAGCTCCTTTCTCACCCCATAGAAAATTTATATGAAATTCTGTTCTAAACAACTCCAATAATGTCGGGTCCAGTACTGGTCCTAAGGAAGACATTTCCTGCACCACAGTTCTTGCATTACGTTTAAACATATCTATCTGATTGGGATAATTTCGGGCAGAATATAAATGTGCGGCAGTCGCATTGAAATCAAATTCGAGGCTATTCATTAGACTACTGAGAAATACATCATCTGTTTGCATCAAACCTCCACCTTCACCGTCTGTAAATATCATTAAAAAAAACATCTTAAATAACGTAAACTATAATATTCTTACAAAAATGCAATATCTAGATAAGTTGGTAACAGAAATTCCGTGCATAAGGCCCATAGCACACGGCGTATTTTAAACGCGCAGACGACGCGCGTTTCTGGAACGCGCTTCTTCGGCGCCGTAAACGCTGATTGTTGCGTTTGCATTGATAATAGAAACGCGCGCATGAAGGGCGTATACGCGCATTTGAAGCGATACAAACGCGCGTACAAAGGAGCGGGGTACGGGCAGAGGTGGGCTGGGATGCTCACGCCACCACTGCGCCCGCGCCTCTGAATCTCTGATCGAAACTCGACTACAGTGCGTCTGTACAGCTGTACCTGCGCGTATACGCGCAGTAGAGGCGCGTTTTACAATCTCCCCGTGTGCTTAAGTTACAAGGTTGCGATCAAATCTCGTTTAAACCACGTATACGCGCGTCGTCTGCGCGTTTAAAATACGCCGTGTGCTATGGGCCTTAGTTTATAAATCTATTTTAAGTAAAAGCACTTTTTACGGATTTAGACGCGTGTATTTGTTTCAACTTTGGAACAAATACAGGCGCCATGGTTTATTTAAACAAACGAGTTGCGCAAGTGTTAGAGAACCTTATAAAAATTTAAGTTTATTTTTGATCTTACCAAATAAATGGAAGCATAAGACTGGTGGGAGTATGTAAGGTACTGTTGTATTAGGTGGTAAAGGATTGGTTCCTTCATTCATACTCTTGAAGCATGGTCGCAGTTTCGCCTCAAACATAAATGCATTGTCGGTGTAAACCCGTCGTAAAATGTTCCAAGCATTTTCCAAACATTCAACCTGCATCGTAATAGAATTTAAATAAATACAGACAAAAAATCTCTTATTTTACTTAACACTAGGTACCCACTGAATTATTAATTTAAACAGACTAAAATACGATCTATACAAGAATTTTTAAAAGTAAAATAATAGTATCTACTTATAAAATTTATCACCAAGCTGTTCTAGAAACGCAATAGCGAAATGGTATGTACCCAATTTATATCTAATTTCCAAGTCGTCTGATATCCAAGTGGTGGGTACTGAGGTTTATATAAATATTTATTAAAACCAACTAGCGTACCTGCGGCATACATAAGCCAAACATAATAGCAGAAAACCCGTACAGATTGCCCAGCGCTGTCTTTGTCTCCACAGCAAGAAGTATCCAATCATTGATGGTATCTGCACGTTGTCTGTCTGTCTGGCAGGTTAATATCGTAACTGCAACGAGCAATCGGAATGTCTCGACTCTAAAATAAGAAAGAATTATTTTTATATCACACACTACACTTAATAAAATATTGTTTACCTTTTACCCTGAAACCAATTTTATTACCTTTCTATAATATCCATCCTCAGAGGTCGCCCTTGAGGTAAAAAGAGCAATTCAAGCACTGATGCAACTTTGTCTAAACCTTCAATTTGTACAGCATTATCAAACAAATAATACAGGTCTACTTTTGTCATGTGATTCGCTAAAATTCTAGGCCCAGATGTACGCAACAAAAGCTTGATGGTATGTAAAATTTCTGATTCCAAGGGCTTGGATAAACCATTTGGAATTATTTGTGAATGAAAACTTTCAAGGTTGATTTTTGATTCCACTACGTAATCCAAATTTTCTGACTGTAACAGTTTTGCTTCACATAACTCATAATCGAATTGTTGTTTCATGGTCGGTGTCACTAGACCATAATCAGAATCCAGCCTCGATTTATTAGGATCACTATGAGCAGAGCTCTGAGTGGAATCTCCAGATCCATTGCCGGAATCTGACCCTGATACATGGTAAAGTCGCTGTAATTCTAATCGCCTTTCATCAGCTTTAGGACCATCATATCTAGCAGGTTTTGCTGGTGGACTGGTAGGAAGATTTGCGTCCCATGTATTAGAACCTGAATTTGACTCACTACTGAAAGCCTTGGCATGTTTATTGGTTTGGCTTTGAATGACTCCATCGGCACTAGCACTTTTTCCATGCGTCATATGTTGGCCTAAGTCAATGGGTGTTAAAGAATGTGACCGTTGCTTTTTAAAAGGCACTCTTAATTGTATGCCTGGTTTTGCTGCAAAATGACTGTAAAGGCTGTAGGGATTGCCGTAAGAACCATCCCCTGCCGGAGAAATAACTAGATTGATATCGTCATTCTGGATATAATTTGTTATAGGTGTGACTCGATTGGCTGGATATTGAATTCGCGCACCAGATGCTGCTGAAATGGGTTTACCTGATCCTACATATGACGTTATAAGATCAGCTACTGTGTCATAAGCTTCATCTTCAAATTGATATTGATGTCTTTCGTACACTGTCTCGGGGTGGACTACGATCTACACAAAAATAATTTATTAAAAGTATATACCATGCGATGCCTAATAATGATGTGTGGCTATCAGTTAAGTACTTATAAATAAAAATAAGCTAAAGTTTTTACGTACTTACCCTTTGTATCACAAAATGAAGATGTTGTCCGTTAGAGCGACAGCTGAGGACGTAGTTATCTGGTTGTGATGAAGAATCCCGTACTAGAAACTCTCGATCCTGTTGTAGAAGATTCTCAGCAGCTGTCCGGCTAAGTGCACCGTGGTACCATCCGTGCGATATAATTTGATCTGATGGTAATGAGAATTCCCAATCCAGCAAACCTGATGTAGTCATAGCAGCGGGATCCTAAGACAATAAATATACCGCATGTACATAATAATATAGTACTTAATAAATAAACACATTTGTTATCGCCACAGAAGTTTAGTCTAATTGTGCAAGATAATATTAATTGGTATTAAACTAATAACGGTTTATCATTGGAATTCAATAAATATTGAGATGAATTCTTGCTCTTAGTTGAGGTATAGATATTTTAAATGGAAAAAACTAATCAAAGGTTAGTAGAACGAGTATTCTTTACCTACTTTCTTGTGACTTGTTTTAAAATTGCACGCAATAGGTAATCAATCAAAAATATACCTTACAACTTAACACAGCGATAATTTTTTTGCAATAATAGCATTTAAAATTAACTTTAACTAGGTGATAATAGTTCGGAAGTAGGAACATTAATTTGCGAATACAGCGGCCGTATTTTGAGCTTTTATTCACAGGCCACAGGCAGTTTACGCCGTGAATTGAACTGTCTGGCAAATTCGTATTATGAACAAATTATTAGTCAGTCAGTTCGCTAAACCAGTCATACATTAATATGTTTAAGGAGAAGGTACAACTAAAAGTTAAAGTACTAACTAAAAATTTTCAACTATAAGTTTTATTTTTGCCATAATACCTAATTTAGCTATGCAGTTTACGGCCTGCCTGGAACTTGAATGATTTTAAAAAGCTCATAATACGCCGGCTGATGCCTCAGTGCAATCAGTCTCATAACGATACAATAGCGATTTTTTATATTATTTAACTTAATCGAATTAGTTAAAAGTTTTGTAACACTGTTTATAACAGCTATATCAATCAAACTCATATACTAACTACAGACTACTCATACATAGACTAACTGGCCTAGCCAGGAGGTAGACTTTTCAGCAGACCTGCATACTAATTAGACGTAATTGTGACAGAATATAAGAAAAGCCAGGGAGGTCATGCTAAAGAATCCACATATTAAATACTTAGTAGTAAATAATATATTGAGTAAAATGCAAAGCACATAATGTTACATGAATTATAATTAGGTCTAATATTAAACTTAATAATACGTTCGAAATACACACATAATTATGAATGTTAATACTAAACAAGGATATCGCTATTGGCATTAAAATCTATTAAAATTATCCTCTAACACAAAAGAATATTGTAGTTTAAAATCTACATACCATAATTAGACACTTCCAAAATGCATATAACTTGTATAAATGTAGATATTTCTGTACAAGATATAGTAAACCCAGCTTACAATGCGTTAGAGGGTGCCCGGATCGATAAACCAAAACCCCCAAGGGTTGATTTTTCTCACTGTATGTTGGTAGTGTGTTCAATTTACGCTAACTTCACACAATTCTAAGGCGCATGCCCGATAATTCTGTATTAATCTATCTTATTAATTAAGTATCAACTAATTATTTAGGTTTAAATAACGTGAGCGCCTATGATTACTATAATTGTAGCATTTACTACATTTACACACCTACATTGACTAGGAAATACAGTAACATATCTATTAATAGCCAAAATTTTATTAGCTTATTAAACGGAAAATGACTTGCATTAAATAAATATTCATAGACATTTCACACAACGTCCTCTGGTCCCAAGCTAAGCTTATTAAGCTTGTGTTATGGGTACCAGAATACGGATATAATACATAAACTACTTTTCTTTTGTAAATACATACTTATAATACATAGAAAACACCCAGACGTAGTACAAACATTTGTATGATATTTATGAATATCACACAAATGATTGTCCCAAGCGGGAATCGAACCCGCGACCTTGTGAACGGCAGTCCAGTACATGAACCACTACGCCACGAAGCCCGTATCATTAGCATAAAATTTTTGCGTGTGGTGACGGATTAGGAACACAAGTGTTACCACCCCATTTCTTCTCCAGGATGCTATAAAAGCCCGCTAAGAAAGAAACAAAGAAATAGAAAATCATTCATTGATCATTAAAAATCTTTGACCTTGGGAATTGTCTCCCTTACTACTCTGGTTAAGAACATGCAATCCACTGAGAAGAACCGTTGACATAAGAAACTAAGCAGAACTTCATCTGTATTATTATTATTTACGCCATTAGGTCAAAAATATTTATTTTGGTAGTTTCACCATTGCTATAAGTACTTACATAGGTTTTTGTTTTATTTAGTGAATACTTAGCAGAACTATACCTAATCGTCTGTTCTGCTTTGCCTTTCTATTGGACTACCACGTATAAAAACAAGGTAAAAGTAGGTTCTTCGCCAAAAGTACAGTAGAAGTGCATTACTCTCTCTCTCCTGGGCCTCCTCCACTTTGGGAGGGATTATGGTCTACTGTGCCACGCTGACCAGGCGTATTGGCGCAGGGTTTATTTTCAAGTTTTCCGTCTCTCACAGAGGATGTTATCTGTGTGCAATATCCCTTAGCTGACTTTTACAGCACCCTTGGGGATGGGATGGTGACACTTGTATTCTTAATCCGTCACCACACGGAGTAATGTGCAATGCATTTAATACATTTCATAAAATTTTTGGAATTAACGTAACAATACCAACTAGACTAGGAAGTCTAGTTGCGTAATATAGCACGTAGTCTTTGCCTAAACATTGCCATTAGTCATCGGAAACCAATCCGCAAACAGAAAACAACATTTCTATAAACTGAACTACGGAAAGGAAGCAAAACCGCAAAACCATACAGATACTTTCAGATTAAAATTTATGTATCTCTAGATCCTAACATCATTCTACTTAGACTAGACTACTTATAATATCACGTTGCTATAAAACGTGTTAAAAATATAGAATAACGTAAAACTGGTCAAGTGCGAGTCGGACTCGCGCACGAAGGGTTCCGTACCATTATCTATGCAACATAAGGCACGTTATTAATAAATGAGCAAACAACACACACAATACTTAATTAATCACGTTTGTTGTATGAGAGCAAGAAACGGTAAAAAAATCATGTTTGTTGTATGGGAGCCCCCCTTAAATATTTATTTTATTTTATTTTTAGTATTTGTTGTTATAGCGGCAATAGAAATACATCATCTGTGAAAATTTCAACTCTCTAGCTATCACCGTTCTTGAGATACAGCCTGGTGACAGACGGACGGACGGACGGACAGCGAAGTCTCAGTAATAGGGTCCCGTTTTTACCCTTTGGGTACGGAACCCTAAAAAGCATTACGAGGAAAAACAGCGGGAATAACTTTACATTATTTGGCAAGTCGCGTGTGTCGTTTTGATTTAAAGTAGAACACAATGGTACCAATTTTAAATACACAATTAAACTTAACATAACTAAAAAAATTTAATTGATAGAGCAAATTTCACAATTCGGTACTGTTAAATGTTTCTTTTTATTTTTAAAACTATGTATTATATATTAACGATTTTAATTAATATAAATGTGTGCAACGAAATAGTATAGACATAACGACACTATCGATTTTCTTTTTTTAATAAAGTTTAGTTGTGCAGCTAGAATTGGTACCAATGTAATCTAATGCACCGATCTCATGAATTTCAATATGAACTATGATCTGTCTCGTTAAAGATTCTAAAATTCATACAGAGTTACATAGAATTTTAAAACACAGTAAAGGAGGTCGAATAATTTGTGTACACGTGTTGAATAGCTCTTTATTCAATGGTGCCAAATCCACGTTTTTTTTAATAAATAATCTAGGATATCCAGATTATTCACAGACATTACAATCTAGCCTATCAGACTAATGAGTAATTTAATTCTAACTTAAATTGCTAACGATGATTTACTTCAGAAAGTGTTCATTAACACCTATCTTACTGTCTCTATTAAGGGGAAGACACTTAAATTTGTTCATGTGTTCTTTATAAGTAGCACTGACACACTGCACTACACATCATTAACACTACTAATAAAGTAATTCAAAAGGTTTTGTCCTTTTGAGCCTTCTTACTATGTCCGTGTTGTCGATGAGCTGGATAGCCTCGACACTCACATGATGGAGAAGCCTATGCTCATGTGCTTTTGGATATTTTTTTATGATATCTGTGACCAGATCTATTTTGAGATCCCGATGAAGGTCATAATTGCGAATGTACCAAGGTGCATTTACAATGCCTCTGAATACTTTGTTCTGGAACCTCTGGATTATTTGTTTGTTACTTTGTTTAGTACAGCCCCATAGCTGAATACCATAAGTCCAAATAGGCATAAGGACTTGTTTATATAATAAAACTTTGTTGTGTACCGAAAAGGAAGAACTTTTTCCAAGTAACCAGTACATGCTTTTGTAGCGCAGCTCTAGCTCAGCGCATTAATGCTACGTGCACAACTAAACTTAACAAAAAAATGAAAACAACTATTGGTGTATTTGGTTTAGTTTTGCTCATAGAATTGGTACATTATCACCTCGCGTTGTCTTGGTATATACTTACTCAGGCATACAGAATTGCAACCTAGATAGAAGACGAGCCTCGTGGTTGAGTGGTTCATATAACGGACTGCCGATCAAGAGGTCGCGGGTTCGATTCCCGCTGGGATTGTCATACAAATGTTTGTAATGCGTCTGGGTGTTTCTATGTTTTATAAGTATGTATTTACAAAAGAAAATAGTATATGTATTCTATCCGTATTCTGGTATCCATAACACAAGCATATAAGCTTAGCTTGGGACCAGAGGACGTTGTGTGAAATGTCCATGAATATTTATAAAAAAAATATAATTATGATGGGATATGTTTCTAGGACTGGTAGTTGGTAGTTTAGAATGTATTCACATTCTCCATATATTCAAAAGACTTCTTTTTCTATAGGCACATTCATAGTCCAAACTTATTTTATATAAATACCAATCAAATACCAGGCTATTTACTTACTAAAGCAAAATAAGAAACCATTTTCGTTTCTTTAGAATTCGTTTGATCCTACTTTCAATTGTACTGGTTAAGTATGTATATAAATTAAGAATTGCCTTGTCTATTGTAATGGTCTCTAAAATCAGATATACTACAAAATGAACTTTGTATGTAATTCGATAATAAAAATACAATAACAATTCTAGACGTCAGTAGGTATTAATATATTGGACTAAAATTAAATAGTCTAAAATGTATGTGGTCCAATTCAATGAACTATCGAACAATTTAATTGTTCATATTTGTTATATTATAGTCGTCAATTATTATTGTGCCCATTACCTACATTGTGATATTATTATAATAATAATAATATAACGTAGAATGGTCGCCCCTCGACCTTTTGTTAAACATTGTAAGTCATTTTCAATCAAAAATGTTTACAAATAGTAAAGAATGGTGAATATGAATATGTGGGTAAACATTGTGATGTTGAAAGAATATTTTTTAAACATTAGCAATGAATGCGACAAATTAGTATGTCTTCGGCGATGGACTGTGTCTTCCGTGTGTGGTGTCTAATTCTTGCAACTGTTTTAATTTTGTCTACAGTAGTTACGAGTTATGAAAAAAGTAAGTACACCGGTTTCAAAACATAATAAATAAAAGAAATATGACCATCCGAAAATCCGTGTTTTTTTCGGTTTTCTTTAGGTAAAGTTGCAGCGACTATCACACATATTTGGTAAGGTTTTACCAAAAAAGAAAGTGATACAAGCATAGATATTATACTCTTCATCTATAATTAAGCGTAAAAATAATTAAAATCGGTTTAAATTTCGCAAAAAAAGGGGAGTACGAAACGTCTTTTTTTCAAAGAATTTGTAGGTAAAATCTGCTTCAGCTAAATTTGTTCCTTTCAGCGCGGCGCTTGGAAAAAGGGATAGCAATACCTAAGGCAAATACCTAAATTAGGAGTACAGTACCCTCTTAACATGACGGCTTAATGTTATTATTAAAACTTTGATTTGTTTATCTACTTATTAAAATTTTGTAGCTCTGCGTACGATCGTGCGGAATCAGTCCAAGATGGTTCAGGCGCCTTTCAGTGAAAATACTCAAGCTGGATCAACATGGAAAAATTCTTCAATAAGATCCTCAATTCGATACAATCAGGCTCTACTTCATCCTAGTGTCTCGCAGTCAAAGGCAATGTATCATAATTTGCCAAAGATTTCTAGAATAATGTCGACAATTGAAACCGGACGACCAGCCCACTCTAAAAAAAATATGGATATAACAGAATCACCAGGCGACAGATTAACTCGGCATACCTTTTCCGATATAGTTTTAGTATCATCTAAAAACAGCTTATATAATCAAGATCGCGAGACAAATATGAAAGGGCATAACATGACAATTAAAAATTTCTATCAAATGCCTTTACCATCAAAATTCTTTCCTCCTATTGACGATCAAGACAATAGGATTGAACACAAAACACACGAGAAAGAAAATACTGTTATAATACCGAGTAATCAGGATTTATCTTTGGACAATGGTACCATACATGTTAAAGGAATATTGGTCCCAAAAATACATAAGCAAACTCAAACAGTATATACAAGTGAATCCCGTGAACAATCAAAAGTCTTTAGCGAACCCCAAAATGTCGTGCCAGCTAATGAAGATAATGATTTGTTAATCGCAGAATTACCGATGGATAGTAAGAGGCTTAGTTATAATCTTTCTACAGATCCGTTAACTTGTACTGCGTTGAAAGAAATAAAAACTGACATTGACGTTCAAGAAAAGTTCACCCAACTGAATATAGAGGTAAGATTCTAGATTTATTTAGCAAATATAATCTTTACTTGTATTACTGAAACGTTACAACTCATCTGCTCGCGTCTATTATATCGCGCGAAACCATCGCGAAACCGCCATTTGGTTGTAGGAAATCTAGACGTTAATATTAAGGAAGGATGTCAATAGTCTGCTAAAAGGTATATCCCAAAAAGGGTCAAGGTTAAGTAACCTAAATCATGCATAATTAAAGAAAAATTTTATTATTTATTTATCCATATTTTCTCAAATCCTTCGTAAAACCTTTAAGAACAAATCACAGAAGAACAGATATTTTGTAAAACGTATTCTTGTTTGATAATTCTAGCCTCCATGGGTGATTAAAATGCAGTTTTGGAATAATATTTTCGATGCTCGCTACGAAACGTTGATGCGAAATCCTAAATGGCCACCACTCAAGGTACTTTACTACGACTTACTTTTCTCTCTTTCTCTCTCTCCAGCCCATTAATGTCCCTGGGGCAGGAGCCCCCTCCACCCTGGAAGGGACCATGGTCTACTGTGCCGCAATGACCAGGCGTGTTTGCAGCAGAGTTAGGGTTAGTGCAGGGCTTATTTTCGAATTTACCGTCTCTTACAGATGATGTTATCTGTGTACAATATCTCTTAGCTGGCTTTCACAGCACCCTAGGAAAGAAAACAGGGTGGTGACACTTGTATTCTTAATCTGTCATCCAGGGGCGTATTTACCCTAGGGCCAAGGGGGCCATATCAACACCCCCCCCCCTTCCTCTGACTAGGGGGCGACAGTTTTTTTATGGCCCGGGGCGCAAATTTTCCAAATACGTCCCTGCTGTCACCACATGGAAGAGTTACTTATTAAAACGTCTGATATTACCACGGAAGAGAAAAAAAAAATTTCTCTTCCGTGGATAATACGAATGTTAGATAACATTTGTTTTTTAGGTAATTTTAATACCTCGTACTCACGTCGACACAATTTGGAAGAAAACGTTTAAACAAAGTCATTTAGAATCAGCTAGTAAAATATTGTCAAATATAGTGAAAAAGTTACAATTCTATGAGAGACTTACGTTTACTTGGAATGAAGTCTCCCATTTAAGTTTTTGGTGGAAAAATGCTTCACATAAAACGCGATCGGTAAGAAGATTACTTGTTATTACTATATTGTTTCTTGTTTCTGTTAACGGCTGATTTCGACCTTAGGGCCAAAGGGGCCATGGCCCAGAGCGCTAATTTTTAACATCAACGCTGCTGGTGTCGTTAATCTTAGTAAAATAAATTCTAAGTGTTTTTAAATTTAAATATTCATGGACATTCTACACGACCTCCTTTGGTCCCAAAGTAAGCTATATTTCTATGCTTGTCTTATGAGTACCAGAATACGCCCTGACAACATATACTTTTTTCTTTTCTAAATACATAGGTACTTATAATAAAATTATAATACATAGTAAACACTCAGACGTAGTACAAATATTTGTATAACAATTATGAGTATCGAACGAATGATTGTCCCGAGCGGGAATCGAACACGCAACTTCGTGAATCTCTTGAATCAGGCAGTAATTAAATTAATTCATATAGGCTTTTAGAAAATTAGTTAAAGAAGGTCGTCTTGAAATTACTACGGGCGGATGGGTGCAACCAGATGAAGCTACAACCCATGTGTTTGGACTTGTGCATCAGTTCATTGAAGGTAACTAGTCTCAACAAATGATCATTATCATTATATTATTGCATCGCGCCTTTCTCCCATGGGAGTAGGCGGAGACTAAATATTTATCGTAATCTTATTTTATTACGGTTATCCTGCGACTTTGTACTCGTGAAATTTGAAATCTCTACAATATTTAATAAATCAAATTATGGTGGAAAAAGTGAAATGCCGCAAGCGGGACTTGAACCCAGGACCTCGGAATACCGTTCCGAAGCTCTTCCAACTGAGCTTATTGCGGTAAATAAATAAATTCCACGCGGACGGAGTCGCAGGCAACAGCTAGTACTATATAAATATGGTACTAATATTTTTGTATGGAGCAACATTTGGTATCGTACGCTCTTAAGGATAGTGTAGCATTCTAATGGTGCAAGACTTATCGAAATTCGTCCCGTAGTTCTTGAGAATATTCGTTACAAAGATAACAAAAATACAATATTTCCTGTTTGTAATATTAGTACATAATATGTAAGTTTAAGTATAGAGGTGTAATCTACTTAGTTCAAAAACTAAAAAAACACGCTTGCAAATCCTGAATATATTTTTAAATGATTTTAATGATGATGCATTGTCATCGGTCCTTGATATAGGTATGTGCAAAATTTCAGATCAATCTGACTACTGCAAGTGGGTGAAAATCACTTTTAAAGATTCCGTTACATTGATTAATACATTGATAGATACATACCGTACCGAATTTATATAAGCGTGTTAATATATTAGTTAAGTGTCAGTTAATTAAGTACGTTTTATAAGCTTAAAAAGGTGCAGGTAATTTTTGTAGGAAAAGGTATTCAGATATTATTTCTCAACTGTTTCAGCTTTTTGTAGGCGTGTTATAATTATAAATTACATTTGTAGATTTATTTTTCAGTTGATCTTTGAGTCTATTACAATGAATCATTATTATGCCCTTATCCCAATATTTGGGGTCTAATAATAGTCCAACTTGTACTTAACGGGTTATTATTTTCATTTAAAATTTCATTAATAATTTGAATTGTTACTGTAATAATAAATTCCTTCTAACTTTTCAGGACATCGCTGGTTAAAAAAGCACTTGAACTATACACCAAAGGTTGCATGGCTTACCAACACAGTTAGTCACAGCCCTACGATGATGTATCTTTTAACAGAACTTAATATATATCAAGCAGTACTCACTAACCTTCATTATTCTTGGGAGGAATATTTAGCCAAGTACCAGTATAGTGATTTCATATGGCTGCAAAATTGGGATCTGGATCAATCATATCCATCAAAACTAAATGATGATTTGAACAAAATGGGCAAGGATCAATACCCAAGACACGCGGTC
This sequence comes from Orgyia antiqua, assembly GCA_916999025.1. NCBI lineage: Eukaryota > Metazoa > Arthropoda > Insecta > Lepidoptera > Erebidae > Orgyia > Orgyia antiqua. Next base: position 4,823,136 of record OU779863.1, on the reverse strand, counting down.
TTAACACATTTTTTACAATTTAATTCAGACGGCTTTAATGCTTGCGGCCCTAATGCTAATCTATGCAATTCTGAATATAACTTTGTTCATCCCAACAAAAATCTAGACATAAATTCATACAACATTAAAGATAAGGCAGAACAGCTTCTGGAACAATATTCTAAAAGTGGAACTACTTCTCCTCACAATACTATAATTGCTCCAATTGGAGGCCCATATTTTTACGAAATGCAACCCGAATTTGATTACCAATATAACAACTACATAAGAATAGCTGATTTTGTTAATACTAACAAAGATATATACAAAGCTACTCTTAATTTTGGTACAGCAAAAGATTATTTTGACACAATAATAGATAAACATAAAAACTATCCAACTCTAAAAGGCGATTTTCTCAACTTTGCTGATATGAATTCCGGGCGTCCCGCTTATTGGACTGGTTATTTTACTTCGAGACCTTTTACAAAAATATTACTAAGCCGTCTTCAATCTACACTTCGGTCAACAGAAATATTATTTTCTTATGCTCTTAACTATAACGTCTTTCGAGGACATAATCTTAGCAAAATTTTTGAATTATTAATAAGGTCTAGAGAAACGTTTGCACGTCTTATGGATCGGAACGTTGTTAGTGGCACTGTGTCAGCAAATGCGTTAAAATATGTTCATAATCAAATTTTAACAACAGTTAAAGACTGTTGGTACATACAAGAATTATCTGCTAGTTTTTTAACATTAAGACCAGAACAAAACGTGCCATACCTCCAGAAATACGTGTATAGAGACGGTGAATTTATTTCTGTGTTCAAGTCAGTATCACCAGGAGACCAAATTTATATATTTAATTCTTTAAGCCACGAACGAACTGAAATTGTAGAAATCGTGACTAGGTTTCCAAATATTAGAATTACAGACCATAATAACAAAGATGTAATCATTCAAATCAATCCCATCTGGAAATACAATTCAGACAATATGGTCAAGCTATCCCAAAAGTTTTTCAAAATCAGTTTTCCAGTGATGGTGCCACCGCTGACTTTATCACTGTTTAAAATAAAACAAACATATGACGCTACATTTAGTGCTGCTACACTTTATTGTTTAGCTTGTATTATTGATGAAACTAGAACTGGAGGACCTTCATTTCCGTTCGACATTCAGCCTATCCAATCAGGCGATATACAACTCGAAAGTTATAAACATCGTCTCATATTCGATGAGTTTACCGGTTTCCTGAAGACTGTTGTTGAAAAAGAAACAAACTTTGAGAAAACAGTCTTTGTGGATTACGGGGCTTTTAGAGGCTCCAATTTTAACTCAGGAATGTTTTTATTTAACACCAATGTTAGTCAACCTCTTCAAGATATTTTCAACAACTATAGATTAGGTAAGATACCCAAGATCATAATTATTGTTTCTGGACAAGTATCAACAGAATTAGTTACTATTTACGGACGATTGTTGCAACACACTACCAAAATATTTAATCTCATAAGTAGCCCTATGTCTAACGTTATCTCCATAGAAAGTAAAGTTGATTATGAAGCGTCTCCGAAGAACAGAGAATTAGAAATGTTCTTATCAATTCAAACAGATATTCAAAATGGAAATCCACCAAAGATATATACTGATAATAATAGCTTTCAACATACACCTCGTGTCTTAAATATTAGTAGACGTATTGAGTCCAACATGTATCCTGTTACAAGTATGGCTTTTATACAAGATAAACGAAGTCGGTTTACTCTCTTAACAGATCACAGTCAAGGCATTACAGCACTACACGAAGGACAGTTAGTTGTTATGTTAGATAGACGTGTTTTATATGACGATGGTCGAGGAACTAATGAAGGTCTGGCAGACAGTACGGTCACTTGTCACAGACACTATATATTATTGGAAAATTTTATTTACAACCGAAATTCCGATAGTTCATCACAAGCTGAATTGTCTTTACCTAGTATAAACGCAATTTATTTAGCAAATTCATTGAACTACCTCTTAGATGTTTTTATTATAGAAAAGAATCACACTAAACTTTGCTATTATATGTTTTTGCCATTAGTGAAAACAGCATTTCCTTGCGACATTTCTTTAATGAACTACAGAGCAGTATTAGACAAAAACCATCTTCAACATTTCACTCCTAATTCTGCTCTTATGATTCTTCATAGACAAAGTTATTCATGTGTAATTAATGGATTATTAATTCAGCATTGTAACGGTGACAGTAATTTTGCATTTAATAAGTTATTTCGGAATGTTAAAGCGATTTATAGAACAAATTTAGCGGGCACGAACGATGGTGATACAATGTTAAGCATAAATCTCGATAATTTCCCACCTATGACATTGTTGGCAGTACGGATAGATTTTTGAATGAAAACAAATAAAAGGTATAATTAAAAAGCTATTTGTCATCTATAAATAACTATATTCTTTATAGAACGTTTTAACATTTCTTTAAAGAAATCTCGTTAGTAGCTGCTGTTAGGATGATTTCGCCGCTGAATAATTAATAGGAAATTTAAATTTTGGTCACTTTAACCAATGACTTTAACTAAGTATTTTTTATTCCTTTCATTATTAATAAAGAAATAAGAAATAGTTACAGTGACCAAAATTTTAATTAACATATAAAATAGATATTTACATTGCACTTATAGCATATGAACAATATTAGGTGAGTTTTAATTACCTAATCACGTCAACCTATCGCAGTCCACTGCTGGACATAGGTCTCTCCCAATTCACGCCACAATATACGGTCCTCCGACTTCCGCATCCAGTCCCTCCCCGCGACCTTCTTCAGGTCGTCAGTCCACCTGGCAGGGATTTTATCTAGGGAGTTTATCCCTCAAAGTGATTCCGAGCATAGCCCGCTCCATAGCTCGCTGCGCGACTTTTAGCCTGTGGACTAGCCCTACCGTAAGTGTCCACGTCTCGGCACCGTAAGTCATGACGGGTAGGACGCACTGGTTGTAGACCTTCGTCTTCAGGCATTGCGGAAGAGACGAAGAAAGAAGAAGACACGACGTAGCTTGCTGAATGCCGCCCAGCCCAACTGGATCCTTCTGTCGACTTCTTTCTCGAAGTTGTTTCTACCAAGCTGAACAACTTGTCCAAGGTAGGTATATTCTTGAACAACTTCGAGCATCGACTCTTCGATGTAGATTGGTCTCGGCGTAACACGTTCATTGAACATGATTTTGGTCTTACCCAAATTCATGCCGAGACCAACACGTCGAGAGGCTTCGTTTAGGCTAAGCAACATCTCGCTTAGCTGTTCCAGCGTCTCCTCAATAATGACGATGTCATCGGCGAATCGAAGATGTGAGATGTACTCACCGTCTATATTCAGGCCGCGTCCAGTCCAGTCCAACGTCTTAAAGACGTCTTCGAGTGCGTTGGTGAACAGTTTTGGGGATATCACGTCTCCCTGTCTCACCCCTCTGCGCAGCTCAATAGGGTTGGTCTTTTGGTCCTGGAACTGAATGGTCATAGTAGCAGTGTCATACAGACATCTCAACACTTCGATGTAACGTCAGTCAATCCGACATCGTTGCAGAGCTTCCAGAACCGCCCAGGTTTCAATGGAGTCGAAGGCTTTTTCGTAATCCACGAAAGCCATGCACAGCGGCAGACTATACTCTTCGGTTTTCTGTATAATCTGCCGTACAGTATGGATGTGGTCCACGGTGCAGAAGCCTTGGCGAAACCCGGCTTGTTCTAGGGGCTGAATTTCGTCGAGTCTTCTAGCAAGGCGGTTTGTGTCAACTCTGGAGAACAACTTATAGACATGACTCAGAAGTGAGATGGGTCTGTAGTTCTTCAGCAGGGCTTTGTCCCCTTTCTTGAAAAACAGAGCCACCACACTCCCGCTCCACGCTTTGGGTGTTAGTCCCTGGTGGATGATGGAATTAAAAAGGCTCGCAAGCTCATTAAAACTGGGGTCCCACCAGCTTTGAGGAGCTCGGTGGTAATCCCATCATCACCAGGGGATTTATTATTCTTAAGTTGCTCCAGAGCCGCCCCGACTTCGCCCTGCTCGACATCCGGGATGTCCTCTGTATAGTGGCGTGTGAGTGGTGCTCTTTGGTCATCATCGCTAGGTCTCGTAGGCTTACTTGTCCGTGATGCATACAGCTTTAATTACCGAAGGATCTTTATAATCAAGGCTGACGTCTTTTATTGAAGGAAAATAAACAAAATCTGTTTAAATCAATAAACTGTGGCCCACAGATATATCAGATGATAGGTTTGCGTCTTCTAGTCTCCATGGTTTACGTTTAAAAATACGTATTAATAGGACAAGTAACTTTAATCTGGCTAACACAGAATAGACAGAAGATACTTGCTGGCTAGATCGTACTTCATAGAATAATGACCTTTTAAATGACGTAGGTATAGCCTGCATCATAGACACACATAGATACGTTTTCACGCACATTCAACATTCAACATCGATATTTGGCTTTAAGACTTAATCTGTGTTAAAAGCTACATGCTGTAAAAAAATTACCGACGCTCCTCGCGGCGGCGTACCGATAACGCAAGTAGCTTACGTACGCGAGGCTGTGGCTTCAATCTCCGCCTAAGACATTTATTTGTGTGGTGTACACGGACAGTTGTATGAAGTGCAATTAACATTTTCGAATTGTGTTATTGACACTATCAATTTTAATTTTTTATTTTAATTTATTTTTCCACATAAAATTGGTACCACGCTCAATATTTTATGTTCTAATTGAGTTTAATAGAATAGGTACTTTTGCATTTTTTTTCAAACAGGCAATATATTCTTAATGTTCAAATATAGGTTCAAATATAGGTTGGTACCTATACCTTTAATTTTGTAAGATAAATATTTTTAGAAAATAATAAACTTTTTACATGAATTTATGAATGTTTCTTTTACTCTAAAAACCTCAACCACAGATTAGGTACATATAGAGAACGGAATTTTTCTCGTGGTACAGGCAAACAAAAACATCTACACAAAAAGTAGTTCAGTCAGTTTGGGAGCTATGATCTGATAAACACAGAAATACCACAAAAGGTTCTTGTTCCCAAAAAGACAGGGCCACTTAAAAATACCATCAGGGCTGTGTCTGACCAGTGACCAGAGAATCTCTTATGACTGGGTATCTGTTATCATTTCGTAATGGAGTAGGTACTAGTGTGTCCTAATAATCGCGAGGCCCGGGCCCAGTGGAGGAGAGGAGCCTGTATACGATTTACGTTTTGAAATACATTGTTCGACTTAGAATATAAATACAAGGTTATTTTTATTGTAAATAATGACATGGTGAACTTTAAGGCTGAGCTTGTTACACGTGTTCTTTTGTAATATTTGGCCAATGATATTCATAAATGCAAAAAAGTAATCTTCAAAACTCGCTTTCCGTTTAATTTCAGTCTAAATGTTGACTTACAAGTAACTGTCTGGCTACATAACATTCGAATTTTGAAAATTAATTAAGCATTATTTTTTAACATCAAAAGTGTACCTAGCTTGTAAAACTATTTTCTAGTAGCTTGGGTAATACTAAGTACTACTGGCATAGATTAAATATTAAATTTAAAAAAAAACAACTGTACGAGATTATGTGAAGTGACAAAAAACTATTTTCCCCTTTTGCTGGGACAATAAACGACTTCAGAAAATCTTTATTTAAAAATAGTTTTTTTATTAGTAGTATTTAAAACTTAGTATTTTGTATAATTATTTAAATAACATTAAGTGCAGAATGGCGAAAATAGAAAAGGAAAATAAAATTATTGTTGTTATAATTTCCAACGATTATTTTCTGGTCGTACAGCTACCGGACGAAAAGTACAGCAAAGTCTAAATTGACTAAACAACTGTATTAACATTGCAGGCGTTTTCTTTACTTTTTTAAAACAAAATCGTTATTTCTGTTTGTCTTTATCATGTCCTTATGTGAGTTTAAAGCTTTGAGACTGTGCAAGGGATTTTAATGGGGTTTTGTAATTATAGTGATTCAAGAGTAAGGTTTAGGTATTTTATCTTTTGTTATAATTACTTTTCTAAATTTCACACCTACGAAATTGCGGGCAACAGCTATGTACAGATATGTACAAGTAGTAGTATTTGCTTATAGTAGTAGTACTTGCTTATAGAAATTAACCATTATATGCTCTTCACGATGTCGCGGGTTCTATTCACACACGGGACAATCATTTGTGTAATATTTATAAACGTCATACAAATATTTATACCGCGTCTACCCGTGCTTCTATTTATTATAAGTATGTATTTACGAAAGAAAAGTTTATGTAGTATAGCTGTATGCCGCATCCTTTAATCTGGTACCCATAACACAAGCACATAAGCTTAGCTTGGGACCAGAGGACGTTGTATGAAATGTCCATGAAAATTTATACTTATTTATTTATGTCCCAAAAGATGCCCGCTGTTCCTTTGGTCCTTTCTCGGACTTTTATCATACTTTATGTAGGTATCTATTAATATCGACGAGCCGTGATCGTGGTTGAGTGGTTCATGTAACGGACTGCCGATCAAGGGGTCGCGGGTTCGATTCCCGCTCGGGACAAACATTTGTGTGATTTTTCTAATTGTCATACAAATGTTTGTACTGCGTCTGGGTGTTTCTATGTATTATAAGTATGTATTTTTAAACAAAAAGTAGTAGATATATGTATTCTATCCGTATTCTGGTACCCATAACACATGCATATAAGCTTAGCTTGGGACCAGAGGACGTTGTGTGAAATGTCCAAGAATATTTATTATTATTATTTATTATGTAACAAATAACTCGATAGGTACCTCAGACTAAAAGAGGCATCAACCATCAGTACCGCGAATAGAGAAACGGAGACACAGCGTGGGAGAATTTTGTTCTAAAGATAAACGGGCAAAAGCTAAGTTTTTATTATATCAGATCTTACAGGTAGATCGCGCGTAATCGAGGCATTATTATAGGTACGGTACTTGTATTCAAAATTAGCGATTAGTGTTGCCAAAGATTTTGAACGGCAATTATTAGTTCTGATACAATTTTTTTGAACCAATTGAAACAAACATTAAGTTTTAGTTAAAATTTCTGTTAACCAATTATTATAAACCTCAACCACATACTTTTATTTATTTCTGAGATTAGCGTAAACAAACTCTTAGACAAACAGACACAATATTCTAGCAATCATCAAAAAGTATCAAATAACATATTATTTTCTTTCTTTCTATCATGTTATGAAGGTTCACATAAAAAGATTTTCTCTGTACAGACGGATAGCACTTTGAAAGTTATAATTTTATTATTTGTAAACATCAGTCTAATATAATATGGATCTACAAACTAATACATTACAGTCTATTATTCGACTTCATAATTTTTATCTTGCCTGTAATGTGGCGCCGCTAAACTTAACAATAAATATATGTAGGTATGTAGTGTAGCTGTAGATATAAACGTGCTGAGATTCAAATAACCGTCAGATTTAACGAGAAGTCATATTGTATTGTAGGTATGATCCTTTATACTGAACTCGATAGTATCTTTTGTATAACACAACTTTGCAAACTACTCACATTAGTCTTATTAAATCAATGCACTTTTGTGAACGTTAACAGTTTCATGTGAAACTTTGTCTTAAGCGTAGTGTTTAGCGAAATTGTTAAATAAAATGTCTGAGCAAGCAACGCCAAATACTATTGGTGATAAACCTACACTGAAACTTGGACATTACAAACTGGGTAAAACAATCGGCAAAGGTTCATTCGGAAAAGTTAAAATTGCTGAACATGTGGTTATTGGACGCAAAGTTGCTGTTAAAATAATGAATAGAAAAACATTAATAAGTAACAAGATTGTAGAAAAGGTAAGACGTGAGATACTAAACCAGAAAATATTTTGTCACCCTCACATTGTGAAACTGTACCAGGTGATGGCCACAACCACAGATATATTTATGATAATGGAATATGTTCCTGGTGGAGAATTGTTTGATTATATAGCTAAAGTAGGCAGAGTAAAGGAGCACGATGCAAGACTATTCTTTCAACAAATCATATCTGGAGTAGACTACTGTCATAGACACAAGATCGTGCATAGAGACTTGAAACCAGAGAATTTGTTATTACAGCACTACAAGCATGTGAAGATTGCCGACTTTGGATTTTCTAAAGAAATGGGAGATGGTCAGTTCTTGAGTACACCATGTGGTTCACCATACTATGCTGCTCCTGAAATTATATCAGGCAAACTGTATGCAGGTCCTGAAGTGGATATATGGTCTTGTGGTATTATTCTTTACGCTTTACTCTGCGGTCATCTACCATTTAACAATGACAATATCAATTCATTGTATAGAAATATCAAATCGGGTATTTTTAATATACCAAAGTATTTGGAAGGCAATTTGGCAAGTCTACTAACTATGATGTTACAAGTAGACCCAATGGAGAGGGCTACCATGGAGGATATTAAGAAACATGAATGGTTTCAGAAAGACCTGCATAGCTATCTGTTGTCATCTGAACACGACAATATCATAACAAACTCATTATCGATTTTAGAAGTTTCTGATAAGTTTGGTATAAAAGAAGAGCTAGTATATAATGCTTTGCAAAATGATAATAATCAGAAAAATGAATTGGCCATTGCATACCATATTGTTAACGATTTTAATCAGATTCCAGACAAAACTATTTTCACCCCACCACAATTTGAATACATTTCGCCAAATCCTCCTACGCCCCAGGGAATGAACGAAGCCAAAGAAAACATGTTAAATAGATCAACATGGCATTTAGGACTTCGATCAAAGAGTCAACCCGATGCTATAATGTATCAACTTTTAAAAACTATGAAGGCACTCAATTTCGAATGGAAGCTAATAAACCCTTATCACATTCGAGTACGTACTTTAAATAAAACAAAAAAGAGATACGTAAAACTGTCATTACAGCTGTATGAAGTGGATTCGTCACCTTATTATCTTCTTGATTTTCAAGCCTTACCACGAGAGGAGGAATCTACTATAGCTGGGCAGACTCCTAGCAGTTCAAATGGGCAATGGGAAAGCTATAATGCCATAGAATTCTTAGAAATGTGTGGTAATCTAATCAATAAACTGTTACAATAAATATATACATCGCATTATTTAATTATTTACAATGATAATATTTAAAAATGTATTTTTATTTCATTTATAAAAATAATAATTGTTCTTGTGTTTGAATAATGTATTCTGTGAATATATTAATAAAAATTTCTGCAATTTTTTTCTATTAATTTTGTATTTTCTTTGACCATACAGCTTATTTTCAGCCCAATCTACACAAATATTATAAAGCTGAAGAGATTTTTTGTTTGTTTGTGTGCGATAATCTCTGGAACTATTGGTCAGATTTTTAAAATATTGGATAGAACATTTATCAACATAACGCTGAGACCTATAGGAGGGAAGCATCAATAAAAAATGTTGCAAAAACGGGGAAAATTTCAGAATTCCGCGCGTACGACGTCGCGAGTCTCATTAGTATTCGTATCATTGTTAAACATGGGCAATATATTACAAATAACTTTACGGGAATTGAACCCAGGACCTAAATGGCATTCTGTTAGCATAATCACCATAACAGCTACAAATATACTAAATGTACATCACTCGATCGGCTTGAAGCCGCTTACATATCTATGTGTGTGTAAAAAAGGGGCCTATGATATAGGCTATTCGTCAATAAGAAATGTTATTCAGTGAAGTGCGATTTATCCAGGCTTGTTCTCAATTTCAAACGTCAAGCTACCATCTGGTAAATCTGTGTTAGCAGCTGTATCACGAGGCCCTCTAATTAACTTTGTTTTCATTATACCTAGTCAATAGTGAATAATGCATATAAAGAAGGTAGATTGTAAGGACAGAAAAAAGAGTGCACAGGTGATCAGTTAGGTATCACACAATTAGAAATGACAAGAACTGTAGTATCTAGGTACCTACTATGAAATTGATCGTAGACGTGGACATTTCACACATAGTTAACTCGTCCTAAGTCAAGCTTTTCATTTTTCATAGTTGAAATCTAGGAATGATAATTATTACCTTTCCTTTGCGTCGAACAGTCGGATAAAAAGGCCAAATTTCCAATTGGAACAGAAATAAAATTAAATGAAATTCTATCCGTGGAATTTGAAATCAGTACACACCATTTATTTTCATTGTAAAGTAGCCGAGCCAGCCCATGGTCCGTGCGGTGATTAACAATACAAATATCATACCCACGAAACTAAACCCTGTGACAACACGCCTGGTCAGCGCGGCACAGTAGACCATAGCTCTTCCCAAAGTGGAGGAGGCCCGTGCCGTACCTTATTGGGCTGGAGAGGAAAAGGAAGGAGGAAAAGGAAAAGGTACCAATTCTGTTACGTAAGTAACTAAACTGTCCTTTCTCAGGCACTAGACTGTCTAGGTAGTAGGTACCAAGTTTTATAGAAAGAGGTAGGCTCAGTGATTTTAGTGCAAAAAAAAAAATAAAAAAAAAAGAGCGACAGTTTTAATTAGAATCTAGACACAATTAATAAAAGAAAAGAATAAGTTCCTAGGTAGGTATTTTTAAGCTGTGCCTATAAAATGAATTAAACTACCAGATCCAAACTAGCAGTTAATTAAAGTACTTAGTAACTACAGCTAGGTGTATCATTGTTTGTAATAATTTAAAAAATATGCCCCGGATGCCAACATGTCTGGCCGCCGTGACATAGTAGGCCAAATACCTACCCAGCTGAAGTGGAAAAGACTCGTTAACTAATTTAAGAGGATACCAAAATAGCTTTGTGCATTTTTCTATGTACGAATTTTTCATTGTTTCTTTAGATTGAATGGCTAGAGCTCTAATTTTTAAGTATATGTTTTTTCAATATATGATCTAGGATCGCATGAACTCAGAAACGCGATTGAAAAAAGTTTTCTCGATAGAAAATCTTGGCGAAACAACCTCTCAAATTTTTTATTTTTTTCATTTGTCGGTCTATTATTGCGTATTAACTAATGAAATAACTTTAAAAACATAGTTAACTATTATGTATAGAAACACGTGGATCAGAATTAAAATATATTTAGTAGATTTTGAGTAAATAGGAAAAGTATCCCTAATTCTTCATTTTCTGTGCCTACTGGCTGTGTTAATATGTACGTGTCGGCGATGATATACGATAATATTGATTTAGGCCCTTAACTCGTACGTGTCTAGTTTTTTTGTGTTTGCGAAGATATTGATGGTTTTCCAATTACAGCACAAGAGCGCATTATGCGGCACAATGCTCAACGTTGAGTGTGCCAACCTTTTTAGGTAGTATTGTTCTGTGGTGCCAACTACAGCAACGCTTCGCACAATCGAGCACTCTCTAAAGTGATGCGTGCAGTCGATACCAACTTCAGCGACAGAAAATTATCAAGTATTTTTTCTTTAAATTTGCATTGATTGAAAATTTATTTATATATTAACGTTAGTAATATTATTTATTGTAAAAAAATTTAAGGCTTTCGTTTCGTCGGAGTTTTCTGGAAATAATCAAAGTTAATTCAAGCTGTGTTAAATATATATCTATCTAATATATAAAATTCACGTGTCACAGTGTTAGTTACCGTACTCCTCCGAAACGGCTTGACCGATTCTTCTCAAATTTTGCATACATATTCAGTAGGTCTGAGAATCGGCCAACATCTATTTTTCAAACTTTTTTTTTTTAGTATGGCAAAACAACGTTTGCCGGGTCAGCTAGTCTAATATATAAAATTCACGTGTCACAGTGTTAGTTACCGTACTCCTCCGAAACGGCTTGGCCGATTCTTCTCAAATTTCGCATACATATTCAGTAGGTCTGAGAATAGGCCAACATCTATTTTTCAAAATTTTTTTTTTTAATTATGGCAAAACAACGTTTGCCGGGTCAGCTAGTATTTATATATATAAGTATGGATGAAGGTACAAACAATGACATAATTTATATTCCACACTCATAATGTGAATACAATTTTATTTTAGTATTTTTTTTTCAACACGGAACTTAGCGCACTCTGCTGGTGCATTTGAAAACTAATTCATGTTCCAATTAGGCGTCAGCATTGTTCAGCATTGTGCGGCACTGAGTCGCATTATGATCTGCAATTGGAAAACTAGCATTATAAGCGGGCATCGTAAAAACATATTGTCATATTGCTTCACTGGTGCTCAAGTCCACTATTTTGGAGCAATTGTCATACCGGCACAATACCGGCACGATACCGTTGCAATTGAAGTCAAATATCCGTAGTCTGCTATATGCCGTCATAACGGTCTTTCAATGGTAATAGAATTGTCGATCTCTTTTATCTATGCATTGAATTTTCGGTTTCTTTTATCTATGGATTGTGTTAGAATGGTATGTGTTGCCGTTTTTAAAAAATGCGTTAGTTGAAGTGATTTTCGAAAAACTACTAATAAATTTAAACATTTAATCATGCTAGACTTCGTTTAAATATATTTGTACATACTATTAAATAGTATGTACAAATATATTTAAACGAAGTATAAAAAGCAATGTGAAGTTTAGGAGATTAGTAAATTGCAAAAAATTACAAAGAACAATTTCTAATATTTCTATCTATCTGTTTTTTATTTATGGCAATCTGTCGACACAGGACAATTTAAAAATATTACTGTCAAATTCAAAATAGCAGACTACCCATGAAGGTATAGATAAAAAAAAGGAGGCCATACTTGGAACATCGGTTTGAGGCAAATACCTACGTATCTCTATCTCACTCTCTGTGGTCTGACCTCTCTTTTTAGTGTGGCCTTAGTACTGCTATCTCCTTATTAAAATCTCCTAGTAAATTCTTAAAAAGAGTCACCACACATATCAAATCACAAGTTAAACACTGTCATTTGATAGTGTTTAATCGTAACTATAAATAACTAGTTGAAATACGATGAATGAAATTAAAAATAATAAAATAGTAGATCACGGATGCTTTTCATGGTTGACGAATCAGTGAATTATTTTCCCCATTTCCTAACGATTTCGTAATTTGGCAACATTGGTCACCATATGTCAAGTTGTCAACAAAATTGTGCCAATATGTCGGTTGTTTACTTTACGGTTCACAGCTTCGTTTCAAATTTTCGACTCTAATTATTTTTATAATTAAAGAAATGGTGCAAACTTGTGTAGTGCGTGGTTGCGGTAGTACGTGGTGTCCAGGAGGTGATATACAATTTCACGCGTAAGTGTTTAGATCGTGATTTCTGGCATTGAATAACTGCAAACATATTTCTTTGTATTTTCAATTAAATACTTCATAAAATGATTAAACAATGTTTTCAGCATACTTCTAACTAACTATACTGATAACGATGTAAAGATCTAATAGTCTTACATTGAATTTCATGGACTTAGTGCAATTTTATCTTTCTTGTTTACAAGAAGTAATTTTGAAATAGTGTGACCATACTGAGGACATATCTAGGACTTTCTGTGGGACCTGAACTAAATTATACATGTTTGCTTAGTCATTTAATTTTTATTTCACATTATTTACAACATTAATATACTTACCTACAATATTATTTTTTTAGATTTCCTAAAAATAGTACCCAGAGGAAATTATGGTTATCCATTGTACCATTGAAAATGAAATTTTATGAAAGTGCAAGGATTTTTTAAAACAAACAGCAGTTCCTACTATAATTACAAATCAAGAAGCAGTATCACCTTGCAAGGTAAAATTTCAAGTATCTATTTACAAACTCCTTTAATTGTCTCACATGTTATACAATGTTAAATATTTGAATTTATAAGGAATATAAAAACTAGTATGAAAAAAAATACCCCACCAGTATCAGGAACATTTTCCAAACTACCGGCGCTCAAGGCTCCAGAGATAATTGCTGCTTCTGATCCGACTGCCTAATGAGAGCCTTACATTATTATTATGTTTCAGAAATGTAGTAGTTCGAATATATGGCAAAAGGCTATATTTTGTAAAATATATTATAATTTTCAGATAGACAGTTCATTAGAGGAAGAGTCTATGGGGCAAGTAGCTACTCTGGGTGTACCAAATCCTAGCTCTGGCATTTATGAAAGTAATCCTTCCTGATGGGCCAACTCAGAGAAAACAATATAGAAAACAAATTATGTAATTAATGTTGTATCACAACATTTTACTCCTCTGTTGCAAGAAATGTTTAAGCATCCCATCACGGACTCAATTTATTGCAATGATTTGCATGAAAGCGTATTAATTAAGAAAATTGCAAATTCATTTTTTAACACTTAAAGAGTCATACAGAAAATATACTTAGTGATTTACGTGGTAAGAGACAGAAATTACACAAAACAATAATATTTAGTCATGTATAAAAGAAAAGTTATTAAAATTAAATGATTTTAATTTGGAAAGTGCTGTTGTTTCTTTTTTGCCCTTTTTTTGTAACTTTATTATCGTTCCTATTATAGCCCCCTATGATATATGTCACAGTCAAAACTTATAACCACTCAATAGACTGTAAGCTCTCGACAGTAGTACTTTTGACTGAAATTATTCAAAACTAATTTTACCCAATATAGCTGTTTAAATGTAATTTTAACTGACTTGCCTAGCGCCAAGTAGTGGAACACAAGGCACAGGGAGCCAAGGGCAACCCGACAAGGGTGGGTTAGGTTTTTAGCTCCCGTCATGCCATTCATGATAGGTTCCTTTAAACGCTGTAGACAGAAATATACGTAAAAATTGATTTTGACTGATTCTCCGTTCTTCCGTCAGCCACTTTTAACCACATTCATATTGTCAGTTAAAATGACTATTAACTACAGATTTTCCGACAAACTAATTTTAATCAACGTAACGTATTTTTTTTTTCAGAAGTATTATTGACCGAATTTGCCCTTTAACTGACATTAATAAATAGAAATACATTGGCTAACCCAGAAATCTAGGAAAAACTATTGTCCAGTATGTATTCATAATGTTTAATTAATCTGCAAAATTAATGAAACATATATCTTTTGCGATTTCATGGTTGGTCCCTTAATAACAGCACATGTTTAAAAATATGAGTACAATAACCCTTTTTCGTTTTTACGCTACCTACACAAAAAGTTATGTTTCCACTTAGGTATGCCAAATAGATTTTATTGTGTAACTTGTTTTGTTTACTAAGAAATTACTAACACCTTGTTATTTTTAACCGGCTTCAAAAAAGGAGGTTCTCAATTTGTTGGAATCATTTTTCTGTATCTTTGTAACATGTATTTAGGTCTGAAATAAAGGTAAATTATCATTATTTTATCTCAAGCAGATCTCACAATCATTCATTAATTTCGTATTGCCGTAGGAACTACACCTTTGTTCTAGTAATTATCTATTTCCCACCAATATTCTATAGGTACATCGTACATACGAACTAAGAAATTTTACGTGTTTATAAATGTAAAAAGAATAATAAATTTAACAACCGAACCTCCAGTTACTGTTAAAAAACTAGAATTATCCAAACTTTCACGCGATAACAAACAGTTTGTTTTTTGAGTATTTTTTTTTACGCACAGTACATAAAGTATCTCGACATATAAAATCTATACGGGCTAGGTCTTAGAAGTGAACATTTTGTTGACACTATATGGAACACAACTACTTGAAGTTTTGTCCTGGAAGAAATACAATAAAGGTTACCCTACTTAGAAAGAAAGGGTTTGACCACAGTGAGCGAGATAGCCATACATCATTTTTGCTTCAAGTAGGTATTCAGAGTCTGGACTCCACTTTTATCTGTACCTTCATGAGACTACCGAAACATTTCAGTCATTGAATTGCAATTGTGAAGCAGTTGTGTACGAGACTAGCAATTTATGTCACTTTGACAATTGTAAGACAATGATGAAGTCGTTATGACGACACATTAATAGTAGACTACCAAAAACTTTACTATTGCACCATAATGGTACAATAATGGTACAGTTGTGACACCGTTGAAATACCCGACTCAGGGCCCTGATCTTAATTTACTGGCGAGGAAGTCGCAGCTATCTTAAATTTTTTGAAGTCTCTGAATAATCTGTGCTTAATCTTGATCGTTCTATGTTCGTTCGCGCTAAATGGTGACAATAGTTCGTTCACTTTTTCTTAGTAGTCTGTGGCTCGTTCGTGTCATCTTCTATCTATTCTGTGGTTCGTGTGTTGGTCGCGGTTGGTCGTTTCCTTTAGCGGATATTAAAATTATGGTAATCAAATTTAATCAAGAATATTACGACAAAACTTAACATGCACAATAAAAATGAGACTATCTTTGATAAATAATCAAATCATTATGTGATATGTGTTTTATAATCACGGTTAACGGGGCTTTTTAATTCATAACTGTATTGAACTTTGACAAATTGTCTTCAACGATGAGAATAAATAAGTAGTTTTACGGTTGTTTGCCTTTTATTTTATCGTGTAAAGATTGTCAGAAATGGGTTTACTTATATCGAAGATTTGGAGCTTATTCGGGAATGAAGGTAAGTGACAAATTAACATGTTTAATTACCGGAGAAAAAATGTTTTAACAAAGACATTTTTTTCTAGTCACGTTCGAATATCTGTAGATAAAGTTATTTAGGTCCTCAAATGAGTGACGTAGTATTCAGTTACGTATTTACATAATGAGTGTAACTTATTTCAGTAACACATCTTTTCGTATTTTGAATAACTTTTATTATTTGAATGCCCCAAAAAAGAACTTGTGCTACTTTCTTTATACGTATTAACTTGTTACCTACTTACTTAAACAAATACATGATCAATAGAATGACCCTGAATTTAGCAGACAGCAGACAAAATGAAATTTCTGATAGGGATATCTATAGCAAAATAAGGTTTTCCAAGTTTACGAAATTGGAAAATTGTTTGTCGTTGACATACCTACAGGTGATAACAAACAAATTTTTTTTTGTTATAAATAATTTTTTACAAAAAATTTTTAATTTTGGGAAGCTCTCACCGTGGCGCTAATTGTTTTAAAATTCTGAAACTTTGAAATTTAGTTTATTTTTGGATTTAGAAAAGGTGATTTTAGTTAGTTTTTTTAATTTTGGCTCGGAGCATTCTGGAACATATATCAGCGAAAAAAAAATATGGTCATCTCTTAGTCTTTAAGAAATCTAAAGGTGATATTTTTTTGATTTTGAATTAGTTAGTCGGATTGTAAGATATCCTTAGTTTTAGATTTCTTTTGAAACTTTGAACTTGATTATTCCTGGTAAAATTAAGTAGATAAAAACATACAATAACAAATAAGTAAAGCAAAATATATACAAGTAATATAGAAATTAAATACATAAATATGGGATAAGCATAATATACATATATAGTATTCTGAATACTGTGTCTAAATATGACAATAAATTTTTATATTTTTTTATTATTTTATGTTCATTAATATTGACTCTGATGTTATTAAATTGATATTGTTTTTTGCAGAACATAAATTAGTCCTTGTGGGTCTTGATAATGCTGGTAAAACAACAATATTGTACCAGTTGTTACTGGGAGAAGCTGTCCACACGCGGCCAACTATTGGATCCAATGTTGAGGAAATTGTGTGGAGAAACTTACGATTTGTTATGTGGGATCTTGGAGGACAGCAGAGCTTAAGATCTGCTTGGAACACCTACTACACGAACAGTGAGGTAATTTTAAACTGTATTTATTTCTATTCTGCTGTGCATTTTCGTACATTCTATGATATAAGTATAAAACTGTTTATAATTAAAATTACAATTTAAGACTAAAACTATATCCATATCTAATGAATTATGGACACTTAAGCTTGTAAAAAATATCTAAAGAGTAGTGAATACTGATGTATCGATCACTAATCACCCCCTGATAGTTATTTTGAAAATATATTTCATGTACAGAATTGACCTCTACAGATTTATTATAAGTATAGATAATATCTAAACATCTTTACAACCCATTAATGTCCAACTGTTGGCCACGGGCATCCTCTAATTTAGCAGAGCATTAGATCTATTAATGCCCAGTTGAGCATGCGTGTTGCCACATGGTGTAAATTCGAGTTTTTCATCTCATAGAGATGATGCTATCTGCTTACGATATCCCATATAGCACCTTGAAGAGGTAAAGAGATGGTAAAACTATTAGCTATTCTTAATCCATCACTAAAACAATGTCTAAACATAAAACATTTCAATGCAGTATTCATTATAAATACAAATACTAACATAATTCAATTCTGTCATTTGCTTATTTAGTCATCCAAAACAAAAGATAATTGCAATATAATACATCGATGTTGATTCTTATATTTTTTCCCGACAATTGCGACATACGTGATTTCTGGTTAAATGAATATTTACAAGAAATCTTTAATGTTGTAATTGTTGGGAATGCATAAATGAGTAATCTATACATATTTTAATCTGTAGAATTTATAAATAACACTCTTTTTGTCCGCGACTCTCCAGCCCATTACCGTCCTACTGTTGGACACGGGCCTCCTCCACCTTGGGACGCAATAAGGTCTACTGTGCCGCGTTAACTAGGCGTGTTGCCACAGGGTTTATTTTCGAGTTTTCCGCCTCTCACAAAGGACGTTATCTGTGTCTCTTAACTAGCTTTTGCAGCACCCTAGGAAAGAAAAGGGGTAGTGTCATTTGTATTCTTAATCCGTCACCACACGGCCATGCTGATCGTGATGCTTGATCCGTCTTAATACCGAATTTCATAGCTCTATAAAATGGCAGTAACTTTCGTTTTCAAACTTTCTTTCCTCCACTTTATGTTCAGATTTCCAAAAACCTTTCTTTTTGCCCTATAACTAGTGCTAAAGAAACCAGCACGCAAACTTTTAGATTCTTAACTACTGTAGTTTCCTCAGTGCATTGATAAGTCTTTAGCAGTCAGTGAGCAATTTCAATCCTATAGATAAGAGCTTCAGTCTGCAGCCTTCAGTTCTGAAGTTGGTTACTTCAGAATTTATAATTTTAGTAAGAAATGTCGATCTGACTTTTACGCTAAAACTACGGAAATGATTTACATGAAATTTGGTACACAGATATAATAGAGCCCAAGAAAGGACATAGACTTCATTTCAGTCCTTCCAAATTCTACGAAGCTAATAGTATTGTATACGTTCATAGTTTCGTACGTACAATATGTACATATTATGCTTTTCATAATTTTTTCTGCGTAACCAAACACAGATTTCTTTAAGATAAGTGTGATAAGTTATCTTGCTCAAGGCTTATAAATGCCTGATATTGTACACTATGCTATGACCAAAAAAGGGTGTTTGAGTTTTAGCGTAATAATGAAACAGCTGCTGCTGGTAATTTTTCGTTTAACCAAAATGTTACAAATATTTATCATCCTAATCCTAACTAATTTATAAATGTGAAAACGAATCGATGACACTATTGAAATTTTGACGAGCTTATGTGTTAACGTGTCGAACGAAACTATAGCGCGATTTAAAAAACGGTACAACGCCATCTATCGACTGTCATAGTAAACTTCTGTTTGTTAAGGTTTAATTTCTAAATTTCACGCGTACGAAACGCGGGCAACAGCTAGTAAGTTGTTATACAAAAGGTGTTACGAATTGAATATTATAATCGGTATATTTGATTACATAAACATGTATAGAAGATCGATATTTAACAATGATCTTTTATTCTTTATTTAAGGACTTATTACGTAAAAGGAAAGCAACCAGGTCGTCCTCATAAGGCTTCACTAAAACTAGATTACGTCAAATATTATTCTCTGAAATCTAGACCTAATTTAATCCATCCACCAATCGTCAAAAACAACGATCACTTAAAAAATTTACAACGTAATCACATGTGTACGAACGAGAAAAAGCAAATTAAAAAAATCTTGAATGCCATGAATGGCAACTTAAAGTGAGAATGTATGGAAAAAAGTTTTAATTGTATTGTAATCTGTTACATAGATACCTTGTTTAAAAGTGCGCTATAAAATGTACGGAACACGTTATTCTTGGAATTGTCTTTTCACTAAGTAGATGTCCTTGTATGGTATGCAACACCGCAATTTGCGCCGCCTAAGAACCACAGACTTTATTTAGAAATTAGATGTGGACTATCTAATTTCTAAATAAAGTCTGTGTAGATAAGAGTAAAATATTAGGAAGTAAAATATAGCGTTATCGTCATTGTGTTAATACCTATACGCTCAAGATAATAACATAATTATTGTAAGTTACGTAAGTATAAATTTTAACACACTCGTAGGTTGTCAATATATTATCTGTCCGAAATAAGCATTTTTCGTCGTCCTTTATACCTATACGAACATATAACCGCCTCCTTTTTTATGAAGTCGGTTAAAAAGAAAAGTCATGCCAATCCTAATACGAATTTAGTAATCGAACGTAAGAGAAATGTATTTAGCGGGGTGTCTCAGCATTTCGATAAATTGTGTACCATCTGCTTAGACGGATATACGGATCCAGTTTAAAATTGAATACTCGATACTTGATACCTTCCACGCATCCATGTCAGATTGCACTCGGCCTGATGAGTGCACTATGCTTCTGCTTGAACGCTCTTATGTATGGCACCCATACATATATGTTGGAGAATATGTTTAAAGTTAATACGTTCAAAAGCAATTACGTTTTGAATCCAACAATTGGTTACCGCCAGGTGTTGTTAATACTACATAACGAACCATTTCATAAATATTCGTTCGCAGGTACATTAATGAGACAGAAAATTAAGTAAATTCTCACAGGATTAACTGAATTTTCTGTCTTATCAATGTAAACCAGAATCGTACTGGGAGGTGTCACACACTAAAAGGTCGTGGGTCACCGTGGGAATAGAATAATTATGGCAGATTATTATGAAATGTTTTAAAATTACCTATTTATTTATTTATGGCATTAAATTAATAAAACTTATATGTTGATAGTAGTGGTTTTATTGCTATATTTAAAATGAAATCAAGGAGTATTTTTTTGGGAATGATGATGTATTTTAAGATTCATAACTTGTCAACTTATTATGCTGTGCGATTATACTGTATATACGAATTGTTACTTCTGTTTAATATGCGATCAGGTTCTATGTTATAAAGTTTCTAGCAGTAACTATCAAATATTTAATTGTAAACAAGCTGCGATGCCCTTATTTTATTGAAAACTAGAAACATCACGACTGTCACGAAATAGCTTTTAGAAGTGTATACATAACACGAATAAAAACATTTCCTATTCTTTTAAAAGTATATGCTTTAGATATTTGTTAAATTTTAATTTGTTTATTGAATATTGTAAGCATGTAAATCTATCATTTATGCTTAGCGTTGCTAGTACTATAATATTGTGCATATCCTCAGCGATTGTTGTTGTTTGTCAATTGGAAAAGCCTGAAAATAGAATCAAGCTCAATAGCTTTACATCAAATTACTGATATCAGTGTGGGGTTACTGCACCGACTTTCAGCTTATGAAACATAATACTAGGTTTTTATCACTAGTTAGGTAAACAATGCTGACCAGGCGCTTAGGTATAGGACTTTATGTCGAGTTTTCAATCTATCTCAGAGCTGATTGTCTCTTAACTGACTGTAACAGCTCCCATGGGAGGAAATGGGGCGTCACTACCCGTCATATATATAGTGTCGTATGTGTGTTATTTTTCTTGACCCGTAACCACACGAGACCCAAGACAACCAATTACATCATTCTTTTATCATTCGTTTTGTGATTCGCGTTTGTTGAGCTTTGCGATACCCTAATTTTGTACAAAACTCAGCAAACATATTTGTTGATGAATACGTAATTTAAGCAGCTATTAAATGAGAACAAATTAATATGTACGTTATTTTAAATTATTTAAGAATAGTACTTGGGAAAGTGAAAATATATGACTGGTAGCTTGGTAGCCCTAAAAATTGGAGATTTGACCTCCTTAGCTACTGGGTGTGTAAGATCGTGGTTGTACTACATGTGTGTAATTCCATGGATGGCTAATCACGGAATATTCATAACACCACGCCTTGGGTCACTGGTCTACTTTTTAACAGGGTACTGTCATACACTACCTACCTTTGCACCTTTAGAATGTTCTTAAATCTGTTAAATGTAAAAAAAAATAATGAGTTTGTGTACCTTATGTGTACTTTAGCAATATTTTATAAGCGAGAATGAATTTGAATACATTTAGATGCTTAATTTAAAATTGAAGCAGGTTTGCAGTGGTTCTAGGCCATGTTTTGGAATTGGGAAGCTAATGTTATCTTGTGCTAGGATGTACCCCTAACAACTAGGAAGTCTATGCCTGCTTACCCCTTTGCGCTCTTTATGTAAACATTGCTTTGCTCTTTATGTAGGTATGTTTGTTAAAAACTTCACAATAATTTTATTAAATGTGTTTCTTTAAATGTGAATTTCTCTTACGATTCAGTTCGTGATAATGGTGATCGACTCGACGGACCGCCAGCGGCTAAGTATAAGCCGTGACGAACTTCATGACATGTTGAAACATGAAGAATTAAGTCGTGCCTGCCTTCTGGTATACGCTAATAAACAGGTACGTGTCTATATTTATGTTTTAGAAATAATTATTGCTCGGCCTTTTTCAAGTAGCAGGCACAAGCTTACTACACTATGGTAGTGTTTTTGATTTATTTAGGGCTGCTACTTACTTACTTTTGCCGTATACAGGAAGGATTTTTGCCGTATTTATCCTGATAAATACTGCAAACGTCCCTATTATATTATGGGCGAAATTCGGTTTTAGTAAAAAATAATATTTGCGAGATAAGTAAAAATATCGTTCCGCTTTGTTATTTTTATTATCTTTCCTGATAACAAGTGTCTTTTGTGAGGTGTATAAACGTTTTACATTCCTCTGTTAAAGACCTAATCCAACCTCTGAACAAATCTAGGACGCATCCTTGAAATCACACGGAGAGACTAGGCTTTTTCGTATAGGCCTGGTTATTATAGTTTAGTTTCGAGATTTCCGTCGACCGTCCAGAATATGTTAGGCACCTATCTGCTTAGAATTTCCCGCTAAAGTACTTACCTACTAAAAAGATTTTATTACAAACTTTCAAATATGGCTGTAGTTTATAATAACAAAGGCAAAAAATACGAAGTGCGGCAAGTGCAGGTGTTACTGCGGGCATGAGGTAATATATTTCTCAGTAAAGGTAGCATACCAATGTAATATTATTATAAACTGTGTATTACAATGATATATAATAGGAATAAGTTTTGATTATCAACTGTTAACCTTCAAACCGAACTGCGGAATGTGAAAGTTTAGTACTACAGTGCCAAATAAATTCAATGTATATGACTGTAAAACTAATATTGCTATGTTGCACGCATACATTTGCACAAATAAAATAGAATTGTTTGTATTTAGTGTTCATAACAGCGTTTTCCTAAATATATTTTGAAGGTCTAATATTTACTTTCTGACATAAGTGTAAAATTTTGGAAATACATATTATATTTTACCTTAACCTCGAAAAACTCCTCCACATCGTTATTATAATGTGATTTTAAGTATATTAATATTTCCAATATATTCAGTTATAGTGACAGGGTAGTTCTTTGGTTTTGGCACCGACCTACTAAATTTTTTTTAATATTAGATCTTTAAAGATTTTAAATTTATACTAGCAGTGCCTGCGAAATCCATTCCGCCTTAAGACGGTACGATACCAAATTATGCTCCATACAAAAGTATGGGTATCGTACTTCCGTTTTTTCTTCGCGAAAGTTAAACCGATTTTAATAGTTTTTGCGTTATATTATAGATAAAGAGTATATCTATGCTTCTATCACTTTCTTTTTTTCAAAACATAATAACTAAAAGAAATATGACTATCCGAAAAACCCACTTTTTTCTGTTCTCTTTAGATAAAGTTACAGCGTCTATCACACAAATTTGGTAAAGTTTTAACTTTCGCGAAAAAAAAACGGAAGTACGAAACGTCTTTTTTCAAAGAATTTGTAGGTAAAATCCGCGTCATCTATATTTGTCCCTTTCAGCGCGGCGCTCGGAAATAGCGATAGCAATACCTAAGGCAAATACCTAAAGGAGTACAGTACCCTCTTAAGTATACTAGATATCGAATGCAATTGTGAATCTAAACCATTCAAGATATCATCAAAATCAGACCAGTCATTTAAGAATTCAGTCTTCAGTAACATACACGTTACTGAACTCTTAAATGGCTGGTCTGATTTTGATGATATCTTGAATGGTTTAGATTCACAATTGCATTCGATATCTAGTATACTTAAGAGGGTACTGTACTCCTTAGACATTTTATATAAAGATTTTTGCACTCAGATCTATATAATTTAGAGGTTAAAGATGTGGCCTTCGCGTTTGTAAAGCCAGGGAGGTGTGCACGTTTATAATAAAATGCCATCATTACTTAATTATACAAAGTGTCACGTTTATCAGTAGGTACGTTCCAAACCACGTGTGTATAGAAAAGTTGTCACTTGAATCAATATAAGACAGCGCTAACATTATTATTTAAATAAATACACGACTGTATTACCTATATTTTAATAAACCTTGTAAAAGAAAGTACTTAAAAATTAAAAGCCTGGTGAATGACGGATGGACGGACGTAGAGCGAAGTCCGATTTTAGCATTTGGTATTATGCATAAACAATCTTTGCCTTTTTCGATCTACTGTTAGAAATAGGTAGTTTTCTTTATCTATAACAAAATATATTCAAAGGTAATAATGACGTTTTGTTAATACCTAAAAGCCAATTATGCTTCTAATCTTATTAACATCGACTATTTGGTCGCGTGCTAGACACCGGGTACATAATTATGATGTTTAAACGCTCGTTTTTAAGGGCCTACATCAATATTATCGTATATCATCGCCGACACGTACATATTAACACAGCCAGTAGGCACAGAAAATGAAGAATTAGGGATACTTTTCCTATTTACTCAAAATCTACTAAATATATTTTAATTCTGATTTACGTGTTTCTATATATAATAGTTACTTATGTTTTTAAAGTTATTTTATTAGTTAATACGCGATAATAGACCGACAAATGAAAAAAATAAAAAATGATTGAGGTTGTTTCGCTAAGATTTTCTATCGAGAAAACTTTTTGAAATCGCGTTTCTGAGTTTATGCGATCCTAGATCATATATTGAAATAACCTATACTTAAAAATTAGAGCTCTAGCCATTCAATCTAAAGAAACAATGAAAACTTCGTACGTAGAAAAATGCACGAAGCTATTTTGGTATCCTCTTAACTGACTGAAGTGAAAGGATCATGTTTTGCTATATTCGTGTACCATGTGTGTACCTACATATTGATGCATATTAAAAATATTTAATATGTGGTAGATAATTTAACGCAAATATAATAATATTCTTTTCGCGACTGATTTGCTTAAATAAAACTACGAAAAAAAAAAAATTAAAATATTTTTATTGTTTAAGAAAAAACTCATACAGATAAATAAAACTTCTCTAGTCTCCACACTAGGTTTCCCTGTGTTGTGGAGACTAGTCTCTTTCGTCTTACAGTAACACTTATTAACTTACAGTTACAATTAAAATAGGTTTAAAGAAAAACAAGAGGATACCAAAATAGCTTAGTGCATTTTTCTACGTACGAAGTTTTCATTTTTTCTTTAGATTGATTGGCTAGAGCTCTAATTTTTAAGTACCTATATGTTTTTTCAATATATAATCTAGGATCGCATAAACTCAGAAACGCGATTGAAAAAAGTTTTCTCGATAGAAAATCTTAGCGAAACAACCTCTCTAATTTTTTATTTTTTTTTATATTTGTCGCTCTATTATCGCGTATTAACTAATGAAATAACTTTAAAAACATAAGTAACTATTATATATAGAAACACGTAAACCGGAATAAAATATATTTAGTAGATTTAGAGTAAACAAAAAAAATATCCCTAATTCTTCATTTTCTATACCTACTAGCTGTGTTAATAGGTACATGTCGACGATAATGATGTAGGCCCTTAAGATTATTACGTATAAATCACAGGTTTTCACTTTTTACGGATTTGAAAGAAGTTTTAAATTCCAAGTCCCTTACACCCTGAGGCATTTTATATAATAACAAGTACCTACCTACGTGATGTCATTTTATTTTTGCACTTTATATAATTTTCATTACCTTCTATTTCTAAAAGCAATAAACACTATCTTATCTACGAATGACATGAACATTCATTACTTTTGAAATTTCCATGAGATAAGAGTTATTATAAACATAAGTGACGAGAAATTATAGTAAAATACAATTACTAAAGGGTGACAAAAAAGTATACGGCCCGCCTTATTGAAAGTAGCAGCTTATAGTGGCGTGCTTCGTGGTCTAGTCTAGTGGTTCATGTATCGGACTGCCGTTCACGAGGTCGCAGGTTCGATTCCCCCCTCGGACATTCATTTTGTGTGATGTTTATAAATGTCATACGAATGTTTGTTCTGCGTTTGGGTGTTTACTATGTATAATAAGTATGGTATTTACAAAAGAAAAGTAGTTTATGTATTCTATCCGTATTCTGGTACCCATAACACAAGCATAATAAAATAATAAGCTTAGCTAGGGACCTGAGGGCGTTGTGTGAAATGTCCATAAATATTTATTTATAGTATAGTGGTCTTATTCATAATGACTTATCGGAGGTTTACACGTAGATTTTATCAGAGAGATAATAAACGTTTTAGCGTAAAAAGACTATTATGAATAACAAGTTTTGACAATTTTCGCGATCCGATTTTAGCGAACTTTTAAACCGCCGATAAGTCATTATGAATAAGACCATAGATGTTTACAAAACCAGCAGTGTCTGTTTTTTGTTTTGTACGCCCATAGTGGTAAAGCTATGGCAGGAAGTTCATTTCACAACCAATGTATAATTTGCAACGTCAAATACTATGACTAAAAGTTAAAATAACTTTTATAGTATTGCACTAAATAATATCCAAGGAGTTACTAACCAGCTACTTCTGCTTTACTTCTATAGTATGCTGTTAGTTTAAACTGCTGTTTTTTAACTAATCTATTACGCTGCCATGATGTAGATATGACAGGACAGTTCCATCGTCATTCGTCAATATACAAACCCATCTGTTTTATTATTCTTAGAAACTATAATTATATTGTAACTAGTCACAAAACACAAGTCCGGGCCTATTTAAATGCAACACATGAGAATAGATGGATTGGCCGTTTGGGGCCTATTTTGTGGCCTCCGCGTTCTCCAGACCTAAACCCTTTGGATTTTTTTTATTGGGGTTGCCTGAAAGAATAAGTTTACTCCAAGCCGATAACAAATTTAGAAGAGTTACGAAGCCGTGTACAGCAAGCCGCTACCAAAATAACCCAAAGGCGTTATGCGCGACTTCACAAAAGAGCTTTTGTCCGAAGATGTCGCGCTTGTGTACGAGTTAATGGTAGACAGTTTGAGCATTTACTGTAAATAAAATAAATAATATTTGAAAACTACAACCTCTTTTTTTATGCAATCCTTTAACACTAGAAAGTAAATTTTACTAACCGAATTTACTCCCTCTGCAAATTAATAGCAAAAACCTCATATTTACAACGAGCAATAGGTATGTATTATACCATTTTAAAATGTGTATAAAATGGGCATATTTTTTAAACAGTTGGCCACTTACACTTTCATTCCTTTTTTTTTCACCAAGGGCACACAATCTTAAACAAAAATAAAAATATTACAAATTTTCTAATTAAAACTGAAATTAAAATTATTAAAAAAATTATAATACATCAGTTACTCATGTGATTTATTATGTATCCATTGGTACAGTCTATGGAGAATATTATAGCACCAAAAACCCCATAGATTTTGTTTATTTGTAGCCACAGTGTACAATGAGACACAGAAGTGTGAAAAAATACATTATTTTAAAAAAATGCCCATAACTCGAGTACTACATGTGTACAATTTTTTTTAATTTTATATTTTGAGTACCCATGAGCTCGGCTATGAGGTGTGTCAAGGTTATCCATTCTTTCTGGGACACCCTGTATAATAGGCTTATAAAATCAGTGCTGTGTGTAAATAAAGTAAAGGAGCTGTCATGCTCGCGGGAAGGACGTTTATTTATCTATAGCAACATCTGCAGAATGTAACCAGAATGAGGATGGCTTCTGTCTGTTTATCTCAGACGGAAGCCATCCTCATTCTGGTTACTTAAATTACTGTAAAAACATAGATGTCATCTTTAGAATCATTCGCGTAGTTACTTTTGTTAAGACTAATAACAACAGTGGCTTCTTAGTTCATAGTGAGATCTTATCAAAGGCTTAGTGTACATCTGATAAACTTTTGCATTAAGATATGCGGTTACAATAGTGTTTAAAATATGTATGTATCACTCAAAGTAGGTTTCTGTGAGACCGTTAAAAAACGTGCAGGATATTTAGTTCATTGAACTAAGTAAACCAAACGGCAAAATGTAATTGCAAATTAAGTCAAAACTGATAATTAGCA
The DNA here is from genome assembly GCA_916999025.1 of Orgyia antiqua. Classification (NCBI taxonomy): domain Eukaryota; kingdom Metazoa; phylum Arthropoda; class Insecta; order Lepidoptera; family Erebidae; genus Orgyia; species Orgyia antiqua. The sequence goes on along the minus strand of OU779863.1, from coordinate 4,794,564 downwards.
ATTAGTCCAGTCGTGGGAGCTAAAAAAAGATAGGTGCATGGATGTGGCTTGATGTACAGAACTTTTTTTTTCTAATTGGTCCGAAAAAATGTACAGAATCCGAAAATCAACCTGCTGCGTGGGGAAAATAATGGGAAGTTTGTTTAAATAAACGGAAACTGCAAAATGACTGATTTTGACTTGAAAAATCCGTTGTAACTTGAAAAGCAAGCCTCGGACGAAGAAATATCGCTGATTCTTTTTTGTTTATTTTCAAATTTTCTACTCGGTCAATGTATTGGTAAATTAAAAATTACGATATTAACATTGTTAAATGACAGAAAAACGCGTAAAAACGTTAACTTTTGTTCAAAGTCCCGGTAGACAGGGTAAATATTAATAATTATTAATGATAATGTGGATTTGATAAGTTTAATATGCGATTAATAAGTGTGCGCAACCTGCACGCCGTGCGACAAATAGTTTTTCTTAGAACAATTTATTAAATTAAAAAATTCATAAAACTTTGATCGAACCTAACTTCTATAAAAATCATTTTGAATACTTGCTAGATTTTTGACATACTTTTCAAGGTCACAGAAACTGAAAGAAATCCAAAAAGTTCAATTTTTTTATTTTTACAACCATTTTAGAATTTTTTTAAAATTTCGCGTTAATTAACAATAGGAAACTAGTGCTAAATATCTGTCGATCAAAAAATCTTTTTGTTTACACCAATAGTGCTTAGAATAACGGACAATTTGAGAGTATTCTAAAAGTACCGAGAGCGCACGAATTTCGCCGCGGCGGCGAAGTGCGTGGTGGAGGGGGAAGCTGGAGACGGGAAGTCTAAAAGTGGTTCGGCGCGCTTCAAATTCGCTCGCGCTGAAAATTTTCAATTATCTCAGCAATGGAAGCATCAATTGAGATGATTTTTTTTTTAAATTGATATACCGAATAGAGAGAAGCTCAAATATCGACTTGAAATTGAAATATTTTAAGTAATTTTGTAGCCAATTCAGATATTTTCCTTCTCCAGCTTCCCCCTCCACCACGCACTTCGCCGCCGCGGCGAAATTCGTGCGCTCTCGGTACTTTTAGAATACTCTCAAATTGTCCGTTATTCTAAGCACTATTGGTGTAAACAAAAAGATTTTTTGATCGACAGATATTTAGCACTAGTTTCCTATTGTTAATTAACGCGAAATTTTAAAAAAATTCTAAAATAGTTGTAAAAATAAAAAAATTGAACTTTTTGGATTTCTTTCAGTTTCTGTGACCTTGAAAAGTATGTCAAAAATCTAGCAAGTATTCAAAATGATTTTTATAGAAGTTAGGTTCGATCAAAGTTTTATGAATTTTTTAATTTAATAAATTGTTCTAAGAAAAACTATTTGTCGCACGGCGTGCAGGTTGCGCACACTTATTAATCGCATATTAAACTTATCAAATCCACATTATCATTAATAATTATTAATATTTACCCTGTCTACCGGGACTTTGAACAAAAGTTAACGTTTTTACGCGTTTTTCTGTCATTTAACAATGTTAATATCGTAATTTTTAATTTACCAATACATTGACCGAGTAGAAAATTTGAAAATAAACAAAAAAGAATCAGCGATATTTCTTCGTCCGAGGCTTGCTTTTCAAGTTACAACGGATTTTTCAAGTCAAAATCAGTCATTTTGCAGTTTCCGTTTATTTAAACAAACTTCCCATTATTTTCCCCACGCAGCAGGTTGATTTTCGGATTCTGTACATTTTTTCGGACTAATTAGAAAAAAAAAATTCTGTACATCAAGCCACATCCATGTCATTATCTCCCACGACTGGACTAAATATCAAAAGAACTATTTGGCGAGATTGCCTAGTTGTATGGCAATACTTGTACATGGATATAATTATAATAAAGTTATTCTTATTTACCGTATTGGTTTTTACTGGTACTAATAATTAAATAAATATTTATGGACATTTCACACAACGTCCTCTGGTCCCAAAGTAAGCTATATTTCTATGCTTGTATTGTGGGTACCAGATACGGATATATACTACTTTTCTTTTGTAAATACATACTTATAATACATAGAAACACCCGGACGCAGTACAAACATTTGTATGACATTTATAAATATCGTATAAATAATTGCACCGTGCGGGAATCGAACCCCAGACCTCGTGATCGGCAGTCCGTTACATGAACCACTAGACCACGAAGCCCGTCAAAACTACTGACTGGTACTGTGTTAAGATTATTGACATGCCAAGTTATATGGCAATGTTGAAGATATATCTTAAATAATTATTTTAGTACAAAAATCTCGGATTATTATAGGGTAGACTAACTGTTGCCCGCGACTTCGTACGCCTAGAATTTAGAAGATGTTTCCCGTTTTTGCAATATTTTTAACAGCTGCTTCCCTCCTATTGGTCGCAACGTGATGTTATATAGCCTTTCTCGATAAATGTACTTTCCAACGCTGAAAGAATTTTACAAATCGTACCAGTGGATCTTGAGATTAGCGCGTTCAAACAAACAAACTCTTCAGCTTTTAATATAAGTATAAAATCTAAGAGAGTGCAACAAATATTGGATTTAAATCCTTTTATTTGTGTTATGTTGTGTTTTCAATCCAAAATTAATATGAAATGTTGTATTGTTCTCAGGATGTAAAAGGCTCTATGACAGCGGCAGAAATATCTGAGCAGTTGGACTTAACATCAATAAAACAGCATCCGTGGCACATACAAGCATGCTGTGCGTTGACTGGCGAAGGGTAATTTCTATTTTGTTTACTTCTTAGCCAATTGCATTGATGGAAAGCGACAGTCTTCTTCTCGACCTATTAATGTCCCGCTGTTGGCAACGAACCTCCTCCAAGTCGAGAGGCTATTTGGTCTACTTATGCCTCGATAGCCAGGCGTATTAATATAGGATTGTGTGTCGAGTTTTTCATTCTCTCTCACAAAAGATAAATACATCACCTAGGGATAATGCAGTGGTAACCTTGGTATTGTAAATCAGTAACCACACGGTTAAGTGTACACTCTAGCACAAATTTTACTATGTATTTTTTCTATCATATTCTACAATAGCTTGCACAGATAGCCGTTTTAAAGAGAACAATCGGCTGTCCAAAGCCAAAGCCTAGCAATTACATTTGAGTAAATTTTTCAGGGGAAGCTTTTTCATTTTGTAATCAACAAGTACGAAGTGCACTTGCTAGCTTTATACATGTTCATATCTCTGATCCTATTTAAGATAGAAATAGTTGTTTTTGCATTAGACGCAGTAAAAAAATGGGAAATATTGGTTAACAATACTAATTTCAAAAAAATGTCCCTAGGTTTTGGTTTTGGACAGATTTTTGTTCCATAAGTCGTGATTGTTTTAGTATCGTTTTATGTTATCACTTATCATAAAAGTTTAATAATTTGTAAGCCCTAATCATAAATTTTGATAACCTCATTAATTTGTTGAATGCTTCTAAAATATCTTATATTGTTATCACAGTCATAAATCACGTTAAGATAACGATAGTCTTTCTAGTAACGTCATAACTGTTATTATATTGTGCTAGCATCAATTGAAAGGTCTTAGGTAGATTATTTTATGTCAATAGGTGTGATACATAATCATACTAACAAAAAAATAAAAGAACCACCCTATTTCCTCCCCAGGGTTCCGTAAAAGCTAGCTAAGGGATATCCCTTAACGGGCTTTAACCGTCTCACAAAGATGGGTAGTAATGTCTGTATTCTGGTACCCATAACACAAGCATATAAGCTTAGCTTGGGACCATAGGACGTAGTGTGAAATGTCCGTAGATATTAATAAAAAAAAATGGTCTACACAGATAACATCCTGAGAGAGAGACAGAGAACCAGAAACTAATACCTATGCCAACACGCCCGGTCAACGCAGCACAGTAGACGACAATCCCTTTGAAAGTAGTGGCCCAACTAGACGTAAGGGGCTGGAGAGAGAGTGCCGATATGACTCTTGCAGGGGGTTTTAGCTGCTCATATTTATCCCTGAGCTGGCTTGTACGTCACTCCAGGGAAGAAAAGGGCTTACACACGTGTTCTTATTAAGTCAATATATTGCTTTCCAAAATGGTTCTGTGACATTAAAATTAAAAAGCCTCCGCCATATTTCAATTTTTAGGATTCAAAGTCAAAGCCAAAATTTTTATTTCAATTTGGCTTGTTTTGAAACGTCAAAATGTGTATTTTTGAAACGTCAGAAGTTAGGTGTCTGTTCCAAACGCGAAACCTATTGAGAAGAACAGACAAGAAACTCCATGGATTCTTTTTTCTCTTTTGCCTTTCTTTTCATTTTTTTTCTTTTCAATATTATTTTACTTTGTTATGGGGTGTGAGAATGATGCCAATTGTATCAACATTAGAACAACAATAACATTATTAACTTTGTTTTTTTTTGTGTGTGTGTGCAGGTTACATTTAGGTTTAGAATGGATTGCAAGTAGAATAAAGAAGAAATGACGTTACATCACAAGTGGTTGAAGAAATATATCATAGGAACACACAATAATAGTTAATGTTATAAGCCACGCAAATTGGTAATGCGCTGGAACCTTGTCAAATTAACGCCCTTGTGACGTCATCAGCAAAGAAAAAGTACAGCTAACAAAATGTAATATTCTCATCTATACGTCACTATGACGTCACCAACACGGCCGCCAGGCGCATTACCAATTTGTGTGGCTTGTATACAAAAAAATTAATTACTGACATTTGCATAAATTTTACAATAATATAAATAAATATATCAGGACCGAAGTATGTTGTATTTGAATGAATGATATGTAATTAATAAAATACTTATACTATATTTAAAATAAAAATGTTCTTGTATTTTTATTAGTTTTTTATTTCAACTACAATTCTGACAACAAAATTGTTTATAATTATACCATTCAAGTTATTATGTTGATTATGCTTAGAATACGACGAAATTACAACCAAATGATACACAAATTATTTAACAACACATTCTTTACATTAATATTGATATTAAAAATACAAATTTGTTATTGTTTGTTGACTATTTCATCTATGGTAATGATTTTAAGTATACTATTATATTTAACTTATGTATATGCCCACAGTTGACCACAAATATAAAATCTGGGGCTGAAATTGGGCATCTCTAAATAAATAGTGATCGTCAGGTCACCTGGACCATAATTAAATATCATAATACTAAAATCTGTCTTGAATCCCCTTTTATTGCTATTTTCTGCAATTTTAAGTAAGTATCAAGCAAAGTAGGTACTAGAATTCATCGTAATAGATATCTAAGTAGGTCAAAAAAAACCTGATGATCATGTTTCAATCATACAATCACGGTAGCTCAATCGCATTTAGAAAAAAAATCGCTATTTTAAACCACGAAATGACAAAATTAGCTAGGCTTGCATTTCAATTAGCAAATTATAACATCTAATTATTTGTGAATAAAAGTAGCGAAATATATAATTATTTGTAAGATTAATCTAGTGAGATTGGGAAAAAATAATTATAGATTCATTCAAGTCTATGTAAAAAAAAAAGGATTTATTAATACATATCTTTACATCCTTCCTTATCATTTCATTACATGTATAAAAATATATGATGTATATGAATAACCTATAAATGTAACTCAAATTTCACTAAAAACATATATTATAATATATTCAATTCGATTTTATAAATAAATGTCAATAAAAAAGATATAAAAAGCAAGTGACAAATAAAATGATTTCTTTTTAAGTCTATTGAATATAAATTTTAATAAAAATGTCGGTAACTTAATAAAATTAAACTAATCACATTATGTCATGAACGCTATCACAGCAACTTATTATTGTACTTATAAACTTAGGATAAATATTACATAATAAAAAAAATTGGTCAAGTGCGAGTCGGACTCGCGCACGAAGGGTTCCGTACCATTATCTATGCAACATAAGGCAACGTTATTAGTATCGAGCAAGAAACGGTAAAAAAATCATGTTTGTTGTATGGGAGCCCCCCTTAAATATTTATTTTATTTTATTTTTAGTATTTGTTGTTATAGCGGCAATAGAAATACATCATCTGTGAAAATTTCAACTCTCTAGCTATCACTGTTCTTGAGATACAGCCTGGTGACAGACGGACGGACGGACAGCGAAGTCTCAGTAATAGGGTCCCGTTTTTACCCTTTGGGTACGGAACCCTAAAAATGAATGTTCTTGGATCATTGTGGAAATTAACTAACCATGTCAACACTTGAGCGACTCATTTGTTTAAATAAAACCACTTTTTACGGATTTAGATGCGTGTATTTGTTTTAAATTTTAGCTCGACGTTTCGGAGACTTTGCAGTCACCATTGTAACGGGTGAAACGTCGGGCTAACATTTAAAACAAATACACTCGTCTAAATCCGTAAAAAGTGGTTTTATTTAAACATGTGAAATTAACTATATCCATTGAAGTGTTATAATACTAGTCGTTACTCGCAATTTCGTTCGCGTCGAATTTAGAAATTAAACCTTAACAAATTATACAAAAAAAGCCATCCTCTTAAACGACTTTTGGCCTTATTCTATCCGAGGTTTAAAAGTTCGCTAAAATCGATTCGCGAAAATTGTCAAATCTTGTTAGTCATAATAGTGTTTTTACGATAAAACGTTTATTATCTCTCCGATAAAATCTCCGTTTAAACCTCCGATAAATCATTATGAATAAGACCATTTATCTATTAAAAGAAACCGCGTCAAAATCCGTTGCGTAGTTTTGAAGATATAAGCTCACATCCACATACATATAAAAATGACTACTTTGTTTTGTATTATGAAAAGGTAAAGATTCCTTTATCTATGGTATATCGTAAAACGTCCTTATTTTGTAAATTTTTGCCCAACTGTAAACAAAGAGATAGTTTCTCGTGCTATTCTTGTAATACATGTATGTAAATTTGTTACCTCGTCTTTACTTATTATCTAATATATAAAATTCTCGTGTCACAATGTTCGTTCCCATACTCTTCCGAATTTTATGAAATTTTATATGCATATTCAGTAGGTCTGAGAATCGGCTGCTATCTATTTTTCATACCCCTAAGTGATAAAGTTTGTCCACCCCTGACATTTGTATGACAAAACAAATTATGAAACAGTCGTTATTTTTGTAGTGGCTTTTTGTGTAATTTGTAAATATTTTTTATTTTCTAAATTCCAAACATACAAAGTTTCGGGCTACAGTTGGTATAGATTTCTACAGTAAAATTAAGGGCCTACATCAATATTGTCGTCGACATGTACATATTAACACAGCTAGTAGGTATAGAAAATGAAGAATTAGGGATATTTTTTTTGTTTACTCAAAATCTACTAAATATATTTTATTTCTGATTTACGTGTTTCTATATATAATAGTTACTTATGTTTTTAAAGTTATTTCATTAGTTAATACGCGATAATAGACCGACAAATGAAAAAAATAAAAAATGAGAGAGGTTTTTTCGCTAAGATTTTCTATCGAGAAAACTTTTTTCAATCGCGTTTCTGAGTTTATGCGATCCTAGATCATATATTGAAAAAAACATATACTTAAAAATTAGAGCTCTAGCCATTCAATCTAAAGAAACAATGAAAACTTTGTACGTAGAAAAATGCACGATGCTATTTTGGTATCCTCTTAAGGTACCTATTCATCGCATCGCTTTTTAGGTTACCAAATTAAAGAAAATTTTGGTTAGTTAAATTTCGTAATGATCACATTTTCATAAACATGGCCCCAGTCATAATAGTTTACTGAGTACTTGTTAAATATGTTAATTCTATGTATAGAATTGATAGATATGCAACAGTTTTACCACAAATCTAAGTAATTTAAGTTTATTTGAAGTCGTCTATTAATGACGTGTAGTCTTTTACTCGCGGTGATATTTGGTGAAACTTAAAGAGTCATCCCCCAACTTTACGTAAGACTTTACATAAGATACAATACATTCTTAAAAAAATATTTAGAACGAAATTATTATTATTTATTACTATTGTTACCATTATAGCTATTTACATATTATAATCAATTATTTTTGGTTTCGGTGTTTTTAGTAATAGACGAAAAATATTAGGTACATGATGTTTGTGACTAAACCAAAGCACCCTCTTTGAATCGCGTGATAATTGCACGATACCTTATAAGCTAAAGAAACATATTTTAATTTAACTTATATTGCCAGATCTCGATTCCATAATTAAAAAACAAAATATTATGCATTTCGACCAGTATTTAGCGTTAAATGTATCTGTATAATTGATATGCAGATTAACTACATAGGGACACGCGTCTAACCTCGAAGACAAGTAACTTTAGCATGACTAAATAGCCGGGTCTATTAAAATATAGTATTCATGTGACATGTAGTTTTCGCAAACTACAAACTTCACTTTAACAAGCAATGAAACAAGCAATCGATTGGGAAGAGAAGACCTGTCTATGGTTCAAATTAACCTGTAACGTGTGTTAAGGACACACATAGAACGTATTTTACGCACACATAGAGAATGTAAATAGCTGAGTGAGTGATGTAGTCATAGATACACTATCTGGCAAACCTGTGTCTATATTAAATATAATGTTTGCACGCAATATTACAAATTCATTATATTTATCATTATACACGCTTTTTTCCATAGAGGTTACACAGGAACTATAAAGCGCCGTCTGCTACGATATTAACATACTTTCCAGACTTTAGTTACACTCATACATTGGGTACATAATACACTTTCTTATAAATGCATCAAGGCATTGGAACCAATTCTACATTCACCACTAAACTTAACTAAAAAAAGAAAATTAATTGTGTCAGTAACACAATACGGCAATCACAGAAGTACCAGAAGGTGGGTTGGCGTTTAAAATTGAGGACAAGTAACGTTAGCCTGGGCTAACTTGAATTCATGGTCTAAAATGATATGGAACTCTAATATAAGTGACATACCGTGATGACAGTAATTCAATTCAATTCTTCTTTTAATGGCCCATATGTGACTATCTTAGGACTAGTCACTTTCCGCCAGTGTTTTGTATTAACTTCAGACAAGAACATGCTAGTATCATGATCTATGGAGAGAAAACAATATTTGGCCGAAACAAGTGAAATGTTAAATAATAAACTGACAACTGATTATTCTTAGAAAAATTAATAGATAAAAATAATTTTTGCCTCATTTTTGCAATCTGCAAACGTCACTTTTAACACATTGATACAAGTATGGCATTTAAATTCAAGATCTGTTTTAATACACCGTATTCAACTGACACCATTGTCAGTTTGTAGTGTGAACGCCGCCACGAACAAAACGTAAGAAATGACTAAATGCGCAGTCTTTGGGTGTTTTAATGTATCAGAACGAATTAAAAATGCCACAACATGGGATTTCACAAGTAATTTTAACTCAAATAATTCATTTTACATCAAAACACAATTTATCAATTCAATGACAATCGTGTTTTGACGGACGTCAATAATGTTGCCCCAGGCAACCGGGCAACTTCGCGTTGTTCTTCACACACACATAGATATTTTTTTGAGCTCTTATTCCTTTATCGGTGCCTCAAGCCGGGTCATTGATTTAGCCGTAGACGCATTGTCTTGTATGTCTATGACGGCAATGTTAACTAACCTTTCGTATTATTAAAACTTGTAATTTTTTTAAATAATTAAAATGTGTGCTATTATTTCAAAATACATTAGAACTGTGTATAAAACTTTAAAAACGGGCGTAAATCAAATGTTTACATCTTTACAAATATTGGGTGCAGATTATCTGTTAAAAGATTTGGTTCTGAGGTAGAATCTTCTATCGAACTTATTCATAAATGAAGGTAGTCAGGTTTGTCACACTATAAAATAATAACCTATATAAGATACTAATAAAAATTGTCATATAACAAGTGCAAAATATTTTTATATATGCGTTGGACAATTAACAACTAGGATTAGAAGAAAAAAGTTGGAAAAAGCATGAAACACACAACCTTAAAAACAACGACCGTCAAAAGTTGAGAAAGTTAATATTTGATAATTATTTCAAACAATAGAATTATTGTACCGGACAAAATATATAAGATTGCGGCCAAAGCTGAATAGGCGATCAGTTTAGATCAGTCAGCGATCTAGGTCCCAGCTTTCCGCATTAAACACTATTTTCCAAAATCCAAGACAAATATAACAAGATTTCAAGAATATTCTAAAATGATTTTTATCAACCTCAACCTTTACTAAAATTGTCCTTATTACCTATCCATAATAATACACAAACTTACATCTGCAGGGCGTAACAGTGATTTATATTGCTTTATGAAGCACATCCCGCCCATCCCGCCGGAGGGTGACAATATTATTACTATAAAATTACAAATTCAAACCTAAACAACAGTCTTTAAAATTTGATTTTATACGTTTTAATTTCCATTGGATCTAGCTGAATGCCGCCCAATCCCGTCAACGACTTGAATGTCTTAAGTCCTGTAAGACTAACTGCTGTTACGTTATTAATATGTACGCCATCGAATTTTGTCTTAGGTGAGAAATTATACGATTTGTTATATGGTTTTTCACCAACGTTGCATGCAAAACCTGGTCTTTGTAACACCATATAAGCCTCTGAACTAGGCAACAGTTCTAAAACATCATCTGTAATAGTACGAAGTGTTACCAAATGTATTCCGTTGGGGAAGTTTGAGAGGAACGATTGATGTGATTTCACTTCAATATCGCCAACTTCACTCGTGTCTAATAAGTAAACGTTAAGTGGATAATTAAGCGACCTACTCAAGAATTCCGCAGTCTGAGAGGGCAATTCATATTTGCTTACTTTCTCAGCGGGATCAAAATACCGTTCGTTTACAAACTTGTAAACTTTTTCGCTCGTATCTCTTTTATTCCGGGTAGCATCAGGCATCGCCTCCAGCAGAATCACATTATGGAATGTGGTTGGCTTGTTGTCGACTACACCTTCGCCGATGCCTCTAAAGTCATCATACAAAGTTCGACGTTCAAGCATGACTTCCAGACGTCCAGGTTCATAAGCTGAAGCGCCTTGAGCGTGGTTAGTTATCAGAGTCAATCTCGCTTGCTCATCTTGCAACCAAGCCATTGTTGTAATCGGATAATAATTTGCCTCGATACCCAATTTATCCACCTTCACTCTCTTCTGATATTGGAATCCATTTTGATCAGTGTAAAATTCGGGAATGTCGCCGTTTTGTATATCAGTCTGTATTCTCATAAATAATTCAGTTTCTCTATTTCGCGGCGGATTCTCGAAATCGACAGAGTTCTCGATGTGAATCGCTCGCGATAGTATAGGATCATCCAAGTTGTAAATTCTAACAGTATGTATCAAGAAAGGTAGATACATTGCTGTGATCTCTGTAGTTATCGGACCGGACACTATAATAATGTTGTCGTCCTCATTAACGTTCCAGTTCGAGTATGGATGCAGCACATCTTTCTCTGGTCCATCATAATCCGGCATAAACAGGTAAGCACCTGAATGTCTTTGAGCACTCTGATAGGCACCGAATTGAATTTCTACAGTATTCTTCCGTCTTATATCTTTTCTATATATTTGCCTCAAAAATCCAGTGTTTCTATTGATGAGGAGTTTTAAAACGGTATTTTCTAACTGGACGTCGCCCGGCATCATTGGTTTAGTTTGAAATGGTTGTTTATCTTCATTGCATTTGTTGCAGAATACAAGACAATGATTTGAAGTATTCGTATGCTCCTCCAAATTAAAAGTAACCGCGGTGAGGGGTGGTATTGTTGCAACAAACAATATGTCGAAGCTGTCGTCGCTAATAACACGTTTGCCATCGTCTCTGTTCTCAATATTTGGTGTAACCTGATAAACAGCATGTTTCTTTAGACGCGTATCAAATATTCTGATGTTTGTAGTATTCGCATTAAGCGTAACGATTTCAGTGCGAATTTCTGCTAGGGGGTTAAAAACGACAATTTTCTTTTTATCAACGTATGAGACCTGGAGTTTTTTAACAGGTTTTCCGTAATTCTCCCATTCACTTTCGCTTTGCAAAATACTTCGAGTATGTAGTGCAGGGTCAGGAATCATTAAGGCTGTGAGAGCTACTTCTTGTAAACGCAAGCTGTGATACAAGCTGGTAAATAATTTAGTACCGTAGTCATACATGACGCTGGCTTTAGATGTTCCAGTTATAGCATCATGATGTTGAAATAGACCTAGATTCCTACGAGCGTTGATCAGTTGCTCATAAGATTTCTCCAATTTTTTCTCGGATGCAATGAGTTTTGTAGTAGTCATCTGTTTCATGTAATTAGAAACAAGTGTAAATAGAATTTCGCCCGTTCTCAACTGATGTTCGAATTCTCGTGCAAGTATTTTAAGGTATGGTCTTGTAGTGTAATAGCCAGACCAGTAGGCTGGTTTTCCTTCGCTGAATATATCAGAATAGACAAAGAAGTCTCCTTTTAGAGTTGGTATAGTTCGATGTCTTTCTTTCACTGCATTAAAATAGTCGACAGGCGTTCCGAAGTGTACATCAGCATGGAACTGGTCATCGTGACTATTGATGTAAGTAAACAATTTCATGTAATTAACATACTGCGCATCGAATTCTTCCCCATACTCGTAGCGGAAATCGTCTCCTAAAGGAACCAGTACCACATTATGTGGTGTTAAAGATCCTATACGATCATATTCTTCAATGAGAGTTTTGGCTTTGTTTTGCAAGTTTTGGTCAGTAATTTCTTCATGCTTCGCTGTGTATTCTGAATATTCTCCAGGAATCTTTCTAAAATCAAAACTCAGACAGATGGAAGGGTGAGGTCCACAAGTACTCTTTATGGAGTATATATCAAAGGGTTGGTTGTGAACAATCATCGATGGTTTTGTAGCGCCCCATCCTACAGTCCAATAGAACTCTTCTATTTGTCGTTCAGCAAGCCATTGTTTCCATGCGTAATGAATCCTCTGAATGATAGTACCTTCGAGACCACTTTTATCGAGCAAATAAGGAACAGTGGGTCCGTGGCCGAAAGGATCAATTGACCAACCTGTTTTTGGTTCAATACCAAGGTTAGTCTTCACCCACTGATGGCCTGTAATAAAACAATTACTCTGTAATATGGTACGCTCATATGGTTATTCTTATGATTAGTTTATTTTACATATATTTTACCTTCGATGAACTGGTCAATTAACGCATAAATATGTGTACACGCTTCGTCGGGCATCACCCACCCACCCGTAGTGATTTCTAGGCGACCTTCTTTGATCAGCTTTTTGAATGCCTGTAATTATGTAATATATTTACTCATTAGGATCAATCAGTCTCAAGTCGTAACGTAGGCCCATACAACTACGATAAATATTTTGCCAAAATAGCTTTTATTATCTCTATATATTTTTTTTTATAATAAAGTTTAACACACACTTAGTACGTCACGTATAACAACTTCAACTATTTCTTTATAGAAATATGTTATAAAAGGGCACGAAAAAGAAAAATATTTAGAATACAATTCTATCGTGCGTTAAAATTACCTTTTGTTTAACGGGATGAGATCGTTCCCACCATGCATTCAAAAATGATATCTCGGTCCAAATAAAGGTCATGTTCGTGTGCTGGTTTAGTTTTTGAACGATGTTGTTGATAATATCTTTGGTCTTCCAATCGAAGTATTGTTCGAAAGTCCTCAGCCATCCCGGATCGTTGTGAGAATGCGGTACAACAATAACCTATAAATAACAACAATATTAAATAACTATTTAAATCTATTTTATACTACAGCAGCGGTTTACCTTCAATTTAGGGCGACGGCTATCATTGCGCATCTTTTCATAGCGATCTTCAAAGTTTTTATCCCAAAATTCCTTAGTGCGTAGCCAACCCGGCTGAAATATACAAATAACATATGTAAAATAATTGCTAGTTTGAAATGAGCTTATCGAAATCAATTAAATATTCCAGCAAGTCCACATAATACGAATGGAATCGACGCGGCTAAAATGCCACGTTGTTTTTGCTTCGTTAAAATAAGTTTTTAATTAGTAAATTGATCTGATGAAGTAAACGTCGATATCAGACCTTTATATTATATCGCTCTTAAAGTTCTTTGGAACAATTCTGATTATATGAAATATGAAAATAGCGTTTTCTTGTCTCAAGGCATATTGGGGACTTTAAAAACTTCGGCATGTATTTCATCTACAAAAAGGATAATCATAATTTTTTGTGCACCGATGTCAAGGATGGTTTCTGAATTCCTAAAAATACATTCTATATATAACTTCATAATTAGTAATGTATGCTTACATAAGGTCTTTTGGTATAAATTTAATAAATCATGACAGTATCTGTCGTAAATATACAAACGTCTTGCGCTAGTGGCGTTGATAAAAAGCAAACAATGATCATACTTTCTCGCGTGTTCTGTTTATTGCGTCAGGTACTTTTTATAGCGTGTATTATATAGTTTATAGCGCCTAGTTAACTGAGATTACGTTAAAATAGCAGTTTCATGTAAAGATTGGAAATAAGAATAACAGCAGCTTACTAATGGTATTATCAAAGCTAATAAATGGGACATAGCAAAACAACGCTAGATTATCGACTTAATTATTCATGAACTAGCCAATGCATTGGTGTCAATAAAATATTATTATTTTCTATTTTTGGGAAGTACTAATTATTTCTTATATTCACGGATATTTTTACACAAGTGCTAATTTATAGATAAAACAGTAGTAGGTATACATGTAAGGTTGACGGCGTGATTATGTACTTAGTTCTTTTAAATAATGTAGTTCGCCAACATACTTCGTGGTCTAGTGGTTCGTATAACGGTCTGCCGATCATGAGGTCGCGAGTTCGATTCCCGCCTCGGACAATCATTTGTGTGTTGTTTATAAATGTCATACAAATGTTTGTTCTACGTCTGTGTGTTTATATGTATTCTAAGTATGTATTTACAAAAAAAAGTATGTGTATTCTATCCATATTCTGGTACCCATAACACAAGCATATAAGCTTAGCTTGGGACCAGAGGACGCTGTGTGAAATGTCCGTGAATATTTATT
This sequence comes from Orgyia antiqua, assembly GCA_916999025.1. Classification (NCBI taxonomy): domain Eukaryota; kingdom Metazoa; phylum Arthropoda; class Insecta; order Lepidoptera; family Erebidae; genus Orgyia; species Orgyia antiqua. Next base: position 4,779,452 of record OU779863.1, on the reverse strand, counting down.
TATTTATTTTATATAAAACTTCGTTTAAGTACAATTTAACAAATCAAGCCGTTCGCCCTCTAAAAACGACCTAATTATTTCTCTCCAGCCCATTTACGTCCCACTGTTGGGCACGGGCCTCCTCCACTTTGGAAGGATTATGGTCTACTGTGCCGCGCTGACCAGGCGTGTTGGCTCAGGGTTTATTTTCGAGTTTTCCGTCTCTCTCAGAGGATGTTATCTGTGTGCAATATCCCTTAGCTGACTTTTACAGCACCCTTGGGAGGAGATGGGGTGGTGACACTTGTATTCTTAATCCGTCACCACACAGTCACCCTAATTATTTAGGTCATACTAAATCTTAAGTCATTCTACGTCACAATAAATCGTTCTAATTAAAGTTACGCGATCAACAAAATACAAAAAAATATCTCGTAACATTTAAGCTTACTCGAGGAAAATTAACAAACTTTGAAGAGTTTTTTTAATAGATCTGGGGGATTAATTAGTAATATTATAAAAGGATGTTTGGGAAATAAGCAATTTGCTTTTATTAGATTCTTGGGCTGAGGGAACAGGACACTTTTTTGACATCTTAATCCTTGAACAGGATTAGTAACTATAGATACGGATGAACATGAGTAAAAACCATAATAAAAAAAATATTAGTCACTTTGTTCGTGGTTCACTGGGTACTATAATCGCAAGCAATGTCACAGCTATATATAACATAAGTATGATGATAAGTAAGTACGCGTTTACTTATCTCATGTCATAACTTATATAACGGATATTATAATAACAATTAAAAGAGCATAGCTTTCTCTTGCTAACAAATATATCACATTACTAAAGTTCTAAGAGTACCAATCCTAATATTGCAAAGGTGCTTAGATTTTCCGTTATTATTTTTGCTACGCTGCGCTATAATAACAAAACTAATATTTTTTGCATTCAATTTCACAGACGCATCGCAATTTTATCTATTCATCAATTCTATACGTGAAAATTCCTCTTGCAGTACTCCGTAGATATGAAATCAATATCTCATACTCCGGAATGCATATACACTGCAGCACTGAAGTTCGCATCATTCGTGCTGAATGGAGATTCCTGGCACTATCAATAGATAGCTCCCGTTCACGTCATGCCAATAGACAACGTAATGTACGGTGCAGAGCTATAGGTATTTTGTATCACACTAAGGTTTCGTTTTATTGTAGGTGAACAAAAGAAAATGAATTTATTTTGCCTTGTCGCGAGGATTACGATTATGTGTGTACAATGTGTACATCCACTTCCATCACAATTTGTTTATTGTTATAATAACTAAATCAACGGTCGAATAGACCTTCCAGGTAAATAAATGAATAGTATAATAACTGATATCTTATAACAAAAACATTGCGCTATTAAAACAACGTAGCTCTGATCTATTAAGCGTAAACAGTCAATTATAACGCTGTGTTATCGACACGAAATAGAAAATATTTGGACCAAAAGGTTCATTATGCATCGCATATCGGGTAACGAATGCCAATTAAAAAGGATTTTTAACAAAGAGTAAGTTAATATCACGCGCAGTGAGCTTAATTGGGTCCCGTATTTCGACTTCCCTTTGTAATCAAACATTTCATTACTATTGTCCGTTTAAATTTTGCGTGATGACGGACTATGTATAGTGACCAATAAAGAACACACATGTTACTAAACTACCTTTCATAGGAACTATAAGGTTAAGCTAAGGGTGTCTCTAAGCTCATTAAATTTTCTGCGAGATGGAAAACTAGAAACAAAATCCCAGCACGCTTGTTAACCGTGTAATAAACCAATATTTATAAGCTGAGAATAAAAACTATATAATATAGAAAAACATAGATAAGGAATACATACAGACTTTAGTAACTATTGTCGTACATAACTATAAACAACACAATTATTACCCTTTCATTAGTGCGATTCAATTATGTGATTGCAAAATTAGCTGCAGGAGTCGCTCTCCTGCACTCTACGCAATTTGATCGATGCAGAGGCAATAAGGGCTCCAATTGACTGATGACTAGAATTACTCAAAGTCTGTAATAATGATACGATGTTTGTACAAAATTAAATAAATCACTAATAGCGTTAAATTTACAATTTGGGACTGTTAATTAAAATTTGTTCAACTAGCAATATGCATAACAGAAAGAATGCACAATAATAACGAACCACACCGATAAGACAACTTTTTGCAATTAGCAACGATATCTTCCGATGAAGATATCCTTACCAATATAATAACGCGGAAGTTTATAAGTATTCATGTATGTTACTCTTTCACTTAAATATTACTGTTCGGATTTTAATGAATTTTTACAATATTTTAGTACAGAACAGTGTAGGTAACTAGGTTAACAACCTAGGACCTAACCTCGATTTTTATTTAGTTCTCGCATTCAAATTTTCAATACTCAAAGCAGCCCCTGTATAATTTATTATTATTAAGTAACTACTACTTTTTTTTTAAATATTCATGTACATTACACACAACGTCCTCCGGTCCCAAACTAAGCTCATATGCTTGTCTTATGGGCACCAGAATACGGATAAATAAACTTTTTTTTGTAAATATGTACTTACTTGTAATACATAGAAAATACCCAGACGTAGTACGAACATTTGTATGACAATTATAAAAATCACACTACTTGTTCCGTTTTGCCAATCATATCATGAAATACACCTACACAGATTTATATTAAACCTAAACTTATATAAATAATCATAAAATCGACCGATTTCGAGTGTCAGTAACAAGTTTCCTAAGTTTTGTTTTGAGTTTCTATTGAGGGTCTTTTGTTACGAGAATATTATTGGCTTACTAAACAAAACTGTGTATGTTTACCTTGTATAAAACCTTTAAATTATTGTAATTAGACATAATATATAGCATACAGCACTCTCCGAGACTGTAGCTTCCTATTAGTGTGAACATTTTTGGGATCGGACAACATTTTTATCAGCTACTTTGTACGCGTGGAATTTAGAAAACTTTCCCCGTTTTGGCATTATTTTTTTCTGATTCTTCGCTCCTATTGGTCGCAGCGTGATGTTGTATATATAACGCTGAGTATATTTATATAATATACTATCAAACACTGAAAGAATTTTACAACTCGGACCTTCCTGAGATTAGCGTGTTCAAGCAAACAAACAGACTCTTCAGCTTTATAATATTAGTATAGGTAATATCTATACTATACTCTTTATCAACAGTACCTATAGAGAGATATAGATTAAAGTTATATTGGTGAAAAATACATCATTTTGTTTAAATGATTATATTTTAATTACAAAACACAGGCAACACACAAAACAGGTAAGTCACGGAACATCCTACCGCAAATGCAATTTACAGGAGCAAAGTGGTAAGATAATCATCTCTCTAGAGAATTAAAACTTGATACTTTCAAAGTAATTACTTAGTGCCGTATGACAGATTCCGAAAAGGCTTTAGTACCACAGACCACATACATACGCTGCGCCAGATTATACAGAAGACTGAGGAGTATAATCGGCTTCTGTGTATGTGGACTATGAGAAGGCCTTCGATTCAGTCGAGACTTGGGCGGTGCTGCAGTCCCTCCAGCGGTGCTAAATTGACTACCGGTACATCGAAGCGTTGAAGTGTTTATATAGAAACGCCACCATGTAAGTCCGAATCCAGGATGGGAGCACAAGACCAATTCCACTGCAGAAAGGTGTCAGACAGGGGATGTAATTTCCCTTAAACTGTTCAACGCTGCATTGGAGGACGTCTTCAAGCTCCTTGATAGGGCCGGACTCGGCATCAACATCAACGGCGAATACATCACTCACCTTCGATTTGCAGACGATATCGTGGTCATGGCAGAATCCCTGGAGGACCTTGGCACAATGCTCAATGAAGCAGTGTTTCCCAACGGCTCGGTTTAAGGATGAACATGGATAAAACCAAGGTTATGTTCAATGTCCATGTCACTCCGGCACCAGTATCTGTTGGGAATGCGATTCTCGAAGTTGTCGACCAATACGTCTATCTAGGACAAACAGTCCAGTTAGGCAAATCCAACTTCGAGAAAGAGGTCAACCGACGAATCCAACTCGGCTGGGCAGCGTTCGGGAAGCTTAGGCATATCTTCTCGTCCAACATTCCGCAGTGCCTGAAGATGAAGGTCTATGACCAGTGTGTGTTACCAGCGATGACATACGGAACAACCACGTGGTCCTTAAATGTTGGCCCCGTAAATAAGCTCAAGGTTGCACAGCGTGCTATGGAGAGGGCTATGCTCGGTATTTCCCTACGGAATAAAATCCGAAACACGGAGATACGTAGGAGAACTAGCGTGTCCGACATAGCCCGAAAGGTTAGCACGCTGAAGTGGCAATGGGCAGGCCACATCGCTCGTAGGACTGATGATCGTTGGGGAAGGAAGGTCCTAGAGTGGCGACCACGTACCGGACAACGCAGCGTTGGGCGGCCCCCGACAAGGTGGAGCGACGATATCGTCAAGGTCGCGGTCATTGGATGCAGGTGGCACAGGATACACAGTTGTGGCGTTCTATGGGGGAGACCTATGTCCAACAGTGGACGGAGAGAGGCTGAAGAAGAAGAAGAAGTATGTCAGATAAATAGAAGATTGAAACTGCAAACGGTTTGTTTACCGGAGAGGAGAAAACTTTAATGTCTAAGCTTATTTCCTCTAATAGGCAAAATAATCCCTAGCTGTTTTTTGTTTATACTTTTTCCGGTATATAGAAATTAGAAAAGATTGTAATAATGTACTATTGCATACGAAATATTGTCTAATTTATTTTAGTATTATGGCCGCGACTTTCGACTGAACTAATCGGAATCAAAACTTTAAACAAATCGTTAAATTGATCTGCAATCATTAATATTCCTGCTTCACTTTTTTATAACTTATACACTTTTTTATAACTTATATACGACGATATTTACTTTTTAGGGTTCCGTACCCAAAGGGTAAAAACGGGACCCTATTACTGAGACTTCGCTGTCCGTCCGTCCGTCCGTCCGTCTGTCACCAGGCTGTATCTCAAGAACGGTGATAGCTAGACAGTTGAAATTTTCACAGATGATGTATTTCTATTGCCGCTATAACAACAAATACTTACTAAAAATAAAATAAAATAAATATTTAAGGGGGGCTCCCATACAACAAACATGATTTTTTTACCGTTTCTTGTTCGATACTAATAACGTTGCCTTATGTTGCATAGATAATGGTACGGAACCCTTCGTGCGCGAGTCCGACTCGCACTTGACCATAGAAAAAATAGCTTAGTTTGGGGGCAGAAGACGTTCTGTGGAACGACTATAAATAATGATCTACCGTTATAAAATTTAATTTACTAGAATCTTACCTTTAAATTGAAGTTGACTTCGGAATTGTACAGAGATCTGCACAACTACCGAAGCCTAAATTATAAATAAACATAAGAAAATTAAAAAAAAATTGTCTTATTCTACACATCGCCCACATTTGGTCCAAATTCATTAGCATCCATAAAAGAGATTCAATAGAACTGTAAACAAGATGTTATATAAGTTTAATTAACTCTCAAAAGATTACTTTACCTTGCAAATTTTCGGAATTCTCATTAGGTCGTGATCTCTTTTATATTTATACTAATCGTGTTTCTACGTAGTTTTATTTATAATGATTGTGATACTGTAATTTATTTGAGAGACTGCTCTTATTTTACAAATTGGTATCTTTGCTACTCGTTGCTATCTTTAATTATTTTATTTCTCTCTTTTTAAAATGACTTAAGCCGTTTCAATCCACTTTAAACAAAGCTTCACAATTCGTCTGTATGTTTTTTTTTTAGGTTTGATTCACCATATTACAGATCTAACTCATTCTTTCCCCGTGCAATTAATCAGGTCAATGCATATGTTAATAGCGTTCAGTTGGATATTTTCTTTAATAGCAAACAACAGTGCCGTTCCTTATTGGCTAATTAGTTTTTTGACGTCTGATCCTGTGTGCAGAGCTGTGTATTCCTGTTTTTATCTTTAAGTATTTCTTTTTCTTCTCTGTAAATGTATATCTGTGCTTCTCTGCTTTGTTTGTAAACCTATTGTTTTCTCTAACGAAAGAACTGTGTTATCTGTGTGGTCTTTACTAATCACTACATCTTTTATTTGTATAATTTATATTATTTGAGTTGTTTTCCTATGTCTATCTGTGGAAGCTTCAAAAGGCTTATTAAGATAATATTGTAATCTAGCTATATTTTATTGTACAAGCTGCTTGCTTTCCAAAATAAATAAATAAATAAATATCTTTTCACTAGGCGAATCCATTTTAATGATTATTTTTTTTATTCGAAAGCTAATGCTTCCCGTCTTTCCACATAGGCCAGAATCTGATGAATATCTCCTAATAATCGAGGGAAAACCCTCAAATTTAAAAGTCACACATATTGTTTTTTCAGTTTGAATATTATCATTTTTATCACAGGTCAATAATTTTCTTTTTAATTTACTAAATTATTTATTTAGCCCATATTGTAAGAAAAACTGCTGTGTATAGGCCTCTTTTAGGAGAGTGTATTTAATATGACTATACCGCATTGATCTGGCAGCGTTGGTGTAACTTTAACTCAAAGATTCCGTCTCACGCCAGATTTTACCTTACATAAAAACTTATCACATAAATATAATTTTTATCGATTCAATAATTTTGTGGTCGGGATGTATTTATACATGTATTGTGTTTTGTCATATCTCCGCGACTCCTTTTCCCCTTTCAAGAAAAGAATACACACATTTAACACGGCATTACCTAAAATGTATATAAAGTATATTATATTGCTCATTTATGAATACATCTTTTGTTACCAATGCTGCCATAATAATACTGGTAGATTTATATATTTTATTTCATTTGTGTAATATTTCCATTCTATAACATACTAGCTGTTGCCTGCGATTTCGTACATTCGATATTACTCGCGCGTTGCCTACCTTGCAGAAATAATTTCTCTTTCAAAGAGCCCCATGCGGTAAACCAACAGGAAAACAAAATGTAACATGCCATTGAAGACATACATAACCCTAATTCTTATGAATACTCTAAGAGTGTTAAAAAGCAGCCGCTAATTAAAGTATACAATTATGTTACCAATTAGTGCTAGTCATACATAGCTGAAATTATCGTTAGTAGGGCGGCTTACCTACATTGGCGTACGTGAAGCCATACATACAATGTTGAGTCTTAACACTGTAATGTATTGCCACATTTTACATAACTATTTACTGTAAACAATCTTGAGAAACACATTCGTTCTTGTGGTAAATAGTATATTAATAGATCGATTCTTCTTAGTTTTATTCGTTTCTATATCCAATCATCTATGGAACGGAAATTTTTGAACGTAATTTACACCGCCTTCTTTGGCGTAATCGAAAATTTTGTTTATGAGTGTGCAAAATTTTTAGGACCGTTTAAATGCAATATTAAAAAAAGATTGGGATTTTGCAGAATTAAATAAGCGTGTTTTTAGCTTTTTTTTGTGTTGATAATTTTCTCGGAAACTGCATTTAATCTTTATCTATTAAAAACAAAGTCGGTGTTTCTATATAATTACTAGCTGACCCGGCCAACGTTGTTTTGCCATACTAAAAAAAAAAAAGGTTTGAAAAATAGATGTTGGCCGATTCTCAGACCTACTGAATACGCATGTAAAATTTCATAAAAATCGGTCAAGCCGTTTCGGAGGAGTACGGTAACTAACACTGTGACACGTGAATTTTATATATTAGATGTATCTTTGAAGCTACGCAACGGATTTTAATACGGTTTTTCAAATAAATAGTGATTCAAGGGGAGGATTTACTTGTATAATTTGTGAGGTTTTGTTTTTAAAATTCGAGGCGTACGAATTTGCAGGCAAAAGCTATTTAGAAATTAAATGTAAGGGTAAATGATACTAAATTTGAAGTTACAAATGCCACCCAGACTTATTACGTAAAAATATGCAATACGCTAGCAATGCCAAATTTTGTATTAATCATTGACTTCGATAAATTGTGTACAGCATGTTATCAAATTCTCAGACTTTTAATAACTTACTGCAGTTCACGTGGTCGCGGGTTCGATTCCCGCACGGGACAATCATTTGTGTGATGTTTATAAATGTCAAAGAAATGTTTCAAAGTCAAGTCAAAGAAATGTCTGTGAATATTTATTTATTTAAACATACGTAAACAGAAAACAAGTACCTAGTGTATATTATTTAACCCAGGTTTAGATTACATCCTACGAAAATATGTACTGTCTGTTTTCTGACTAAATATAGCTATGGCTAACAATTTTTTTTTTTAATATCACATAAAATATATTCGGATACTCCATATAAAAGCCGCTCGAGGCTCGCAATCCAAAACCGACCGAAACTTAATACTGACCGAACAAAAAATAAATCTATGTATTATGTATTACTAAATGCTAAATAATAATTAATTCAAGTTTCCAAATTAAGTAGCTTATTTTTTTTTTTAATGTAGTATTAAATATAACTATATAATTAATAAGAAAATTAATTTTGATTATCGCTAACATTTCGGAAGTTTGAAACCACAAAAACTATTTCACGTCTAATATAATAAGTAGGTATAACAATTGCGGGTTTTATATCTTATCAAGAACTGTGTGGTCTTTGTTGTAAATTTTATGGTACTGAATTGCTAAGGAGGTTTTTGTTTTGCGATGCCAGTGCAATTTCAACAAAAGTGGTCGTAATTTGGCCGTATTTTCTGATTGCGTTGACATATAATGCTTATTTCTTTACACCAAGGGACATCAGACGGTAACACAGGTTTACGAGTTTTTTCAATGTAGAGTATGCTCTCTCTCTCCAGCCCATTTATGTCCTACTGTTGGGCACGGGCCTCCTCCACTTTGGGAGGGATTATAGTCTACTATGCTAGAGTTATAGGTAGGGTAATAAACTACCAAAATCAATCAAAGACCTACCTAGTAAGAAAATGAAAACAAAACTACAGGAAAGGCTTATTGAAAAATGTTTTTATAATATTAATGAATGTTTTACTAATGCATGACTAAATTATTTAAACTTTAACTTTCTTAGATACTAATAATGACATTTGCATGTTGGTATTCCCAACGAAATATGTGAAACTAATTATGTGCTATCATCTACATATTATGTAAACCATATTTCAAGCAAATAAATATTTTCAAGTTTTCCGTCTCTCAAAAGGGAATTTATCTGTGTGCAATATTCCTTAGCTGTCTTTTACAGCACCATTAGGAGGAGACGGAGTGGTGACACTTGAATTCTTAATCCGTCACCACACGGAGATCTACTACGAGAGTATAGTACTCGATACTAATTAAGAAAGCATTTTTCTGTTCCTATGCATATGTTTCAATAAAACTAATCAATTTTAATAGATTGTCTAGATTATTAGATGGCTAGAAATATGTATATGTTTCTTGTAGTAACTTAAATACCTGAAATTCAAATGTTGGAAAAACTGAAACGGTGTCGATATCAGCTTCACTCTCCCTCAACAGCGGACATTGATCTGGCGGGACCTGTAAAAAAAACTCTCTTTAGAATATGTAATAAGCATTTAAATATAACGAATTTATACACGCACTTTAGTAACCGATAGATACGTGTAGAAGAATTAAATATAGAGATATAAATATAATATTCGCAGTAAAAGTAACAGATAAAATCAAGTGAGTTGGGGAATTCCAGCAAACGTTTGTCCAAAAATATGTACAAGTAAATATATATTTCATCTTATTTTCATATTTAATAAAAAATACGTATTTTCAACTGAAGGTAAATTACGTATTTTCAACAAATCGGATATGTTTAAAAAAAAATCTTCTGATTGCTGTAAAATGAAAACTGGCGCGCGTCCAGACACGCATTAATATTTTTTTTTTTGGATATAATAATATATCAGGTTATCATAAGCAAAGATATTACGTAAAATTGGGGGGTAATTTGAGTGTTAGTGAAATAAAACTAATCTTCGTAGACAACATAAAATTGGTACTTTTAATTATTCGTATGGACAATTAATTGTAAGATTTGCTATTGAATGTTGAATTTTTGTTTTATTTGTTATCCCTAGAAATCATTTTCTTTGGTAATTATTTATAAAAGTGGTCGACCTGATGCCTTGTACCGTAAGAAATAATAGAATTTTCGAACTGTGACCGTTACCAATCTTCTTTGCTTGTTCTCACAGATTTTTTTAGTTTTCCCTCTCTTGTTTACCGATAACATTATGTTTTAACATCTCTATTTATTTAACAACCTAAAACATTATGTCTACATAGAAACGTTTTCATAATTCAACACAAATAAAAAATGCTCCCTTTAACCTTTTCAATTCAAATAAAGTCTAAATTGTATTTTATATAGTTTGACAAGGTAAATAATAAGTCATGTGTAAACAGAATCAACAAATAGTACGAAATACTACTTGTGATTTCCCAACGGCAATCATGAGAATCAAATACAAAATATAATTCTATAGGTATCTATGAACCGAAGGAGATCATCGCACATTTATATTTGAATCTAGTAGTACATATAAATGATACTTTTTTGTTTAAATTTCTACAACTCATCAAACATTCGAAATTCTGATAATAAATTAATGCATGTTAAAAAAATATATTTAATCTCAAATTACTAAACCATTGAGTTGGCAGAAATTTAACAATAAGTAAATCTTCTTCCTCTCAAACTAAAGTTATCTGTATTGTGTGTGACCTTTTCTATACGTCACGGGCGGTGACATCAGCAAACGTAAATAAAATAAAATTTTAAATAAAAAAAAACTTATAAATTTATACCTAATGTGATCTAGTGTACCTACTGTACTTTACGCTTATACTATGTATCAATTAGTATATTAATAATTTTGCTTTTAATAAGAACATAATTATGTATATTACTACCTATATAAAATAGAGACGTGTTATTTACAAGACATAAACATAACTCAAGTCGGTCAAGATATTTTTTATCTTTATGAATACAGAGTTAAAAATGAGGAAGATTTAGATAAAATTAAACAGTAACACATGTATATCATAGTCAACAAATGTTAATAATTCTAATAGTGAATACAGGTGGAATTTAAAATATTCATCAAGACGACTACGCTCTTTCACTTGTCAATTGTATTATACATATACCTTATTCGTGTGATACGCTTTGCGACGATCTAATCGATCTTTACGACTAACTCATACATGCTTTTCACTATACAGTTTAACTAAAAGACTTTCTCTAACAATACGAATATCCATTACTATATTATTCTTACATATTCTTCAGTTGGTTTTCACGTTTTGACTGAGTATTGGAATAGCTTATCTAAAGTTTGTTCATTCCTTACCAATAACACAATACATACTTATATGTCTCACTTTTAGGCTCAGGATTCTTTATTATAAAACATAGTCGTTATTGTATGTATTATATTTGTATGTATGTCCCTATGTGAGCTTACGACTTGAACAATACGCAACGGAGTTTGATGCGGTTTTATTAATACATAGAGTGGTTCATGAAGATGGATTTCTTGTAGAATTTTGTCAATGTTTAGTTTCTAAATTGTAAGCATACACAGTTGTGGCTGACATCTAGTCTAATATATAAAATTCTCGTGTAACAATGTTCGTTCCCAAAGTCCTCCGAAACGGCTTGACCGATTCTTATGAAATTTTGTATGCATATTCAGTAGGTCTGAGAATCGGCTACTAGATAGTAGCCGATTCTCAGACCAGTTATATTTACTTTTACAGTTATATTACCAGTATAATTTCAGTTGAAACATATGGGTATGAAAAATAGATATTTTTCATACCCATATGTGATAAGGGTTTTCCACCACTAACATTTATATGGCAAAACGTTTGCCGGGTCAGCTAGTATCTATAAAGAAGAAAGACTTCAAAAATACCTTAATAATATTATTATCCAAGAACATAAACGACAAATCGGAATATGTAGTTTAAAAGTTTAGTATATATGTTTATACGCTCGTCATTTTAATTACACATAAGCATTAAAATAAAAATGTAATAAGAAAAACATCAAGGAAGCCACAAGAAAAAAAATACGAGGTAATAAAAAACATTACTTACAATTTTATGAGTGCCACTTAAATGTATTTATTTGATCAATTTCATTATTATTTTTCTACATTTTTCTGAAGGGACAACCCGCAAAGCTAATATACAGCAATTTACCAGCAGCTCAACAGAATAAGCTTACCGTCAAAATACATTTCATTTGATGTGAAACTGATTATGTTTTTGTTATTTTTATTTTGTTACTTTCTTGGAGGAAGAAAGGAACAAAATATAATTTTCGCAGACTACGTAAAGTATCTCTCCCTATCTCCAGCTCATTAAAGTCCCACCGTCGAGTATGGGGCTCCACCACTGTGAGAGGGATTTCGATTTACTGTACCGCGCTGACCAGGCGTGTTGGCATTGGGTTTATTTCTGTTTCTCATAGAAGATGATATCTGTGTATAAAATCCCTTAACTGGCTTTTACAGCAACCTGAGACGAAAATGGGTGGTGACACTTGTATTCTTGATCCATCACCACACGGCCAACATAAAATATACCATTTCCATTTCAAGTTTATTTGAAAAGATCGCCATACCTATAGTTTATAAATCACAGATCACCCATTTCTCGTACCTGATTAGTATACTGTAGTTTATAGTCGACCTTCGGACACAGTAGACAGACAGATAGACACGGGACTGTAAGTATGTATTTTGTAAAATGTACTTGTTAAGCTCATAATAATTATATACTGTAGTCTTTGCAAGAATTCTTGGAGAAAGATTTTTGCTAATAGAATCACCCTGTCAGAGCTTACGTACATACAAAAAATCGTCAATTGTCTAGAGTCCTGTCTAGAACAATAAATGTATGGCTCATACATAACACTGTGTTTTTTAATGCGAATGCAGATTACGCAAACTATACCGTTTATTACCGAAGTTTATTTTGTAATCTTCACACGTATCATCATCATTCCAAAGCATTACACTTCCAAATTAACATGGGATCTATTTGTCTATAATATCTGTAGATTCTCGATTATTTGTAGGGTTTAGAATAAGAGTTAATTGTACTTAAGACCTTTGCACTTCTTCCATTGCGATGTACTTAGATTTAAAATAAAACCTTCAAATTATTCAGATGTAGAAATTAAATTTCAACTACGTTTTTATAGTTATCTGTTAGATGGTAATAAAAACAGCTACTCAGGCCACAAATTTTTTATATATTTACATTTTTACATAGCATAGCTATGTATTTTTTATTTTTTCAGTTATAAAGGCCAATAACACAAGTATATATACTTAGCTTGGGACCAGAGGACGTTGTGTGAAATGTCCGTGAATAATTTATTATTTATTTATTTATTATTAAAGGACCTTGGTTAGTATTAGTATATAATATGATCCTTATGCCCTGAAAAAAGTCAGTCAAGTGAAAGATTTACTCGCACCCTTAATGTTCTGTACCTATGAGATTGAACAAAAGCATACTAATGTATATTGTTATAAATAAAGTACTTAATTTTGTAGTTGAGATATAAGTTACTACACTCAGGTATGATTAAATTTGCATACAAATTAGAGACTACTGGCTTTAAAAAACACATAGACAGAAACGGAATAACAAAGGTTCTTTATATGAAAGAACCCTAAAAATAAATGTGCTGTAATGGAAAAATACTGGTGTGTTGATGAATGAATGAATATAAAGTTGCAAGCAAACGAACCACGTTTTAATCTGCATAAACAGATATCAAATAATGGAATCGCTGCGTTTCGGTTCAATAGATATTCACTTTAATTCGACAGAAATGTATTAGCCCTATTTTATATGTATATGTATAGTGCAATATTCCCACGCCTGAAACTACATATAAGTACACTTGGGTGCAATGAAATCGCACCTATGGACATTTTTTCAAAAATTTTATCAATTTTTTTTTATAGGAAAAAGTATACTGTTTTTTTTAATGTAGGGTTAAAGGTTATTTTATTACCTATTCAATGATACCATATAATCGGTGATCGAAAAGAATAGGCAATAACAAACCCAAAAATTGCACGCTTAGCTCGCCACAGTGACCAATTGCAGGTATAAAAAGGCATGTTTTAAGTAAAACGTCATCATTTGCATTTCAACACTCAACCTGAAAAGACGTCCAGTGACAACAGTTGCAGTCATCACAAGATAATGGATACTACTCTGGAAAAAGCTGCTCAAGTCGTCGCTCTAATTGAAGCGGGCCAGAACCAGAGGGCTGTAGCTCGACAGCTGAATATCAGTTCGTCGTGTATACCAGCGTTATCGGGAGACTGGTAGCTTTGAACGGCGACGAGGATCTGGTCGAGCTAGAGCACACAGCGCGACGATCGATTTCTCGTAACGACGGCATTGCGAAATCGTCGAAAAATTATACTTTTTCCTATAAAAAAAATTTAATGATATTTTTTTTAAAATGTCCACAGGTGCGATTTCATTGCACCCAAGTGTATCTGCAAGTGACCCAAGTGTATCTGTATATCGGCAAGTGATTAAAGTGTAATGGCGTAATTAGACAATAGGTACTTAGTGTATATGTATCTTTCCCATTATCTTCCCACTGTTGGACACGGGCGTGCTCCACTTTAAGAGATTATGATCTACTGTACCACGCTGACCGGGCGTGTTGACACAGAATTTATTTTAGTGTTCCGTCTCTCACAGAAGCTACTGGCTTTTGCAGCAATCTGGGAAGGCAAGAGGTGGTGATACTTGTAATCTTAAACTATGCCCTCGGGCACATGCTTACAAGGATTGCCATATTACCACATCGACAGGCAATTGGAGTGTTATGTATATTATATTTAATTGTTCTATTTGTTTTCTTCCTCTTTAAGGAGATCGAAAGAAGATATAAAAAAATAAATATTCATGGACATTTCCCACAACGTCCTCTAGTCCCAAGCTAAGCTTATATGCTTGTGTTATGGGTAGCAGAATACGGATAGATTACATATACTACTTTTCTTTTGTAAATACATACCTACTTATAATACATAGAAACATCCAGACGCAGTACAAACATTTGTATGACAATTAGAAAAATCACACAAATGATTGTCCCGAGTGGGAATCGAACCCGCGACCTCTTGGCTCGTCAATGAAAGTAAAGTATCTAAAGCAGTCTAAATTCATAGTAAAATCTAGACTTTGCGACTTACTTTGTCTTGGACTAAGACTTCCCGTAGCAACGAAGACTGCACGTCAGAGGGGCCATCTATAGTATTTTCTGTAACAAAAGAAAGTAACATTTAGCCAGCACAAAATAAGCACTAATTAACTAGATAAAGTACTACTTTATTATAACGAGTCTTATACGATAACTAGTTTAAAATATGGACTCATATGTTAATAGTAAGGTAACTAAAATTACTTTTTTAAACTCATGTCTTTGAAGTGGTTGCTTATGAGCGCAAGCGTAATTCGATATTTACTCCCAAAGGAGCTACAAACACAGTTATGTACAAAATGATGACGCTTTTAAAAGTGTAGTAACACTTACACACACATGAGATTGTCGATTACCTGTGCTGTTGTACTACTGCGTGTATAGCACAAGCATATCAGCTTAAACGGTATGTTTAATGTCCTTGGATATATATTTTAAAAAGATGTGAGTTAAAAAAGCTTGAAAGATGATTTCCATTATTTGATCCAATACAAAGGCTTACAATTTTAGCAACATCAAAACATTATATCAAGTAGGTAAAGCATTTGATACACAAGTATCTATCTGTATCTAATCGCCACGAGTGCTACAAAATGTTCAATAGATGCGCAAATCCGCTTAGTTCTAACAATGAACGGTAAATGCTTTTGATCCGTTTCCTTTATTTGCGGGATATCGAAAAATTGAAAGACCTCACCACCACATACACCATATTATTTACTTTTAATGTTTTAACTTGTTTATTTTTAAATGTTTATGTGTGGGATTAAGAATACAAGTGTCACCACCCCTTTTTCTTCCCAGAGTGCTGTAAAAGCCAGGCAAGGGATATTTTACTCAGGTAACACTTCTGTGAGAGACGAAAATCTCGAAAATAAACCCTATGCCAACACGTCTTGTCAGCGCGGGGAGGAAGCTCGTGCCTTGTTAATGGACTGAAGAGAGAGGGACGGACTATACATTGATATAAATAAAATAAAAATATCCATAAATAAATCGGATAGCAAAAATTTGAATTCTTATATTATGCTGTTTAATAACTATGTCTGTTAATACTAATTAATGACATTTTGCAATCATTAATAATTACACAGAATTGCAGTCACACAAGACTGTAACACAACCCCGATTACAATCAGGGTTGTTTTACAATTTAGCGTGACAGAAGTTCTTTTTTAGGGTTCCGTACCCAAAGGGTAAAAACGGGACCCTATTACTGAGACTTCGCTGTCCGTCCGTCCGTCCGTCCGTCCGTCCGTCCGTCCGTCCGTCCGTCCGTCCGTCCGTCCGTCCGTCTGTCACCAGGCTGTATCTCAAGAACGGTGATAGCTAGAGAGTTGAAATTTTCACAGATGATGTATTTCTATTGCCGCTATAACAACAAATACTAAAAATAAAATAAAATAAATATTTAAGGGGGGCTCCCATACAACAAACATGATTTTTAGGGTTCCATACCCAGTATATCAAGAACGGTGATAGCTAGACAGTTGAAATTTTCACAGATGATGTATTTCTATTGCCGCTATAACAACAAATACTAAAAATAAAATAAAATAAATATTTAAGGGGGGCTCCCATACAACAAACATGATTTTTTTACCGTTTCTTGCTCGATACTAATAACGTTGCCTTATGTTGCATAGATAATGGTACGGAACCCATCGTGCGCGAGTCCGACTCGCACTTGACCAATTTTTTATTTAAATCTTTAACTAAATCTGTATTAATAGTAAAAAACATTGTAGAAATCATGTTTAAATTGTATAATTTCAGTTGAAACATTTTTGATTTTGCATAAATATTATTTTTTTATTTAATTTATATTACATAGTATAAATCATTACATTGTAACTAGTAATATTAATTACCAAGCTTATTTGTAGAGCGGCTGTACATGAGGGCATAAATTATATTATTGACACAAGAGATACTTAATTACAGCGTATAAATAAATGGGACGGCTAATATTAGAATTCTTATAATAATATAAAGCTGATATTAAATTAGCGATATGTTTACTTAATCACTGAGCGTTTCATAATAAACGCGATGTAAAAATAAAGGAATGATAGAAACAATTTCTAAAGAAATGTCTGATGCATGTTTAAATGTGTCTATCTGCAATAATATATCACGCACCGCATGTATCATAGATAAAGCGATTTCTAAACGCAAAAATCGTAAGTTTAAAGAAAAAAAGTAGCTTTGGCAAGTATTGTATTCAAAAATAGAACACGCCCTATTATTGCATAACATACCTATAAGAACAATACAAGATTGCTTGTATTATCCATGTAATAGCCATGTATTATAGGCATTAATGGTAGATTAGCTATATTTATGAAAACCATGGATGTTGAAGAAGCGAAATATTATATGCATAGGAGTATATAATGCACCTACAAGCTGTTCTCTCAAGTCTTACAGCTAGTAATTATGGTGAAGTGATTGACTTTGGTTTGTTCGTGTGGTGAAGAATACAAGTGTCACCTCCCCATCTCCTCCCAAGGGTGCTGTAAAAGTTAGCTAAGGGATATTTGACACAGATAACATCTTCTGTGAGAGATGGAAATCTCGAAAATAAACCTTGTGCCAACAGGCCTGGTCAGCGCGGCACTTCTCTTCTCATCTCCAGCCCATTAACGTCCCACTGTTGGGCACGGGCCTCCTCCACTTTGGGAGGGATTACGGTCTACTGGGCCGCGCTGACCAAGCGTGTTGGCACAGGGTTTATTTTCGATTTCGAGAGTGGCCCGTGCCTAACAGTGGGACGTAAATGGGCTGGAGAAGAAGAAGGAGAAGATTGACATTAACACCAGTGCAGTGTAAGTAAATTTAAATGATAAAAATGCAATTCAATGTCAATTGAACAAGTCTCGCAAAATTTTTGACTCTACATTTTAATTGTATACGATATTTGCGAATAAAGTCTTAATATAAGCCACTTGCAGCTATTCTAATTGCACGCTGTGTCCGAAGCGAAGGGTAAATTTACTCAAATAGCTTTTGTTCATTCAGACATAGCAGGGGCGCTTATACTCATTCTTTATCATTTGTCCTTTAACACTCGCGAATTTACATCACTAAAGCATTTTTATCTAGTCGAGTAAAATGTATATATCCTAAAATATAGTCGTGAAATCGATTACTATTTGTTCAGCAAACTCTACGATAAATCGAACTAGTCAAATAAATCCGAAAAATGTTCAGTAAAGTTGCTCTGAACAACTAGATATGTTATTTACTAAGTTTATTCATGGAATAGGAACAGTTTGTGTACTTTATACAAATTTATTATATATTTTACGTTAAGTGCTGCCACTGTGCTGTTTGTAAGTCACCGCTTATCAATTTGAAAATTCCAATCAAGATTGCATACAATTTTCAGATTGAAAATAAAAATTGCTTTCTGTCTATTTTGGAATATATCTCAAAATCTTGATGCCTTTTTAAAAGAGAATGTCATGATGTCAAAAAGACGCGATGTAATTACGACTACACAATAGCAGCCCCTTTTGGATTAAAACTCGGCGAGTCTCCTAAACATATAAAGTTTCATAACTTTTTTAAGACAGGAAACCTACTACGTAAATTTTGTGAACTTGTTTAAAACAATAATACTTTAAGTAGACCAAAAGAGTTTTTATTATAAGAAGTTTATCTTCCGTTTATAGAAGAATACTTTTTAGATGGGCAGTTAAAAGTAAACGAAGCTGCGTTTGACTTTGAACTATGTATTTGTGTTATTGTGTATGTGATTAAACATAATCGTCTCATTTGATTTAAGTAAGTTTTTAATAAACAATAATTACTAGTATTTTCGTCAATTGAGTTTTAAGGGCTTTAATTATAAAGCAGTCGCTACGTTGCAAACTATAACTTTTTGTTATAATTATGTAATATTTTTCTGTTATAAAATATATCTCAAGAGAAGAGGGGTAATATCTGGATTCTTCTACAAAGCCTGGTGAATAACGAATTGCTGTTTTCGATATTAAAATACCTCTACATGACTTGGAATGTAATAAATCAGTGACATAAAACGACAACCCTTATTATGTATTTTTAAATCAGCTAAAACATTTATGTAATTACACTTTAGCTTTAAGAAAATGTAACTAAAATTTATTGAGAAGGCGATACTAACGTCATCGATCGTTATGTCCATCGAACTAATGCAATTTTCAGAATGAGGTCAACGTAGTGATTCAGTTCAAGAGGCAAAGTTCGGGGAGCTTAGGGAAATCTTCACTATCAAAATTCCTCTGAATTTAAATGAAGATATGTCAACACAATCTTTATATGAAGTTTTTCAGCACTTCATATCGTAGTCGTGATATTTATAAAAGTTATCATTTCTTACTGGTCATATTACGCAAAACGGTATACTTATTACATTTTTGTTTTTAAGATGTAAATAAATATCAACTGTCTAATATCTGTAATGCGGACATAGGTTATAAAGAAAGAAAGAAAGAAAGAAACTGTGACTGAACTTTATTGCATTTTTCTTCGTTTATGTGAACCAACCATATACGTATGTGGTACGTTTACTGACGGGCTCATAAACTGCATCAAACTTCAGGATTACTTTAAAATGATTTTTTTAATAAGTATGCAAACTTTTTAGATTAAATTATATAAATATGGAGAGACTGGTCCTTAATCTTAAAAAAAGCCATATTTAAAAATATTACTGCAGTAAAACAAATGAATATAGCCGGGAAAAGAAAATTTACTCGTAGTATCAGATTTGCGTGTTATTTATAGCAAAGTATTAAAATTGATTCTTATTGTTTTTTTATTCTTTTGTCAATTGAATTATTGTTACCAGCTGAACTGTTGGGTTAGATTTTTAACTCATCGAGAGTTTCTGAACCATAATTTGGATACTTCGTGCGAACAAGCTGCTTGGATCAAAAAACGATTGGTAGAAATTTAAATTTAAACCAGTCTACGGTTTGGAATAAATGAGATAAACGCATTTGGATTTACGAGTGTTTCAATAGTACTACAATTAAATACATTTTTAGTAATGTTACGTGAGCTGTAAATTGTAATGGACCCTCTATACTTGATCTGGCATCGTCCGTTCCCTAATGGTGAACTAGATAGGTTGGGATGGTAGGGGTCGTTAGCCCCATTCAGCTGTATAAACAAGTCATAGCTCGGGTATCATGTCACATAGACAATGTAAATATGTTCTGTTTACATGCGAAATACGAGTACAGAATATTTTTTCAGAATACTTATAAATGTACATTCGTCAAATAACGGTATTGTGATTCGTTAACATTTTTTCAACAAAAGTAGAAAACACTATGTTTGACGCATTCTATAAAACATTTTCTCACCTCTGGTACAAATGGATTTATTAAGAATAATTCATTTATAAATAATAAATAAAATAAATATTCATGGACATTTCACACAACGTCCTCTGGTCCCAAGCTAAGCTTATATGCTTGTGTTATGGGTACCAGAATACGGATATAATACATATACTACTTTTCTTTTGTAAATACATACTTATAATACATAGTAAACACCCAGACGCAGTACAATCATTTGTATGACATTTATGGATATCACACAAATGATTGTCCTGAGCGGGAATCGAACCCGAGACCTCGTGATCGGCAGTCCATTACATAAACCACTCCACCACGAAGCCCGTCATTTTTTATTTATGTATGTAATGTGCGTATATCTGTCTATTAATCAATGTAACAGAATCTTTGAAAATCATTTTTACCCACTCCTAAAAGAATGTTTTGCAATTTTGCACACACAATAATAATAATACAATAATTTCAAGGAAATTCAGGATCAAAAATGATCAAAGAATTTGCTGGCGTTACTTGCTGAGAGACACGTTCAGTTGATTTTTTTTGTAATAATTCCAATCCAATACCAATCTACCCCAAGGCTCCAGGGGTCCACTGTTCGGCTCGACTGCCACTCCACCGAACACCGTGCAGACTGACGCGTCGTACTGCCTACTACACTTCGGCCAGACGAAGGAGGCCCAGAGCACCGTCTTCACGTGCCTGGGGCCCACTGAGCAACACCTCAGCCAAGAGAGACTCCTCAAGTTTAGTAGGCAAAATATTTTTTTTTAAAAGGAATCTTTCTCTTCGTATATCTACCCCTCTAAATGATTTTGTTCGTTTTTTTTTTATTTAACTTGTTAAATTTTTTAATTCGGTTTTTTTTTGTTCCCTGTCGTAAGACGGATGTAACAAGTAAGATCCATTATTAATCAGATTATTAAATCTGATTAATAATGATCTCATTTCTTTTATAGTTTTCGACGATAGATTCTATTCCACATAAGTGTTTATAAGAACATGCCATTAATTGCAAATAGCTAATACAAAGATATTCGCAAGCTCTTTTGACTTTGGAGCCAAAAGAATTCATGTTATTTAATTTATTGTAAATAGGTTTCTATCATTTAATCGTCGACATTCGATATTTGAATAAATGCTGGCCATAGCCTTAGGACTAGCAAAATAATTTAATTGATTCTAAAACTAATAAAAAGTCGATGTTGTTAATTTGTAAGTAATTAATTCAGTAACTTAGTTGTATAAACATTACACTACTCATCACAAACTTCGAGATAAAAGCAGTCAACCGCACCTATCCAAAACATTTGGGTTAACCAACGAACCACTAATTTAACTCGGCATTTCAGATAATATTTGTATTATGTACACACTATTTACATATCATTTTATTATCACATATAATGAATTTGAGAGAGGTATTTAGTAAGTTATATTCACTTGGAGGTATTTAGGTGCGCAATGGAATAGTTTAGTGAAGAACTAATCAACTCAAGTTCAAAATGTTCAAGCCAGTCTCTATTTGTTGCACCTAATAGAGTTAGACTACGTTAGTTTTGTCTCGTACGGTACCAAGATACACTGGTTGGTTTTCTAATTAACGAGAGAGTACACTCATTGAATTAACTTAAACGAAACGAAACTAATTATTGAATTTATTGCCATATGTGCGAGTTTTCAGCAATACGTATTTACAGCATATTCTCTCTCTTTCCTGCTTATTCATGTCCCATGTCCATGTTGTTAGAAACGGCCTGGTCTAATTTACGAGGGATTATTGTCTTCTATACTATGCCGCACTGGCCAGGCCTGTTGGCACAGGGTTTATTTTTGAACTTTCCATCTGTCACAGAGGATGTTATTTGCGTAATATAGGTACTGATAACCCATAGCTGCCTTTTACAGTACCCTGAGAAGGAAATGGGGAGTTGACACTTGAATTGTATGGAGAACCTTCTCCCATTTTGGATTCAATTATATTTTTTATATATAGGTACTGTCCCTAAGCGTGACTAACTGACAAAGTAATACGTATTAATTTATTTTTCTCTAGAAATAGCCCGATAAAGAAACGTAAACAACGCGTATAGCGGATTTTTATATACGTAACTATGCACAGCTATAATATTCTTATTGTTATCACAAAAACTCGATGTACACCAGTCTAAGCATAATATACAAGAAAATATTACGTTGTTCTAAGGAGCATGTACGAGTACAGCTTCTAACCACAGCTGTTTAATTTAAGAAATGTATGGATTAAATTAGACTAGAATATAATTAACTGTACGCAAAAAAAACGAACCTAAGTAGTATTACAAAGCTGAAGAGTTTAATAAATTAAATTATGGTGGAAAAAGTGACTACCGCAAGCGGGACTCAAACCCACGACCTCGGAATACCATTCCGTAGCTCTGCCAACTAAGCTTATTGCCGTGGTGTTTTCAGTAGGTAATCAAATTAGGCCACCATAATCGTCACTCGATTGAGTTTATATCGTATTTTTACGTACAGTTTGTTTGTTTGAACACGCTAATCTCAGGAACTACTGGTCCCATTTGGAAAAATTCTTTCAGTGTTGGATAGTAGAGTTATCGACGAATACTAGGTTATGTAACATCACACTGCGGCTAATAAGAGTTTTCTAAATTCCACGCGTACTAGGCCGCGGGCAACAGGCAGTTTAGTAATGTTACTATTAAAAATATTTGAAACAACGTATATTTTTTAAGTATAATATTGTTTAGTAGGATTTTTCTTTGACTGACTACTTTCCTTTGAATAGCGACCAATATAAAAAACTTTGAACATACGGCGAATACAGGCATAAATAAAAAAACAAATAATTGGTCAAGTGCGAGTCGGACTCGCGCACGAAGGGTTCCGTACCATTATCTATGCAACATAAGGCAACGTTATTAGTATCGAGCAAGAAACGGTAAAAAAATCATGTTTGTTGTATGGGAGCCCCCCTTAAATATTTAATTTATTTTATTTTTAGTATTTGTTGTTATAGCGGCAATAGAAATACATCATCTGTGAAAATTTCAACTGTCTAGCTATCACCGTTCTTGAGATACTGGGTACGGAACCCTAAAAATCATGTTTGTTGTATGGGAGCCCCCCTTAAATATTTATTTTATTTTATTTTTAGTATTTGTTGTTATAGCGGCAATAGAAATACATCATCTGTGAAAATTTCAACTCTCTAGCTATCACCGTTCTTGAGATACAGCCTGGTGACGGACGGACGGACGGACAGCGAAGTCTCAGTAATAGTGTCCCGTTTTTACCCTTTGGGTACGGAACCCTAAAAAGAGATCACCCCAAACGGAACTTCAACTTACTATTTGTATAGCCAGCGATATAACTGTTTGATTACGCAAAAAGAAATCGTAAGCTATAATCTTGGTCCGTGTGGTGCTGTAAGAGCCAGCTTGGGGACAATACAAGCAGTTAACGTCTACTGCGAGAGACGAAAATCTCGAAACTAAACCCTGTGCCAACACGCCTGGTCAGCTAACCACATTAGCCCATAATCCCTCACAAAGTGGAGGAGATCCGTGTCCAGCAGTGGGACATTAATGGGCTGGAGAGAGAGAGAGAGAGGCTAAGATCATAGAGGTTTGAAGCCAGATAATAAAATAATAGTAAGTGACAGGCGTATGTAGTTGATTGCTATGGTATTAGGAGTTTTCAAAACCATTGTCAGACATTCTTGTGACCATTGCCCACTATAGGGTACTGTTACATACCGTCTATTAATGCGGTACATTTAAATAGAGAGTTAATCCTATACCAGTGATTTTCCACTGAAAAAATTCTTGAAATGCAAACGTGCAAGAAAGTATAATGAGA
Organism: Orgyia antiqua; assembly: GCA_916999025.1. NCBI lineage: Eukaryota > Metazoa > Arthropoda > Insecta > Lepidoptera > Erebidae > Orgyia > Orgyia antiqua. The sequence continues at coordinate 4,754,916 of OU779863.1, read as the reverse complement.
GTAATAATATAATTAAAATTTTTTCAAACTGTTTTTTACAGATAATGATTTTTATCCCGCGGTTTGGGCCACCAATAATTATTACTTATAAGCTTTGTGCTTTCATATAACTTAAGTGTTTTAAAAGTAATAAACAAATAACTATGTATTAGTTTTATTGCAACATTGTCCGTGTGGTGACGGATTAAGAATACAAGTGTCACCACCTCATTTCTTTCCCAGGGTGCTGTAAGAGCCATCTAAGGGACAATATATAGTTAACGTCTACTGTGAGAGACGGAAAACTCGAAACTAGACCCAACACGTCTGGTCAGCGCGGCACAGTAGACCATAGTCCCAGCCAAAGTGAAAGTGGACCGTGCCTAGCAGTGGAACGATAGTGGTCTGGAGAGAGTAAGAGTTTTATTGCATCCCCTATTCACTAGACCTTTCGCGGAACTTTCAAATGACGATTGTATTTGATATCTTTAAAGCCATTTTGAATATGTAGACCTGTAACAACCAAGCAAAACCACACTTAATTATTTTAAGTACTGTCTTGGTTAAGTCGGCCTTAAGATTGTTATCTACTGTGTAGTTAAAGTACGTTCTTGCTAACAAGTTCGTAGGATCATCCGGCGAAATTCACAATTAAATTTTGATGTTTCAAGATTTTGCTTTGATCTTAAATTCAGTATTTCCACTGGATTTTGGAATTTATAGGTTCCATTGGGGATTCATGGTTGTTACTTTTAATGTTTCTTCAACGCTCGTTTGTGAGTATGTCGGTCATTTTTAAAGTGCTGGTATACAGTACTACACCTAAATGTGGCAATCTGCTTCATACTGATAACTTAAGAAAGAATATATCCACTTATTGCACAAAATACTGTATAAAATAAAATACATATGCCTACTTGCCTCTTGAATTACACAATTATCAGTTTTGACTTTTATTGTTAGTACATACAGGACTATCAGAATCATTAGTTACCAATTTAACGTGAGGTTGCTACTTTACAGCAACAGGTAATTAGCTACGTATTCAAATGTTAATTTATCGATTAAAATAGACAATGTTATGTAAATTTACACGTACCTATTCTTATCGCTACGAGGCGTGGCAACATGAAATGTAACAATGTATTATTCTTGTAATGTAAAAGTATCTTTGCCAGCAAAACTACTAATCCGATCTGAATACAATCTGATTCAAAGTTTAGAGCCTGTGAAAGGATATCTAGGATACTTTGAAATGTAAAAGGTGATTTCATAATCTACGATCAACAGCTAGTTACAAAATTTAACGTCGAGATTAGAGATCGTCATCTATCAAGCATAATAATATTTAGATACGAGCGATTCTACCTACCATCGCTACCATTTCACCCTCAGATTAATTTCCAACCATCAGCCTCTCTCCGTCCAGTGTTGGACATAGCCCTCATAGAACGCCACAACGCGCGCTTTTGTGCCGCTTGCATCTAATGTCTCCCCACGACCTTGACGATATCGTCGCTTCACCTTTCCAGGGGCCGCCCAACGCTACGTCGCGTCGTCAGGTACGTGGTCGCCGCTCTAGGACTTTTCTTCTCCAAAGATCATCAGTCCTACAAGCGATGTGGCCTGCTCATTGCCACTTAAGCGTGCTAACCCTTCGGACTATTCCGGATACGCCAGTTCTCCTACGAATCTTCGTAGGGATTTCGGGATTTCATAGGGAAATACTGAGCATAGCCAGAGGGCCTATCTATGCTCTGTATCAAAATTAATCTCGTATCCAAGCTCAAGGTTGCGCGACTTGCTATGGAGAGCCATATCAAGTCGCGCAACCTTAGATACGAGATTAATTTTATACATTTCCATCGTAGTCTGTTGATTGTTTTAATCACACACATCAGCAATAGTAGTTATTAATAGATACACAGAGGAAGTGGTTAAAGGAAACATTTCAAATTTGTAGCTCTATTGTGAATAACAGGATTATCTCATATTGAAATGTTCTGCGTTCACAACTATACTCGTATCATACGAGATTTTCGAGTCCCACTCACAGCAAATATGGTTTATTTGCTTATATTCTATGTATTTTACATATTAAAGTTGGCATGAAATGAAATTACGTGTAACTTAATAATAAAAGCGTATTCAGTTAAACAATTCAAGTTAGATTATCATATCAGTGGCCAGTACACGGTTACCTATTCTCCCGAATGGTTATTGTTTATTCGCGAAGTCTCGCCTACTGATTGCCAATTAAGTGTACTTACGTTTCAAACTATGGCGGATACAGCAACCCTTCTACAGATTACTGTATTTTATAACAAAGAGAAATACCGATTACAGCCCACATAGCATGCTGTGCGATTTTCAACTTAATTATAATACTGACATTAAAATTAAAGAACAATAAAATTATATTGTACTACCTATCTATTCGCCGCGACGAAAATTTCCGTTTTTGCAACATTTTTCACTGATGTTTCGCTCTTATTGGTAGTAGCGTGATGTTATAGCCTAAAAACTTCCCCAATAAATGTACTATCCAACACTGAAATATTTTTTCAAATCGGACCTGTGGTTCCTGAGATTAGATACAATGCAAGATTAATGATAGATCTGAAAAATGGAGATCTTTCTTTCGATATCTATTAAGCAAGTTTATAATTGAGAAAATAATTTTGACGCCGTCACCAAACCGAAAGGTTAGTCATCACTTTAAATCTACTTAGTCACTAATTCGACATATATCTACGTATATTATGTTCACCTTTCAACTACAGGATCCCTAGAACCAATTTACAAGCAAAATGAGATAGTACAACGTTCAAAGCAAGAAGAAAATTCATTTAAACCAAAATGTAATTATGTGTACGAATTTTCCCTCATCAAAAGCATAAACAACATAGACGTACACAATGTTGATTCCATTTTGTATAATTACAAATATAATTTTCAAGACACAAATTGACAGAATGCAAAATTTTGATCACATCTTCATCAACTCTATCCAATTGTCTGGTTTAGAGTTTATGTTCTAAAAACTTTAACGGTACCCCATTACCGAGACTTTGCTTTCCGTCTCTCTGAGAGGGACGGACGTAGATAATGTACTCTCATGAACAGTGATAGGTAAACCAGTAGAGTTTCACGGATGATGTCTTTCTATTGCCAATATAAAAAAAACGCTCGTAATTAAAAGCAAAATACAATAAACATATCAGGGAATACTATACACGAACCGATTTCAGTTCAGTGATTGAGATCAAATGCTATTACATATTATGATAAAATATAGCGATAATGGCACGTAAACCTGTGTGCACGATATAACTCATAACTAGCCTCTTTATTATTAACTAGCTGTCACCCGCGACTTCGTACGCGTATTATTTAGAAAAAAATCCCCGTTTTTACAACATTTTTCACTTCTGCTTTGCTGCTATTGGTTGTAGCGTGATGATATATAGCATTTAGCCCGTGCCAGTGCTTGAGAACTATGTTTAGAAAGTTGAGACCTGGCTCTCTTAGGCATTTTCAAGTGCTTAAGAAAATGTTTAAAGCGAGTAATATTCTAGCTCTGAAAAGAACTGTTGTTTAGCCCTGAAAATAACTGTTGTTTAGCCCTGAAAAGAACTGTTGGTTAGCCCTGAAAAGAACTGTTGTTTAGCCCTGAAAGGAACTGTTAGTTAGCCCTGAAAAGAACGGTTGATTAGCTCTGAAAAGAACTGTTGTTTAGCTCTGAGAAGAACTTTTGCGTAGAGTGTAGTTTTAAGAACGAAATCTACAAAAAATCTCTCTTACTCGTGGTTAATGTAGCTTTCGAATGGTGAAAGAATTTTTAAAAACGGTCCAGTAGTTTTGAGCCTTTTCATTACAACCAAACAAACAAAGGTTTCCTCTTTATAATATTATTATAGTGTAGATTATCTTTACTAATCTATCCTTACTAGTCCTTAATGGATTGGATAAGGAGTCCTTATCCTTACTAGTCCTTACTAGTTTATAAATGTGAAAACGATGTCACAATAAAAATTTTGACGAGCTTAAGTGTTAATGTTTGGAACGAAACCATAGCGTGCTTAAAAAAACTGTACAACGCCATCTATCAAGTGTTACAGTAAATTTCTGTTTGTTAAGGTTTGATTTTCAAATTTCACGCGTACAAAGTCGCGGGCAACAGCTAGTACAAATATATTTAAAGATTCTGAAGAATCTGAAGAGCTTGTTTGTTTGTTTAAACGAGGTAATCTCAAGCATTTTTGTTGCAAATTTTTTTTTTTTCAGTTTTGAATAGTGCATTTATTGAGGAAGGCTATACGCGATATAACATGACGCAGTGACTAATAGAAGCGAAGCATCAGTGAAAAATGTCGCAAAAACGGGAAAAATTTTCTAAATTCCACACGTCGAAGCCGAGTAACAGCTAGTTAGTAAATAATAGTTTCAAAAGCATCAAAGGCGTTGGGATTTGTCATGAGAAGCTGTGTCTCGTTTAAAAAAATGAAAACATTTAAGATCCTGTACTGCATGTTTGTTCGTAGTATACTTGAATATGCTTCTCAAATTTGGAACCCTAGGTATAACACTTATATCGACCGGATTGAGCGTATCCAGCGTAAGTTCATTAGGTACCTACTTATGTCGGCGGGCAAATATCCAGTACATGAAGAAAATCTATATACCACTCTGTAGGAAATTCCATCTTCTACCGTTGTCAATGAGACGAGATATAGCTGACACTACTTACTTACTGAAGATTGTTTCACATTCGAGTGACTGTGCAGAGCTTCTGAGTAAAATTAAATTAAATACCCCTATTAAACCCAAGAGACATAATACACTAATTAATATTAAATTAGCGAGTACTAACTACAGACAGAATTCTTATTTATGGAGAGCGAGTAATAAATTTAACAACATAAGTAAGCATTCTAATATTGACCTATTCTGTACAAGTATAGCATCGGCTAGGCGGCTGTTGAGCAAAGAATTTTTCAAATAGACTATAGGATGGTGTATATGGGCAGTTTTATTTTGCATTTTTGTAATTAATATATTAATTTCAAATGATTACTCCATAAACGCGGACACTGTCTACGATGTTTACATTTGTGTTTGTTTACATACTTGTATAGTGTCTTTATCCGTGAGGACCTATAATTGGCTTGCTGATGTATATTTCTTTTTTTTAGTTCATATTGATTGTAAAGCTGTTGGTATTCCTTATAATAAATAAATAAATAAATAAAATTAGTAAAGGATCTACAAAATAAACAGTAGGAATGAAGTAAACAAGTTAAGTAAACTACCGCATTAGTTTTCAGGAACATGAAATATTAAAATATGAAGGCATATTAATCTTATTTTTGTTACATTCGATAAAATTGCCTTTATATGTTAATATTTATTTCCTGTTTATATAATCATATATTTATTTAATAAATTAAGGAAGAAATACAGTTTTTTGTAAAATCACTATTATTTTTACCTCAAAACAAGCCTATTTTATTAATCTTTCAACTATGATCCTCTAAAGTAGTTGAGATTATTTTCGATTTTCAAGCGTGTTTTTAGGTTTCTGAAATAAGCAGGTTATTTTGTATTCAACGTACTTATTGAACATCTAATTACTTAATTTAGTTTGCTAAGCAAAAGATCTGCATACTTATGTTTAGATTTATTTAAGTAACATATGGGGCATGCTTGAAAAGTGTAAAAAGTCAATGATGTTTATAAGCAAAATAAATTCCGGAAATTCAACTTACATAACACTATATTATAACAAGTTCACAGACAACATTGAAGTTTTAATTTTAACTTAATTAATCTTGTGTAGCGTGTAGGTACGTATTCATCTAATCTTCTAATATATAAAATTCTCGTGTCACAGTGTTAATTACCATACTCCTCCGAAATGGCTTGACCGATTTTTATGAAATTTTATATGCATATTCAGTAGGCTACTATCTATTTTTCATAGCCCTAAGTGATAAGGGTAGTCCATGCTTAACATTCTTATAATAATAATAATAAATAAACTTTATTTCCACAAAACAGACAAGTTACATTTCAGATTAAAAATAATTTAGATTTTTTCCTTTTTAGGTGCAATTATTGCTATGTGGCCCCTTCTTGGGTAAAAGCCTCCCCCATCTTTTTCCATTTTTCCCTATCTTTGGCTACAGAGAGCCAGCCCTTTCCTGTTATGTCAGCTTAACATTCTTACAGCAAAACAATGTTTGCCGGGTCAGCTAGTCTTAAATATAAAATTCACGTGTCACAGCGTTAGTTATCGTATTCCTCCGAAACGGCTTGACCGATTATTATGAAATTGTACATGCATATTCAGTAGGTCTTTTTAGGGTTTCGTACAAACCCATAGGATCACTCCGGTGTCTGTCTATCTGTCTGTCCGTCTGTCAAACTTTTTTTACTCAGCAACGGCTGAAGGTATCAACTTGAAACTCATACGATATGTAGATCTATGCGGTCCCTTGCTGCACAAAATACAATCAACCTTTTACCTCTACGCATTTAAAAGATATAACCGAATTACGACCATTTTTAAGAATTTTTGACTTATGCTAGGGAATCAAAATTCACAGGTTACTTCCCGTTGCCCTAGAGCCTTGAAATTTGGCTAAGATCAAGTCTATATAGTGCAGATATAGGGAAAAATCCAAAAACTTATAATTTGTCATCACATCACAAGAAAAAGTGTTTATACTAATACCAACTTATGAAGTAGCTGAAATGTAGGCGATTCCCTATATTTCAACTACAAAATTAAGTTGGTGAGTTGTTTTGAGTTTAATTAACTGATTATTTGACTGCAGTTACTTATGTTTATATGTCTAGTATGTACGAAACCCTAAATGTGCGAGTTTGCCTCGCTCTTGACAGGTTTTTTTTTAGTATGGCAAAACAACGTTTGCCGGGACAGCTAGTATTACAGTAAAAATCTCCTTACTTTTGGAAAACAAACTCGTTAGTAGTCGCAGTTAAGTTACTACCATAGATTAAAAGTGCGTGTGGTAACGGATTAAGAATACAAGGGTGCGGTGCAAACGCTAGTTAAGGAATATTTATTTGTACACAGACGCCTGGTCAGCGCGGCACAGTAGACCATAATCCCTTCCAAAGTTGAAGAGACCAGCGTCAAACAGTGGGACGTTATTGAGCTGGAGAGAGTGATTACAAAGTTATCATACTCTATTCTTTAATGATATCAAAGTTTATTTTATGATCTATTAAAGTTTATGATTATTACCTCTGAAATAAAACGATCAATTCATTTACGCCAAAGAAAAAGTAATCGCTCTTTTCATAAATAAATAAATATTCACGGACATTTCACACAACGTCCTCTGGTTCCAAGCTAAGCTTTATATGCTTGTGTTATGGGTACCAGAATACGGATATACTACATATACTACTTTTCTTTTGTAAATACATACTTATAATACATAGAAACACCCAGACGCAGAACAAACATTTGTATGACATTTAAAAACATCACACATATAATAGGTATTATAAGTCTTGTTTCGTAAAAATAGATAGTCACATCTCCTTGATACCAAAAAAAGAGAAGCTATCAAACATACCTTTGCCAATAGGAATGATTTATGTACTTAAATATGTCTATAGTCGAAACTAAGAGTGTTTTCATAGCTGTTAAAAGAAATTTTCGCAACAGTGAATACGACGAAATCCGCTTACGGGGTTTCTCGCCGAACTATACAAGCATGTAGGTACCTATTTAGTGTACCTACATATGTACAATATTGACTTGATTCAAAGAAGCTCTTTGTGGCTATTTTCTTTAACAATTTTTTTCTTTGGTGTCAATAAGGATTTTCTTTATATACTAGCTGTTGCCCGCGACTTCGTTTAGGAAACATACCCTAAAAAATTATACAAAAAACAATTCTCTGGAACCATTCTATCTATTTAAAAAACCGCATAAAAATCCGTTTTTAAGATATAAGCTCACAGGGACATACATACAAATATAAAGACTTTATTTTATAATAAGTAAAGAAAAGATAAAGAACTAAAGATATCTCTTGGTAAGCAACGATGTTTTAATTAAAATCGTATGTTGGTACAATTAGAATAAGCTTCTAGTTGCAATATGTTCCTTATGTATGTACGAGTATGCTGTATGCTTCCTGCGCACGTATTCCCTTCTTCCTACAACATAGGGTCTTTCAAGCGAGGCGTTAAGAGGCACCTTGCGGGCCGGCAAGGTGGGGGTGGCTAGTGCTTTCACACCGTACTAGCCGTCCTCACATTTGGATTGCACTTCACTTAACATCAGGTGGAGTGTAGTTATTTGCCTAAACCTTGCCATAAAAAAATGACTCGTTGTTTATGTTGCAGTAGGTTTAAGTTGGTTAACCCTCAACCCTAGGTATATGCGCAGGGGGCATGCGACGTGGTTCTCACTACTCCCGCGGGCATGTCGCATGGGGAGATGACATTTATATTATTTTTGTCCGTCACCCACAGACATCAGAAGAATATTAAAGCATCTAATATACAAAATTCTCGTGTCACAATGTTCGTTCCCATACTCCTCCGAAACGACTTGACCGATTTTTATGAAATTTTATATACATACTAGCTGACCCGGCAAACGTAGTTTTGCCATACCAAAAAAAAAAGGTTTGAAAAATAGATGTTGGCCGATTCTCAGACCTAGAGGATAAGTACACAAAATTTTAGGAAAATCGGTTGAGCCGTTTCGGAGGAGTACGGTAACTAACACTGTGACACGTGAATTTTATATATTAGATTCAGTAGGTCTGAGAATCGGCTACTATCTATATTTCATACCCCTAAGGGTTGTCCACCCCTGACATTTGTATGGCAAAACAACGTTTGCCGGGTCAGCTAGTATCTTAATATTAATTTCATAATACAATACACATTTGTATTTTTATTATAATAGCCCTAATGATGATAAACTACAATGACTAATGAAAGACAACACTTGATAATAACGTACCTATTAGACTTTGACACGCCTCTCATAGTTTCTAAGTAAACATAAGATGTTATGGACAGGAGCTATTGTATTTAGATAATAATAGAATATCATCTAAGAACATATTATTATACGTGGGATATTTCCTTTATTAATTAGCTTAATTAAACCCCAGTAAACTGCTTGTTATATGTGATAAGATCCGAAACGCGGAGAATTGAATCCGTAGAAGGACCGATGAGTACGACATAGCCCTAAGAGTTTGCACGCTGAAGTGGCAATGGGCAGGCCACATCGCTAGACGACCGACGGACGGAATGTCCTCGAGTGGCGACCATGCACCGGACAACTCAGCGTGAGGTGGTCCTCAACAAGGTGGACTGACGATATCGCCAAATATGCCGGGGGCCGCTAGATGCAGTTAGCACACCACCGCACGTTGTGGCGTTCTATGAGGGAGGCCTATGTCCAGCAGTAGACGAAGAAAGGTTGATGGATGGATGGATGAAATCTGCTTGTTGTACGCCATCATAACCGTCGTCAAGGTGGAGCGATGATATCGTCGTGGGAAGCCACTGGATGCAAGTGGCGCAACACCGCGCGTTGTGGCGTTCTATGAGGGTCTATGTAAAAGCAGTGGTAAAAAAAAAATGATGGACTAACTAACTAAACTTGCATGGATGAAAATGTACTAAGAACCACTTATCTTATTTTAACTTTTCCTAAATATTTGATATTTAGTGACACGCTTTAGTATAACATATACATACATACATACCGTACACATACATATTATGGTAAAAGTCTTTATTATATTATCTGTGGTGTGGTGGTTTCTTATACAAATTGTGTAAGTATTTTTGATTTTATTTATTTTATAAATGTTAGGTGACACGACACCGCTAAAAAACACGCGTTTCTATGGATGCCTTTACAATTTTTGCTGATATTTTGCCCCGCTTACGGATAGGGTTGCATTTATATTGATTTGCATTTTTTATTAATTTATATTCTGAAGAAATAATTTTATTTTGAGAGGGTGAATTATTTTTTCTTCTTTTTTTTTTAGACCATACATAAGGAAAAGATACGCTACCTAAAATTTCGTTAAATGTATAGGTACCAGTTATGTTATATTTCCGTGTGGTGACGGGTTAAGAATACAAGTGTCACCACCCCATTTCTTCACCCGGCAGGGTGCTGTAAAATCTAGCTAAGCGATATTGTTCATAGATAACATCCTCTGTGAGAGACGGAAATCTCGAAAATAAAACCTATATTAACACGTTTGGTCAGTGCGGCGTAATAGACCATAATTCCTTCCAAAGTGGAGGAAGCCCGTGCCCAACAGTGGGAATTTAAATGGGTTGAAGAGAGAAAGATATTAGTGAAAAATTAAATCGCCACCATTTCATTGCAGCGATCGTACAGTTTCAGATTCGGTGCACTCGGGCGGGCGGCTAATTCGGGCCGTTCGCCCCGTGCTGAGAGTGGGTCGAGGCGCCGCACCGGGTGCCGACCTACCACCTCACCCAGCTCCTCACGGGCCACGGCTGCTTTGCGAAATACTTGTGTGAGCTGGTTGGGAACGAGTCGTCGCCCGAGTGCAAGCATTGCGCGTCCGGGGCCGTGGACACGGCTGATCACACACTGGCCGTGTGCATGGCTTGGACTGCGCAGCGTGCTCGACTCACCGGCGTAATCGGTGCTAATTTGTCGCGAGAGAGTTGGGCCGCCATCACCTCCTTCGCTAGTGAGGTGATGGTGGCAAAGAGGGAGGCCTTGCGGGAGCGCGAGCGCTTGGGCGATACTTTGCCCCCCCCCCCCGCAGGGCCCTGGGTAGGGATCGTCGGCGCACAATAGCTGGCGGCCCCACCCAACGAGGACGCCGCACGCGACAGATCGGAGGGCCTGTCGCGCCAACAGCGGCGGACGGCCTCTCTCCACGTGTTCCGGGGAGAGGAGTCGGACTGACGGGGGCGCCTAGGGCCTGCCCCGTCACAGTGAGCCCTCACCGATAGATGGCAACCCCCGGTCGGGTCATGGTAATACCTGAGTGACTACCATGGCCCGGCCAAGGGTCGAGGAGGAATACCGTGGGGTTTAGTGGGTAGTACGGGTCCGTTTATGACCCGGGAGTCCCACATAATGTGCGTAAATGCATTCTCCACGTAAAAAAAAAAAAAGATTCGGTGCACCAATTTAAACATATTCGTTATATTATTAGCGCATGGTTTGTTTCAGCGTTTATTTTATGTAGACGGAAAACATCTGTTAAAAGCGTCAGTACCTATATGTTACCGGTAACTGATGAAATACTATCAAATTGAAACAGATAAAACTGATATCTACATACTTCATTGAAATATTACAATTTTAGGACCGAGTATTGCATTTCTTAGAGGACGGAACATGTGGGGGTGTCAATAGAAGCTTAACTTGAATTTTGTGGGGCCGCCATCTTGAAGAAAGGGGTGAAAACACTTTAAAAAATAAAACAAGTAAAACAAAGTATAATAAAGTGAGTATTCTCATTATCAAAATAAGTATTGTGATTATAAAAATATTAGGTATTTTGATTATCAAAATACAATTTAATTCAAGAAAAAAGAAAAGATACCACATAAAAAAACGCAATATTTATTTCTAACTCTCCTCCCCGCCACCAATGATGGTGGTGGAAAAGAGTTAGAAATAAATAAGTAAAGTTATACGAATTTAGCGAATTTGACCAAAAATCAATAATAAGTTCACAATTTCGTTTTGATCGGATTCTCATGAATATTGACGAACCCAGTCAACTTTGGAGCGCTGTAAAAGCGTATTAAATGGATGAAATCACAAAAATAAAATAGGGAAAATTTTTTGTCAAAAGATCCTCTACAAGATTGGTCTGAGGTGTTTGTTTTTGTAAAACGTAAAAAAAGTTACAGAGCCAAAAAGAAAATTTTTATAAAAAAATTCTCACTTTTTCTCTTATAACTTCTGTGATTTTCAATTTAGGGCAAAACGTTATATAAACATACATATTTGTAGGCAAGATAATTTGCTACAAATTATGTCCAGACAAATTTTATGTAAGAGGCATAGTTTCCGAGATATCGCGAAAAAAGTGTTTTCACCCCTTTTTTCAAAATGGCGGCCGGGTGACAACGGTGGCGACCCCACAAAATTCAAGTTAAGCTTCTATTGCCCCCCCCCCCCCCCACATGTTCCAAAAATAAAATTGCGTCCTCTAAGAAATGCAAAGCTCATGTAACATTTCAATGGAGTAACAGTAATATTATAAAGCTGAAGAGTTTCTTTGTTTAATAGTATGAACTCGTTAGTATCAGGAACCCCTGGTCCGATTTTAAGAATTCTATCAGTATTTAGATAGTACATTTATAACATCACACTGCGACTAATAGGAGCGAAGCATCAGTGAAAAATGTTGCAAAAAGGGGGAAAATTGTCTAAATGCCACACGTACGAAGTCACGAGCAACAGCTAGTTTGTTTATAAATAAAGCGCTTAGTTATATTAGAACTCTATTTAATAAATAAGACTTATTTATTAAGACTTATTGATTTTCCATAAAACAAGCCCGTTGTGTTCATATGTCTTTGTTTTTAATAAGACCGATGATGCAATCCGAAATTAACAATTATTTTTTTTTGCTATATTTATAAAGTAATAATTTATGATATAGCTACTAAAATATGAATACAATAATGAAGTTGATGTAAAATATGGTTAATTAAAACGTGCAACAAAATTGTTATCATCCACCAGCAATTATTTAGGTATAAAATATAATGCTGTTATTGTTAACAAGACAAGGTTATATCTTATAATGAAAACGGATTTACCCAAGAGCATGTTATCAGAAGTTCGAGCGATAACTTGTTGACCTGTTTTCACGTTCTCATCTCAATGTTAGTGTTATTTGATATCTCAAACAACCTATTGAACCACAAAGACAGACTAAAAGTAAGAGTCTATTACTTCCCACTGTTAGGGGTTTTGGTCTACTCTGCTGTGCTGACCAGGGATATTGGCTTAGATAATCTATCCAGATCTAAATTTTAAATGCTCGAAGCATATTGGCATAGGATTTACCTTCGAGGTTTTCGTATCTCACAGTGGATGTTTACTACGTATTATAGGTACCTACTCATTAGCTGGCTTTTGCACGGCACCCTGGGAACGAAATAGGGTGGGGACACTTGTATTCTTATCCATCAGCATCACCGTCTCTCACAGTTAACGTTCTCCTCTCCTCCTCCTATTCTCCAGCCCATTTACGTCCCACTGTTGGGCACCAGCCTCCTCCACTTTGAAGGGATTTTGGTCTACTGTGCCGCGCTGACCAGGCGTGTTGGCACAGGGTTTATTTTCGAGTTTTCCGTCTCTCACAGAGGATGTTATCTGTGTGCAATATCCCTTAGCTGACTTTTACAGCACCCTTGGGAGGAGATGGGGTGGTGACACTTGTATTCTTAATCCGTCACCACACGGAGAATAGAGTTAATGTTCACTGGCTCTAAATTCAATTTTTTAGCACTAGCTGTTCAATTTAAGAGGATACCAAAATAGCTTCGTGCATTTGTCTGTGTACGAAGTTTTCATTGTTTCTTTAGATTGAATGGCTAGAGCTCTAATTTTAAAGTATATGTTTTTTCAATATATTATCTAGGATCGCATAAACTCAGAAACACGATTGAAAAAAGTTTTCTCGATAGAAAATCTTGGCGAAACAACCTCTCAAATTTTTTATTTTTTTCATTTGTCGGTCTATTATCGCGTATTAACTAATGAAATAACTTTAAAAACATAAGTAACTATCATATATAGAAACACGTAAATCAGAATTAAAATATATTTAGTAGATTTTGAGTAAATAGGAAAAGTATCCCTAATTCTTCATTTTCTGTGCCTACTGGCTGTGTTAATATGTACGTGTCGGCGATGATATACGATAATATTGATGTAGGCCCTTAAGCTCATTTCTAAAGCGTGAAATTTACTGTAAGATAATATGTATATTATAATATCTTTCTATGTATTATAAGAATGTATTTAAAAAATTGGTCAAGTGCCAGTGGGACTCGCGCACGAAGGGTTCCGTACCATTATCTATGCAACATAAGGCAACGTTATTAGTATCGAGCAAGAAACGGAAAAAAAATCAGTTTTTTGTATGGGAGCCCCCCTTAAATATTTATTTTATTTTATTTTTAGTATTTGTTGTTATAGCGGCAATAGAAATACATCATCTGTGAAAATTTCAACTGTCTAGCTATCACGGTTCTTGAGATACAGCCTGGTGACAGACGGACGGACGGACGGACGGACGGACAGCGAAGTCTCAGTAATAGGGTTTCCGTTTTTACCCTTTGGGTACGGAACCCTAAAAAGGAAAAAGTGTATATGTATTCTATCAGTATTCTGGTAACTATAACACAAGCATATAAGCTTAGCTTGAGACAAGAGGATGTTGTGTGAAATATCCATGAAAATTTATTATATATTAAAATTTGTTTTTATGACCAAAAAACGCGTAGCATTACTAGAAAATAAAAGTATTTTTCGCAAAAGCTTTATTTTGATAGTAGATTAGTTAGCAATAATTATGGTGTAACACACTATTAAACTAACATGTTATCCACACATTTAATTATAATAATTAAATGTGTGGATAACATGTTAGTAAGTGTGTGTTAGCGTGGTTTGATGAGCAGTAGGCATAATTTTATTAATCCTATTAAATCACAGCCGCAGACTTAGCACCAAAGAATAGTAAACCCCTCCACATAGCAACAAACCAAGATCATCATTAGCTTACATATGATCTCTGTAGCAACATACATATGACATGAGGTTGTGGAAAAAGCTTAGTATCTTAATACTTGTTATAAAACAAAAGTGTTATTTTTGTATGTAATACGTGAATTATGTGAGCTTATGTTTTCAAAACTACGCAACGGATTTTGATGCGGTTTTAATAGACAGGGTGGTTCAACAGGATCGCTTGTTGTATAAGTTAAGGTTCGGTATCTAAATTTCACGCGTACAAAGTTGAGGGCAACAGCTTGTTGTAGAATATAATCAATCTATCAGGTCTTTCTTGACTTTAATGAAAGTAAAATTACAAAAAATCTCCTTTTTAAACCAGGTTTAAAACACTTTAGCGATCCTGGCTGGCGTTTTAAGGCATAAGCATTGACGCCTAAAAATGTTCACCGGATCCTATTAAACAAGCTTCTAGAAACTTAATAATCCTGAATAAAATTCCCGTTTAACTTACTACTACAATAACTACGAGTATATTCTTCTAATATATAAAACTAGCTGACCCGGCAAACGTTGTTTTGCCATACTAAAAAAAAAAAAAGATTTGATAAATAGATGTTGGCCGATTCTCAGACCTACTGAATACGCATGTAAAATTTCATAAAAATCAGTCAAGCCGTTTCGGAGGAGTACGGTAACTAACACTGTGACACGTAATTTTTATATATTAGATTCACGTGTCACAGTGTTAGTTACCGTACTCCTCCGAAACGTTTAGACCGATTTTTATGAAATTATTAATTATCACATTCAGTAGGTCTGAGAATCGGCCAACATCTATTTTTCAAACCTTTTTTTTAGTATGGCAAAACAACGTTTGCCGGGTCAGCTAGTTAATATATAATATTACTATACTATATAATTTTAATCGATTAAAAGTTGCGTTCTTAACTCAAGCATGTATCATGGGACTAGTGTTCAATCTAGCGTAAAGAAAAAAATATATATATAATGGATAACAACGTCAATATACGTGGGAGAAATAACTCAGAGAACGTAGACATTGTAATAAATGCGATCGTCTCAATCTAGAATTCGTGTACTCTATACTTCAATCAATATAAGTTACAACAGTATTACGTCTATAGTACAAAGGCAACTAGTTAATTAAAGCACTCCTTACGATTCAGACTGTATAACTTAATGGAAATGTATATGTAATACAAAACTGTATTAGAATTTTCTTGGTATACAAAAACTGTGCCCAAAATGAAACAATTATTACATAATACGTAACGACGGGGCCCTAATACTAAATCTTCGCTGTCACTTCCGTCATCACCAGGCGGTAACTGTGGAACGGCGATAGCTAGAGAGCTGAAAATTTCAGTTTCTGTATATCAGTTGATGCTATAACAACAAACACTTATCATCATCATTCTCCTGTCCTCATCCCGTTATTTAAGGTCGGGAATATTTCGTTATGATAATAACGGTGCGGACTGTGCGGAGCCCTTCGTGTTCGAGTCCAACTCCTACTTGACCGGTTTTTTCATTTACTTTATCACGCTGATTGGGCGTATAAATTAATTGCACAACATTAGAACTAAAGATACACAAAATGTTGGACTATGCCCGTATGGTTTCTTTCCTAATAATTTCTACCACTTCGGCTGTTGCCTATTAGTCGAAGTGAAAGTGCGTCCTCTTGTCTAAAAAAGAGGTGTGACAGTGTCCTATCCAACATTACCTTTTAAGATTTATTTTGATTTGTAAAAATTAATTTATTTAGGGAACTACATGAACACACATATTTCCTGTTTACGTGTACATAGTGCCTCGAAATAAATATGTATTGAATATGTTTTACCAAACTCTCTTTTAATTGCCAGAACGTAAAAATATAGCACTGCAATTAATCCAGTCCATCCCCGCGACCTTCTTCAGGTCGTCAGTCCACCTGGCAGGGGGGCGTCCGACCCTACGCTTGCCGAGTCGCGGTCTCCACTCCAGAACTCGTCTGCTCCATCGGCCATCGGTACTGCGTTGACTGGCCTAAATTATACTAAAGCGGAACAAGGTACAGATGGTACACATACAAGTGAAGAGATCGTGTTTAAACAAAACAATACGCAGAACGCTCTGTTTGCAATGAATTAGTGCAGTTTCTGTCCCGTAACGCTAACTAATGCATCTAACGTGCACTAAAAATGTACTTCCATATTATGTACCTACACAATCTATAAAGCTAAAGAGTTGATTTGGAACATTCTGTCAGTGTTGGATAGTAGTACATCTATCGAGATAGGCCATAGTACAAAGTCGCGGGCAACAGCTAGTAGATCATAAACCACTAACATTGCGTTTACGTTTAAAGGTTTGGTTCTATCAATATGGGATATTAAATAATATCTGTAATTGCGATTCTATCTATAATTACACACATTTGATTGTAATCTTGTGTATGTTTATTATTATGTATTACATGTATAAACACGTGCAATATAGCTAAATAAAAATAATCATATCGGAAGTAAATAAAATCATTTAGATACACGTAACGCAGAAAATAAGAATATAATATACCTAATGAACCTAGAGCCTTGAGAAAAAAAAAATAAAAAGAAAATAAAAAAAATTATCTATCTTTATACACTGGTAACTCTGGTAAGTAAATAATAAAATTGGTCAAGTCAAATTAGTCATTATCTATGCAACATAAGGCAACGTTATTAGTATCGAGCAAGAAACGGTAAAAAAATCATGTTTGTTGTATGGGAGCCCCCCTTAAATATTTATTTTATTTTATTTTTAGTATTTGTTGTTATAGCGGCAATAGAAATACATCATCTGTGAAAATTTCAACTCTCTAGCTATCACCGTTCTTGAGATACAGCCTGGTGACAGACGGACGGACGGACGGACGGACGGACGGACAGCGAAGTCTCAGTAATAGGGTCCCGTTTTTACCCTTTGGGTACGGAACCCTAAAAATGAACATACATTTATTTTTAATTGAGAGTACTTACTACTCTCAATTAAAAATAGATGTATGTTCATGACTTCAATAGACTACTTTAATTTTCGTGTATTTGTTATTGAACAAGATTTAATTAGGAAAATGTTTATTACCAACCAACAAATGAAGGTAGGCTACAAAGCTCGGGTCAGCTAAAATTAAAAACATAAAAATAAAACAAAATAGCACGCACAGCAAAGTATACAAAATTAAATAAATAAGATTAACATTAAATAGCAAATGATGAAGCAAAAATAAAAATTGTGTCAAATCATTTCTAGTTTCTGGCCTTAGAAGTAATCAATTCCTAGAAACCATGGGTTTCAAAACATGTCCCAAAAACGCAGAGTCCAAATTGGGTCTTGTAGCGATGACAGTCCGGTCTGTGTATGGAATTGGTCTAAGGTCTCAATTTTTTTGTCTATCCTCGACTGTTATAGTCAGACTAATCAAAAAATTTTGTACTTACTTGCATATGTATAAGCTACTGATTCCAGCATTCTCCTTGACAGGAGATAGAAATATCATACTGACAAACGAGGTTACGGACAAACATCTTAGTAATCTATTCGTAATCATAGATTGATTATTTAAAATGGCCGTTAAGCTTTAAACTAAAAGAAAAAGGAAACAAAGAATAACTCAATTAAACAATAAGTTTTAGAAAATTTCAAGCCATATCAATTATCAGGAAGGTTTAAAATAAGTTTACAATTTATAATTATTTATTTTTATTAACACGCTTATATATGTATACTTCAGTAGATATCTATCAATGTATATCTATGTAACTATGTAACAGAATCTTTGAAAGTGAGTTTAACCCACTATCAGTAGTTAGATTGATCTGAAATTTTGCACATATATCAAGGACCGATGACAATGCATTAATTTAAAAAAATATTCAGGATTTTCAAGCGTGTTATTTTCGTTTTTTAACATTTTATTTTAGAAATGAGTTTTAGATAAGTCAGGTAAATTTTTTGAGGCATCAATATTGGTTGTCCTTGTTTCAGAATATTAAGGGTATGTACTTATATTTCTTTTAAACAAAATTAACTATCAACGTTTGTATTATTTGATAAATACATGACACCACTGTCATGTTCTACTTTAAGCGACAGCTTTAAATAAAACAATGAATTAAAATTGCCATGATATAAGACGGAGACGGAAAGCTAGATTCAAATGACAATGAACAAAAACGTACCTTTGTCGTACAATTTGAATAAAACATTTGCATTAAACAATAAGATTTATTCAGTTTCCTCATTTTTTATTTCGAGGTTGCACTCACGTGCCTATCTATTTACTATGTTCATATTAAATTCAGATTTCTTGAACTGCATTAAGTGGGCAGCTAATATCATGTATACCGTCGCAGTCTAGTTATCTCAAGGTTGTATAATTAACTACCATTTTTTTATGGTTTTATCAACTATTGTAATTATCATATAATAATATAAGAGTTATGTTACCACATGGTAACCAAATCTTGGACGTTCTTATCAAGGAGCATTTGCACTCTATGCACCTCTATTATAATTATCAACTCGCCTTTTAGTTAAAAAAAATAACGAGGTAATTTCTTCGTTCCATTTTTCCAAACATCTGAACAGATGGTCAACGAAACAAACGCCTCTAAACTGTACTACTACTAATCGACTTTATTAAAGTGATCATGTCGTTCGTAATCATTGTCCTTGTGTTTATTAATCACAATTATGTTGAGCAGAGCAACTTGCAGTCTTCAAATATGCAATTAGATTCAGCAGATTGTAATTTTTGTTTCAAAGGTAATACATTTTAACCACATTTAATATTTTAGCTCACGTCCCATTCGCAGTGAAGTCTTGATTAAAAAGAAAAAAATACTATCATTTGTATCTGATGCTATCTTAGTACACGGTGCACGAAAATCTGGACCCTTTGCTCATTACCCCTAAATAAAAACCCTAAAAATTTTCAAGCTCAGAATGTTTGCAAGGAGTAGAAAAAATAATTATATAATATCATTAATTTTTGACATCTGATAGTTATGTCATCTCAGAGATAAAAGCGTGAGAAGATAAAACTCGACACCGTTTTCTTAGAACGACAGCAATATGACCTCTACAGACTCTGCAATATCACAACAAATTACTGAGTGACTGTGCATGCAGATATAATAAAAATCTATCACGATTAGAAGAAAAGTCAATAAAATTAAGTGAAGCATAAAAGTAAATCGAGGCTAGAGTAGTAGATAGGTAGTGGTTTCGCTATTAGATTCTTTGTTTAAAAAATGTGGACTAAAAACTGACAAATATATTCATATTATCCAGAAACGCTTTCATCATAAATTTAGAGAAGAGGCGCTTCTGCGAAACTTTTGCATAACAATAGGTACGTTGCTCTACACATTAGGATGCAGCTAGTTTAAAATCATTTCATACTCATGAAACATGTTAAATGTATCAGTATTATTCCTCTGTCTGTATATTCGATAGCAAAATAAATTGTTGTCGTCTTGTGAAGCCAATTTGGCTTCGACTCTGTGGAAATACATTATGTATTTACACGTTTTATATTAGCTTCACTTGTATGTTTGTTTGTATGTTTGTAACCGACTCCTTTGGACGCTATTTTGACCCATTTTAAACGGTCAGATTCTATTCAAATTTTGCACACCTGTCAAAGACCGATGACAATGCAATAATTCGATTAAAATATCCGATTATCCTGGTTAGATTCGCCAGGATTCATTAATCTCTTTCCGGATCCTTTGCATGAGAGTAAGAGAGAGGGCTAGTACGCGAACTACGCATGCGCGCATTTCGAGAGGAACTATTTTTTAGTTGGGTTTTCTATATAAAGCGTGTTTTTTAATTTTTTAAACTATTAAATTTTCTTTAATCTTATGATGGGGCCATGAGTATCAATTTATATATGTTGCAACATGTTTAGCCCACGTCCGTTTCTAATAAATCTAGTATTTTTAATATAAATTTCTATTAGCAAAATGATCAACATCTGAAAAGTGAAGTACTAATAGAGCCAAGTAAATAAACGATGTGTGATACACATATGTCTATTTGATGAAGAATTAATAAATACACGTATCACCATCCCTTGAGTGATCTGTAAGTCAACTAAGGTAGATTCGAAAAAATAAAATTGTACTACACGCTTGTTCTGCCTGAAATAGTAAACTATAAAAGTCCTTCTAGTAAGATGCTCTGTTTTTAAACTTGAATATTTTTGGTCTGAGAAAAAAACAACTAGTACCTATTAGGAAAACGTTTTATTTATTCAGACATGGCATTGGTGTTAAGTCACATTAAGCTTAATAGTTATCCATTAGTATTAAAATCTATTCAATTCCACCACATTTACGAGGGTTCTATAGGTCATGAATAGATAAATTACATGAGTATGTTTACATAGGTACCGGTGAGTCAGTCAAATTATATCCTATTAGTCCGTCCCCACAGAAAGCCACATCGTCTGTGTTGACATTCAACGTCTAACTACAATACAAACAACCAAGTCTACATTCTCTCTAGTTGGACATAGTTGTGGTTTTGATACCTACTAAAGTGAAAACATATATTATTATGTATACAGCATCAAATGAAGAGCAGTCTCATACCTACACAAAATGTGTAGAGCTTTATGTAAATGTGAAGAAAGAGTAAATCTTTCTATTAACAACATGACATAATATGTAGTTATACATATATATTTAGAAAATCGATGAGTTTATGACAGTAGTAGGTATATATGCAAATGAGAGTATGGTGACTCATATGAAAATACATCATATGAGTTAGTAACAATGTGGTACTTAAGGGACAACGGAAATAAAGGCTGTACATAAGTTCATCTTATATATAAAACTAGCTGACCCGGCAAACGTTGTTTTGCCATACTAAAAAAAAAGAAAAGAGGTTTGAAAAATAGATGTTAGCCGATTCTCAGACCTACTGAATGTGCATACAAAATTTCATAAAAATCAGTCTAGCCGTTTCGGAGGAGTACGGTAACTAACACTGTGACACGTGAATTTTATATATTAGATTTACGTGTCACAGTGTTAGTTACCGGACTCCTCCGAAACGGCTTGACCGATTTTTATGAAATTTAACATGCATATTCAGTAGCTCTGAGAATCGGCCAACATCTATTTTTCAAACCTTTTTTTTTAGTATGGCAAAACAACGTTTGCCTCTCATATATATAAAATTACGTGTCACAGTGTTAGTTACCGTACTCCTCCGAAACGGCTCGACTGATTTTTTATGAAATTTTACATGCGTATTCACTAGGTCTGAGAATCGGCCAACATCTATTTTTCAAACTTTTTTTTAGTATGGCTAAACAACGTTTGCCGGGTCAGCTAGTATTTAAAATAAATTAGAAAAATTGGTCAAGTGCGAGTCGGACTCGCGCACGAAGGGTTCCGTACCATTATCTAAGCAACATAAGGCAACGTTATTAGTATCGAGCAAGAAACGGTAAAAAAAATCAGTTTTTTGTATGGGAGCCCCCCTTAAATATGTATTTTATTTTATTTTTAGTATTTGTTGTTATAGCGGCAATAGAAATACATCATCTGTGAAAATTTCAACTGTCTAGCTATCACCGTTCTTGAGATACAGCCTGGTGACAGACGGACGGACGGACAGCGAAGTCTCAGTAATAGGGTTTCCGTTTTTACCCTTTGGGTACGGAACCCTAAAAATGCAATTGTTAAGGATAATAGTGGAATAATGTAAACAATGAATCAATTAATTAAGCTTATGCTACTGCATTTTATCTAAATACAATATGAAGTCAAATTTCAATAAATCTAATCCATGAGACAAGTTAGTGGGAGGATTTCCCCAATTTATTTATAGAATAAAAAAATAAAATTAAAATTTAATATTATTAATTATATTTATTACACGCTTTATATTAGCTTCACTTGTATGTTTGTTTGTATGTTTGTAACCGACTCCTTTGGACGCTATTTTGACCCACTTTATACCGTCAGATTCTATTCAAATTTTGCACATCTGTCAAAGACCGATGACAATGCAATAATTCGATTAAATAAAGCGTGTTTTTAGGGTTCCGTACCCAAAGGGTAAAAACGGGACCCTATTAACGAGACTTCGCTGTCCGTCCGTCCGTCTGTCACCAGGCTGTATCTCAAGAACGGTGATAGCTAGACAGTTGAAATTATCACAGATGATGTATTTCTATTGCCGCTATAACAACAAATACTAAAAATAAAATAAAATAAAGATTTAAGGGGGGTTCCCATACAACAAACATGATTTTTTTACCGTTTCTTGCTCGATACTAATAACGTTGCCTTATGTTGCATAGATAGAGGTACGGAACCCTTCGTGCGCGAGTCCGACTCGCACTTGACCAATTTTTTTAGTTCTTTTAAACTATTTTTGATTATTATTGTTACGAGTTTAATAGTACGAAGATTCATAATAGTTAATTTAATTTATGATTGACTTAACATATAGTTGTAGTACATATAACGTACGTGTAGTGCCAAAACTGTATAAATATATAAATTACAGGTATATTGTGTTTCAATGTGTTTATTTAACCGTAGTTAATTAAACTTAGTTGTGTAGGTGTGTAAATTTACCTCCATCTTGACAAACATCACGTCTTGTGTGTATTCGTAGTAAATTATTCGATAGTGACATCCTGAATGTATCGACCCACTTGAAAGCCTTTTTAGTGAAGTTTATAATTAGATACTCATAGTAGATAGTAGTATACGCGTTTACGAATAACATTCAAGCATTTAGTTTTAAAATAACGTAGTAATTAATATTTAATAATATATTCAAATAATTAAAGGGTTGGTTTTGGGTTGTTTACATATTATTATGCTGACCATGGGCGTTCGCTACGTTAACATATTCACAAACAAGTTTTCATATCGTGATAGTACTGATCGGCATCATTCTCACACCCCTGATACAATTATGTATAATATTGTTAAAAAAAAAAAAAGGAAATGAAAAAAAGAATCCATGGAGTTTCTTGTCTGTTCTTCTCCATAGGATCCGCGTTTGGAACAGACACCTAGTTTCTGACGTTTCAAAAGAGCTTGTAAAACATGCCAACTTGAAATAAAATATTTTGACTTTGACTTGACTTTGAATTTGACTATCACTATATATCCCGTTGCGTGCGGTATTGTAAATAACACTATTTGTTTCTCGCAACTAACTAAATTAATACCCAAACTTTAACGTCAACATTATACAAAATAATTACCGTCTTGCAGCACTATCTATTAAAATAAATCCGTTGCGTAGTTTTGACGATATATAGATTAGACTTTTATAAAATTCTGTAAATAGATATCTAAATGTTTTTATATGTTTTAAATACTATGTGGTTTAAAGATTAGTGGTTTGAAAAAGATAATGGTTGCATAGCCATTGACATTGTTCTTTGTGGTTGGTCTCTACAACTAGATGGGAAATATATACCTATAGGTAATTCAGTAATTCTTTTTTCATCGTATCAAAATCGTCTATACCCACTCACTGTAATCATTACATATAAATTATTTACGAAAAATAAAATATGAAACTAGTTATAATAGGTAATATTGTAAATCCAAAGGACGAATCAACTTTTAATCTTATCTTAATTGTATTTCGGACAGCGGCCCTAAAAAGCATTAACATTTGACGGGAAGGCGATATTAATTTTTTTTTGGCGTTTTTTGACGGGCCTCGTGGTGTAGTGGTTCATATAACGGACTGCCGATCATGAGGTCTCGGGTTCGATTCCCGGTCAGGACAATCATTTGTGTGATGTTTTTAATTGTCATACAAATGTTTGTACTGCGTCTGGGTGTTTCTATGTATTATAAGTATGTATTTACAAAAGAAAAGTAGTATATGTATTATATCCGTATTCTGGTACCCATAACACAAGCATATAAAGCTTAGCTTGGGACCAGAGGACGTTGTGTGAAATGTCCATGAATATTTATTATTTATTTATTATTTATTAATTTATTGAATAGCAATAGGGTTGACATTACCCTGTCTGTAAAACTTTTATAAAATATTATTACTATCTGTAATTAATTTTGAACCCGACTTCCGTGACTTTATATTAGGGTTCCTTACCAAAAATTAAAATGGCAAAAACCCTATTACTAAGATTCCGCTGTCCGTCTGTCCGCTCGACTGACTGTGATGTGGTGGGAAATTGCGGAACAAAGTAGGTAATCTTAAGTCAATGGCATATCTTTTATCTTCGCAAAGAAATACAAATTTAAATACCGCTGCGTCTATTTATATAAAATAAGCAGAGCCGTGGGTTCCTTGCCCAAACGAGACAATTATTGATATCATATACACAATCATTTTTAATATCGACATATCGACAATGTATTTTTAAAAATGTATCGATTCTCGTTTCTTATGATTTCAATACTTGAAAATTTGGGTGCTACGTAATTGGTGCACTCGTGCAATCTTCAAAGAGCCGATATTAAGTAAAATACTATATATGACAAATTCGACGTTTTCCTCGCACGTTTTCGTCCATATGATCAAGATTTTCATACCTGGCAGAAGTAGACGGTTGAGCCTACATATTGATGTATTGATCAAAGCGAACAGTACCATAAAAATCTATTTTCATTCACATCTTAACAACAGGCGAATTATGTTTTGGTTTCTTTTTCTTATAATACTTAATGAATATTTATCTGACGATACTGTAATGTCAAATCTTCTAACCATGTAGCAAAAAAAAAACTACTTTTATGCGGAATATTAGTGAAATTTACCTGTTCATTACACTAAACTTTTAAGTCTTTATTTTGCATCGAGTGTTAAAATTATTTGTAAATTAAATAACGTCTATTTACAGTAAATATATTGCGAAATACTTATTTTTTATTATTGTTAAACTAACAATAAACTGAACATAAAAAGGTCAACATCGGAGTCAGACCTTTAGAGTTAAATTACTAAGAATCTTTGCTTAAGCCGCCCCTGAAGACGCTGAACGTATTACTGGCATGTAAAGCTTACATAGGTAAATTTGGCTACTAAATATTACCGAAGATACATATTTGTATAGGCTAAAAGTATTTATGAAATTTTTTAGATAATAGGTTGAATCAAAGCAGATGAATCGAAATGTCAAAACCGATTAAAAAAAAGGCTAATCGCATTAATTACTTGTAACATGCAAACTTGTAAAGAACCAAAAAGCATTGAACATAATTGAAAGTATGCATTTCTACGAGTAAAGGCCTGTTTAGACCTAAGCGGTATTTGCTACTGTCTGCGGCAGAGAAAACCCCGCGGGTATGCGGTAATATTACTGTTCAGACCTAAGCGGTATTCGCAATCCTTGTGGTTAGAATAACGCGCGGTAGTCGAGTTTCGCTCAGAGAGGTAAGAAGTTTTCGCCAATAAACCCGCGCGGTATGTACCTCTACCCACAGGGGCAGCGAATATCGCTCAGGTCGCTCTAGCCGCGGTTCTTGGTTCTAAATACCGGAGCGAAACCCGCGCGGTATGTACCTCTACCCACAGCGGCAGCGAATACCGCATAGGTCTGAACAGGCCTTTACAGCAACTTTCAAGGGACGGTTTACAAGAAGTCCTATTGTGATACTTCCATTTCATATTAATAAGTTTCAAATTAGGGAGACGGCTACAAAAAGTAGGTATATGAAGAACTTGGTCTTTCATATAAATATTACATTCTTTCAAATATCAAGTAAAAAGATATTAAAATGCACATTGGTGTGCAACGTCAATATAATAACAATAAACGACATTCATTATCAATCCTGTGCATATATCGAACCCTTCACTCGTGCGTAATGAAATGCAGACAAATTAATAAAAATAAACTCCACTAAAAGATTACTGAGCTCTTACAAAACATGTTTGTTTGTTTGAAAGCACTAATCTCAGGAACTTCTGGTTCGAATTGAAAATGTCTTTTTGTGTTGGATAGTCCATTTATCGAGGTTAAAGGCTATATAACATCACGCTGCGACTAATAGGACCAGAGCGTTAGTGAAAAATAATGCAGAAACGGAGAAATGTTTCTAAATTATACGCGCTCGACGCGGGTTTATCTGGTAAAGTATATTTCAAAGTTGTGTCTTATAACGCCAGCCAATATTGCAGCGTTTGATCTAATACTATATAGAATATTTAAACTAGAGAGGAACTTTATTAATACCCACTCCGTATCTCGTACATCAATAAATAATGTAGTGAAATGAAAATAAGCAAGCTGTTAACAACTCGATATTAAACTTAGATGAAAGACGGTTACGTAGTGATCATCAATTGAGTTTTCTCGCATGCTATCCAGCCAGCACTAGTTTTTCCTTTTACGTTATTGATGCCAGCATTTAACGCGCTTATCTTTGATGTTCCTCTTCTTTTATGAACATTATTAAGAGGACACGACGTTAAACTATGCTCCATTCAAAAGTATGGACATCATAATCCACTGTTTTCTTCGTGGATATTGCCTCCAGAGGAACGAATTTTTTTTGTAGGTAAAATCTGCATCAACTATATTTGTCCCTTTCAGTATAGCAATACCTAAGGCATATGCCTAAATTGTGACTGTAGTCCTCTCTTAAGCATCGTCCATTTCATTAAAATGTGTTATTTATTTAATCCCCACAATGAGGATACAACAAAGTTTAGTTATTTAATCTAATATATAAAATTCATCTAATATATAAAATTCACGTGTCACAGTGTTAGTTACCGTACTCCTCCGAAACGGCTTGACCGATTGTTATGAAATTTTATATACATATTCAGTAGGTCTGAGAATCGGCCAACATCTATTTTTCAATCTTTTTTTTTTAATATGGCTAATCAACGTTTGCCGGGACAGCTAGTTTAGTTATAAATTTGGTTATTAAATGGTTTGCATGCAACTTTGAGATCCATAATCTCGTTACACATGTGAAATTTTCAACAATGTTACAAACAGGTTGAAAAGCGTTTATTGTAAAAGGTCCATATTATTTATTGTGAATCTATTATATTAATTCCTTTTTGTTTGAGTATTCTTTACACATTTTCAAGTTAAATGAATTTAGTCGCGTGTTGACCGATACTTTGAAAATATAATTCATTTCATGATAGAATTTCATGTAAGGGTCTCGTACGGGACGACATAGCGTGAGGCAACACCCTACAAGGTGGACTGGTGACATCAAATGTGCAGATAGCGCAAGACCGCGTTTTATGGCGCCCTATGGCGGAGGCCTTTGTCCAGCAATAGATGGAGAAAGGCTGGTAGATGGATGAAAGTGGACTTCTATAGAACAAATTCTAATAAGTCGTCAAATTATTAAAGTTGCCTCTTAAAAAACAGTACATATCTGAGCAGGGTTGGGCTGATTAAAATCACGATTAAAATCATGATTTAAATCACTAGATTTTTTAAATTAAAATCATGATTTAAATAATTTTTTTTTCATTTTTATTCAGAACCAGATAACAACATAAAATAAAAGTTTTTTCGAAAATCAATAAAATTGATAATTACAAACATCGTGGTGTGCTTTAAGTTTTTGGACTAACCCTTGAATATCTTTCTTGCACTTTCTACAAATAGACCTACACCCCAATTTTTTTTGTTTGAATTTGTTGTCTTAATATAGAACTGCCATATTGGGTCCTCTTTTCTTCGGGTGAGTGCCAACGGCCCCGGTGAACCGCCCCGGTACCGGGGCCGTTGGGAAAAAAAAGTTGCAACGGCCCCGGTGAAGCCGGGGCCGTCGTTCAGGGTAACTCCCAACGGCCCCGGTGAACCGCCCCGGTACCGGGGCCGTTGGGAAAAAAAAGTTGCAACGGCCCCGGTGAAGCCGGGTCCGTCGTTCACCGGGGCCGTTGGCACAAATCATTTCCCAACGGCCCCGGTGCGTTTCTAGCTTGACTGTTTTCTGTAATCAGCTTGTTTAACTGCTGTTATGGCACCATTCAGGCGGAGAGCATTCAAACACGGGTCGTACTAGCCGTTCGAGGCGAAGTTTGTAGCTTGTTGCGGATGGGACAAAGCAAATCCTCAAAGGCTCCGCTGTGTGTTTAGCTTGACGGTATTCTATAATAGACACGTTAACGTCGTATTCTGACATCACCATAGCTAAATAGTCAAGTTCACACCGGACGATCGTTATATAACGCAGGGATCTCGTGCGGCAAGAGCGTAACCCTATTGTACAGGGCGCCGCAATACACCGAACGGTGTGGATTAGGCTATCCAGACACGTCTTCTTTTCGTAGGTATCTTCTTTATTATTATGTAAACATACTTCCTTATCTTTATAAATTATGTTCAAACAAATTATTAATATAATGTTAAAGTATTTATGACATTACGTTTTATAGAATAAAAGAGTAAAAAACGTGCAACTGTTTTATTAACATACAGATTAATAATAAAAAGTCTTACCAAGTCAAAAATAACCCGCCGGCAAGTTGCGCTTTGCGCTGCTCTACCATACCTGCCCCAAGAACAGTTTGTAAACGGCTGGTTTTACATCGACGACCAAAGGCCTGACGATAAAAGAAGCAAGCTTTTTCGAAAATACATATATGCTTACACAATGCTTTCGCGATGATTTTATTCCCATATGGTCCCAGCATGGGAAACGTCATAAAACTACTAATTTGCTAGAATCTTGGCACCATAAACTTAACAAAATGGTCAAAACAAAAAATCCAAATATTGTTGAATTGCTCAAGAATCTTCAAAAGGAGGCTTCTTTTTATGAAGTGATGATACAGAAGTTAGAAGTTGAACCGCATGGAGCCCATCAAAATCGTTCACAAAAGTCTATAGATTGGGACCACTTCATAAAAGAAAACACTGATGATCTTATGAATGGCCTAATTACAACGGGTCATTTCCTGAAAATACTTCGATAAGATAGACCAACACATAATCATGATGATGATGATTATGATCGCAACATGTCTTTTTATTTCATTCTTGTCATTTTATTGGTTTTTGGTCACCGGCATAATTTTAAGACATTTTAACACACTCTTTCTTATTTTAAACATTCGCATAATATCATCATCATCTATATATAAAATTCACGTGTCACGTTTACCGTACTCCTCCGAAACTGATTGACCGATTTTTATGAAATTTTGCATACATATTCAGTAGGTCTGAGAATCGGCCAACATCTATTTTTCAAATCCCCCACCCTCCCTGACATTTGCATGGCAAAACAACGTTTGCCGGGTCAGCTAGTATTTTATATTTACCTCCTCATTCACATCTGCGCTACTTATCATTCACATTATCGAAGTATTTTCAGGTATTGATAGAATAGACACTAGTGGAGCTCTGACATTAAATCTCACTACCCCATTTCCTTCCCAGGGAGCTGTAAGAACTACCTAAGGGACAATGTCATCATCAGCAGAATTTAAACCCATTACCAACACGCCTTCTCTGCGTGGTATAAGTAAGGCCAGACCCCTTCCGAAGTGAAGGCTTATGCTCAATACTGGGACATTAATGGACTGAGTGAGACGCAAGTCTGTGATGGAAATAGCAATCGAATTTTACTTTAATCGAAATTGTATAGGCAACTGGAATTAATAAAACTAAAATTTAATTTATTTGAAACGTCATTGTGGTGACATTTTAATTAATTCAAATCTTAGTTGTTTGTCTTCTCTCAGGGTGCTGTAAGAATCAAATCGGGATATCAATTTAAACAGATAACATTTTCTTTTATGTATGGAAACCTCGAAATTAAGCCCTATGCCAACACGTAACGTCATCAAACGAGAAACGAT
This sequence comes from Orgyia antiqua, assembly GCA_916999025.1. NCBI lineage: Eukaryota > Metazoa > Arthropoda > Insecta > Lepidoptera > Erebidae > Orgyia > Orgyia antiqua. The sequence continues at coordinate 4,724,312 of OU779863.1, read as the reverse complement.
TTATATTAAATATAGGCTCATGCATAAAAATAAATTAATACTTGATAATTCCTTGCTGCCAGGCACATTGTTTAACCTAGAACTGTTAGTATTTTCTACTTATTTTAAATATATTTTTCTAATATTATATATTTAAGACTGAAATGCATAACAATATATATAAATTTTTGCTATCCATGAGTGGCTTAAGGCCGTAAGGAGCGTGGGTATTTCCCTTTGTTTAAGAATAAGTTTGTAGTGTTTGCGTGAAGATGTTGTGATGTTGTGTATTTTGGATTATTTATATACGTATCTATTTTACAAATTCTCAGATACATAGTTTTATTTTGTATTATTAATCTGTATGTTAATAAAACAGTTGCACGTTTTTTACTCTTTTATTGTCATAAATACTTTAACATTATATTAATAATATGTTTGAACATAATTTATAAAGATAAGGAAGTATGTTTACATAATAACAAAGAAGATACCTACGAAAAGAAGACGTGTCTGGATAGCCTAGACCACACCGTTCAGTGTATTGCGGCGCCCTGTACAATAGGGTTACGCTCTTGCCGCACGAGATCCCTGCGTTATATAACGATCGTCCGGTGTGAACTTGACTATTTAGCTATGGTGATGTCAGAATACGACGGTAACGTGTCTATTATAGAATACAGTCAAGCTAAACACACAGCGGAGCCTTTGAGGACTTGCTTTGTCCCATCCGCAACAAGCTACAAACTTCGCCTCGAACGGCTAGTACGACCCGTGTTTGAATGCTCTCCGCCTGAATGGTGCCATAACAGCAGTTAAACAAGCTGATTACAGAAAACAGTCAAGCTAGAAACGCACCGGGGCCGTTGGGAAATGATTTGTGCCAACGGCCCCGGTGAACGACGGGTGAGTGCCAACGGCCCCGGTGAACCGCCCCGGTACCGGGGCCGTTGGGAAAAAAAAGTTGCAACGGCCCCGGTGAAGCCGGGGCCGTCGTTCACCGGGGCCGTTGGCACAAATCATTTCCCAACGGCCCCGGTGCGTTTCTAGCTTGACTGTTTTCTGTAATCAGCTTGTTTAACTGCTGTTATGGCACCATTCAGGCGGAGAGCATTCAAACACGGGTCGTACTAGCCGTTCGAGGCGAAGTTTGTAGCTTGTTGCGGATGGGACAAAGCAAGTCCTCAAAGGCTCCGCTGTGTGTTTAGCTTGACTGTATTCTATAATAGACACGTTACCGTCGTATTCTGACATCACCATAGCTAAATAGTCAAGTTCACACCGGACGATCGTTATATAACGCAGGGATCTCGTGCGGCAAGAGCGTAACCCTATTGTACAGGGCGCCGCAATACACTGAACGGTGTGGTCTAGGCTATCCAGACACGTCTTCTTTTCGTAGGTATCTTCTTTGTTATTATGTAAACATACTTCCTTATCTTTATAAATTATGTTCAAACATATTATTAATATAATGTTAAAGTATTTATGACAATAAAAGAGTAAAAAACGTGCAACTGTTTTATTAACATACAGATTAATAATACAAAATAAAACTATGTATCTGAGAATTTGTAAAATAGATACGTATATAAATAATCCAAAATACACAACATCACAACATCTTCACGCAAACACTACAAACTTATTCTTAAACAAAGGGAAATACCCACGCTCCTTACGGCCTTAAGCCACTCATGGATAGCAAAAATTTATATATATTGTTATGCATTTCAGTCTTAAATATATAATATTAGAAAAATATATTTAAAATAAGTAGAAAATACTAACAGTTCTAGGTTAAACAATGTGCCTGGCAGCAAGGAATTATCAAGTATTAATTTATTTTTATGCATGAGCCTATATTTAATATAAATCGTTTCTCGTTTGATGACGTTACGTGTTGGCATAGGGCTTAATTTCGAGGTTTCCATACATAAAAGAAAATGTTATCTGTTTAAATTGATATCCCGATTTGATTCTTACAGCACCCTGAGAGAAGACAAACAACTAAGATTTGAATTAATTAAAATGTCACCACAATGACGTTTCAAATAAATTAAATTTTAGTTTTATTAATTCCAGTTGCCTATACAATTTCGATTAAAGTAAAATTCGATTGCTATTTCCATCACAGACTTGCGTCTCACTCAGTCCATTAATGTCCCAGTATTGAGCATAAGCCTTCACTTCGGAAGGGGTCTGGCCTTACTTATACCACGCAGAGAAGGCGTGTTGGTAATGGGTTTAAATTCTGCTGATGATGACATTGTCCCTTAGGTAGTTCTTACAGCTCCCTGGGAAGGAAATGGGGTAGTGAGATTTAATGTCAGAGCTCCACTAGTGTCTATTCTATCAATACCTGAAAATACTTCGATAATGTGAATGATAAGTAGCGCAGATGTGAATGAGGAGGTAAATATAAAATACTAGCTGACCCGGCAAACGTTGTTTTGCCATGCAAATGTCAGGGAGGGTGGGGGATTTGAAAAATAGATGTTGGCCGATTCTCAGACCTACTGAATATGTATGCAAAATTTCATAAAAATCGGTCAATCAGTTTCGGAGGAGTACGGTAAACGTGACACGTGAATTTTATATATAGATGATGATGATATTATGCGAATGTTTAAAATAAGAAAGAGTGTGTTAAAATGTCTTAAAATTATGCCGGTGACCAAAAACCAATAAAATGACAAGAATGAAATAAAAAGACATGTTGCGATCATAATCATCATCATCATGATTATGTGTTGGTCTATCTTATCGAAGTATTTTCAGGAAATGACCCGTTGTAATTAGGCCATTCATAAGATCATCAGTGTTTTCTTTTATGAAGTGGTCCCAATCTATAGACTTTTGTGAACGATTTTGATGGGCTCCATGCGGTTCAACTTCTAACTTCTGTATCATCACTTCATAAAAAGAAGCCTCCTTTTGAAGATTCTTGAGCAATTCAACAATATTTGGATTTTTTGTTTTGACCATTTTGTTAAGTTTATGGTGCCAAGATTCTAGCAAATTAGTAGTTTTATGACGTTTCCCATGCTGGGACCATATGGGAATAAAATCATCGCGAAAGCATTGTGTAAGCATATATGTATTTTCGAAAAAGCTTGCTTCTTTTATCGTCAGGCCTTTGGTCGTCGATGTAAAACCAGCCGTTTACAAACTGTTCTTGGGGCAGGTATGGTAGAGCAGCGCAAAGCGCAACTTGCCGGCGGGTTATTTTTGACTTGGTAAGACTTTTTATTATTAATCTGTATGTTAATAAAACAGTTGCACGTTTTTTACTCTTTTATTCTATAAAACGTAATGTCATAAATACTTTAACATTATATTAATAATTTGTTTGAACATAATTTATAAAGATAAGGAAGTATGTTTACATAATAATAAAGAAGATACCTACGAAAAGAAGACGTGTCTGGATAGCCTAATCCACACCGTTCGGTGTATTGCGGCGCCCTGTACAATAGGGTTACGCTCTTGCCGCACGAGATCCCTGCGTTATATAACGATCGTCCGGTGTGAACTTGACTATTTAGCTATGGTGATGTCAGAATACGACGTTAACGTGTCTATTATAGAATACCGTCAAGCTAAACACACAGCGGAGCCTTTGAGGATTTGCTTTGTCCCATCCGCAACAAGCTACAAACTTCGCCTCGAACGGCTAGTACGACCCGTGTTTGAATGCTCTCCGCCTGAATGGTGCCATAACAGCAGTTAAACAAGCTGATTACAGAAAACAGTCAAGCTAGAAACGCACCGGGGCCGTTGGGAAATGATTTGTGCCAACGGCCCCGGTGAACGACGGACCCGGCTTCACCGGGGCCGTTGCAACTTTTTTTTCCCAACGGCCCCGGTACCGGGGCGGTTCACCGGGGCCGTTGGGAGTTACCCTTTTCTTCCACTCATTTTACTTTATTTATATTTTCACTTCACTTAACTAACGTAACTAAACTAGCGGCCCCGTGCCTAACATGGTTGAATCCTTAGTAATCCGTAGTAAATCCGTAATCCTTCCCAAAGAGGAGGAGACCGCGGCCTCCTCCTCTTTGGGAAGGATTACTATCTACTTTGCCACGCTCACCTGGCGTGTTAGCACAGTGATTATTTCCGAGTATTTCGTCTCTCACAAAGTATGTTGTCTGTGCACAATATTCCTTAGCTGGCTTTTACAGCACCCTGGGGAGGAAATGGGATGACGATGCTTGAATTCTTGATCCGTCACCACACCAACTATATAAACTACCGAGACCTGTCAATTAATATAATAATAACAACAATATCGTCAAAAATACTATTTTAAAGTGTACGATTATGAGTCGTCAAACTAGTTTACACGTCAGAACTAATAAACATGCAAATCATCGTAAACTTGTTGAAAATGTTGATAGGTGATACGTTTTCATTTAAAACGCACTTAGGCGTGACACAAACTTAATAAAGTAAAAAAAGTAACACAGTATTAACCCTAGGTATTCAAAGAAGTCTAAAAATAAACATGAACTTCTAATATGAAAATGGGCGCGCAACTGGAGCGAATTTCTCAAGTGGATCAATTCACATATGTTTTATTAGAGGTTATATTATGTAAGGAGGAAAAAAAAAGAAATACTAAATTATTACATAGTCACAGACTAGAAAGGTCAATTGGCATTGTTCATATTTTTTCAAAACTCTTAATTCGAAAACCATTTCGGGGAATAGAGTTTCTGATCTTGATCCATTAGCTTTTTTCGGAAAATTTGCTATATTAACGATTATTTTTCCAAAAAAGTAAATGATCTCTATTTCTACTAGATCTACTAGATCAATTGCTGCATTTGAGAGCAAATCAAAAAATGCAGGAAAAATAAATTATGAAAATTCAATTACCTACTATTTAAACCTCGTAAACGCAAGACTTCGGCGAACGAAAAGGAAATAAATAATCTTAGATGTGTATAATTATTTTATTTAAAATTGTTTGCATTTAATAATAACAATAAAGTAGAATGACTATCATAGTTAAAACAAAATATATTTTATAAGAATTTGTATTTATTTAACATGATTTTGTTCACGACAAATAAAATGATAATTAATTTCAAAGGTGAAAATTAGAAAATTGTAGTACCTAAATTATTATCGCCTAAAATTTTATAAGTTTTCGTAACAAATTATTACATGACTCTTCAAAATTTTAAAACTGTTTTCAACAACAGATTTAAGAAATAAACTTACTTAAGAGGATACCAAAATAGCTTCGGGTATTTCTACGTACGAAGTTTTCATTTTTTCTTTAGATTGAATGGCTAGAGCTCTAATTTTTAAGTATATGTTTTTTCATTATATAATCTAGGATCGCATAAACTTAGAAACACGATTGAAAAAAGTTTTCTCGATAGAAAATCTTAGCGAAACAACCTCTCTCATTTTTTTTTTTCTTCATTTGTCGGTCTATTATCGCGTATTAACTAATGAAATAACTTTCAAAACATAAGTAACTAATATATATAGAAACACGTAAACCGGAATTAAAATATATTTAGTAGATTTTGAGTAAACAAAAAAAATATCCCTAATTCTTCATTTCTATACCTACTAGCTGTGTTAATAGGTACATGTCGACGATAATATTGATGTAGGCCCTTAAATTAAATATCTAACTTAATACATAATGATCTAAGATATTAAATCAGACGCAAAAATTTGGTCCGGATTGTATTAATTTAGTTAAATAATTGTGTGATAAATATTGAGTTTATTGGACAGATATAGATATAGATTATAACGCGGATATCGAATCCGCGACCTCGTGCACAACCACCAACAACCAAGGGGCTCGTCACCGTAATATCGCATAATTTATTTAGGTAATACTTCAGAAGGAATATAGTACAGTTTGGATACGAGTTTAGGAAACCTAGTACACTTATGATAAGTCGTCTGAGATATCAGACATACTTTATTAAGAGGGTACTGTACATTAGGTACGGTACATTTAGGTATTGGCCTTAGGTATTGCTATCCCTATGGAATTCTTTTGTGGTAAAACTTTACCCAAATTTGTGTGATAGACGCTGCAACTTTATCTAAAGAAAACCGAAAAAAGTGGGTTTTTCGGATCGTCATATTTCTTTTATTTATTATGTTTTGAAAAAAAGAAAGTGATAGAAGCATAGATATACTCTTTATCTATAATATAACGCAAAAACTATTAAAATCGGTTTAACTTTCGAGAAGAAAAAACGGAAGTACGATACCCATACTTTTGTATGGAGCATAATTTGGTATCGTGCCGTCTTAACATTTTAGACATAAGCCAACATCACCAATAATATTTTTCAATTTTGGAAACATCATCTAGTAAAAATAAAAATTTGTCAAGTGCGAGTCGGACTCGCGCACGAAGGGTTCCGTACCATTATCTATGCAACATAAGGCAACGTTATTAGTATCGAGCAAGAAACGGTAAAAAAATCATGTTTGTTGTATGGGAGCCCCCCTTAAATATTTATTTTATTTTATTTTTAGTATTTGTTGTTATAGCGGTAATAGAAATACATCATCTGTGAAAATTTCAACTGTCTAGCTATCACCGTTCTTGAGATACAGCCTGGTGACAGACGGACGGACGGACGGACGGACGGACGGACGGACAGACGGACGGACGGACGGACAGCGAAATCTCAGTAATAGGGTCCCGTTTTTACCCTTTGGGTACGGAACCCTAAAAACGAGTTTGATCAAAGAAAATTTTCTGATATATCCGAAATTTATTTAATATTTTGGCTAATGTTGTCAGCCTCTAAATTATATTATACGTGCAATTTATAACCGGCATTCGTTGGAAACCAGCCAAGTATATTAGTACATAGTACATACTTATTGCAACATCAAATTATTTGTATGATGACGTTGTTAAATCAGTGTTTGGAATTTTGAATAGAACACCATCGCAATAACCAGTCAATTTAAAGACGGATGGACAATTCTATACACCTACGTTCCACGACTATAAAAACTTGTTACCGCAATACAGCATATTTTTTACGTTGGTCTCTATATCTTTACTTATTAAAAAACAAAGACGTTATTTTTATATATTATTATACATATGTCCTTATCTTCAAAACTACTTAACGGATTTTGATGCGGTTTTTATAATAGATAGAGTGCTTCAATTTGTTATCAATAATAATAATTTGTTATTCGTCTTAATAACAAATGGATACAACACTGCCTCGCCTCGAAAGGCGTCAATGGTAAGTCGGTGACGTCCCAGATGCAGAAAGCAGTCTTGCTGGACAATGCGCGTATAGTTCGTAGGTTTCTCTCCTATTAGACTCCACCACTCCGGCCGACTGTTGCCAACCTCGTCGGAGTGCGTCCTGCCGCATTTCGAGGCGAGGCAGTGTTCTATCCATTTGTTATTCAATTTGTAAGAGCCATAATAATAATATTTGAAATAAATCATCAAGTTTTGCATTGACATCCGTCGAATAACTGAACGTAAATGGTTTCACATTGGTTTCCTTAGATTGTTTTGTGTTCTGTCAGTTGCTTTCCTTTACGTGAATACTGTGATGGAGCAATCATAGGTATTACAGCTTATAGCAATAATACGGAAACAGAGAGCTAGCATAGCTTTGAAACTGAATGAAAAGTTACACTGTCTATCGAGCACCAAAGTCATTTAAAGGTCTAATCTAGTGGAATATCGAGACTTAATACGCCGTCTATAGATAGTAAACGTGCATGCAAATTCCACAGAAACTGCCCCTCATATATATTATTAAAATAACTACATACTTTTATTGCCCTCTTATTAGACTAAGGTATGTTTTGCAAATGTTTAGTTACGTACGCTTTCTGACTAACTGTAGTTATGAAACAAATATTAAGTAATTATAAAAAGACTAGCTGCTGGCCGCGTCTTCGTACGCGAGTTTGTTTAAATATTTTCCCCGTTTTTGTAACATGCTTCGCTTCTGTTGGTCGCCGTGTTGTTTTGTAGCCTATAGCCTTCCTTCATAAATGTACTGTCTAATACTGATAGAATATTTTAAATCGAACCAGTGGTTCCTGAAATTAGTGCGTTCAAACAAACAAACAAACCCTTCAGGTTTATAATATGTATTTGTGTAGATATTTTGTTTTTTAAAAGATCCTTTTTAATGTGTGCTTTACTGATAATTTATACAATAATAGTTTTCGAAACAGCTGGTCCTGTTTAGATTTAGTTTTTAGTCTGTAGAATACCTGAATTGAGATGTTTAAAAAATGTAATGTATATAACTAGGTAGAACCTATACTTACAAGAATTAAATAAGTGTTTAGTTGTAAAAATCATAAAATATTCTGAGGTCATTATTAGTAAGTTATCATATTTAATAGAGTTTTTTATAGTACAATTCACTTACTTGGTTTAGTGAAGTTCTGGGAAGAGAAGCTGTAGTAGTAGCAATATACCCCAAATCCCAGGACAAGCAGCAATAGTCCCAGGATACGGGTAGAGAACGGTCGGCAGCGAGGAAACCTCAGTGTCCTCATTGTGGAATCTAAAAAAAACCTATTTTATTAAATATTGCCAGTAACTTCATATATTTCTAATTATACATGTAGACATTATAATAATATATTATGTATCTTATACCTCTCTCGGAAACTATATCTTCCAATTCGTGAAAAAATAATTAAAACTCTACAACTTTCAGAGATTACACTACATACGTATAACTTAATAACTTTACCGAATTAATAGTTTACAGATTTTTTAATTATCTTTACTCTTCAAATTAACTAATACACTACTGACAATGTTATATGTATCCATAACTATGAACAAGATGACTCCTCCACTGTCAGCTTAAAAATTTACATGTTATGCTCGAAGAGTGGTAAATCATGAGGCTCTTAAAAAAAGGTGTTAAACGGTCCTACAGGATCAGCAATGTACGTGTGATACCTCTAGTGTTGCAAACGTCCATGGCTATGGTTTATAATTACCATCAAGTGAGCCATATTGTCTTGTCACCCTTGCAGTATAATAAATAAAAAAAAAACAATCTAGTTATAGTATTTCTAAGATATCAAACTTCAAGCAATATCAAACTTAATACATATCGAGGGGTGAAAGGCTATTTGATTTAAGCGACATTTTTTCAACTTTACAGGAGAGGCATTGACATTTACGGATAACTCAATATCGTCCAAGATGTCGTTTAAACCAAATAGCCTTTCAACCTTCGATATAACTTTTTTTAACAGGGTTCTTTTCTATGTAACTCTACAAAAAGTAAAAAAATTCCATTCCTATGATCTGAACTTTGTAACCCAAAGGAGATAAGAATACTTTAAAAAATAATCAGTGACCGGAAAAAGTTTCATTTAAAAAATAACTGTTAACTTTACTTAAGTATGTTAGAGAGAAGTTATATCCTTAATAAACCTAAGACTAGTCCTACTTAAGTGACTTACCTAATACATATGGTGCAAGTTACATAAAAAATGAGAATGGATGTATTAATAAATAAATAAGGAATTTTAAACTAATTTGTCCTTATCATAGTAGGTATATACAAGACAACATGTAACTATCTATGCCTATGAAGCTATACCTAAGTATCTTCCTGTTATCATAGTCAGTTTATGAATTGAAAAAAAAACCCTTATCAATTACCTTTACCCAAAACTACGTGTTTCCAGCTATTTATCGCAATTAAAAAATATAAATTTTATTACTACTGCCCTCTGTGAAGTAACAAACTCAGAGTTTATTTCGACACAAAAAAAAATTACTCAGAGTCGGTAAGTTCCGGCGAAATAATAACAGAAAGTCAAGTGTCAGTTTCAATTAATTAGTGACTGGTTAAATTAAAATTCTTAGCTTTTAGCAAGTTTAAAAAAGTCATAATATATTAAAAACTAACAAATTATTAGATCAAAAGTTTGTTGACATAAAAGTCGCATCCTAAAATTAATGTTAGGTACCTGTTCATGGACTTCGGGTAAACAATAAACAAGAACATTTTAATTAGGCAAAACGTTATGCGTATAAAATTGTAAATAAAAAATACACTTACAGTTATCTCAACTAGTGTTCCAAGTTATGTTTTCATTTTTTGTTACTTCTCAAAACTCGAACAAAACACCTAAAGTGCACACAGTTAAGGCCACACTCGTCAAAAATCTCGACGCTACTGCGTGTTTTAGTTTTTCTCCCATCAAAACCAATACTGATTGGTTGGTAGTTCGACGCAGGAATGGGATACCAATTAAGTTTTATATTTTCTACCATACTATTAGCATCTAAAGTAGGGGACTATACGCGACTGGTTTTTTTAAATACATCGAACATTATTTTAGTTTAACGTTTGTTTAACCTTGATTTTGAATAAAAATATCGTTTCGTAATTTTTTGCATGTCTAGTCGAAGATGATTTTATTTATTGGACAGGTAACACAGAGCTTGCGTTTAGAAACTAACACTTACCTTATAATTTAAGTGCTGTGTTAAATTACAAACAAGTTGATTTAAGGCTTAAATCAACTTGTTTGAAATTTAACACAGCACTTTATTATCTTTATGATTCAAACACTAGCTAGTGATTTAACATTTAGGTCTTGTTTTTTTACTTTCGCTGAAACAAATATTACAGTTCTTATGCAGGTAAGTTATTTTTGAAACATAAAAATTTCAGAATCTTTTTCTTTTGATTAAAGTTCTGAACACATTTTTCTGGAATTCTCGTAGATTGTAGATTTATACATATTATTATATTGGATTTATACCTCATGCTGTGCTCATGGTATAATATTGGTATAATATGACAAGATTTTCATAATTAAAGTGACATAGGTAGTAGTTTTTTCCTTGGTTTATTGAAATAAGGTGTTATCAATTCAAATGACATAGCAGTTTTCTCAATTTCCTAAACTACACACGTCACTTTTACGAGCAAAAAGCAGGCGCTGCTTGAGAAGAGCAGCTCTATTCTATTAAACTGTGGTTTACTCAAACTATAAAAGTCAATTATGCTGTCTTAGGATGCAATACAACAGGTGGGCAAGTCCCGTATTTCAATGGTGTTACCTCAAAAAATTAACAATAGACTACCAAACTTGATAAAATTCACCACTAAGCAATCAGTTATTGCAATAACACTAAATAACTAATTGTTTAGTGGCGAATTTTATCAACTTTGGTAGTCTATTGTTAATTTATTGAGGTTAAAATGTGTCATTCTGATGCCATTGTGACACCATTGAAATACGGGATTTGTCCATCAGATATGTCACTGGAGAGAAGACCTCTTTGGAGTTTAATGCTAATCATACCCATTCTTTGGGAAAAGCTTTTTGATATTATTATATAATATCATTTAATTGAATTCTCTACCCTGTAGGCTTGAATATGTTAATCAGAATTAAGCTAGTCAGAATATACTTGGTGTGAATATTTTATAAGCTATAATTAAATTACAAGGAAGGACATGATCATAGTGATAATGACAAATTACTACTTTTAAAATATAAAATTACTATTTTCATAGAAAAGCATGGAGACTAGAAGAAAGGAGGAATATCTCAGTATATTAAATAAGGTCCGCTGAAAGGCAGCAAATTAAGTTGTCGCCATAGTAGCATGTAGAAGAATTTTAAAAAGAGCGCCACAAATTATTAGAAAGGAAAGAAAAACGTCCGCTTTGTTACAGCGCAGTTTTTTAAATTATTATATTATACTTATAGACAAACATGACTATGAAATAAATTTATATTAATTAATATTATAATTATACGGTGTTTTTATGTACCCCAAATATTTGTAAATAGCAAATAGCAAATAGAAAATACTATTAAAGAATTACCGCAACAGTTAGTAGCACACTTCACTCTGCTTACAACTGCTATATTCATATCATTTCCACTTGCTACACTAGCGCTATTTCGGTGAGTGTTATTTGCTGTTTACAAGTGGACACTTTTTGGACTGATCCCCCATACAAGATATTCCTCCTTTCTTCTAGTCTCCATGTAGAAAAGTTTGCGGAAAAATAGCTAACTTACATGCAAAATAAAATAGTTATAGAAGTTGGCAATACAGCAAAACGCCTGGCGTAAAATAATTCTACCAAATAGTAGAAAAAAATATCGTCTGTTTAATAAAGTTTAATATTATACTTGTTTTTAATTTGAGTTTTTTTTATTGCTTAATGCTTTCGTGTGCTTCTTCATTTTTGCTTAGCCTGCTTTGCTCATATTTAAAAATTTTTTAACATTTTAAACTTGAAGCTAAATAAGAGATTGGCAGTCTTAATAAAGAAGGGTTAACTCGACGATTTTCAGTATGTTTCATATGTTCGTACTGTTAATTTGAAAATTACGTAATATTGCCTATTTAAAAATTTTCACCGGTTATAGAAAAAGCTACAGATATATATGTATACTTACATCATTTGAATCTGTGGAATTTACAAAAATAAAAGTAAAAACCTTAAGGGCCTACATCAATATTATCGTATATCATAGCCGACACGTACATATTAACACAGCCAGTAGGCACAGAAAATGAAGAATTAGGGATACTTTTCCTATTTACTCAAAATCTACTAAATATATTTTAATTCTGATTTACGTGTTTCTATATATAATAGTTACTTATGTTTTTAAAGTTATTTCATTAGTTAATACGCGATAATAGACCGACAAATGAAAAAAATAAAAAATTAGAGAGGTTGTTTCGCTAAGATTTTCTATCGAGAAAACTTTTTTCAATCGCGTTTCTGAGTTTATGCGATCCTAGATTATATATTGAAAAAACATATACTTAAAAATTAGAGCTCTAGCCATTCAATCTAAAGAAACAATGAAAACTTCGTACATAGAAAAATGCACGAAGCTGTTTTGGTATCCTCATAACAAAAATAAAATAAAAAAATAGTTTAAAAAACTAAAAAACACGCTTTATTTAATCGAATTATTGCATTGTCATCGGTCTTTGACAGCTCTGCAAAATTTGAATAGAATCTGACCGTTTAAAGTGGGTCAAAATAGCGTCCAAAGGAGTCGGTTACAAACATACAAACATACAAACAAACATACAAACAAATATACAAACAAACATACAAGTGAAGCTAATATAAAGCGTGTAAAAACATACACTAACTTAACCAGCATTAAAAAAAAAATTATAGCTACGATAATAAATTATGTAAGGTTTATACCACACGTATATACCTACATAAAGTATTTTAAAAATATGTACATAACTAACTTTATAATTGCGATTTAATTTAATAGCCACTAACACTAACTACAGTATGTTGCTTTAATATTAGTCGTTAAATAAAGTGACTATATAATTAAATTAAAATAAAAAACAAATAAGCACAGCTGCAGTGTTTTTATTAAAATTAATTTTCTTTTTATTTAATTCTAAATTATAAAACATTAAATAGTTCTCAACAAAACTAGTACCAAAACGTCGTGACTTCACATTACTTAATAGTGTTTTATACATAAAATACAGTAGTTTGATGGCTGAATATACACACATTTTGTGCATACACTTTATGTATATGAACTACCTATATAAATAATACATACTTACTTAAGTTAAATAAAAAAGTTATTCTCCTACTCAGTGGTCTTGACGTCTTGAAAAGCACCTACTGAGACCTCTGTGTGTATTTGGAGTAGAGGTCAATTTAATTCTTCTATTTATCTTTTTAATTGTCTTACCTAAAAAAGTATCTATGTTATCTTAGAAATCTAAATGTACTACCATTTTCTTGTACATATACCGAACACGGGGATGGAGATTTGTTTAATCCTCTTATTTATTTTTATCTTATCATGAGCCCTCCTAGTGACGTTCGTGATGACATAAAATTATGCAACAGATATGATATTCCTTCTTTTTGTGATCAGCTTATCAAAACATTGTATATTTGTGGCTATTTTTTCAAGCCATTCACTGCGCGACGCGTTGTGTGGTGGACGTATTGTGTGTTTTATTAATAATAAGTGAACAGTTACTTTAAAAAAAATGAAATACACCGAGTTAGGCAACACAGGAATGAAAGTATCCCATGTAAGTCTGGGAGGTGCAGCATTCAGCAATGTTTATGGGTAACTCACTTGTTTATTTATACTTTATAATTACTATAAAACTATGTTTTCAAACAGTTTTGTTTAGGTACGAATCATTATGTTATGTATTGGTATGTATCTCGGCTATTAATAAACACCTACTATAAAACTTTGCTAGGTATAATTGAACGATTTATTATATTTTATATTTGAGTGTTTTATGTCTGATAATATTATTATGCAAGCTTATTGGCTACCTATTGTTTTATAATATGATAAACCTATCTCAAACTACTCAAAATATACTTAGTGTTAAGATTAGGCACGAGCATCATAAGGAAAAAGTATTTTTCGTAAGACGGGTTCGGAATATAAATAAAATTATTTCGCTCGCATCATTCACGCACTCCCGCGCTCTTGCCTTGCTCTTTTTCTTCTGTTAGTGTTAGTATAGTGGTTAACCTAAGTCATTGACTTTCCTTCCTGCAGACCGTGTGGCATCCAACATTGAGCCCTTTTTGGGAGCTGCGATGAGTGAGGTTTGTAAAATACAATAGATGTATATGAATTTTATATATCTCTTGTAAAATCACAGCTTTGATCGGGGCTTTATTTAAACCAACTTTCCTAGTTAATTTCATTCTAGATGAAGTTGAATTTTTAACATTTTCATACAACAAATTCATAATCAATCGAGATTTTGTAAAAGTACAAACTCGTTTAGATGCTTGACTACCTAACTCCGATGACATACCTAATAATATAACTACATAATCACAATTACATATATTGTTTGTTGTTGTTGTTAGTCACGATAACCTTCTTCACTTTTTGAAGTATCGTAAAAATAAATCACATTTTAATATGTATCTTTGTTTCAGATCATTCGACGAAGAGGGAAGCTTGAAATTAATTAAAGAAAGTCTAAAAAGCGGCATCAATTATTTGGAAACCAGTCCATGGTACGGGCAGGGCTCATCGGAACGAACTATTGGCAAGGTTAAATTCACAGCAGACCTACTTATTTACTTTCAAAAAGTTATTTGCTTGAATCGTGAGATACATTAACTAATTCCTTCTCCACGTCGGGAATGTATGAAGATCATATTATACGAGAGGCGGCTATCTAGAAATTAAACCAAGCGTGATAATTTTTCTACGTTTTTACTTCTTTTGTCGACATGATGATGATTCGAGTTCTTAGTCTCGTTGACGAGTCTCGTGGTCTAATGGTTCAGGTAACGGACTGCCGTTCACGAGGTCGCGGGTTCGATTTCCGCTCGGGATGATCATTTTGTGTGATATTTATGATTGCCATACAAATGTTTGTACTACGTCTGGGTGTTTACTATTTAGGTATAATAAGTATGTATTTACAAAAGAAAAGTAGTTTATGCATTATATCAGTATTCTGGTACCCTTAACACAAGCATAATAAGCTTAGATTCGGACCAGAGGACGTTGTGTGACATGTCCATGAATATTTATCTTCTAATATATAAAATTCACGTGTCACAGTGTTAGTTACCGTACTCCTCCGAAACGGCTTGACCGATTCTTCTCAAATTTTGCATACATATTCAGTAGGTCTGAGAATCGGCCAACATCTATTTTTCAAACTTTTTTTTTTTAGTATGGCAAAACAACGTTTGCCGGGTCAGCTAGTTATTATATAATTATTAGTCTCTCAGCTTGAACCTATTTAAATTAATTACCTCTTACCGCCTAGGTACATGGGATGGGCGAAACATTATTAAATTCTACCACCACAAAGAGTTGTATAGCAATGGACTTAGTCATGTTTTTAACCAAATGTGCAATTGGTACCGATTTAACCGGCACCACTTATCTAAAACATAAATATTGATAGTGGTGCCAATTCCACGTGCAGAACTAAACTTAACTTGACTAAAAAAAGAAAACAACTATTGCTGTATTTAGATTATTTGGCTATTTTGATGTGCACATATATAATAATTAAATTATTAAAATCTTTATGTTCTTATTCATAATGACTTAACGGAGGTTGAAAAGTTCGCTAAAATCGGAACTTGTTATTTATAAGTCTTTTTACGCTAAAACGTTTATTATCTCTCCGATAAAATCTCCGTTAAATTAAACCTCCGATAAATCATTATGAATAAGACCGTTAGTCTATACGATTTTATGACAAGAAAGTTCAGTTAACATTGCCGAATTATGTTATCGATACTATTGAAACTAATTTTTAAGTTTAGTTTAGTTTAGTTGTGCGCGTAGAATTGGTACCAGTGTCAATAACTCAACTCAGCTATATGTATATGTATTAGCAAAATTTTCTTATTATCAGAACTGTGTAATATAGAATAACAATTTTAATTGATGTACTTAAATGCGTAGAATGAAATATCCATATAATCAAAGTCCAAATGGGTAGTTCATTTTAATTAAGGAGGTTAATTTTTTAAAGCATCAGAAATGGTGTCATTCTCAAGAGTCAAAATAGTAGAGCGAAGTTAATAACTTATTATACGCCAGCATTGTTTTTAGGACTCCTTGAAGTGGGTTAAACTTATAATTATACTAGCTGCTGCCCGCGACTCCGTCCGCGTGGAATTTGGAATTTTTTTTTATCAGGAAAAGGTAGCCTATGTCCTTTCTCAGGGTCTAAAGATTGTCTGTGCCAAATTTCATCTAAATCGGTTGAGAGGTGTAAGCGGGAAAGCGTAACAGACAGACAGAGTTACTTTCGCATTTATAATATGTATTAGTAGGGATTGAACAACGCTGCGCGGTGTAATAAATACACACAGGTCAAATTAATAAAAACGTATGAACTCAAATGGAATGATGTCTTTTCAGTGCTTTTATTAATAATTCTCTATGATTTTTTTGATATTTGTCATAATACTTTAGCATTATCTACGTCCAGAGTTTCGATTCCATACTCCAATGTAGAGTCGTTTCTGTGAGTCGTTTCTTATTAAACACTAAAGCATGCATCGGTGATTAAGATACCTGATTATTTACATTGTCCAGCGGGCGTATTATGAGCTTTTTAAAAATCATGCAAGTTCCATACAAGCCGTACACTGCCTGACTAAATTATGTATTATGGAAAACATAATACATTTAGTTGAAAAATTTTAGTTAGTACTTAAACTTTTAGTTGTACCTTTTCTATAAACATATTAATCTATGACTGTTTTAGCGAACTGGATGGCTGGGAGTTATGTTCATATTACGAATTTAACGGGCAGTTCCATTCACGGCGTAAACGGCCTGGGAATAATAGTAGGGGAGCCGAAGAGGGGATTTCGGGATTTACTAAAGCGCGTCAGATTAATATATAGGAGGATACCTTGTACCCGGTTAAGTACCTCCACAAAACATGAGACCCATATATAAGGCCGCCCGTGAAGGATACAGGATCAGATTAGTAAAAAAAAATTGACCATCAGAAATTCTCGAGCGCGTCAGATTAAGGTAGGGTGAGTTAATTACATCCTAAAAAGTGTATATTCCACTAATCTGACAATTTGAGAGTGACGCAAAAAAAGGGGAGGGCAACAAAGTTGTAAAAAAAAAACGTCATCTCGACATTCTCGAGCGTAGCTAAATTTTTTTTATTTTGAAGGTAATAATTCAAGAATAATGAAAAATATATAATCTGACAATTTCCGCAAGCCGAAATAACAAAAATTCGTCGATAAGGTTAAATGCGTGCAGCTGCGTGATGCCTACATTTGGGTTTGTTTGAGTTGGACTTCTAAATGTTTAATTAGGACTGTTTATGAGATATTAAGCCATCAAAATATATCGTAAAAAAAGTTGCAAAGTTACACTGTCGGCTTTTAAATTGTTAGATTTACCAGCTGCTCTGTGTCTAGCCAACCGGAGTCGCCGATAAGATATAACAATAGATAAATCATACAAATTTTTAGACAAGTATAAAATATTATTTCTATTACAGCGTGATCATTTATAATTTACAAGAATTAAAAAGAAAGTAAATATTATGATCTAAGATAATTTGTATCACAGAATAGTTTTATTACATAATGGACAATAATTTGAAAGTGTAAATACTTTCGTTAATGTTTTCGTTCTTCAAACTATTTACTTTTGAGGTGTAAGTATTTGGTACACAAGGAAACGTTGAAGTTACTAACTTTCTTTTAGTATTGAATATAGTCGCTTCAATTTTATTTTTCTCAAATCACGCTGTAATAGAAATAATATTTTATACTTGTCTAAAAATTTGTATGATTTATCTTTACAACATACTCATAAATATTCCTAAGAGCTTTTTAATTGTGCTTCTTGTCTAGCTATGATTCAATGGAGATGAGATTTTACGACTCTATTGTCCTTAAAATCTATTGTTATCTCTTATCGGCGACTCCGGTTGGCTAGACACAGAGCAGCTGGTAAATCTAACAATTTAAAAGCCGACAGTATAACTTTGCAACTTTTTTTACGATATATTTTGATGGCTTAATATCTCATAAACAGTCCTAATTAAACATTTAGAAGTCCAACTCATCTTTTTAAAATTTAACTTTTTCTAGTGTCGGCTCCTGCACTATAGTGTGGAGGACTGGGAATAAACGGCACCTTTCCCTCCTCACCCTTTTTATTCCCATTCGTCCACACTATTCCCATACCTCCACACTGTGGACGACGGGGTGTGGAGGACTGGGAATGACCCGCTGAGTTCAAAATATAGTTCAAAGTACAATTTTAAGCGCCCAGGAATGGAATTAGCGGGAAGTTGCAGGGATGGCCTTTAAGGTGAACCGTTTATCGAATTTTTTTTTGTCAGATTAGGCGAATCCCTCTAGATAATCGTCAGATTATGAGACAGTACGTTTAGAACATAAAGATGAACCATATATATCTTAATCTGACGCGCTTGAGTATTTCAAAATGGCGAATTTTTTTTGCACATTATGAAACTGGCCGTGAGTTTGCGTCCCATCGAAATCGTCAGATTAGTGAATGAGAGCTTTTTTTTGGTGCACTTAACACTCCCTTAGAAAATCTGACGCGCTCGACAAAATTTTTTTTTTTTCATTTTCAACCCTTAAATACAACCACCCGCATCATGCAAACGATCAGATTAACATACGTACATTATTAAAAATACGTAGGGCATTGATGCTATCAATATCTGACGCGCTCGAGGATGTCCATGCAACAGTTTTTTTTTACATATTTAAAAATCTATAGCCGCTTTCCCCACCGATAAAAGTGAAAAATCACATAACATTTTTTTCTTCTTATCATCTAAGCTTTGCAACTCAATAGGTCTCTATGACGCTCGAGTAAATCCCCATTTAGCATCGTGGGCTCCCCTACCATAAGAGCTCATAATACGGCCGCTGGTGTTTTCTACGTCACAGTACAAATACACCGTGTTTACGTTTGTTTGTGTATGTTTAAAAGAAAATCAGTTGATAACCATAACACGAGCAATACATTAGTAAATAAAAGATAAAAAAAAATTCGTTTGAATTGAAAAATTCCTGTGTGTTGGATAGTCCATTTATCGAGGAAAGCTATACTTATACCTTACCCTGTGACCTGCGACCAATAGAAGCTAAGCATTAATGCGGCAAAAACGGAGAAGCTTTTAAATTCCACGCGCTCGAAGTCGCGGGCAAGAGCTAGTAATAAAATATGGTGAATATTGCATTGTTTTAGGCCTTGGTTGGTGTACCCAGAGACTCTTATTATATTGGAAGTAAAGTCGGAAGATACGAGTTAAATACAGCTAAAATGTTTGATTTCTCGGCTGAGAAGACGGAAGCTGGAGTCGATAACACACTACGTCTTCTTGGTTTGGATTATGTGGATTTGATACAGGTAGGTAAAAACGGCTACTATCTCAGAATGACGTGATCATTTAAATAAATGCCTAAATATTTATGGACATTTCACACCATGTTGAGGACCCCAAAGTAAGCTATATTTTATTTAGTATTTTAAATAATTTAACGGTGCATTTAATAAACGCTGTTTTCAGTTAAAATATGTCTAAGTTTATACCTTTAGACTCCTTAAAAATACGCTCAATGAGCAGTAGAATACCCTGGTGCTGCTCTAACTGGGGGCATTCTCCAATAATGTCTATGTAAGAGGTTCGTAGGTCTTGCTAAGTTTACCTGTGTATTTGCCATACAAATTTCAGTAGCTTAAGAAAGAGGATGGCTCCGACTTAAGCAAGAAAGATAAGTTCACGGTAGCACTGAAAGATTTCATTAAAATATCTAAAGAATTGTAAAATTACCTGACAAATTATTGTTAATTTTAACTAAGTAATAATTTTCAAAAATCATCAGTTTAACCTAATGTCATATATTACTATGTTAGTTAGTTGTTAAAAATGGTCATATAGGATAATTGTTATCTGCACAATATTGAAAATAAATAGATAAATAGGTATACTTCCTCCTTGTTATTACATAATGGTTTTATGTTTGAATATCCTTTAAATTTAATTTGTATTTATGAGTGGAAGTCTTATCAATCCATTCAGCAAATTGTTATTAAAGTTTTTTTAATAGATAGAACGCAGCATATTATGGACTCTTAAGAGGGTACTGTACTCCTAATTTAGGTATTTGCCTTAGGTATTGCTATCCCTATTCCCGAGCACCGTGCTGAACGGGACAAATGTAGCTGAAACAGCTTTTACCTACAAATTCTTTGAAAAAAAGACGTTTCGTAGTCCCCTTTTTACTTCGCAAAAGTTAAACCGATTTTAATTGTTTTTACGCTATATTATAGATGAAGAGTGTATCTATGCTTGTATCACTTTCTTTTTTGGTAAATCGTTACCAAACATGTGTGATAGACGCTGCAACTTTACCTAAAGAAAACCGAAAAAAACGGGATTTTCGGATGGTCATATTTCTTTTAGTTATTATGTATTGAAAAAAGAAAGTGACAGAAGCATAGATATACTCTTCATCTATAATATAGCGTTGAAACAAATAAAATCGGTTTAACTTTCGCGAAGAAAAAAGGGAAGTACGATACCCATATTTTTGTATGGAGCATAATTTGGTATCGTGCCCTCTTAAGCAGGAAAATTCACTTATAATCATTGTTGATTTTCCTGTTATTCTTGCCTACTATCTACGTACATATTTGTTTCAAAGAATGACAAGCTGTGATGTCTAATTTGCCTAAATTAACGGTTAAATTGTTAAGTGTAATTTTCTTTTTTGTTTTATAATAGCACCTGCCCCAAATTATCTCTGCACCAACTTTCGTTGACTGGTAGAAAATGCCACTGTCGGCATTAAGTCCGCATTTCACGGGCTTGGTGGTGGAGTGGTTTATGTAATGGACTGCCGATCACGAGGTCGCGGGTTCGATTTCCGGTTGGGACAATCATTTGTGTGATATCCATAAATGTCATACAAATGTTTGTTTGTATGTAGTCTATCCGTATCTGGTTCCCATAATACAAGCATAGAAATATAGCTTACTTTGGGACCAGAGGACGTTGTGTGAAATGTCCTGAATATTTTTTTTTCAAATTGCACCTTAGCTAGTGTACGAAGTCTTAAATAAATAAATAAATTGGTAATTATTACAGATTCACGATGTTACATTTGCTCCAGATTCGTCAATAATATTAAAAGAGACACTACCAGCTCTTGAAAGGGCGGTAAGAGATGGCAAAGCGAGGTATATTGGAATTGCAGACTACGATCTAGATCTTATGAAAGAAATCGTAGAAGAGTCTGATGTAAAGATATCTACTATTCTGTCCTACGCCAAATGTACGTTAAATGATAATAGACTACAAAACTATACAAAATTTTTCAAGGTAAGATTAATGTTTCAGTGAAATAATAATTAAAAATAGTTTAAAAAAACTAAAAAACACGCTTTATTTAATCGAATTATTGTATTGACATCGGTCTTTGACAGGTGTGCAAAATTTGAATAGAATCTGACCGTTTAAAGTGGGTCAAAATAGCGTCCAAAGGAGTCGGTTACAAACATACAAACAAACATACAAACAAACATACAAACAAACATACAAGTGAAGCTAATATAAAGCGTGTAAAAAGATATGCTCGGCTACATTCTAATGCTTGGAGCATTTTTAGATGATGGGTCATGATACTGGTACCTATATTATCTGTGCTGGTACCAATTCTACGTGCATAACTAGACAACTAAATAATTTCCTTAGGTCAAAAACAAAAAAAACACGCTTTTAAATCCTGAATATATTTTTAAATAATTGCATTGTCATCGGTCCTTGAGATGTATGCAAAATTTCAAATCAATCTGACTATAGCAAGTGGGTGAAAATCGCTTACAAAGATTTCGTTACCTAGATTAATACATTGATATATACATACCGAACTTATATGTATAAGCGTGTTAAAAATTAAAACAACCATTGCTGTATTTTGATTCTTTGGTTAGTTTGCTGAGCACATGTGTATTAATTAATATTTTTAGTCTATAATAAACAGTAAAATGTTAACTTAAGCTTAACATACTTGTTATAAACAAGTAAGTTAAGCATAAGTTAACATTAGCGATTTGTGTTATCGACACTATCAAAATTCATTTTTTTAGTTTAGTTATGCCCGCAGAATTGGTACAATTATTGTAAGAAAAAGCGTAAGAAAATTATGTTTAAATAATGTCAGTACCTACCGGTTTCCTCCAATTAAGTGTTTCAAACAGATAAGTATATGTGTAAGTCAAGTACAGATAAGTATAAGTGTCTAGAATGTGTAACTAAGTATGTACATACTTAGTTACACATTCTAGTAATTTGCGATTAGCACTTTTTTGCGTTGCGGTTTAATTAAACTGAAGACCTAATCAAGTCGATACCGGTGTTTAGAATTTAATGGTCTGAAAATAAGACAACAAGACAACTACGTATTAACTAATATTTATCCGGTTTAAAGAAGATTAAGAAATGAAAAAACCCTTTTCTTGTTTTGATTTAATGTAGGTATTTTAAAATATAGAATGCCCGTTTTTTCACCCTTCTTAAACTCTTTTCTATCTACGCTCATAAAAGATATACCTACGTAGTTATTTTATTTTCATTAAATAGATAGTACTAGTTACTTACATCTGTCGTTAAGGTAAATATGAATTGAATATGCAAGATGGTGATATTATAAAGAGATAATGAGAAACACCTCACGCGCTGAAGTTGTCGTGTGCCCTTTCTATGTGATGTCACGTTTCTAATAATATCACGTAGGTACCTACCTACTCTGGTTATGTGATATGATATGATCATATAATAGCCTATAAAATCATTTATAGATTACTGTATCAACATATAATCCATAGCTTATTAATTGTATAGTTTATATTAGTGTCCAACGGAAAGTTCGGTTTCGGGCAAAAGTCAAGTTTCGGCGGCTGTTTCGGCCAAAATCGGCCGAAACTTTTGCCCAAACCGAAACTTGTGCCGCAGTTCACGCACACTCACGCTTGCCTAACTTCTTTTCCCGCGGCAACGCTTTGACGGACGCTGTCGGCCCTGTTCGGGAATTATGAGAACATAATTTAAAAATATATTAATTCTTAAAATTTTTTTTTTTTATTATATTAAACAAATGATCCCAATTAACTAAATATACGTGTCTCCATTTTATGCCCTAGGGCCTAATTAATGCAAAATAAAAGGTGAAATGCACCAAATTTCGGTATTTTAAGAAATTTTATACTTGACTACGTGAGTGGCCAAAACTGAAGCCACGGACGAACATCCTTTGTATGTATTGTATGTCCCTATGTGAGCTTATATTTTCAAAACTACACAACGGATTTTATTGCGGCTTTTTAAAAATTATAGAGTGGTTCAAGAGGATGGCTTTTTTGTATAATTTGTCCGGTTTTAGTTTTTAAATTCCACGCGTACTTGCGGGCAACAGCTGTACTTTGAAGATTTCGATGAAAAAATTGGATAGGCGACCTTTACTGGCGTAACAGAAGCCAAAACGAAAGTTTATAAAAATTTTGCATGTCTGTATGTTTGTTTGTACGCTCATCACGCCAAAACTACTGCATAGAATTGAATACCGGTTTCAACGATATGTTGGTACAGATCTAACTTAAAGTATAGGGTACAATTTTTCCCGGAATATTATCCTATTCCTTCGGGAAAACAAACATTATAAGTGAATGAAATCGCAGGCAATGGCTATTCTTTAAATAAGTCAGTAATAATAGGAATTTTTTAAATTGTCAAATAAGAATAGCTGTTTTCAATGCAGTTATTTATTAAAAGTTTCCTCTTAACAATGAAATTTAAATACCTATTTTCAATTAATGGTTTTAGAGTAAAGGCGTGGGTGTAATCAACGCAGCGGCTACAGGCATGGGCTTGCTCTCTAACAAGGGTCCTCAACCATGGCATCCTGCGAGCGATGACATCAAGGCAATCTGCAAAAAAGCTTCTGAATATTGCAAGGTTACTCGTATTATTTTCCGTATTGTGACGTATTAAAAATACACCTATTGGGGTGGCCATCTTTCGAAAGAGTGCTGTAATTTACAAATGCTGCAAGCACCTAATATTTATGAGGGACGGCAAACTTGAAACCTAATGCTAGCACCCGAGATCGTCGTGGCATATCGACCAAGTTCCCTCATAAAGTGGAGAAGTCTATTGCAAGTCTCGTGCCCAACAGTGGGACAATGGTGCCAATTCTACATGCACAACTAAACTTAACTAAAAAATGAAAACAACAATTGCTGTATTTTGATTATTTGGTTATTTTATTATGTACATTTATATTAATTAAAATATTTAGTATTTAGTAGTTTAGTAGTAATATGCTGTTTTTATAACAACAGAGTTCAGTTAACATTGCCGAATTGTGTTATCGACCAAAATCGGCCGAAACTTTTGCCCAAGCCGAAACTTGTGCCGCAGTTCACGCACACTCACGCTTGCCTAACTTCTTTTCCCGCGGCAACGCTTTGACGGACGCTGTCGGCCCTATTCGGGAATTAAGAGAACATAATTTTAAAAAATATAAAAATGTTATTAATATTTTTTAAAATTATATTAAATAAATGATCCCAACAAACTTAATATACTGTGTCTCCATTTCATGCCCTAATTAATGCAATATAATAGGTAAAATGCACCAAATTTATTTATTATATTTAGTCTACAATAAGCTGTTTTTATAACAAGAGAGTTCAGTTAACATTGCCGAATTGTGTTATTGACACTATCAAAATTCATTTTTTAGTTAAGTTTATAGTTCAGTTGTGTGCGTTGAATTGGTACCCTTAATGGTCTGGGGAAAAAGCCTTATATTTACTAGTTTTAAACTAACGGGCCTGTATAACGAAGTAGCTAGGTATAGTTAAGTAGAGTAAATTATTTTCCGTTGCGATGAAAGCCAGTGTCCAACACTTGGACATTTATGGGTTATGAAGACCCTTGGCCTAGACCCTTAACCCATAAGGTTATGAAGTACTGTAAAAAATGTCATATTGCAAATAATATAACGTACTTATCTTTCAGTCCCAACACATCGAGCTGGCCCGTTTAGCAACCTGGTTTACACTGAACCAGCCTGATATCGACACAAACATTTGTGGATTCTACAATGTCGATCAACTTAAGGATACTCTTGATGTATTGGAAAAAGGTTTAAATGAACATGAAAAGCAAGTCTTGACGCGCATACAGTTGGAGTAAGTATGCATGATTTTCCCTAAAGAAGTCATTGACTAAAAGATTCCATTTAGGTTTTAATGCGTGTCAAATGTAATCAATCAATAGTATTCTTTTTATTCGTCACCCTATGGACAAGTAAAATAAATAATTCAATATTATTATTTTCAGATACTTCAACAGTGCGCCTTTACATTGGGACAATGTCGAACTTCCAATTTACAACAGTAAACTGCAGGCTTTATCCAAAGCTACCTAAGGATAATTAGGAAAATGAAATCCCTTTGACAATAACTATTAAATATAAATGCAGCTAATGATATAAATAAATGAAAAAAATAAAACATTCGAATACCTTTAATTTTTTTATTTTCTTTTTACGCAATTGATACCAGACAACAAATAGATTTTTTGGAACCCATTGAATACCTACTTATTTAAAAATATTAATCTTAGAGTTTTTATCAGACATTACCGCATCTCTCTCTCTCCAGCCCATTATGGTCCCACTTGGGCACGAGAGATTATGGTCTATTGTATGTGTTGACCATAGATTATAGAATTATAATACTAGAAAAATAAATGTTGTCCGATTCTCAGACCTAACGGATATGTACACAAAATTTTACGAAAATCGGTCGAGCCGTTTCGGAGGAGTATAATTACAAACACCGTGACAGGAGAATTTTATATATAAGATGTATGTCTAAATTCATAATTGAAAATAAAATTTATTTTCTTTCTTTCTAATGTGCCATGCTGACCAGGCGTGTTGGCAAAGGGTTTAGTTTTGAGTTTTCCGTCTTTCACAGTAGACGTTAACTGCTTATATTGTCCCTTAGCCGGCGCTTACTCCGCTTAGCTCCCTGGGATAGAAATGGGGTGGTGACACTTGTATTCTTAATCCGTCACTACAAGGACAATTACCACATAGGTAAACCTTATAGCTTTAGAAGACAGATTCTCAAATAATTTGGATCCGGAAATTGTCAAAATTTCTCTTATAACCCCTTAATATTACTTCTTGATGTCATTACATGCAAACCCTCAATTTCTACCAAAATAGGGAAAATTAAAACAAAACTATATTTACGGCAAACGATTCGTTTATTATTTATAATCATGAAGAAAACACAGATTTACCAAATGTACAGTGTATGGCTACATCACTCAGTCACGTCGCCGTCAGCTTGAAGCCACTAACATATCTATGTGTGCGTGAAAATGAATCTATGTGTGTCTATGATACAGGCTATGTTTTATGAAACGTCATTATTCTTTGAAGTACGATTTATCCAGACTAAAGTTACTTGTCCTCAATCCTAAACTTCTGGTATATCTGTTGAACAAAATATAGCAGTACCTATTTTGTAGACCAATTAATATTACTAAAAAATACATTTGCCAAATAAGTGTATTATAATCTATTACAAGTTCGTGAGCTTAACAATTGTTATGACAATTATAGGTATTTACCAGATGTAGTGTCTATAGTTATATATGGCTAATATGGCTCACCCGGCTGACAGCTACATAGATGACTATAAGTTCGCGAGATATGTATATAAGTGTATCTCTGATATAGGCTGTACGTCATATGAAATATTATTAGTCTATGAAGTACGATTTAGCCAAATTTTAAAGCGAACCCAGTATCGGGTAAATCTGTGGGTATTTATTAGTGTCCAACCGAAACTGGGTTTCCGACCGAAACCGAATGTTCGGCCGTGGCTTCAGTTTCGGCCGAAACCGAAACCGAACCTCACGTGGTCAAATATAAAATTTCTTAAAATACTGAAATTTGGTGCATTTTACCTATTATTTTGCATTAATTATGGTATGAAATGGAGACACAGTATATTAAGTTCGTTGGAATTATTTAATTATTTAATATATTTCAAAAAAAATCATTAATAAAAATCATTTTTATTATTTTTTTTAAATTATATATTAATAATTCCCGAACAGGGCCGACAGCGTCCGTCAAAGCGTTCCCGCAGGAAACGAACCGAAACCGAACTTTCGGTCGGACACTAGTATGTCTTTATATTAACTTTGGCATCACCAGCCGTCTTCAACGACTATAATATAGTTTGAATTTGAACATTGGTACCAATTCTTCGTACACAACTAAACTTAACTAAAAATGAAAATGAATACTACTATACCTTTTTTTTATTAAGTTAGGTCAAATTTTTGACGTGTTAGTATTGGCCTCATTGTTTACGTATGTCTACCAAACGGATTTATTAATGTTTTGTGTGTGTTTTATAACAAATTTTCGTTAGTTAATAGTTATATTCTTAAGAGGATACCAAAATATCTTCGTGCATTTTTCTATGTACGAAGTTTTCATTGTTTCTTTAGATTGAATGGCTAGAGCTCTAATTTTTAAGTATATGTTTTTTCAATATATGATCTAGGATCGCATGAACTCAGAAACGCGATTGAAAAAAGTTTTCTCGATAGAAAATCTTGGCAAAACAACCTCTCAAATTTTTTATTTTTTTCTATTGTCGGTCTATTATCGCGTATTAACTAATGAAATAACTTTAAAAACATAGGTAACAGGAATGAAATATATTTAGTAGACTTTGAGTAAATAGGAAAAGTATCCCTAATTCTTCATTTTCTGTGCCTACTGGCTGTGTTAATATGTACGTGTCGGCGATGATATACGATAATATTGATGTAGGCCCTTAATAGTTATATTCTTAACAATAAACTTACTATTACTGTGTGTTATGTTTTGGGCCTCTTTCTTCTTCTTATTTTATGGCTTTGTATTTTTTTTCCAGACTCGGTCAATGTGTGCCACTAGTGTTTGTTTTTACTTGGCTTTTTATTATGAGTGAATGTGTGATAATCCCATGTAAAAATTGTAACTACAAAATTGTATTAACTACTCATGCATGACACATAATGGTACCAATAGGTACTACCGATTATACTAGCAAGAGATAGCCTAACTAAAGAGCACTACAAACGGCATATTAATATAATTTAATAATAGACAGACATATGTAAATTAATATACCGAGATGTACGAGTATCTATACTAATGACGTCAGTGACAGATATAGCTGTCTCTTTCTCGCCTCGTCTTTTTTCTATATACATCTGTCTCTTTCTCGCTATATTAATGTATCGTAATATGCCGTTTGTGGCGCCCTTAAAACATAAATATTGATAGTATGAATAACACTATTCGCCAATGTTTATTTAACTTTCTTGTTAAAAAGAAACGCGTAATATATAATATATTTTTAATTAATATAAGTAATATTACAACAAAGAAACCATTAAATCAAAATATATCATAGTTGATTTCATTTTAATAAAATTTTTGACGCAACGGAATAGGTATCATTTCATCGGAAATTGATGTTATATTATATACAATTTAAAATTAATTTACATAACATGTCATAATCCTCAGAAATTTTGTAGTCTTTAGATATAGTGATGAAGTCTAGAAGAAATAAATAAATGAACAGCTTGCAAGTTATATTTTCTAATACCTGCGTGACTCAATTGTTTAAGGAAAAATTACATTTTACGGATTTAAAAAAAAAAAAAAAAATTATATTATCCGTAAAAAGTTTTATATGTACAAACTCACAAGTAGCTATATAAATAGCAATTATAGACAACAGTCGAGAATGCACACTTTTTCTCACTGACCGTTTTGTAATTGGCACTCTAACATCCAGTTTCTGATAGGCTGATTAGGCGTTCTTCTAATCATGAGTAAAATATCATCTCTCTATAACAATGAGACGTAATATAATCAATGTTAGTTTTAAGATAATATTCTCTAAGCCTCGCGCAACTCATTCGTTCAAATAAAACTACTTTTAAAACAAATACACGCGTCTAAATCCGTGAAAAGTAGTTTTATTTGAGCCTGTTAAGATTTTGATCTTAACTTAATCAATCAGCCTTTTATTAACCGGATTTCCTTATTTCCCTTCGAATCCATACCCACCACTATAGATTGCAACTAGTATTAAAAAATATAGTTACTGCCTAACTATCTTCAACTATTTATTATGCTTACTTTTGACACCAGAATAGGTGCTATCACTGATACGAGAGAAGGCCTTGGCCAACGTCCATTATTATGACAGTAACAATTCATTAAATACTAAATAAAAAAATAAGAATAATTTTTTAACATCCTGTAAAACAATATTGACAAACGTATATTCAAATACATATACACATTTAGATTTAGACTTAAATATTGCAAGAACCATTAAATAAAAAAAGAATTAGTACATAATTGTAACATACATAATAAAACTACTTAATACCAAGATATCACATCACTATTATGATGTTATGCGCTTACATTATTGCACTATAGATCTTAAAATCTATACCGATACAATTAATTCATAGGTTTAAATGTCACATACATGATTCAAGAACAGTTTTGGTTTTCGTTAACCAGTTGTAAAATATATAAAATTATCATGGACACAGTGTAAGTTACCATACTCATCCGAAACGGTTTGACGGATTTTTATGAAATTTTATATGCATATTCAGTAGGTCTAATAATTGGCTACCCCTTTTCATACCCTTAAGTGATAAGGATTGTCCACCCTTAACAATTTTATAGCAAATCAACATATGTCAGGTCAGCCAGTAAGATATAAAACTATTGCTCATCCCAGATTACGACCAAATACGAAATATTCTATGTGAGGATCGAACTGGCTAACTTGTGCACGCCTGCATGCAAGTCTGTTTCACTACCGATTCAGGGCCTTTTAATTTTATTCCCACTTAATTGTAAAATAAGGGTTTCTTTATGTAGGAAACCCTAAAAATATTTAATATAAAAAAGAAAACAAAAGATTAAAGATATAAACTATGCATTTCTTGTCTGTCCTTCGTCAAAGAATTCACGTTTGGAACATACATTAAGCTTCTGACATTTTATTAATTGTTAAACAAACCTATTTAATATAAAAATCTTTCGACTCTCAATTATTTAATGATAGTATTATTAATAACATAATATGTATAAAGTTTTTAAAAATTAAAATAGGCAATTTTTATGTACAACGCTGAAAATCCAAAATAAGACGATGGCTCCGGCGACCAGGGCCCAAGTCCGGTAAATGAATTGTGGCACAATGACAGCTCAATGGCACCATTATGGCGCCATAGTGGCATCTTATGTTACAAAAAATCAAGTTTGGTGTCATTATGACATCATTATGGTGCCATAATGGCGGACTTTTATCAAATTTGGTAGTCTACTATTACTTTTTTAATGGCGTCAGTTACTGACCATTATAACAACATTGTAATATGATTGTAATAGCTGAATTACCAGACTCAGCCACCAGAACGCTGGCCTTTATTTTTCGCAACGGATTAGCATTGCCATCCAACGTGGCAATGCTGCCAGCGTTCTGGGCACTTTACCAGTTGAGACGATACGGAGGAATATTTTGACGCGTAATTTTGTTTTTTCAGCTATGTACATAATATTTCCCTATTTGAATTTTTCAAAACTTTATTAATATTATGTTATTAATAATAATTAGATTATTCAAATAATAAATAAGTGATATGAAATTATATTTATCTCCAAAAGATTTTTAAACACATGTGATTATTTATGCATACCTACCTCTATTATTATCAAATCAGTACATAGATATTATACCTTATCCATAGGCCTTTACAAATATTTTATATATTTGTATATAAAAACCTCTTAAACATTATTATGTCACATACCTTATCACAATTTGGCCTTCACACATGCTTGTTATAAACACAATAAAAATAAATTGTATCAACAAATTTGATAAGATTAATATTTTATTTCGAATGTATTGTGTTATGTATATGTAATGTGAAATAACATCATACCTATTCTCTCTCTCCAGCCTATTAAAGCCCCACTGTTGGGCACAAGCTTCTTCCACTTTGGGAGGGATTATGGTCTACTGTGCTACGCTGGCCAGACATGTTGGCATAGAGTTTATCTTCGAGATTTCTCCTCTCTCGCAGAGGATGATATCAGTGTACAAAATTCCTTAGATGGCTTTTACAGCACTCTTGGAATGTATAAAAAAGGAATAATAATAAAGGAACAATTCTATGTGGTCAACTAAACATAACATAAATAAAAATTGAAAATTGTGTGTCAATAAAACAGTCCAGCAATATTAACGGAACTTTCTCATAATAAAAGCTATGTATTATAGACTAAAGATTTTAATTAATATAAATGTGTACAACATGATAACTAATTTATCCAAATACAACATAATTGTTATCATTTTAGTTATTTTAAGTTTATGACGCATCAGAATTGGCCTCATAGAAGCAATTAATTATATTAAATAAATTAAGTGTAAAAAATGTCCCAATAAAAAATAACAAATCTATACAACTTAAAATAAATATTTTAAATACTTATATTGCACATACATTTAGTAATACACTAAAACAAATATTTCCCCAGTCTTAACCATTTTAATAATAAAAAATATGTTTTACAAGCTTATTTTTCGTACGCCTGGATTTCAAATTACTACCATTTTGACATAATATTATTATGGAACTCTCCGAGACTTTTGTTGGTCCATTATTTTCGGAAATTACGCCCTACCCACATATTACACATTTTTATCGCTTTATTAATATTATTGAATTTAGAATTTGTTCCCCGTTTTTGCAACATTTTTCAGTAATACTTCGCTCCTATTGGTCGCAGCGTGTTTTTATATAGCCTATAGGCTTCCTAGATAAATGAACTATCTTACATAAAAAGATTTTTTCAATTCAAACCAGTAGTTCCCGAAATTACCGCGTTCAAACAAACAAACTCTTCAGCTTTTTAACAATAGTATATAGATCAACATTATTCATATTGATTTTGTTTGCAAAGACGTTCAAACTGAAAAGCTAACAAAAGAGCAACAGTCAATAACTAATAAATAGTTACGCTCACAGATTAGTAAACCAATCAAATTTTTTTTAAGCCTGTTGCCATAAAGAACTCCAGGATCTTTTTGGCTCCGAGAAGTTTAGTCTCTTCTGGGTGCATGGTGTAATTGCCCAGAGAGGAACATCGCATGTGCATCACTGAAGGGCAATCAGTGAGAATGTGAATGGGCGTTTCCTCCGCCAAATGACAGAGTCTACACGTTCCACTGTCAATCAGCCCTATTGTCTGCGCATGCTTATTAAGGCAGCAATGCCCAGTAAGTATTCTTACTAGCATTCGCAGATTGTTCCTACTTAATGCCAGAACTTCAGAAGCAGCCTTTAAATTAAAGGGTCTTATGAGAGCCTTGGACTGTCTCAATCCGGGATTTGTACTCCAGAGTTAAATTGTTGAGCGCATGCAGTCTGCCTTCAGTGTCAGTCTGGCCAGGCTTTTGGGTATTCCACAAAAGGGTTCAGGACCAAACTGAACGCCTTTAGCTCCTGCCCGCGCTAATTCGTCGGCTTTTTCATTGCCTTCGATCCCAGCATGTCCTGGGAACCAACGTAATATTACTCTGTTTTTTACACCCAGAGTATTTAATAGTTGCCTGCAGTTCATGACCAACTTCGAGCTAATAGCATCCGAAGACAAGGCCAAGAGAGCCGCAAATTCAAATTTATTACCAAATGAATACTTAAATTTGTTGTAGGACAATTCGTGAGAACAGCTAAACTCGTATATCGTAAACTCTTTTCGAATATCGTAAACTCTTTTGCGAATGTTCATATGCAAAGAAATTGTTTATAAAATTGCAAAGACCTACGCACAGCTACTAATTAATACAGTTAATAGAACTGTAAATTAAAACTAAATATAATATATAACCTATCTAGTTAAACAATAAACATATTGAGAATTTTTTTTAACCCTAGTTAATAAATTGCATTTACAAACAGTTTATTATAAACTTAATTTAAATATTATATTTAACGAGATATACAAATAATTCATCTAAATAAATAAAAAATTAATGAAACTCCCTAACTAAAGCATGTATATGTATACGCATAACTCCCGAATGATTACATCAAAGAAATTATGTTTTTTTTTGTTATTAGACAATGTGTGTATAGAAAAAATATTAGAACAATATTTAATGAAAATCTGGTAGTTCGTTTCTTTCTGCTAATAAATAAGCCTAATGTTCAGATCTTCCTCCAAAAAAATTAAAAGATATGTCATTTTTGTGTTCTGTTAAGAATCATATCAAAAGGAATTTACTTAAAGGCAAAGCCTTCCCGGGCTTCCGTAAGTCAATCGTCTATGCCAAAAATAAAGAATACTCCTAGCTTTTTTATTACATTGCCATCAACTTTTTACTTCATTTCTCAATAATATCATAAATTTATTGTTACCTACACATACTTCATAGCAAGCACATTTTCTACTTTCATACTTGTTCTATCACAAAGTTGTTCTATCTAGACATAAAGATTCTGCAAAAATGTATAAATAAATAATGATTTTTAAGAATATCAAAAAGAATCCGTATTACTGAGAATTGCTGAATATTTTTTACAAGATCAGTAGGTATTCTGTTGCCGCTACAATGACAAATATTTAGTAGTTGTTAACCAGAATACAATAAATATTAAGGGCCTTACAACAAACGTTTTGCTGGAAAATAATTATGATAATAAAAGTACGAAACCTTTAGCGCATGAGACCAGCTCATATAGACCCGGTTTTAATAACAGACATCGAATTGAGTCATTCCAATATTGGTCTTTCTATATTATTTACTGATTGTCTGACTTTGATTTATTGATTTTACGAAAACAAATGTAACTGTGAATCATACCTATGTATGTACTATAAAATATAAGTTACATTTTACTATTGATTTTTATGAAACTTCGAGACCCGACGTAAGAACTATCAAATGTCCTATTGCCGCTTACCATCAGGTAAAACGCAATCAAGCACTATCTTGTTATGTGTAAAAAAACATGCTGAGATTCTGAAAGCGTCTGCTTAATATAGTTTTTAAGTGTAAAAAAAATATGTCTTTGAGATTTAAGAGGGCTACACTAATTTAGTATTTTTATAACCACAACCGCCATAGGATCGTAATACTTACAAAGACAAAATATGTACATTTGATCATTTGTACAAAAATATTTGACTACAACAGCCCACCAAGCGTCTCATATTGCTTACGATTTTTTATTATATAAGGTCGTGTACCAGTCAACGAGTTAATAAACGCCATACCTAATCTAGAAGTTTCATTAAGTAAACCAACAAAATTCTCATACTTCGGTAAGTGAGAAAGCTTATCCATATTAATCTTAAGAGACGGCTTCTTAAACTTTGCAGTTTTAGTATGCCAAACTAGAACTTTAGAACAATTCGCTGCAAGTGGTTCGATGTCATTAAGTTTTATGCCTAGACTAACGAGAAATCTGTCTTCTTCATACCCAGCTATATACGGCATTGTTGCGCTAGGAGTCAAGTACTTAATGTTGACCGCAAAACCTGCCATGTCCACTGGATACGTTCTATCGGCTGGCCAAGAGTCGAAAAATGCGACCACCTGTAACATCAAATAAAATAAAATAATGCTTCAAGCATTTCACCAAGTAAATTTTGGAGTCGAAAATAGAACTGACTACTTTTTAACTGCACATGTCGAAAGCGCGTAAAGATAGCTGTACACATTTTGGTCCTATTTTCCGGTTGAGTAGGCTTATGCGATTTTTTCTTTGTAAGGTAATGCATTAAAATCCTTAATATTACTGTATAATTTATTTACGCATATATTTTATTACGGAAGATATAATTTTCAACCTTTAACAGTTGCTGATAAAAGGTCATTATAGACAAGACAGTCGGACACCGTAGTGCTCCTAAATGGCTTTCTTTTTTGGACGAAACTCTAAAAATATACAAGATAGGTACAAGTTTCTAGAACAAAGGTTAACAAATTTTATACCATCAAGGTAAATACTGGTATAATATTTTATGTAGACTTAGCTGACCTTACGATTTATTACTTAGAAGTATTAATTTTAACGCGTTATTAAAAACAAACCGCGTAACCAAACACAAATGGTCTATTTATAAAAAAAAACTTAAGGCGACAAGAACGATATATCTCGACTGATAATAAAATAAATATTGATTGCAATAACAGCTGTAATGAAAACAATAATTATTGTATTATTATCACAGCGGCTATCTTAGGTTATAACATTTTGAACTCAATAAATATGCTTCACTGGTCTAAATACATTATAATTAACTATCTTTTTATTTAGGTCATTATATACACAACAACATTTAATTCCAAAATAACACTAACATTTGTTTAGATATACATATGTACTAACAAGGTTTTTTTTTACGTGGGGAATGCATTACGCACTTCGCCTTTCCGGTTGCGGGGGCAACCTTCGGACTTCGTGTGGGACTCCCGGCCTATTGTTCCCGGACTACCCACTGTCCGATTCCGACTACCGGTGTTCCTCCTCGCCCTTAGCCGGGCCATGGTAGTCATTCAGGTATTACCCGACCAGGGTTGTACTAACAAGGTTTACTAAAACTTGTTAAAAAGTAGCGTCAAACTGGTTTCAATCTAACAAAAGTAATTCTTCTTCTAATCTAACAAAATTCGATCTAGCAAACTAAATAACAAACATACTATGGAAATTAAGTTAGCTGTAGGTTGTTGTGTGACCTACAAACTTTTCTATCAATATAATACATTGACTAACAGACAGACGGATTACAAAGTGATCCGGTCTTTCTTTTTGTAGGAAACCCTATAAGCACTAGAGTATCTTTATTGCTTGACAACCATTTTCCACATTGCGTATACATATTTAATGAGTAACGCCTATGTAAATACAAAATGTATTTTATATCACAAACGAGGAAAATTTTAATTAGAAACCTTGAACAGTGTTTACGATGCGTTAAGCGTACATTAGGTAAAATAATTGATGGAATATTACGAGTATTAATTAAATTACTATAAACGAGTGTATTTTCATCACTTACGTCACATCCCATGAGGGAAAACCTGCCCAATAAAGAATAACATTGTATTGAAATAGAATCTTTGAACAGCTAGGTAGATAACTAGAACCTATATTATGTTCTGAATCGCCCTTCGCCATTTATTGCTAACTAAATCAAAATATTTAGTAACTGATTTAGTTAAACGCAAATATCTTATTTTGAAGTCGATTACCATTACATAGTCTAATTCATCCATGGGAATCTATGGGATGAATTAGACTATGTAATGTAAATGTAAATTTCCGTCTTAGCTGCCTCGTATACGTGTAACATCTGTGGCATAGATGTTACACGTATACAAGGCAGCTAAGACGGAAATTTTTGTGTAGAGAACTAGTTATATTAAACTAATTTGTCGTTAGCGTAGAATAGTTGATCAAATATCTTATGGTTTTAGCTTCCATCATCATAACATCACGCCTTTTTCCCATGAGGGAAGGCAGATACAATAGAGCGCCATCCACTACGATCCAAATACACTTCCTTGGCTTCATCCACACTCGTACATCCAAACGGTTCAAATGGCGAAAATCGAGTCCAAACGTACCTAATTTGACAAGAAAAAAGAGAGAAATCTCCTCTTCTAAATTCTAGAAAGTCTTACAAATACTTCAACATAGTCCAATTGTCTCTTACCTTTCCATCTTTGACGATCGGCGTAGAAACTCCATAGTTTCCTATCAAACCAACAGGAAACATGGAAACTTTCTTTGTTTGACGTATTTCATCAAAGAGCTGCAGGTCTACGGTGTTGTCGTCATCACCAAAATACAGTACCCCTTCTCGAACATTCTCTCTTAGCCAAGACAATGCTGCTCGGCGGTTTGCCACACCACGAGGATGCGTCGATGACTTGTGCATATATGGCTTTGGACTTGATAAAAACGTAAATGGGAGTCCTGTGCGCCTGGAATATTTTTTTAAAACTCTCAATTCAAAAACAATTTCGGGAAATAGAGTTTCTGATCATGATCCATTAGCTTTTTTCAGAAAATTTGCTATAACGATTATTTTTCCAAAAACGCAAATGACCTCTAATTGCTCTTGAAATGAAGGGTTTAAAATATTAAGGCGTTCTTACGGATATACTTCTCTGTGGTGGAGTTGAAATTGGTCTATTATATCAACTTGGCAACTTTCAAAAGATTTATTGCAATGCAATCAGTCTTAAGTCTATCAGGAAAAGTCAATACACAGATTGTGTACAATGATGACGATACACAATATTTAAAATAATAACTTTAAGTATTTAAAAAAAAATCTATATACTGAATATTTCTAGTTGCTTAAAATAGTCTAATTTTGTAAATAAAATACAAACACAACAGGTCAAAAATTATGAAAAATCCCAATTTTAATAGTTATGTAAAGTTACCAAACTGCTGACGATCTTTTCAATTGCAAATTAGTGACTAATTTATGCAATATAAACATGTGTATTTAGTAAAAAAGATATGTATATGCGTCATTTTGATAACATGTGAATTTTTCGCAAAAAGGTGTTACATCAAACATTAAAATTATGTTAATAAGTTTTACACTACCTGAATTTGTAATGACTTTTTACAAGTGACTACTATTTGGCTTCCGAAATGTACTAAATAACAATAACGTAGAATATGAAGTATGTGTAAGTTATACTTATAACTGTGTTACTATGCATGTAAGAAGTTTAACATCATTTTTTTCATGGCGTTAACATAACATTCTGTCTGTCACTAGGCTATATCTCAGTGTACACAATGATAGCTTGGGAGCTGAAAATTTTAGTTTGTGTGTAAGTTAGTTGATGCTACAGCAATAAATACTCAACATAATTATTCTTCAGCTCTTATCTCATTATTAAGACTTTGCTTGTTTGTTTTAATGCGCTAATCTCAGGAACCATTGGACCGTTATAAAAATTTCTTCCAGTGTTGGATAATACATTTATCATGAAAGGCTATGAGCTATACAACATCACGTTGCAACCAAAAGCATTAGTGAAAAATGTTGCAGAAACGGGGAAAATGTTTCTAAATTCCATGCGTACTGAGTCGCGCTACGCGCTCATTTAGTGATATTTGTGGTCCGTATAACGAATAATGTATTGTAATATTGGTATGAAAATCTTCGTGTGCGAGTCCAACTCGTAGTTGACTGATTTTTCCTTAGCATGTTAAAAGAAGTAAAGTTTAATATCTTACTTAAGAATATCCAAAACGATGTCAGAACATATGGGTTGATCATCAGCCACAATCCAATGTACTCTAGGAACATGCATTAGCGTATGTGCAAGTCTTGTAAGCTCAGGTACTTGTTCTGGCCTCGGATATGTAGGGGTTATAAAATATATCATATTTATATCTGTTGATTTGTTAACATATATTCTTGCGTCATTATAGTTGACATAACATATCTTGTTCTTGACACTGAGTGGTGTACCTTGCATTAAGGAGAGTGGTGAACCATCTATACTGTAATTAAAACAGTAAGTATTAAAATAAATATATTTAAAAATCTAGTTCGTAAAACCATTTTATTTACTGTAGTCCACTAAGCTAGTGAGAACTTGGTATTATCCACTCGTATTATCCACACATATGAAAAAAGCCAACATGCTATGATTTTCTAAGCTAAGTCAAGTTAAAAGTGTTACTTGAAACTCACACCAGATGTAGATCTACAGTCTTTTATTGCAGAACATAAAATCAACTTAACTATCAACTAACATGTGTAAAGGAATCAAAACCTAGAGGTTACACAAACTTATTTAGTTCCATAAATGTTAACAATTAAATTTATTTTATTTTATTTATTTTTTCTAAATTAAGTTTGTGAATAGTTTAAATATATTTTATCACATTTATTATGATGTTGATACCTATATACGGAAACCTCTGCGTGCGAGTCTACCTCGCTTTTATCCGTAATAATTTACAATTATTTATCTATTAAAATTTTATTATTCCACATATAAAATACTTTAATAATTACTAACCTTTTAATTGTCATGTTTGCCCAAAAAAATACAACAATAACAGCACTGAAAACAATAGCCATTACAAAAACTTTTTTGAATATATAGACTGACTTCATAATTAACACTGAATTAAATGCAGTGTTATAATTAAAAATAATTTTTACATAAAAATAACAAATAAAATCGAAGTAATCCAATCCATAGAATAACTAATGAATGAATGACGGTGAAGAATGAAAACAGAATGAATGAATTTTCCACAGATTTTCTAAAACTTAGTGTCTCAATGCACAGAATATGTAGAAAGTGTTTTTCGAATGCATTTCACACTGGTACGCATAACCGTAACTAATAAAAATAGATTTTTATGACTGACGAGTATACCTGAAAATATAAAATGGGGTAGATTAACAATTACGGCAATTAATACATTGAAAAACGATATTATTTTTCTCGAGTGTGTGCAAGAGTGTTTAAGGTTCTAAGACAAAGAAAAGTTAATAGGTTGATATTTGTGGTGTGATGGTATATTATATTTTAAATTAACAAACTACAAAGAAGTTGATGAGATAAGTATGTAGGTATCTATTCATACAATTTTATAGACAGAATTCTAATTTTTTAGTTTCTAAACGAACTTCAAACGTAAATTTTAGAAAATCAATAAGGCGGAGCATGCGTATCTACTTGATGTAAAGAATCAAGAAGGTGTGTGAATAAATTTAATATTTTAATCAAATTATTAAAGTTAATATTTTATGTTAAAAATGTTTAAAGTACGAATAAAAGAAACAATTGTTATTATATTGTGTTGGGTCTGCCTCAAAATTTAGTTCATTCCAAAACCCAAAATAATTGATTTTCTTTGTCATGTTGGTTGTATTGATCCGTTGTCAACAACTTCAGTATGGTGGACCGTGGTTCTACTGCGCGTAGTGAATTGTGGTGTTTTGTGGAAAAAATTGTGAAACTTAACTAAATCATATACAATCTGTGTTTAATTTTAATGTAATTTTGTTCTATCTTTGACTTTATTTGATTTGTTTGTGAAATATGTTGTTGTCGAGTGAGGTAAGTCTACTTTTTTACTACATCAACATCAGCGTAGGGCGGTACGATCGTGTGGCTATTCACAGCATTTCTCATTTTAGAGTTTATTTTATCATTATATTTTTCCATATTTAGTTTAAAAACGACGTAAGATCTATATTTTAAGTCTTCTTCAGCTACCTATTGGGTTTTAGGAGAGTTTACCAATGGTTTCGTGTGTGCATCCTCCATATTTTACTGCTACGTGCATGGTACCAACTACATAACATAAGTAGGTACATAGCTTTACAGACTGTTTAGCATTGTGCCCAATATTCTGTCCATTTTCTCGCGCTGTTTATAACTTTTTATTAATTTACAACAAATAACAGTTGTTATGAACCCGATACATATTATTCAATCACAGAAATTTCAGGACATGATTAGCTAATTCTAACTATCTTGCTGTTTCTTGACAGAAATTTTGATTATGGTGTTAGTTTCTTTTGATTTATTTGTATTTCAGGCTCGATTCGCAGTGTATATTTTGCGAAAATAAGTAATTGTGGTAATTTATACTTGGTGTTCCATAGAATAACACAATCAATATTTACATTATTACATTGTGTATTACATATAGGTATGTCGCAAACAAATTATTTGATGTCATTGCTCCAGAAAGATTTCTTTCTGTCGTTTGTCTGATCAATAAGCTGGTTAGATTCAGATGTATGTCATGGAATATTTAATATTTTGACAGTTCTCTTGGTAGCTTTTCGGCTTGCACTTACTAGATGGCGCTAGTGAGTGATAAAAAAAAGAGATACACCACAATATTTGACTATAATTTTATTAATATTTGTCAATGTTGGTATATTTTAATATTGTGTTGTGTTAAATAGAATGAGGGGCATTTCTCAAATATTTACTTAGGTAATGATTGTGGGAATACTAAGACACCTATAGTTTTCCTTTGTGTGAAAAGAAACAGTCTGGTATTTGTTTATTGGGCTTAAATTCTTACTAGATACATACACTTTTCGACTATACTAAATAAGTTAATATTTGGTTAGTCAATCTATTGAAAGACTAATTGTTCTCTATTGTATAGGTTTAACTAAAATATTAATGGTTTCATCACATGAGCCAGGGATGAAAGGCAAAATTCTCCAGCCCATTAACTTCCCACTGCTGGGCATGGGTCTCCTCCACTTTGGGAGGGATTATGGTCTACTGTGCTGCGCTGACCAGGCGTGTTGGCACAGGGCTTAGTTTCGGATTTTCCGTTTCTCATAGTAGACATTAACTACTTATATTGTTCCTAAGTTGACTCTTAGACTTAGAGCACCCTGGGAAAGAAGTGGGATGGTGACACTTGTATTCTTAATCCGTCACCACATGGAAATATCTATCATCATTGTCAAAGCTCAATTGGATGATTTCATGAGTTTTATGGATTTGCCATTTATAGTAATAGATACTTAGAATTGTCATTAAAATTTCAAAGTGTGAAATATTCAAGTAAAACTATACTTGAATATCAAGAAAAGTTTATGCTGTGTATGTCTGGTATGAATGTATGCTTGTTTGTATATTTGTAACTATATTTACTATCTTGTATCTGCCTAATAGTTAGTTGGATAGCTATTGACAATCATGGATTTGTTAATTTGTTCTTTACCATTTGAACATTGATCAATGACTTCCTTTTGCTTGGAGTCATTATTGCTATGCAGATGATAGCATGCTGCTGATGGGCAATTGCACAGAGACGCGAGAATCTTGTAACCAAACACAATCAGGCTTTATACTATATCTTAAAAGGGTGTGGCTAATCTGCTTGAGAGTTCAATGCCAAGAAATCTCGGCTATGTGCCTTTTCGTCAAATAAATCGTGATTTTCCTCTCTTCCGTGTCTTCAGGATACTTCACTTTCACTGCAGGATAGTATTCTCTTGCTGGGTATAGAAATTCGCAGTGCTTTCAATCCGAAAACCTACAACAAACAGCTTCTCGAAAACTCGGAATCCTGAACAAGGTGCGACGGTTTTTCACGCCTCAACAACTTTGTCTGTATGTATAAATACTGCTCGCACCTATTGAATGGTTCCTAACAGTACTTGCTCGATGCGTTAGCTACATTATAGAGACGCGCAATTTGTTTTATTGACGACGATGCGCGCTGAGTTCTCTAATAGCCTTTAACCTCCACAGATGCGTCAAGATATTGCGTCTCTTAGCGCCTTTTATAAAATTTTCTATGATAAATGCTCTATGAACTATCGTCTCTAATAATACCTGCTTCTCCCTTTCATAATCTTGTTACGCGTGCTGAAATTTATCGAGTCATTTATTTGTAAACCTTCCCAAAAATGGAACGCGCGTACTGCGCAGTTGTTCCTGTATTCTTAATCACAAGGGGTCTTTTAAGCGAGGCGTGAAGAATCACCTTGTGGGCTGGCAGGGTGAGGACGGCCAGCGCTTTCACACTCTACTAGCTGTCCTCAAATTTGGATTGCATATCCATTTAACATGGTGGTGGTGGTGTAGTCATGTGCTAAGTATAAAAAAATGTTATTAGAGACTTTTCTTGGCTATGGTTTTTGTAAAATAATAAAACCAATCATCATCAAAATGCGATGTAGACTCATTCGAGTAACATTGTAGTGGAGAAATTGGTTACTGTTGGCACGGCCGCTTAGTCGGTAGAGCGACGGAACGGTATTCCGAGATCGTGGTTTCAAGTCCCGCCTGCGGTGATCACTTTTTCCACTATAGTTTAATTTATTAAGTAAAAGCATAGCAAGTCAATTGCAAAATTAATAAATTACTTTAGATAATAAAACCAGGTAGACACGCACAACTTAGCGATTCCTACCTGGCAGATAAAACAAAATCATTTGCTTCAGTTCATTTTACAGTTAGATGTTGGATGTGACAGAAGAAGGACGAATAATAATAATAATAATAAATTAATGTTTATTGTTTAAGAAAAAGTTATACAGCTAAAAAGAACTTCTCTAGTCTCCACACTAGGATTCCCTGTGTTGTGGAGACTAGTCTCTTTCATCTTACAGTAACACATTAACTTAATTTACAGTATATGAGGTAAGAGGGTTACAATTTAAAATATGTTTAAGAGAAAGCAGATTAGGTTGTTATGTATAAATCACAGGTATACTTGTATAAAATAAGAAAAGGTCAGAAAAACAAAAATAAAATAAATAATCTACTTAGTTCAAAAACCAAAAAAGCACGCTAAATATCCTGAATAATTTTAAATGATTGCATTGTCATCAATACTCAATTCTATGCTACCTACTTACAAAACGTTGAGAGTTTATGTTGTCAGAGACATAAGTTTCTGTTGTCACAATCGTAGTAAAAACACTAAACACAAGTAAACAATTATGATATTTTCACCTGATTCTATAAACAAAGCGTTTTTATGTGAAATTATCTGATTGTATATGAAAGGCATGCGTAGAAACACAATAATCTTGGTGAGTCTACTCTTATACAATTAAACTATTACGTGTATAATTAAAAATACAAGTGTGGGTCATAGTGATACTTCAACATGCTATTCTAGTAATTCTGATCAAGGAATTGGGATTATTCTTTTAAATTATTGCATTGTCATCGGTCCTTCTTAGGTGTGCAAAAAATTTCAGATCAATCCGTCCGAAAGATTCCGTTACACAGATTAACACATTGATAGATACATACCAAACTTATAAAAGCGTGTTAATAAATAAATAAAAAGTAGTGTGCCAGTGTATATTACATGTTTTGTTGTGTGCGTGAGTGT
Organism: Orgyia antiqua; assembly: GCA_916999025.1. Taxonomy (NCBI): domain Eukaryota; kingdom Metazoa; phylum Arthropoda; class Insecta; order Lepidoptera; family Erebidae; genus Orgyia; species Orgyia antiqua. The sequence goes on along the minus strand of OU779863.1, from coordinate 4,679,728 downwards.
GTGTGTGTGTATGGGTTAAGATAGGGCTAGTATTAAATATCTTAGTTTTTATTTACTAATAAACTAATAAACGCCTTTGACGAAGTTTTCAGTGTCATTGTAGTTCATCTCACACATCGCCTCTCTAATAAGCTTTTTACACTTTTTTCTGGTTGTCAACAGTATATTAAATTGCTCATTTAATTTTGCGTACAGAAAAGGGCCCATGTAACTAAAACTACGTTTTCCAAATTCAAGCCTACATTTAGGTATTGGCCACGTAGGTCTCCTTTGTGATCGTTTTTGGCAAACAATTTTAGTGTTTGCATGCTTATGATATTTCAGCACTGTAGCTAAGATGTATAGTTGCCGAACTCGTAGTACTTTGGATTCTAGGTATAGAACATCTGTAGGGTAACGTAATGGCTTTCTGTAAGTGACCTTTAAAACAGCTCTCTGTGTACGCTCTAATTTAATTAAGTGAGTTTTGTGAGCTACTCCCCATGAAGTTACGCAGTAGTTCAGTACAGATTCACATAAAGTTAAGTAGATGCTTTTTAGGAGTTTATCATTGGCAATTTGTCCCATTTTTTTGAAAATGTGCAGTAATTTTCTAAGTCGCGTGCTAACATATTCTATTTGTTTTTTCCAATTCAGATGCTTGTCTATATAGACGCCTAGGTATCGAAATTCATCTACTCTTTCAAAATTTCTACATCCACAACCAGCTAAATTGTCACAGCGGATTGTATGCGATTTTACAAGAAAGTGTTCTGGGCAAATACTTCCAACATTTACACTAAAATTCACCACTTTGGTTTTGTCAGTATTCAGCGTCAATAGGTTATGTTTCAGCCAGTTAGAGACAATTTGTATACCAGTGTTTGCTGCTTTATATACAGCGTTCCAGGTTTTATCGGAAAAAATTAAAGCAGTGTCATCTGCATATGCAAAAATTTTAGCTTTATGTAACCTTATTGAACAAAGATCATTAATGTAAATGATGAAGAGTGTAGGCCCTAGCACGCTACCCTGGGGAACGCCATAGTTAATTGCTGCAGTGTCACTGGAGACTTCACCAATGCGAGTACTTTGGGTTCGATCTGTTAGATATGACTTGAACCAATCAAGAGAGATTCCTCGAATCCCAAAAAGCTCAAGTTTTTTTAGAAGTATTTTGCAGGACACTGTGTCAAAGGCTTTTGCTAGGTCAATAAAGACACCAGCACATTTGTGGCCTTTATCCAGTTCCGCACCGATAAAGTCAACCAAGCCGGTGACTGCATCTTCTGTGGACCTGTCACGTCGAAAACCGTATTGGTTATCCGAGAATAAGTTGTATTTTTCCATGTACTTAAGTAGCCTGTTGTTCATTATTTTCTCTAGGATCTTAGATATAGATGTTAATAATGATATAGGACGATAGTTGGAAGGTAACGTTTTATCGCCAGACTTGTAGATTGGACAAACACATGCAGTCTTCATTAAAGTAGGCACTTTACCACTAGTTATGCTTAAGTTGCAGATAAAAGCTATGGGGGCAGCTAAGTGTGTACAGTTTAGTTTTAGAATTCTATTTGTAATGCCATCCCACCCTGGTGCCGAGGAGTATTTGAGATCTTTTATAATTTTTTGAACTTCGATTTCATCAGTAGCTGTACCAAAAAAGGAGTTTTCCATAGGATTATAGTGGCAATTTTTGTTTACCAGAGAGACTAGGTCATCTTCAGATTTGGTTATACAAGAAAGCGTGTTTTGAGCAAGTTCCTCCCCAACACTAGTGAAGTATTTGTTTACTGCGTTTAAGGACTCAACAGGATTTGTTTGTGTCTGTAGTAGTTCCAAACCAGATAAAGATTTTTTGTTTATATTACAAATAGTCTTTATAGCGGTCCAAGTCTTTTTGCTATCTCCTTGCGCTTCTTGAAGTAGTGTTTTGTCATTTTCATTCTTTAAGTTTTGAATTAGGTTATTGCAGTAGTTTCTGTATGATTTATATTGCAGTTGTATTTTAGGGTTATCTTTATTTTCATTCTTTTTAGCTTCCCTGTGAAGTTTATCTCTTTTACGAATGCTATTTAACAATCCTTTTGTCATCCAAGGCTTTTTAATTCCTTTAGAGTTACGTATGGATTCCTTACTTGTGAAATGTTGAATTATTTTGCTCAAACTATCCGTGAAATGTGCCACGGCCTCAGTTATGTTGGTGTGTTTATATATGCTGTTCCAATCGAAGTCTTCCACTGCTTTACTCAAGTTAATGTAGTCTATGGTAATTTTGTTAGAAGGAGGTGGGGGAGGGTAGCCATTGTCATTGGCGATCCCAACAACGACGGTATCATGATCGGTAATGTCGGAGTCACATACGATGACCCGGGCTGCCTTTTTAGTTTTTAGGAGGACATGATCCAGACATGTGCGATCATGAGTAGGGTATAAATGACCTGGAAAATAGCCATAGTAGCTAGTGGTGTCAAGATAGTCATTAGCACGTTTGTCATTAGAGCCGACTCTTATATCTATATTTACATCACCAATTATTGCGCAGTTAGCTGATTTGCATGATTGAATAACATTACTCAGTGACGAACAGAAAACGTTAGTATCCCGGAAAGACGGCGATCTGTAGATGGCAATGACTGAGAGTTCCTGGCCTATGTGAATCAAAAGACAGTTTGCCTCTTTGAAAAACGGCTCTTCGATGACTACAGGGAGATATTTTTTATAAAACACAGCAATACCGTCATTTTGGTTCAAGTACTTTTTAGAATAGTGGCATTTGTAGTTGTTTATATTAATAGTAGGTGTGGCATCATTAAGGCGACATTCTGTTAATATTATTAGATCTGGCAAAAAATTTAATCTGTTTGAAAATACATTGAAGTTATCAAAATTTTTTTGGATGCTACGTATATTTTGGCATATGATAGAGAATTGTGTGTTGATATCTCCAATAGTGCTTAAAACATCCTGTGGACCGTTAACATACTTACTTGCATATATATCGGTATTATCCAAGTCCCTAATTAGATTATGGTTAATAGCCATTTTTTTTTTGTTAGGTAGAAATCTTATAATTGTTAAAATGTAGGACAAGAATAATACCATAGTATAGTCACAATAACCAAAGGGTGTGTCGATTAACATGTTACAAATAATTGTTATGCAGAAAGAATTATGGCGTTTTGTGAGAAAGTTACTATTTGGAGTATATTTGATATCAGAAGATTGGGGTTTTGTAAATAACATTTGATACCTTCTATAATAGTAGTTTAGTTTACAGTAGTGTAGTGTTCTATGATAGTAGCTTAGCCTACAGTAGTAGTGCCTTAGATAACTTATAGAAATTATAATTAGCTTATCTACTTGTATGTATTTTAGATAGTTACAGCAAGTGATATAATAATTTATGTGATGAGGTAAATTAAGGAGTTTTGTATATAACATGGTTTTGTATATACCATAGTCATAGTGCATATTGCGATACATTAAATAACATTCAATTGTGCTTTTATGCCTCAAATGATTAAGGAAAAATTGCCTATGTGATAAAGATTTTAGGTGCAAAATTATATTGTTAAGAAATTTTATATAATGGTGTAGTTCGAGTTTTTCATAAATTATACACTTATTATGATGTTCTAATTCTAAGTAACAGTTAAAGAAATTGTTAAAACCAGGAAAATATAAAGAGTCTATTAACTGTTTGTGAAATTTTACATATTTTAGTGAGTTACAATGAGTAATATTAAAATATTTTATGTAGTGAGATTTTGGTTTTATATTGACTATTATTATTATACAAATTTTGCCATATTCCAGATAACATCTATATATAATATTATGGCTAAGTAAACTTAAAAATAAAATAAACTGGTTATATACCTTAACTAGATATTTAGTCAATAAAATGAGCATGTTATTGAAATGTGTAAGTGTAGTATAGGTGCATGTGTGTGGAGTTATTGTCTTATGAAATAAAATTATGTATTTTTGGTTATGTAAGAAACTTAATTTATTATAATACGTTAGTCTTAGTACTAATTGAGTAATACCAGTTTTAAACATGATGATAGAAGTTTCACGGTGCTGCAAATTGTTGCAGGGTCTGTTCATTTTTGACAATAATGTATTTGTCACCTTCTTTTTTTCGCAGAAATATGCGTCCATTTGCAACCCAACAGAATTGAAAATTATGCACTCTGGCGTAATCTCTGGCGAGAAAGTGTAGTTTTCTGGCTTTTGGGGTTAGATGTTCAGATATAAATATCTTGATTTCAGGCCCTTCAAGGCCAAGATGACAGGTGTTAATTTGCCCTTGACTCGAGGTATTAAATAACTTAGTTTTTTTGATGAGTTTGTCCTTGGTAAATGTGTTAGTAAATTCAGCTATAATTGTAGCAGAAGTTGAATTCAATTTTGCAGGGAGTCTGTACATGTCTTTAATATCGCAAGGAGAATACTCTATCCCTAAGTTCTTCATCAAGTTTGTAATCATTTTGAGTAATTCATCCTTGTTTTCCCTCTTATATCTTGGAACTCCCCTGATTTCAATACTTGTTTTCCTGATATATCTGTCCAGAGTCTCCGTATTTTCTTCCAGTTCAGCTATTTGTATACGTGTGTTATTTCGTTCGCCCTCCAATAAATCTATCTTCTTATCTAGGTCTCTCATCTGCATTGAAAGATCACTAAGGTATTTCTCAATTTCTTGGTTTGTTGTCTGAAAGCCGTTGTAGTGATTTTTAATATCAGATAAATCTTTATCAAATTTATCCAACCGTTGATTTTGCTGATTCATTATACTGGTGATATTGGTGAACATTTCCTTCATCTCATGGCGTAGCAGATCGTAGCCGCTCCCTTCATCTTCCTCCAGGCGAATACGTTTTGAATTGTTCCTTGCTGAAGGTGTAGTGGAAGTAGAAATTGCGGTCACCACGGATCTATTTATATTTGGATCGGAGGAGGAGAAGCTGTTTGGTGGCGTACGAGCAGGATTCATAATAACAAAGCAGCAGAGATTACAATAGTATTTTCTAACGTCTGCGTCGCGTTGTCAGTAAAAGTTTGTTCGTATTAAAGATCTCGCTGTAGCAGTTGACAGCGGCTCGTGACGTCAAGTTTCGTAGCAGTGGTATGTAACTCGTAGCACACAGAAAAAAGGTTGAATAAATGCTGTAGAGATGCGCTTTTTAGGAAGTTTGTGTGGTGTGACTTAGCTAGATTAGCGCGTTCACACCAACAAACAAACAAACACTTCAGCTTTATAAATTAGTATAGATGCGCGCGCAATACTTACTCGTAATACTTATTTGGCTGCAACACTTACATTTTAAATAGCGTGATATTTTTTGAATGAAACGTTCGAATTAAATAATTCAAAAACTTCTAGAAAGGTTTTGAATTTATCTTGAATTAATTTGTTTTGATAAGAATTATTTAAGATTTCGGCGATCGGCATTTTTTAAATTATTTAAGAAAATAAAAGAAAACGCTTATTGTGAGATAACTACACTCGCGTGCAACCGAATCGACTCACCCATACAAAATAGACAAAAAGTGTGTTATAATTTAAAAAAATAAAAAAAAGTATACATAATGTATATTTTTTTAAAGCTTATTCTTTTAGCTTTAAATTGACACATTTACTGTTTTAATCCAATCACCACTTTAAAAAATATCGTGATATGAACCGTAAGTCCGTAAAATTTACTCCTTGCAGTACTAACGTGTTGCGCTATGCAGCCCCCTATATAAACCCACGTAAGCAACACACCCTTATCAGTCGCTTATCAGAAGTTGACCTGAACACATCACCGTAAGATACGATAAGCAATTCGCCGCCACTATGGATACAAGACCAGAAGAAGTCGCCCAAGTTGTCCTTTTGATACAACAAGGCCTCAGTCAGTGAGAAGTCGCTCGTCGACTGAATCTGAGCCAATCAGCTGTATCCAGGGTATGCAGAAGGTTCCAAGAGACACATTCTTACTCTAGGAGGCCAGATAACAGTCGGCGGCGGCATACTTCTGAGAGAGACGACCGTTTTATCGTCTCGACATGCCTCAGAAATCGCCATCTCACCGGTGTTGCTGTGCAGCAGCGGCTGCGAGAGGTTCGAGGAGTCGCTGTCAGTTAGTGGACGGTGAGAAGACGGCTGAGAGATGCCAACCTGACTCCAAAACGACCTGCCAGAGGCCCTAAATTGACCAGGGCTCACCGACAAGCGCGCCTTGCATTTGCTCGCGAACGCATCGGTTGGACGGCTGAACAATGGCGATCGGTCTTGTTCACTGACGAGTGCAGAGTGTGTCTGCATGGCAGCGACAGAAGAGCTCGAGTCTACCGGCGTCCAGGCGAGCGATTTTCGCAATGTTGTATCGCATAATGTATATTTTTTTAAAGCTTATTCTTTTAGCTTTAAATTGACACATTTACTGTTTTAATCCAATCACCACTTTAAAAAATATCGTGATATGAACCGTAAGTCCGTAAAATTTACTCCTTGCAGTACTAACGTGTTGCGCTATGCAGCCCCCTATATAAACCCACGTAAGCAACACACCCTTATCAGTCGCTTATCAGAAGTTGACCTGAACACATCACCGTAAGATACGATAAGCAATTCGCCGCCACTATGGATACAAGACCAGAAGAAGTCGCCCAAGTTGTCCTTTTGATACAACAAGGCCTCAGTCAGTGAGAAGTCGCTCGTCGACTGAATCTGAGCCAATCAGCTGTATCCAGGGTATGCAGAAGGTTCCAAGAGACACATTCTTACTCTAGGAGGCCAGATAACAGTCGGCGGCGGCATACTTCTGAGAGAGACGACCGTTTTATCGTCTCGACATGCCTCAGAAATCGCCATCTCACCGGTGTTGCTGTGCAGCAGCGGCTGCGAGAGGTTCGAGGAGTCGCTGTCAGTTAGTGGACGGTGAGAAGACGGCTGAGAGATGCCAACCTGACTCCAAAACGACCTGCCAGAGGCCCTAAATTGACCAGGGCTCACCGACAAGCGCGCCTTGCATTTGCTCGCGAACGCATCGGTTGGACGGCTGAACAATGGCGATCGGTCTTGTTCACTGACGAGTGCAGAGTGTGTCTGCATGGCAGCGACAGAAGAGCTCGAGTCTACCGGCGTCCAGGCGAGCGATTTTCGCAATGTTGTTTCGCGGAAACAGTGGCCTATGGCGGTGGTTCGTGTATGATGTGGGCGGGCATTTCAGTGGAAGGAAAAACAGCTCTTGTTTTCATCCCCGGTGGAGGCCGAGGAGGCGGTCTGACTGCAGACCGATATGTATTTTTGTTGTTTTGTAATTCGAATTCGATTAAATTCGAAACTATTGAGCAGATTTTGAAAATTATGGTATTACTTTAAAGGTTATGAAATAGGCTTTCAAAAAATATACATATCTTACTATATCTTTTATTCTTTTACAACATATTACACCATTTAGCAGTTTTGTATAGGTGAGTCGATTCGGTTGCACGCGAGTGTACATTAGTTAGACATGCTGTCGCGATATTTTTTGTAAACAATTATAATTATGTTCTACAAAGTGGTCACACATTGTTTTTATCGCAGCGCACGCCGCGTAAGAATTCTTTTCGGACCATTTTTTTACACCTTGGGACACATTATTGGACTGTTAGTAAGGATCCCAATTTTTTTGAATTTATATAATATAACCTATAACCTTCCTCGATAAATGCACTATCCAACACTAAAAGAATTTTTCAAATCGGACCCATGGTTCCTGAGATTAGCGTATACAAACATACAAATTAGTATAGATTGCTTATGTGTTAATCTGATCTGTAAGCTATATTATTGAAAAGTTTAATGAAAATCCATCCAGTAATCTTTACACGATATATTATATAACTAAACTATACTTGCTAAAATGTACTGCAAAGTTTTTAAAAATTTCGTATATCTGCGTATATATACTTTTTATTAAAGTAGTTTACGAGTAAGTTAAAGCAGCACTTCTTTTAATATGAATTGCGGCCAAGTTATAATTATGTGTGAATTCCACACAATAAATACCTACAATAACTAGTTAAGTATTAACCAAACTTGATGTTTAGATCATATTATTATCTTTGCAATAAATATTCCTTGTCAAAGATGATAAGGTTCGCTGAGACAATACAATATAATATCTTCAGTAAATAAAAATCTATTAATAAACAACTTGTACCATAATAATGTATTTTATAATCTACCTTGAAATCCAGTTAGTTGTGCAATCATTTTATGTATGACGGAGATCACTGGTTCATAAAGAAACTTTCAATTGAAGCAGTTTCGTCTTAAGTAACTGGCACCGTGATTTTAACTTTTAACGTGATAATATGTTAACCTGATATTGAGGCCAATTCTTATGCGTCAAAAACATAACCTAAATGAACTCAGTAGAGTCGTGAAGATTTTTAGAGAATATTTTTTTACATTTTTCTGTATTCTGTAGCCCTAGTTATACAAAATCGTATATGAGCTTAACTGGAGACCAGAGGGCCACGAATATTTATTTATTTAATATTTTATTTAAGGGTTTAAAAAAGGGATGTACGTTTGTAAGAAAACTCATTATATTTTTGATCGCTGTTTAGTTGAAAGAATCGCTGCCTAGGAGACTATAGGTGTAAAGTTTGGTCAAAACCCGTTGTAAATGTAAAACAAACACCGCCCTAGCATTGATGATGTAATAGTTTAGATTACAATCTCCTGTTTGAATTCGTCCAAATATTTATCCTTTTCTCAGCTCATATAGTTCTTTCGACAACCCAAAACCCTAACAAATTATAACTACACTGCTTAACTCTAAAGTAACTAACTACTCTCTTCCTTTGAGACCAATCTATATACATATTAGTGAAACTCAGATAACTAGTAAGTAAATTTTTTCATAGATTTTTTAGATTACTTCGAATAGGTAAACAGACACGATGAATTTTCGGCATCATCATCATGCCGTTACACATTTTTTTATTGGGATAGACAGATAACACAGAACGCCATCGGCTACGATTCAAAATATTCAAACACACTTGGCTTCTTCATTGACCTATCGTGGGTTAACTTTTGGGATTTCGACTCCCGAACATGTTGCCACTTACGATTCTCATAGCACAAAAGTAACTCAGTGAGATGTTGGTATCTCTAACTCTCTGTATTTCTCTCTTTCTCTCTCTGCAGTCCATTAACGTCCCACTGTTGGGCACGGACCTCCTCCATTTTAAAAGGGATCATGGTCTACTGTTTCGCGAACGACCCAATGACCGCGGTTTTACCCTCGGTTTATATATCTACCGCGTCGCTCATTGGTTTTTAGTGTAATGAAATAATGTCGATTCCAAGGTGTTATTTTGATCTATAAGCTTCAATTACCTATATCTGTAAAGTTTCATTCAGTAACTTTGTGTAAGAGCAACAATCATCCTTACATCCATACATTCTTACAAACTTTCGCGTTTATTATAATTAGAAGGATGATGCAATGATTATTATACAGAAAGTTGCAGCACTTAGTTGTTTTATGTCCATTTATTATTCACTTATTCTTCAATACAATGTTCCTTTTGAGATAGTTTATTGTGATCCTTTTCACGATGTTATAGGTGAGCCTCAGACATTGTATTTATTGTTATGATATTCAGTCTGTCTGACCTTGTCATGTGCTTGAGATGAATGGCGCAATGGTGAACACTGGTCTTGTTTATTTATATTTATTTATTAATAGTTGTCATGTCTGCAGATAACATTTCGACCTATGGGCGTACGTAGGCTCTTTTAACAAGTGAAGTGTTACTGAAATGAGTAATGGTTAAATGTGTTAGTTTAATTATTTAAATTCACAGAATTTAATACAAAACTTCATCTTGTTCCGAATTAAAACGCTCGTGATAAGAGTTCCAACGGATTTGGTTTATTATTCCATTGATTTTTTACGGTACCGTACCTACCAAAGCATTAAACGGGACCCTATTACTGAGATTGGGCTGTCCGTCCATCTATCACCAGGCCGTTTCTGAGGAACGGTGACAGCTAGAGAGCTGAAAATTCAGGTTTATCTATATCAGTTAATGCTATAACAGCAAATACTCATCATCATCATCTTTTCTTATCCTTGTCTCTTTATTCAGGGTCAGGAGTATGAAGAATATAACTATTAATAACAGCACGGAATCTTTCGTGTGCGAGCCCAACTTTACTTTTTTTTACTTTTTTCGACCGGTTTTAATTAGTGCGGAGCCAAAATTTCAATTGGAGGGGATAGAATCACAGTATCTACAATGAACGTTGAATTTTTACTGTCATTTGAGATTCATGTGAAAATCACTCAAAGATTTCGTACATAGATTAATACATTGATAGATACGTATCGAGCTAATAAAAGCGTGATAAAAAACGGGTGTTAGTGGAAATTAAAAATTACAATCTCATATATCTATTGATTTCACAATTTGTCCGTGTGGTGACGGATTAAGAATACAAGTGTAACAATCCCTTTTTCTTCTTAGGGTGTTATAAAAGCCAGCTAATGCATATTGTACACAGATAACTAACATACTCTGTAAGACACAGAAAGCTCGAAAATAAACCCTGTGCCAATATGTAGTCATAATCCCTCCTAAAGAGGCGGAGAACCGTGTCCAACAGTGGGACGTTAATGGGCTGGAGAGAGAGATTTAACAAACACGTGTCGAAAACATGGTTTAAGTATTCTACACGTGAAAAAAAATCTGGACTTCTATTCTTAGTCTGTTACCAAATGGATTTACAGCACGTTATAACAGTTAATCAACATTTACACAAGTCCGCCGTAAACAAAAAGTTCATGTTACATTTCATATTATAGCACGTTACTTGGTATTGTATTTTGCTGACTGTAATAACGAGATGTGCAAATAATTATACTCAGTGCATGTGATATACCTGGGAATCATTCAAAGTCCTAACGGCAACGATAAAAGCTTTGTGTTACAATGATATCAAATGATTTTCAAGCTAAATCACGATCGTATCATTTTATAAGTTTCCATAAAAGTCAGCTTGATGCTTCGATATGTATAATGTACTGTCAAACATTAAATAAATGAATTTTATCACGTATTATTTAGATCAGTAATTCCCAAAGTGGTCCAAGTGGACCACTGGGAGTCCACGGGAGACTCGACGGGGGTCTACGTTAGGCGTGACATAAAATAGGGGGGTGCATGAAAATTAATTTGGTTTCGATAGTGAAGACCGAAAATGTTGGCTTGACTTCTCCTATCAATATACTCAGATAATATTTTAAGAAGCTCAGCGACTGTTATTTGTAAAAACTTTTCTAATAATATTCCATATTCAGTACAACGCGTCGAGACTTGTCCGCAAGTTTACTTATAGAAATAGACCTAATCTTCACTTTTTTTTGGATATTACGAAAATTGATAGTAATTTAGCTGTAGGGGGTCCACCGGAACCAGCAAAGTTTTGAAAAGTGGCCTATGAAATAAAAGAGTTTGGGAACCACTGATTTAGATTGTAATATGGCAGCCAGATTGTAGTTTTCTTACTTAGTATTTAAACTTTAAGCGTGTATAAATTATCTATTTTAAACTTAAAGTCTACATTATTGATATATTTTGCAAGCGCAGAATGTAAATGATAACGGAATGAAATAATGGAATTCAAAAAGAAATAAGTAATTAGTAAAATGCGAATATCTTTTACCCGACTTCATAAGATCGGTGGTTAGTTAATAGTTTTCTAGTTAATAGGCCTATACATGTTTTGATAGCAAACACAAAAGCTTATATAAACGCTTATATACCAAAAGTTAAAGTGGGACCTTATTATTAGTAATAGGGTTCCATTACTAGTTGTAGTAGACTATTATAGACGAGACTTCGCTGTCCATCCGTTCTGTATTTATCACCAGGCCGTGTCCCGGGATCGGTGATAGCTGGAGAATATAAAATTTCGCGAGATCCCGTATATCTGTCGATGATTTTCACTAATTTTTAATAGATTCATCGATAACTTATTCAATACATGTATCTATGCGATTTACAGTGAGAATCTCTTTCTTTTGATGTCGGGTGAAGAAATTCTTATTTATATCTTAACAGAGGGTCATTGGTATAGAGTATAGAACACTACTATCTAAGAGCAGAAAGAGAGCTTCTTTACCATCCAGACGATAAGAAAGTTGTGTCTCTATATTTCTCGTACACAATGCATTTACTTTGCAACATTTGTGTTGTGATAAATAATGTATTGATTATACGAATCGTGTCACCTCTGTTGGGTAGAAAACATAATGAGATGCTGTTTTACAAAGTTCGAGCGATCACAGACTTGTATCATATACATAAACAATTCACACTATTGACATACACATATGAACAAAGTCTATCTAATAGAGTGTTTTGAATCGCACAAACGGCGAGTCGGGTCAATACGTAGAAAAGTGTGTTGAGCGGTGTCGGGATAAATTAAATTAAAGGCTCTGTAAGTTTTGATTTTCAAATATTATACTGCCATTATTCACCATTCTGGCACATAATATATTTAGTTAATATTTGTATTGCTTATTTTTGGTGTTAGGGATCACCTATATGAGCCCTAACACCAAAAATAAGCAATAATTTTTACAAGTACGTAAGCTAAATTCTAGTTGTTGCTAAGTTCTTGCCGCAGATTTGTGGCGTGGTACCGCAAGTTAAAGTGTATTAAAATACTTTGTAAATGTAAGTTTTAAATACACGGTCAGATTTCACGGGTTTAGTAAGTATACTATTTAATTTACTAGCACCGCGTCTGGCTTCGTAAGAATTGGAAGTTATTATTATTGAATAAAATTTTTAATCCATAACAAATTAAGACACCTAAAATGATAGATTCCGATTAGTCCGGCAAAATCAGGGCACATATTTTTTTAATCCCACATAAGACTTTTAAGAAAGTATTTAATAGCCTCGAAATATTTTTTGTTATTTTTTATCTCAGTTATATTAGAAGAAAAAAAAATTTATATTAATTTAACTGGCATCGGTCTTACACAAATTTATTATATGAGAATATACGATTGAGAACGGAAAACAAATATTAGAGAAATTGTATTTACTCTCCCGTTCTAAATGCTATCTTACAATAGCCAATATTTTATTATTAACTTAAAACGAACTGCATGATAAAAAAATAGCGCCATTCAAATCGCAAAGTGTAAAAATTCTGTTACTAAATTGGTCGCTAGCTGCAATTTTATATGATCCATAAAAATACACATATTTATGATCTAATTAAATAACCCTGAAACTTTGCGCAATATTCACTGAAAAATCATGGTATTATTTTTTAATATTTAATTTCACGTTTAATTTAATGCTCATCTACCTTGAGAAAACCATGTCCTTTCTCAGGTTCTAGACTATCTGTGCACCGAATTTTTTAAATTGGCACTAACAGACAGTTTATTTTTGCATTTATAATTTTAGAAAAAATTATTCAGCAAATCAAGCTTTGATATACAAAAAAATACGTTAAATATTTTCGAATCCAGTTGGTTGCGAAAAGGTCCTGAGATTATCGTGTTTAAACAAAAGCATCCTTTCGTTATTATATCTAATTGTATAAAATTCACGTGTCACAGTGTTAGTTACCGTACTCCTCCGAACCGGCTCGACTGATTTTTATGAAATTTTACATGCACATTCAGTAGGTCTGAGAACCGGCCAACATCTATTTTTCAAACATTTTTTTTTAGTGTGGTAAAACAATGTTTGCCTGGTCAGCTAGTTTTAATATAGATTACTGAACTTTGTTGTTAAAGGCATCATCTAAATTATTGTTTGGCCGAGTAAAAAATAAATACAATCTTTTTGGTCGTTTTCACTAGTGTTGACTTGCCTGTCTGTAATATACATATATCAACTTCTCAATATTTTGCAATGCAAAAGACTAAGACACAAATTGTAAACATTGAGAAACGAGACTGCTTTGTTTTATTTGGGTATTTTATTTGGACGTATATATACGTCATCGCGATCGGTGTGTAAAGAAGAAGGTTGTTGTTGTCTGAAGGTTTTAAGTCTCAAAAATTTGTATTATAATTTTCTAAATAGTAAGTAAAAATAAAAAGTAAGATTTTATTACTGAAGCAAATCTCTCTTTCTCTTCAACCCATTAATGTCCCACCATTAGGCACGGTACTCCATAACGTTGGGAGAGATTAGGGTACCTATGCTCTTCCACGCTGACCAGGCGTGTTGGCATAGGTTTTATTTTCAAGTGTTCCGTCTCTCACAGAGGATGTTAGCAGTGTAAAATATCAGTTTGCTGGCTTTTATAGCACCTTTTGGGGATATGGGGCATTATGGGGTCGTGACACTCGTATTGCCAATCCGTCATCACACGGAGATTTAAAGCAATTAACTATAGTTACCTACGTAATTATTACTACTTACACAAATTTTGTGTAAATGTTTTATTAAAATAAAAAATAAATAAAAAAGTGTTATTGGAAAACAAATTAAAGAGTAGAGAGTATATTTCTTTTACGTCTCATACCTGCGGTGTGATATAGGATATATTGATCGATACATGCCAACTGTACAGATTTAGTTATTTAGAGCGTATCAATTGAAAGCTACCAGGTCTTGATTGTTTAAACGCGAATGAGACCTATCGTAACAATTCAGTTCTTAAAATAACTAATTTACTTATAATGGGGTTTCGGTGAGTTCTGTTTTTAACAGCCATCATAACAGCTTTTGTTGGTCCCGATTTTGTCATGAATATCCTAAAAATATAAATTTATTACTGTACATCAGTGAGCTGCTTAATTACTTAAATCTCTATACCGTATATTCTGGTACCTATAACAAAACCAACTAAGCTAAGCTTCGAAACAGAAGACATTCTTTGAAATTTCCAAATCACATGAAATCTACTAGTGTGTCAAAATGTCACTTCCCCGGTGTGCATATTTCGATAACTGCGCCTCTATTAGTTACCATATGCAGATATACAGTAATTACCATATTATATAATAAATGCATAGGTCGTGGGTTCAAGTCCCGACTTGCGGTAATCACTTTTTCCACCATAATTTAATTTATTAAGTAAAAGCATAGCATGTCAATTGCAAAATTAATAAATTACTTTAGTGATGAAAGTCGCGTCATTATTTTTAACTCAATTGTATTCTGTAAAGAATACTACGTGGCTGGTCGAGATTGTTGATATAAACTCAATCGAGTGACGATTATGGTGGCCTAATTTGATTACTGAAAGCACGACCGCAATAAGCTCAGTTGGCAGAGCTACGGAACGGTATTCCGAGGTCGTGGGTTCAAGTCCCGCTTGCGGTAATTACTTTTTCCACCATAATTTAATTTATTCAGTAAAAGCATAGCATGTCAATTGCAAAATTGATAAATTACTATAGTTATGTCCTCCAACCGTAACTAAACGAAAAAGTATACGTAAAACCAGTTTTTACGGATTCAGACGGTAGGACTGGTCCCACACGTGACCATACTGACTGAAAAGTCTCCGAAACCCTAGAAACGGGAAGAGAACCTGTTGCCGCACTATATGCGTCAGTGGTAGGGCGACCAACGTTCGCGCGTCCCGACACTCCGCGGACAGACTCGCCTGAGTGCAGGCACTTGTAGTATTTACTTCTTTACAATATACCAAATAATATACAGTCCACTTGCTTTCATTTAATGTCCTATATGGCCTAATCAGAACCCAAAGAAAATATAACCGTCTGAATCCATAAAAATATTAATGTTTATTTATTTTTTATTTTTTTATTTATTTATTCACCACTACAAAAGATGACTTATAAAAAAATACATTCAATTCATAGTAACTAAAATAAAATTCACAATACGTAACTAAAATGCATGCAGGATAATAAGATATTACAACAACAAAATAAATTGAATTATACATTATTAGTAAAAATTATATCAGTAAAAGAAGATCACTTAATAAAATAAATATGAAACAAGGGTAAGAGATAGGATATGCGAAAGGAGAACCTGTGTAGTGGTGACTAGTGCAGTTAAGTTATTGGAAATAACTTGTATTAAAGACACTACTAGACTAGGCCCACAAACGGCAGCTGATAAATTTGAGCACTGATATGACTTGTTGACAATGATCTAGATGATGATGATAAAATAATTTTAAGTACCTATTATTAATGTCTGTATATGTTTTGATCCACCTATTATTTTTATTACCGAATTCTACGCGTACGATTTCGCATGCAATAGCTAATACGACACATTTCTGGTCGGTTCGAATAATCGGTACTAAATGGTATAAAAAATTGGTCAGGTGCGAGTCGGACTCGCGCACGAAGGGTTCCGTACCATTATCTATGCAACATAAGTAACGTTATTAGTATCGAGCAAGAAACGGTAAAAAAATCATGTTTGTTGTATGGGAGCCCTCCTTAAATATTTATTTTATTTTATTTTTAGTATTTGTTGTTATAGCGGCAATAGAAATACATCATCTGTGAAAATTTCAACTGTCTAGCTATCACCGTTCTTGAGATACAGCCTGGTGACAGACGGACGGACGGACAGCGAAGTCTCAGTAATAGGGTCCCGTTTTTACCCTTTGGGTACGGAACCCTAAAAATACGTTTGACCAACACTGTTGCCAAAAATGTGGCAGCATTATTTTCGAGTTTGACATTAGCTACTGTCAAATCACATTTGCAATTCTGGGACGGATTATAGCTTTTATTTCATACTCCAATATATGTATATCGATTTGACGAGCCTCGTGGTTCAGTGGTTCATGTCGTGCCGATCAAGAGGTCGTGGGTTCGATTCCCGCTCGGGACAATCATTTGTGTGATTTTTCTAAATGTTTGTACTACAGAAAAGTAGTATATGTATTCTCGTATTCTGGTACCCATAACACAAGCATATAAGCTTAGCTTGGGACCAGAGGACGTTGTGTGAAATGTCCATAAAAAAAAATCATCGTATGTGTTTACACGTGTTTTATGATTTCGTCCTGAAAATTCCAACATGTTATCAGCACGAAGGCTCTAAACATGTCCGAAGGCAATGGAGATGGTACTTGTAAGTCAACGTCTTTCATCATCTTTTCCCAATTTCTGTTTCAAAAATAAGGATGGAAGTTTAAGATGCAAAACTTTTTAATCCATGAGGATTTATTGCAAGCAGTCTCTGGCTACCCAGATAGTGATCAGACGTCTGCATCCATTAAGGATCAGATATGCAGCACGGCTCTAACTAAGATATGCTTAACTATTGATGGTGAAGCGATTGTTCACGTACGATGCGCTAAAACTGCTGCCTATGCATGGATGTCTTTGCAAAACTTCTAAGAAGATAAAGGTATGGGGCGGAGGCTATCTTTAGATCGCAAGTTGTATAGAATGAGTTTGT
Organism: Orgyia antiqua; assembly: GCA_916999025.1. NCBI lineage: Eukaryota > Metazoa > Arthropoda > Insecta > Lepidoptera > Erebidae > Orgyia > Orgyia antiqua. Next base: position 4,662,307 of record OU779863.1, on the reverse strand, counting down.
GGGGGGTTATGACAATTTAGAATCTTATATAAACGTGGTTCTGTTAACTGTTCAAGACTTTGCAGACATAGATAAGGTGATTGATGACTCATTAGTGGCAGCGATATTATTGGGAGGTCTTTCTCAAAAGTATGAACCGCTAATTATGGCGTTAGCAAATTGTTATGTGACAGTTACGACTGAAGAAGTCAAGACTGAGCTTTTAAATGAAATGTCCAAGATTACGCCTTCAAATGACACGGTTCTTCAAACCCAAACCAAGATTACCTAACATGAAAAGCCGGCTTTTTGCTATGATTGCAAAGTTCCAGGTCACAAACGACCTCAATGTCCTCTTCGTAAGAAGAATAATAAAGCGGGAGGAAAAACCAAAGACAACATTACTTCTCTTTTCTGCATTGAATATGTCTGGTGAGTCCAGCAGCGTTTGGTATGTAGACTCTGGCGCTACTAATCATATGACGTCTCGCCAGGATTGGTTTAAAATATTTCTCTATTTGATAATGGGAAGGTTACTGTTGCAAACGGAGAACAAGCTGAATGTTGCGGTGAAGGAAATATTTCGATTACAACAAATAAAGAATTAGTTAATACAATAAGCGATGTAGCTTTTGCATTAACTAATTCTTTATTGGTAGTAATCGAAATATTTAAATAAAACTACTTTTTACGGATTTAGACGCGTATATTTGTTTTAAATTTTGGCCCGACGTTTCGGAGACTTTGCAGTCACCATGGTCTCTTGACCGGGTTAGTATACGCGTCTAAATCCGTAAAAAGTATTTTTATTTAAACAAATGACTCGCGCAAGTGTTAGAAAATATTAAATCGAAATATTTTTTAAGATATACATAAACTACTTTTCTTATGTAAAAATACGTACTTATGATACATAGTAAACACTCAGACCAGTACAAACATTTGTATGACATTTATGAATATCACACAAATGATTATCCCAAGCGGGAATCGAACCTGTGACCTCGTGTACAGCAGTCCGTTGCATGGACCACTCCACCACGTAGCCCGAAATCTAGGTATTAATATTGATAAATATCTTAATTTTAGGGACCACCCTAATCTCTTGACAGGCAGAGTCCGAAAATATATCTATATTTTTAAAAATCTTCGGTACGTGGTCAATTCCTGCATTATAAAAACGGTTTGTTATGTTCTTTTCGTAATTCTATCATAGCGTATTGTATTTCTAGTTGGGGTGGTGACACCAAATCTGCGTTGAAGCGACTAGAAATAGCACACCGTTTTCTTTTCAGTTTCTGATCTTACATGTTTTAAGTTTTAGTCTTTGCATAATGTAAACCTATAGGTTAAAGTGAGTAGTCCCTTATCTCAAAATTAAGTCGAAATTTTGATGGTGTGTGCCATCGCTTTTATATCAGTAGTGAATGAGAGCAGTAGTGATCCGCCCTGGCTTCGATTAAATCTATGAACATCTTGATGTTTTCTGAAATTTACAACAATAATTTTCAAAATTTACACAGATCTTAAAACAAATTATCTACCTCACTATCATAGCTTTTTAATTACATAGTTTATCGCGAGCAGACAGATAGACGTGGCGGGCGGGGGATTTTCTTTGATTGAGGATTTTAATATGTTATAGGATATTTCCGTGTTGTGACAGATTAAGAATACAAGAGTCAACACCCCTTTTCCTGCTGCAAAAACCAGCTAAGGATATTGTACACAGATAACAACCTATATTAGAGACGGAAAGCTCGAAAATAAACCCCGTGCCAACACGCCTGGTCACCGCGGCACAGTAGACCATAACCTTACCTAAAGTCGATAAGGTTCGTGCCCAGCATTGGGAAGTTAAAGGGCTGAAGAGAGAGAAGGAGGATTTAAAACATGGCAGCTGATTCGTCTATGAAGATGTACCTTTCAAAGTAAATAGTGGGTGTATCGAATGTGATAGTTATTTAATCCGTCCAATAAATATAATGTTTGCGTTTTTATCATACAAACAACTTTATATCAGACGAGAACTTAAACCCACATAACAGTAGGGAGGGGCGTTGGGAGGTGCTTGTTGTGTGTGTGAAGAGTGATAATCATAGTAACCGTCAGGGAGACAGTTTCTAGGGTATGCCCCCCTCTCCCAAGTTCCTTACTCCCCCAGTGGCTCAATAGTATTTTTTTTTGTTTCAGGTGATATTGACTGAAATGAACTCGTGGTTATATCAAGTTGGCAGTAAGCTTGAGTGCCTATTGTGAAATAAGCCTTAGTCCTGTTTGCGTATTGGTCAACGCGAGGAAAAGGCGCCACGTGCGGGCCTGCGTACTCCCGGGGGCGGGCGCATTGCGCCGCCCCACAACGATTGCACAAGTTAGTACTAACACACACACACAAACCCTCAATATTGTTATGCACCCAGCCCGTTTACACTGCGCACGCTCCAGGTAGTCTGTAACCATGACAACTGAAACGTTTCAGTCTTGCCTCATCTGCCATTGCGATTTGTGATCGCCATTACCAGTGCGGCGTTCGTCGCTAACGGTCGCCTTACGGTTAGCGAATGATATCGCTCTTCGAAAATATCTTAACTGTAGTTAACTGTGTCGCGTTTGTGCTACGAACTTTGCAGTGGTGTACATTTTAGTTTTTAATCATGGAAGACAATACATATTACCCGTGTGGAAAAGAACTTGTTTCCAACGTGTGATAGTTTAAAACATTTTTATATTTTGTTTTGACTTGAGTGATTACCTGTGAGAATATGGGTTACACTCAGAAATCCAAGAATAGGTACGCTATCAAAAGATTTTCTACAAGTTATAATAATATGTTTTATATTTATTTTCATTTCTTCTTTTCTACTTTTTTGAATTTATTTGCGATAATTTTTTTACTGCAATTTTTCTTTTGCTATTTTATTTGTTAATGCTTGTCATATGCTTATTGTTATAGTATTAGTTTTTATGCTGGCGTTAAGTCCTTAGGTTGAAATTTTCGTTATAGACAAACACCTGTTGAAATTAACCGATGAATGTATTACGTCTCGGCGTCTTGTAGGTTTGATTCCTGCAAATAAAAAATATTATTTTGTGGAAGTGTCAAGTCAACAGGGTACGATAAAGAAGAAATATAAAATCCAAAAAAATATTTTCCATGATTCTGCGTGGATTTTGATTTACGGTAACATATTAGTAATAACACTTGCTGGCGTAGTATTAATTTAATAATTACTATCTAATTTAGTTTATACTTTTTTTCTATGTGCCACGAAATTTGCTGGTTAAATTAAATTGAATTTAAATAATATGTTATTTAATTAAATATAAACATTCCGCGAAGAAAAAACAATAATAAATAATAGAATAATAAGAAGAATTTTATATTGAAAATATTATAATGCTGAAAGAAACGAAATCTGTGATTTGACTTTCGCCACGACTTAAGCTCGATTAATCGAACGTGAGAAAATGTGCGTTCTAAGGGATAAATCTACTAACTTACTTTAAATAATATTTAAACAAAACATGCCGTTTAATAAAATGCGTACGTTGCTGTTACGAATAAGACGCAAGCTTGTTGTCTGTCTACCCACCTGTTAGATTTTGTTTATATTTTGATTCATTTTATGTGTTTGTATATAATATATTTTATTCTTTGGTATATCAACGAGTTTACCAGATATATAATAGCTGTCACTTGTCTCTAGATTTACGACTTCTATCGGTAAATTGAGGTCGGGGCAGCCGTCTACCCATGATGTAGTATTTGACTTCGATGCCGAAGTCCTCGCATCGACTCTATCCGACACGGAAGATTGTGTCGATGTCAAGAAATTGTGTCTGCCTCTACTGACCAAGTAAGTCCAGATAATACATGTAAGCCCTTAGCCAAGTGACATTCTCCAATGGAATTCGGAAACGTATATAAAGAAATGTATGGAAATGGCGTTTGATTAAACAATCACATCTGTCAGTTCCATGCTTACATTATTTTATTCGTTTTCCTATTCTGTTAGACATGGTAGTGGACATGTCGCTTGGTAAGATTCTGTTCGATGTTCGTTCGCTATGTTTGTACGTAGTATTGCATCATCAATTTATGTTTAGAGGGTAGCTATATAAGACGAACGATCCTTAATAAATTCCTTATTCTTATAGACACTAAGTAAGAGTTGAAAATTTGCAATCTTAATATCTTTTTTTTGTATATCACGGACATGGGACACTATTTTCTAGTGTGGTCCTAAAGTAAGCTTTATTTATCTACACGATCCTACCTCGCCTCGTATTTTACACAAACATGTTCTTCAAGTTCTACTTGTTTACGTGTTAAAATTAATGTAAACCATCAACCTAAGAACCCATATATTTTCCACAATCCGTGCATTTTGTTACTAATATTAATCTTATTGAATTTAAAAAGTAATTTTAAAACAGTTGACCAGATCATCGTATTGTATATATCCCTGTGGTGACAGATTAAAAATACAAAGTGTCACCACCCCTTTACTTTCCCAGGTTGCTGTAAAAGCCAGGTAAGGGATATTATACACAGCTAACTTCTTCTGTTATGAAATGAAATGAAAAATCATTTAATCACGTAGACACAATTTTTCAGAAAAATTATGTGCTTATGACATGTCCAATTTTTTTCCCTACCACCGGTTCAGGACGCAATCTGCTGAGAAGACCCGGCGTAAGAAACTCAGCAGAGCTTTTAATCAAATCAATATTTTTAAATTAAATGTCAATTATACTTACAATGCTAATAACTTTACAATATAGAATATGTATTGCTCCAGAGCAACCTACTCCCAAGCTTTATCATCTTTAATATAATCAGAAATTTTATAATACGCCTTTTTACATAATTAAAAACATGTTAAAAACGGTAAAGGGGGCAACGCGGCACAGTAGACCATAATCCCTCCCAAAGTGGAGGAGCCCGACTGTGGGACGTTATAGGCTAGAGAAAAGGCATATGCCAAAAGTAGCTGATGTACTTAAATATAAATAAATAATTGGTCAAGTGCGAGTCGGACTCGCGCACGAAGGGCTCCGTACCATTATCTATGCAACATAAGGCAACGTTATTAGTATCGAGCAAGAAACGGTAAAAAAATCATGTTTGTTGTATGGGAGCCCTCCTTAAATATTAATTTTATTTTATTTTTAGTATTTGTTGTTATAGCGGCAATAGAAATACATCATCTGTGAAAATTTCAACTGTCTAGCTATCACCGTTCTTGAGATACTGCGTACGGAACCCTAAAAATCATGTTTGTTGTATGGGAGCCCCCCTTAAATATTTATTTTATTTTATTTTTAGTATTTGTTGTTATAGCGGCAATAGAAATACATCATCTGTGAAAATTTCAACTGTCTAGCTATCACCGTTCTTGAGATACTGGGTACGGAACCCTAAAAATCATGTTTGTTGTATGGGAGCCCCCTTAAATATTTATTTTATTTTTAGTATTTGTTGTTATAGCGGCAATAGAAATACATCATCTGTGAAAATTTCAACTCTCTAGCTATCACCGTTCTTGAGATACAGCCTGGTGACAGACGGACGGACGGCGAAGTCTCAGTAATAGGGTCCCGTTTTTACCCTTTGGGTACGGAACCCTAAAAACTAATTGTTTAGACTAAATCAGAAAATAATTTATACCGCGTTAGAATTTAATGTTTTACCAATTAACTGTCAAAAACTACAGTATCAATTCTTGATAGCAACTTATTATTGTAGTTACTCAATATATACTGAGAAGATTTTTAGATTTTATTCTCTTAATAAGTCAAAGTCAAAGATTTTTATTTTAAGTAGGCCAGATATACATGCTCTTTTAAAAAGTCAGAAGCTAGGCGTCTGTTCCAAAAGGGAATCATATGGAGAAGAACAGACAAGAAACTCCATGGATTGAATAAATCTCATAATCTCATTCGCAAATTTTAGGAGAATAATCTATATTATTAATAAAGAGATAAAGTTACTTCTAGTTATTTATGGAGGCGGTATGTGTGTATGTAATCCTAAAAATATTTCCACATAATATTTCTCGCCCAGGAAATATATATTACTTGCGGTCGCCCGCGACTTCGTCCGCGTGGATTTCGGTTTCCGTGGTAAGAATATACTCTTAAATTTAATAATTAAAAATATTCGGATATAGATGCACTGTAGACCACTAATCATAGACCTATAGGTAGGACTTTTTCCTACTTACTTGACACTTATCGTCACATTTTGGACACTGCGCACATTATCTTTATAAATTGTAGCATATTATGTGTTATTCTGAGGTATAAGTGTAGCGTTGTAAAGTTTCATTAAAATCCATTTAGTAGTTTTTGCGTGAAAAAGTAACAAACATCCATACTCACAAACTTTCACATTTATAATATTAGTAAGATTTAGGAGCATAGTGAAAATATAATTCAATAGATGTAAATGATTAAAAGCAAATTTTTATATTAGAAAATTAATGTAATGTAATAGTATTGTATCAGTCGCATTGAGATTACGAGTATTGCAACGGTTACTTGAGACATCCGCTATACATCACACATCAATTGCCTATAAACACAATGAAAAGAGGATGTTGCTATCTAGCTACTGAACGATCTTAAAGTGACCCCTTTTTATTACGCATGGCTATACACTAACCGTACGAAGATGCAATTTCTGCAAATAGGATATAGTTACTAAAATCAAGATTATATTGTTAAATAAAAAAAGCAATTCAATCTCGACAATTTAGTATTTCCATCTTGTGGTTATGGTAGTCATGGTCTTGTGGGTCATATGAGAAATAACGGTTGTATTTAAATTTCCAAGAAATTTATGCCTATACTAACTACCCCAGAGTCGCCTCTGCCCGAAAAAGGTTTTAATATGTTAAGTCAAAGACAGAATAACCAGAAGCCGCGTCCTTGTAGAAAGCCAACACGCGCGGCCCTGCGCTATCTGCATCAATCGATGATTAAAAAATAACAAATTTAATATTCTTATTTCAATTAATTTTTTCCCAAATGACATAATGCCACGGCGGACTTTTTGTAACTCTGTAATTGAGAAAGAATCTGGTAATACATTGCTTTGTTATATTTCGGATGCAGCATTATCGACAAAAGATCCCACGCAACTTGATTTATTCGCTATAATCAGCAATTACTGGACAAAACACTGCCTTGCCTCGAAATGACGCACTCCGACGAGGTTGGCAACAGACGACCAGCAGGCGTACTAAGAGATTTCAAAACATCATGCAAGTTCCAGGCGATTCTGTTGACGGCGGCAAACGGCCTGACTTTTATTTCGTATTATGACATACATAAAACTAGCCGACTTTTTACTGGATAAGGTGTCCATGGCCGTGTAAAGCTTTTTGATAGAGTCGTTCAGAAACTTAATTATTGTGTTTGTCGGCTAGTTACGGTTATATTTTACAATTTTTTTTGTATTCAATATACTACGAAATATAATATAATTTGCTAAACACTAGTTACTTAGACCATTATATAAAAGAAAAGAACGGCAATACTATTATCTATTTTTATATTTAGATTTTTTTATTTTATATAATTCATCAATGTTTTGGGATTTAGTTTTGGAACGACACCCGTCACTTGAACTGTCAGCTGATATAGCGGGAACATAGGCTTAGTTTTTCATTAACCTAGAACGGGCATATAAGTTTTTTTTAATAATATTTGTTGTTTGAAAGTAACTTTAATACACATGGCGATATTATTGTAATGAATAATTATTTTAATAATATATTAATATGATTTTTTATATTTAACTTATTTCGCATTCGACTAGTGTTTTGTTCATCATCGTCGCTCTCCGAAAATTCAAACACCTCCAATTCATCACCCATCGTTAATATGTAGATAATAGTTACTTTTAATTCTAAATAAACCAAAACAATTTATTATACGTAACAATGTAGCAGCTTCTATTGAATTGATTTATTTGTCACTTCTAGATAGTTAAAACGATCAACTACATGTCAAATTAGCGCTCGTAATACGCTTAACGCCAGCCAGTGAAACAAAAGTCGGGCCGATAACAGCCTGAAGTCACGTGACCACTGATTCGCTGTCAATATTATACTCATAATACGAATTTGCCACGCAGTTCCATTCACGGCGTAAACGGCCTGGGAATAAGAGCTCATAATACGGCCGCTGAGCTGTGAAGCCTAATGAGAGGGAAACCGACGAACTATACGAGTATTGTCCAGCATGACCGCTTTCTGCGTCTGGGCCATCACCGACTTGATATTGACGCCCAGCCTCTCGAGGTGTTGTGAAAGGCTCTGGAACCAAACCATTCACTGATACAGTTATCGGGATTATTTCTGTAGATACTATCCTCCATATGTCGGTAACGTCGTGCGCCAGGTCCAGATATTTTCTTTCTTTTTTTTTCTTTCTTTATTTGGGAGCGAGCTCTTGATGTCAGATCCTGGATGCTGAATTATGTCCGTGCAAGCACTCAGTGTTGGCAAGCATAGAACAACCGGAGATGACATGCCTGACAGGGAAATAATATTTATTAATATTTTAAAATGTAATAAGTAGGTATGCTACTCAACAGATAATCACCAGGGTTGAAAAAAAGTTTTTTTTTAAAAAGAACAACACATGTTTTATGTTTAAAACAAAAAAAGCATGTTAATTATGAATGCTTCATTACTGGCATAATTCCTTTGTTTTAAATCTTTTAAAAACGTACAAACGTAAAAATTGAAAAAAATAATAGTTCACTTATGTAAACCATAAAGTACGTGTCCACAAAAAACAAAACAACAATATGAATTTATTGATTTAGTTCGGCTTTCATTCTATCAAGCAAGCCGGAAATCCCCGCATTACCTCTTGTCTGTAAGGGCTAGACTTACATCGAAGTTATCAACTTTTCTAACTAAACGTATTATGTATTTTTGGGTGTTTTGTCATCATCATCAATAACATCACGCCTTTTTCCCGTACGGGTAGACAGAGATAAAGAACTCCATCTGCTACGATCCAAACATGTTTAAACCATTGTTTACAATTATATTTTAAACAATGTTTTAAGTGTTGCCAACCCTGATAATCACATATTGTTTGGATAATTCTAATACATTGAAATATAATGAAACTCAAATGTCAAATATATTAGTCAATAAATAAGTATTTCGGCATTTAGACAGGGGCTCACCGGGATAATGACATAGTCTGCCGATGTATGCCGTCTCATTCCTTAAGATCTACTTCCTGTAGTTGTTCGTCTTAATAACTATATCAGCAATTATCATTACCACCATAGAAATCAGTATACACAAAACTAAACAAATTATTAGTTTATCGCCAACGGGCAGTCGAAAAGACTGGTGCGGCGGTGATTTTTATATATGTAATACTTGCTGTACCACGCAGTCTTTTACCCGCGGTGAAAAGCCAATAAGAACAGGCAGTAAAAGCGCTGTCGCGACCTCACTTTTATGTCTCTTGGCCGTCGTTCGTTAAAATAAAACCATATTATTGTTAATTGATTATTCTACGTTGAATGAAAATATTCGCCGTGGGTTGCCGGCATAGAATATTGCACCTCCCCATCTCTTCCCGTGGGTGTTGTAAAACGCGTCTTACCTCTGCATCACCGTATGGTTGACTGGAAGCAAATTCAAGGCATAAAGTCAGCCTGTGCAATGTTTGTAATGCATAAAGTGTCTAAATAAATAAAAGGCGGTACCAAGGGATCACTAGGAGAACGGGCAGCAGCGTTCTGTTGGCTGAAACCTTATTGCCATCGCCAACCCGCCTGCCAAGGGTGGCGGTTCTGGCAATAACCCCCCCAAATGAAGCGAAGCCAAAACACAACCGCCCTAGTTATGATGATCTCGCTTTTCCGGCTCACGGTGTGCTATGAATCTCTTACCAAGATCCAGACAACAGACGCTTAGGACTGACGAGAGCATTTCCGAACTCGAGGGGGAACTGAACAAGATTATAGGGTTGTCAGAGATCCGAAGAGAAAGGGACACGTTAACTCTCCGGTCTGGAAACTTCTTCTCCCACTGGGAACGAGACAATTTGTAGCAGGGCAATGTCGGGTTTATCGCTCGGCAATGTCGGGTTTATCGCTCGCAAGTCTCTCGTAACAATCGTGGAGAGCATTAAGAGAGTGTCGGTTCGGGTAGCGTAACTGATACTCAGAATAACTAAACGGTTTCCAAAGGTAAACCAGGCCTACGCACCGACCTCGAGACACACCCCGACGATGAGTTGGAGGCCCTTTATGAGGTGTCTGAAATTTTGACCAAAAGTCATTTGGCAAAGTTACACTTGACAAATAACGTTTGGCAAAACAATGAATTCGCCTATTGATAATTTTACTACTGATCATTTTACAAATGTTTTATTTTGCTAAATGATCAACACTTGAAATTTGCATTTTATAAATGATTAATTTACAAAACTAACATTTTGCAACTGAGCTATCAGATAAATCTACTATTGGTCAAAAAATTTGGTATTCTTGTTAAAATGATCATCTTTTGCATATTTTTTTGCAAAGCCACTACTCTGGATTTCCCTAAAAAGAAAATACTATTTATTTATTTATTTCACTTTATTGTACACACAAGGATTACATAAGGTAGACCCCAGGAACACTAGTTTAAAAGTACAAGTGGCGGTCTTAACGCACTCGGCGATTTCTTCCAGACAACCGTATGAATTTGGTGGTGAGAAATCAGTGTGGTTTATGTATTAATTAATATATTTTATCATTTATATATAGATAAAATGAAAAAAAAAAGATATTTTACATTATTTGCAAAATATACACACCGGCACAATTAGCGGAACAGAAAAAAAGTGAGACTATGAGATAATAACGCATATATTTGACGAAAATGTAATTAGACACAAAATAACAAATTGATTAACATCTTTTAACAACGACTTCGAAAAGTCTTCGTTATTTTTTATTAAAAAATAAAGAAATTTGAAATAAGTGAAATTTTTTGATGATTATGAACCATCACAAAAAAAAAAGTAAGCATTAAATGAATTAACAATAAAATTAAAGAAAAATTAATAACGAGTGTTTCCCCCTCTTGCTCTGATTACGGTTTCCATTCGTCTGGGCATGCTACAGATTATGTTATCGATGATTTCTTGAGGCAACCGCTCCCACTCCTCAAGTAATGCGTTTCCAAGTTGATTCAGATTGTTGGGGGGTGGCATTCTGGATTTAACCCTTCTTTTTAGCAAGTCCCAGACATGCTCTATCGGATTCATATCGGGGGAATTTGCTGGCCACTGCATCACCGGTATACCTACGTGGCTCAGATATGCCTGTACCGATTGTGCACTATGAGCACGAGCATTATCTTGCATTAGAATAAAGTCGTCACTAATAAATGGGGCAAATGGTACAACATGTTCTTCTAAAATGTCTCTGATGTATCGATCTGCTGTCATGGTCCCTCCTGTGACTATCACTAACTCCGTGCGAGCTCCCAAACATATCCCTCCCCAAACCATAATCGAGCCGCCACCATAAGCCACTGTGTGTTCAAAATTAGACTGTATGTGGCGTTCTCCTTTGCGTCTCCATATTCGCTGTCTCCCATCGATCTGTTTTAAAAGAACTCTGCACTCATCAGTAAAGAGAACCTGCTGCCATTCGTTCAAATCCCAATGACTATGTCCTCGCGCATAGCTTAATCGGTTTACGCGGTGACGTCTCTCAAGTTTTGGGCCTTTGGCAGGTATATACGACCCTAAACCAACTTCTTCAAATCTCCTGCGAACTGTACGCTCACTTACTCGTACTCCTCGAACGTCTTCCAGTTCATTTCGAGCTTGTACAGCCGTTAATCGCGTATTCCTACGAACTCCAAGTTGTAAAAATGTCAAATGCCACGAATCCGATAGAGCATGTCTGGGACTTGCTAAAAAGAAGGGTTAAATCCAGAATGCCACCCCCCCAACAATCTGAATGAACTTGGAAACGCATTACTTGAGTAGGAGCGGTTGCCTCAAGAAATCATCGATAACATAATCTAATCGATAACATATGCCCAGACGAATGGAAACCGTAATCAGAGCAAGAGGGGGAAACACTCGTTATTAATTTTTCTTTAATTTTATTGTTAATTCATTTAATGCTTACTTTTTTTTATTTTTTGTGTTGGTTCATAATCATCTAAAAATTTCACTTATTTCAAATTGCTTTATTTTTCAATAAAAAATAACGAAGACTTTTCAAAGTCGTTGTTAAAAGATGTTAATCAATTTGTTATTTTGTGTCTAATTACATTTTCGTCAAATATATGCGTTATTATCTCATAGTCTCACTTTTTTTTCTGTTCCGCTAATTGTGCCGGTGTGTATATTTACTTATTAACTCGTTCGTCTTTGGAGATAATTATATATCTCTGTTATTAGATTGGGTGAGGTTAGGTTAGAACTTTAACCCCAAACTCGCAAGCCGAAGCCAGAAGCGGCTTTAGGGCCATTCTCCCATTAATAATAATTCATGATGATAATGATTACATTTAAAACAACTTAATTTACGAAACATATCATTTGGTGAAATGAAAAAAAGGTCAATTAACATTTGAATACTTAACACATTTGTCAAGTGTAGTGTTTGCTAATGTATCATTTGCTAAGTAAGTTTTTAAGATGTGTAAGATGATTTTGTCAAATGTATCGTTTGCCAAATGATCATTCGGTGTTCATCAAGTTGTGTGTCATATGATCATTTGTCAATAATTTTTTGGTGAATCATTAGGGAACCCCTTTACGAAGATATATCGAAAACCATCCTCTCTCCTAAAACTCACTGCTGTGGTTATGGGATACTAACGCGAAACTGGGCCAAAAATAGACCGTGAGCTAAGAGTGGGGCAATTTGGATTCGGAGTGTTGAAGTTGGTCGCCGTGCTCCTAGAACCGGGCAAGTCTCTGATTGACTCTCCTAAAAATTATACTATTTTGGGTTACATTGTTCCTACTTAGACAAATGGCGTTGTTCTTTTTTTTTAACTCCTTTTTGCGAAACCCATTTCGGGGAATAGTGTTTTTGATCATAATCCATTAGATTTTTTCGGAAAATCGCTATATTTATCATATTTAAAAAAAAAGCAATTGATTTAGAGTAAGATTCTATAGTAGAGATCGCAACTGAGCAAGCTTAAAATACATTTACTAACTTTCCTTTGTCTTTATATTTATTTTGGTAATATATTGTATTAATCTTTTGGATTTTTAAGGATCTTATCGTATTATACATGCTCTCTAATATTTATATTTAGTAATCCTTGTTCAGTAGTAGTAGGATATACAGTTATCCCGTTTTGTTTTTTTAGCAGCAAGCACGTCAACACAATGAATTTGGGTGAAGATGAATCGTCACCAGCTATAAATGGACGATTAAGACCAAGAAAACCTAATGCGCCCAATTCTCAGACTAAGACCATTAAGAAAGTAGTATGCAAAACAACTGTTCTCGATAAAGCTAGGAGAAGCAATACCACCCCGTCCAAAGCTTTATCAAATAAATCTGAAGATTTGGCAAATAAGTCGGATATTATCGCTACGCAGCTACTTTGTCAATATTGTGATAAAACGTTTGCTTCTAAGCAAGCAGCGTTAAAACACGCAAGGCGGGTACACCTTTCAACTTCTAGTCTAGACTCTTTTATATCATGTTTATTTTGCAACCACAATGAGACTGAAGGTAATGATATTATTCGTCATATGGTTGATAGTCATCCAAATCAGTACTTTGCCTGTCTTGATTGTCATACACGTTTCCCCTCAACTTCTGAACTTGCAGAACATAAGCTAAATGTTTGTGAGAAGCATAAACCTTACCGTAGTAAGTTACGTCAGAAAACGTCGTCTCGCTTAAATAATAGACCAAAAATATCAAATACTGATGAATTTGGGTCTAATAAACAATTTTCGGAAAAACATTTTAAAGGCGTAGTTATTTCATGCGAGCTTAAACCCACTCAAATTAACGACGAAGCTGATATCGAGGACAACATAACAACGAATTTAATTTTACCGTCGAGCAAGAATCCAGTCATTGAAAAAAATGCTGTTATCGTCTTAGATGATATACAATGGAATAAACGGATTCCCTCGAATTTTTCTTTTCATAATGCTGATGCAGATCAGATACTCTCTAGGCTCGGTGTCGTTCATAGGTCTCCCAGAACAGGAGATTCAACTAGAAGAAATTGGTTAAAAATAGCCGACGATGCAACTCAAAAATTTGAAAGATGTTTTGATACGAATTTTTATTCTAAAGTGGCAAGTAATGTTCAAGAAAATCTAGCGAAATGCCTTGATGGCTCTTTTAATTTTAATCCAGACCTAGAAAATACTATAAAAACACGAAAGGCAAAAAATAGTGTTGTCATAAATACTGCTGAAGGTTTTCCTATATTGTTGTCTTTCGAACAGTATTCTCGAAATCTTTTTGATAGTTATTTACCACGTGGCATTGCGCCTAAACATAAGTGGAAGTGGGACAGTGTAGACAATGACAAAAGTATAATTCATCCCGATCAACTTAAGCGAGACTCACATGCCAATAATTGTATTATAACACTAGTTTCAAGCTTAGACATATGGACTCAATTGTGTATGAGGCGGAAATATGAACAACTATTTCAAATTTCCCAAGTACTGAAAAAGACTGAAAAGCAAAACTTAATAGATAAGGAATTAAAAGAGATTCTCGAAAGCAGAGAAATACCATCGACCTCGTCACAAGTTCTGAAATACAATGCTTGTAAGCCTGTACTTTCTAAAAATTCTATGGATTTTCCAACTTATTTGGACCTAACCCCAAAAGAGCCCGCGTTTGCATTACAACCTGCAATTTTGAGTGGTGAATGGGTACGTCCAAGATGCTATGTGTGTTGTGCATGCGGTGCCCAGACCAGAGATTCGAGGGCGCTTTCATCCCATATTGCAATTCAACATCCAAATGCTCAAGTTCAACATTATGAAATTGTAGGAGAACAGCTCTTAAACGCAGATATTTTAAAGCATTTGTATGTACCCCCAAGCCAAGTTAGCAACAGAACTAGACCGCTTCGAGGCTTTAGAGATTGTACGAAATGTAAGAAATCTATTACATTAGAAGAGTTGCATCAGCACATGCTAGACTGTGCTGGCGATGTACCCGCCGTGCGTAGAAAGTGTCGATATCGTCCATTTGGCGTGCGAAAGCGACGCCCTCGCTTGCCAGGTAATATCTTGCGCAGAAAATTAAGAAAAGATTTAAGAAATCATCGCAAACAAAAAGTTGTTATGAGGCCCAGACCCAAAATCAGAACTGAAGTTGGCGATGGTAAGTGAAACACGTAAATTTTTCATTAATGTTGTAGCTTTTTACGTGCCAACCTTAGTTTATAACTATGACATTAAATGTGTGCATTTTGTTTCAGCTGAAACCATCCGCAAAATGATTGCGGATCTTCCGGCGAAACGGCATCGCGTTATGATTAATCCTATGAATCCGTCATTACGGCAACAAACGCCACTCGATAAGCAACGAGCCAAATTGATGATAAAACGCCTTTCATCTGAAGATCTTCATAGCAGAAGGTTACGTACGATCAAAGAGTTAAAGCTAAATACGTCTATGGATTCCATAGCTTTCAGCAACGAAGATGAAGATGAAGATGCAACTGAACAAAATGAAGCAG
Source organism: Orgyia antiqua (assembly GCA_916999025.1). Lineage (NCBI taxonomy): Eukaryota > Metazoa > Arthropoda > Insecta > Lepidoptera > Erebidae > Orgyia > Orgyia antiqua. The sequence goes on along the minus strand of OU779863.1, from coordinate 4,646,594 downwards.
ATGACGACGATAACACACCGTTAAAGCCAAAAAAGTCAGAAATCGAAAAAATAACCAGAAACAGTGAAACAATCAGAAGAAGACTTATGACCAATAGACCTAAAAGAAATATTCAAGTTATTGATGTAAGTGCTACCGGTAACTTACCAGAAATAATTAATGCAGCTGGTAGCAGTGGTTCTGCAAATGAAAAACTTTCGGGTGATAATCAACAACCTGAAAAATATAATATTAATGATGGACAGAATAATAATGCCCGTCAACACTCTGAAGGAGACGGAAATGGTAATCGCTCTAACAGACAAAATAATGAACGCAACAATGCAGCCGAAAACGGACAACAAAACGACAATTTTAATGACAATAATGGTGCTGGCCATAATCCTCCTGCCTCAAATGCTCCATTAAAACATTCAATAGCAAGCTTAACCGCTAATACTGAAACTCATGACAAATCAGTGCAATTTCATCAACTGTTTCTTGTTGAGCAAGAGTGCAATCCGAATACCGAAACTCAACATGTATTGTCGGAACAGAAACAACTATTTGAAAAAGAAGAAATTGTATCAAGATTAGATAAACCTCCTTTAACTAGCAAACTTAAAGAATGTGTAGATCACATTACTAAAAATAAATTAAATAAACGTAAAGGTTTGAATGATTGTATAGCAATGTTAAAAAATAAGTTAGTCGATCCAGAACCGAGTCAACTTTCGGCTGGACAAATATCAGTTCAATGTGGTAGCGACGATCCGTTAGACCCTAATCCTAGATTTTACGTGGGTGGATCAGTTATAGAGAGTACAATAACACAAAAACCCGCAGAAATACCAATAATGCCATCGCCTATACAAAGCAATGTTACGATTGATAGCCATTCTGAAGATAATCAATCTTCCCAAGAGAGACGCGACAATTCAATAAATGTAGCGATATCTCCGAGTCATGAAATTCCAGGGCTTCCATCAACAAACGAGGCAATGGTGACTAGTCTTGCAAGTAAAGAATGTGTGACAGATAACAAAGCTTCACCAACACAAGCTGAAAAGACATTAAGGCGCAAATCCTCAAGATTGAAAGCAAATGTTCGAAACGTTGAAGAAACAAAAATGTTTGGTTTGCCTTCTGAAACTGACGTGATTCCACAAAAAAATACGCGTTCTGAAAGTAATATGGCTAATCAACCTTGTTCCGCTCAACCTTCTGCGGCAGGAGATTTAGCTGACAATTTGTTGCATAAAAATATCATTCAAAATAAACAAACGTATTCTCTTCCAGTTCCAGAGGTTGGGCCTCTGATAGAGTCAAAATCACCTCATAACGTGGAATACGAAAACAACAATAAAAATTCGGACCCAAATCATGCCGACTTAAAATGTTTAGTAACTGCGCGATCGGCGGAGCAAAAGTCATTAATAGATCAGAGACCGTTAATAGGATCTAGAGCCTATCCCGAATATAGGCAACAAGCAGAAAAGCAAATATCGGAACATAAACCAAGAGATGACCTCAGCGGACAAGTAGAAAATCGTTTATCAGCTGAAAAAAGAGTTTTTATCGAACAAAAGTCAAAATCAGAACAGAGTAAACTTCTAGATCAGCGATATCTCGATGAAAATAAAGCACAATTGGAGCAAACATCACGTAATAACACTAATACACATGTGGAACAACACTCGCTGCTTGAACAACAAGCATTATTAGAGGCTCGGATGGTCTCGGCACAAAGAGCTTATCAAGACTCTATCTCCTATCAAGAATTATATCCTACGTCTACTTTACTTTCACAGCAAATGCCTCCCCCAGATCCCCGAACATATCAAGAACAAATGTCGTTACTCGAACAAAGAGCTCTCGAGCAAAGGGCTTATGCGGAGCAGAGGTTGTATGCTGAACAAAGAATGTTTGGAGACCAGATGATATTTAAGGATCAAATAAATTATCCCGAGCAAAGGGGATATCTGAATCAAAGATCACATTCAGAGCAAAGACCATATTTAGAGTTGACGTCTTCGCTAAAGAATACTACAGATCAAATAACACAATTGGAACAGAGATCAGTGCGTACACGTAGACCTTCTAAAGAACAAAAAAAGTTACCTGATGAGAAACTAGCATTGGAACATTGGCCTCAAATTGACCATAAGATTATGCAAAAGACTAGATCTAATGAACCTATATCACCTTACCAATTAAGATCATCTAGTCAAAAAGCGTCATATGAAATGAAATCGCCCCAAGAACGGAAGAAATTTAATGACCGAAGACATTCGCGTGAACGCAGTTTATCCTTGCGCGAACATGAAAAGTTTACGTTACAAGATCAACGGTTATCTTTAGATCAGATTTCTTCATTTGATCAAATACCTTTTCAGAATCATCGATCTCCTCTTGAGCTCAGCCCGGGATTGGAACGAAGACAGTCTCGTGAGCTCAGGCTGTCTCAAGAACAAAGACAGTTACACGTCCAGACCTTGATGCATGACACAAGAACACCATATGATATCCGCTCGTTTATTGAACAAAGATCCCCACGTGAGCATATCGGTCAAAAGACATCACATGAGTTATTAAAATTGTCCATGGAACAAATATCTCCCCGTAACCAAAGGGCCCAATACGATCAAGTAACAGCTCGTGAACAGAAATCGCCCCGTGATAAAAAAGCTAAGCAAGATCAAAGAACACAACAAGAGTTTAGGGCGCAACAAGAATTAAAGACTCGTCTGCACCTAAAAACTCAGCAAGATATAATGGTTCAGGAATTACGAGCTCAACAAGAACTAAGAGCCCACCAAGAGTTTAAAGTGCAGCAGGAGTTACGTGCTCAACATGAACTTAAAAGTCAACACGATCTTAGAGTATTACATGAACAAAGGCTTATGCAAGAACAAAGTAATTTCTTTGAACACTTATCTATGAGACAATTCCAAGAACAGCAAGTAACTACTGGATCGAGACTGCAACGTGATCTCAGATCTTCTCTCGAGCAGAAAGAGCTGCATGACCAACTTGTTATGCTAGAGCACAGAGCTCAACAGGAACGTGTTAATGAACTTAGAATGTCTGAGCAAAAATTAGAAAATGTATCGATCCCACAAAACGATCAAAGAAAAGCTACAGGACCTTCCAATCAAGTAGTTCGACCCGAAAGGAGAAGTTGTCATGATCTGTGTGAACAAGTTACACATGACAAGATACTGCCGTCTATATCTATTACACCTTGTAAACCAGACCAGATAAACATTTTGTCGATAAATAATGACGGATCTCATACAGATACTAATAATATTAACATTGAACACATAATACCTGATTCGATATACAGACCCGAAAATAAAGAAAAACCAATTTACGACATGACGTCTATAAATCAGTCTAAATCTGCAAATAACTCGTCATTACCGCAAGAAACAAATATCGAATCATCACAGCGTCATCACAAGCATTCTGAACAGAATACGTCAATAAGCGTATTGAAAATATCGAAGCCAGTTAACGAGTTCCTTCCAATTATATATAATGAACGCCTTACACCATCGTCTCCAAAGGCCCATACATCTAAAGATTCTAAAGTCTTTAGTGATAACAAGGCGTTACAAGACCGGGAAATTAGAAATGGATCTAAGACATTTAATATGCAAGTTAGTGAACGACAACCCTTACCTAAAAGAATTTTTTCTAATGACCTCTACTCGTCAATTAACAACAATATGCGAAGAAATTCCAATCAAAACGAGTTATTATTAGGGGAGCAAATAAATAAAAAGCAAACTTCAAACTTAATTCAAAGTAACATAGCTTCTTTCAACCAGCAGGCTTACAGCGATACAACAGCTGATATACCGCCTGCTCATGCTAGTTCGAATGTGACCAATGAGAGTACCACTATAGCTCAACTACCTTATCATACTATACCACGTGCTCATATCGGAACCGTATCAGAAAATTTATCAACGAAATCTGGCTCTGCTTCGCCTCTTGATTTATCTGGGAGAGCAGAAGATACACTAATATATGACAACTCAAGACAAATTTCTGTGAAAAAGACCAATTTGGAAGAAGTTATTGATTTAAGAGTTAGAAGTTCTGCGCAACTGGCTAGTCTAGATAATAATAGCGTCGAAATTCAAAAGCCACGTAAGTCTCTCGACGTAGAAGATCTCGCAGGTGACAACAGTGAAAACGTATCCATAAATATAGAGACTACTACAATTGCTGTATCTGCTACAGATATACTGGAAGATGTACCGGAAATACCTGAAACCAAAAATATTTGTATTTCTATAGATTTGACTAAAGATGAGGATTACGACTTTAAAGCCAGAGACGAAAATACAGAAAATATGAAAATCAACGAAAATAAAATAGAGGTGCAGGCAGCTGTTGAAAACACTTTGCCAGAAAATAATCAAAATGTTGTTATTAAAACATCGCCTACGTATGAATCTGATGCAGTATTATCTCCAAGGTTTCTGAGTCCTGTATATGATTCAATTTTTGAAATACCACAGCTTAAGGTTGAAAATTCTTTGGTTTTACCAGAACCAACTGTCACACAATCACATGATTTTGTCAATACCACTCATTCAGAAATTACTAGTCCTAATGTTATAACAAATAGAGTTTCTACATATTCCTCGACAAACTCTATGCTTACGACACACACAGCCAATGCCTCCACCCGAAATACTAAAAGGGACGCTGCTGGTTCTAGCCTACTCTCGACTACTCTTCCAAATGTAAGAAGTACATTAGCTAATACAAAGTCAGTGTATACATTAGCAGGATCTACCATTAGAGGAGCTGTGAATTATGGTGACGTACATTCAAATATGTCTTCAATTTGTGGAATTGAAAGTGCTGTCAATGACTCGATATTAGTTGGTGGTAATATGATTCGATATGAAAATTCAGACCACTTAGACCAAGATCCAGAAACTGCAAGAAAAATTGCGAAGTTACCTAAAGAATTGGTAGAAATATTGGGTACAATGCCTGCTGATCACAGAAAGCAACTATTAGACGTCCTTCCACAATATGTGTCCACGTCTAATTCTGAATCTAACGCGGAAAACAGATACATGACTGAAAATATGTCATTTTATGATCCTACGACATCGCATTGTAGATCATCTGATATGCAAGCTTCAACATCAAGCAATATGTATACATTTTCAGATCAATCCATGTCAGCTATTAATGCTTATGTTCCAAATTACAATATTGCTTCCACTATGTCTCAATACATAAATCACAACAACTCTATTCCATTCCTGCTCGCACCACCTCCTCCTCCACCTCCACTTCCACAGCCGAATCTTCTCTTACAACCACCACCGCCACCACCACCGCTTCCATGTCACTTAGTAGCAGCTTTCACAAGACCGCCACCACCGCCTCCCCCACCAGCGTCATCACAACAATCTACCAGGCCCACATTGCAGCCGCCACCTCCTCCACCGCCTCCTCAACAAACAGTCGGACCATTGCAAGAGCCTGCTCGAGTATCTCAACAACCGCGTGCTACGCTACAGCCTCCTTCTGTCTCACATTTGCGTGATAATATCCCATCCAATCATGGTTTTAATCAGCGACCGCCGCCGCCGCCGCCTCCATTGCAACCGTTTTTAGTTCCCGAGGACGCATCGCAAATGAGGTTACAAGCCCCTCAAGTACAACGGTCATCACCTGCAGTTTCTCAATTAAACCCACCGCTCCCTACAAGTACCCCACCTCCTTATCTAGATGAAGATATAAAACCTATAATTTTGCTGAAACAAGAAGATGAAGATTTCAATGACAATGTTGATGAGAAACCCATTCAAATCGAAGTAAAATGCTCGCCACAGTCAGGAGACTCGAGTGAGAATCGCAATTCGGATAACAAAGTTATTGATTTGACTAAAGAGAACCTGCTGTTAAATGGTAACGTAAAAATGCCGATAAATTATTTATCTAGGCCAATGGAGGAGCAGCCGCCATCGGCATTAGACCCATCGCCAGCTAGCAACGTTATAAAAACAATCAAACCTAAAACGGCTAGTCTAAGGGCTATACGTATTAGATCTCCTTCTGAAAGAAATAATGAAAATGTGAAAATGTCTTTACCTGAAGATTTACATGTGCCAAACAACTCGGAACAAGCAACTCCTGAACCAAAGTTTCAAATTGAAGCTGGGAGAGAAAAACATGGCGATGTTAGACCAGACGTTCAAAACATATTACCTGTCGTGGTCGAGAAATCGCAATTGATAACTGATAGAAAGGTCTCTAATGAAGAATCTTCTGATTCTGATGCAGAACAGGTTGCGGAACAAGTTCGTAACGAAAATACCGAAGAGTCACTTCTACGAAAGTTGATAGTTATACAGCAGGCAGAAGTTACCAGTACGCAACATAACAAAAAAAATAATTCAGTGCCATCTGCACTATCAGCTGCATCTAATGGACCTAGTACCTCTAGCGATAGTCAAATACGATTAACTCAATCTGAAGATAGTGTGGCATCGAGAAAAAGTGAAATTCAAGTAGGATCACTGGATACAAAATCGGTTACCATAAAGTCTGCCTCAGAAAAACATATTAAAGAAAGCGACGAAACAGCCGCCAAATTGAGCACAGTCAATGAGGAGAATTCAAGCTCTCAAGAAAATAACATTCTATTGAACGAAAATCAGTTTGATACTGTTAATAAAATTAATTCTGCTATTGGCGGAAAAAATAATGCTAATGCAATCCATGAATTAGAAAAATCATTAGATGAAGACTCAGAAGATGATATTTTACTGGCTGTAATAGTGAAGCAAAAACAACGTGCTAAACTACAAGCTTCCTGGAACCAACATTCCTATGAAAGTAATGCGAAGAGAAGCTCTACAGAAGACATAAATCAAAATGATTTGATAGGTGATGCTAATATCAATAACAATGTTAAAAGAATAAACGAGAAGTGTAAAAATGATGAAGTCGAGAGAGAGTCAGTTAAAAATATTAATAATAAATCCGTAGAAGCTTGCAAGAAAGAAAGGTTTCAGACAAAATCTACATTAAATAATAAAAAAGAAAACAATACAGAATTTTTAGAAGAAGAGAAGAACGAGGGATCGATGGGCGTCCAAGAAAACTTATCTTCCCACACTGTTAATGAAAAATCCGTAACTAATGATGTGATTCTCACAGCGTTAGGAGAAGAAAAAGACATTGAGAAATCTAGTACAGGTTCATTTGAAGAAAATAGTAATATTAGAATTGTGCAAGAAAAAGATAGTACTCGACTCCATGACAAAGACTTAATAGCTAAAATTAGTTCAAATGACTTAAACATTAAACATGAAGTAGTTGAGCCATCAAAAAATTGCCAAGAAGTGGTAACTCCATCAGTTTCTAATAAAACTAATACTACAGTGGTGAATGGTGATCACGTTTTTGAAAGTGGGTCCACAAAGTGTCTAGAGGATAAAGTAATTCTGAATACAGTGACTATTACGGATTCAAATGGTAAATATCATCCACTCAACGAGAATAGTGGCGCCCCAGATATCATCATAGAAACCGATATGGGTTCCGCGTGTAAAAGTTATGCTGTGCAACAGTTGGGGCCAATTGTTCGTGCTAAATCATTGTCTATAGAGAGAGAATGCGCCGAAAAAAATATACCCGCCGTGCTTTCAATTGAGACCAAACCACCACTAACTAAAAAGCAGTTAATATTTTCCAAACTATTACTAGATGTAGAAAACCACAATGGATCATCGAAACATATAACGCCTTCTAAAGAAAATGAATCACCGACTGGTGTTAGCGGTGGAGATGCAAAATCAATTTGCCTTCCGTCGCCAGCTAGCGAATGTGGCACTAAACTTAACCTTAAACAAAGTGCTTCTCTTCTTGCACCTAAAATAAGCTTAAACAAATCCAAAATATCAAAGCGGAAGAAATCGTCTCAGATTAAAAGAAAATTAAAAAAAAAGAAGTGTGATCAAAGTTTTGATAAAGATTCTAACATCTTGAAAGAAAATGGTAAGACTATTAACATGAGCTTAACTTCTGATGAACTAATAAAAACAGAAGGAATTCATGCAAATCACTCACAATGTGACGAAATTAAAAAACTCGAGGAAGGAAACAAACAATTGGAATACTTGCCCATGTTACAGAATGCTAGTAATAAAATATCAAATATATCGGCAGAAAAAAGAAAATTAACTATTACGGCAGCACACGATGTTTGTCATGCAAAACAAAAAAGAACAAAATTAAGTTTTCACAATAAACCCACTAAAGAACACAAAGTAACTCAAATGAAAAATTTGATGAAAAGAGAAAAACCAAATTTACTATCTGGAAACCGCACTGCCTGCTATATGCGATCTGTTGCATCGCGAAAAGCGCGCTCTAAGTCAGTTTTTGTTAAATCTACCTCAAATGACTTTTATGATCCATATGATATCAATCTCGACGACATGATCGAGAATTCGGAGACTTATCCACGAAGAAATAATGCCAAAAATAAGAATATTGTAAACGATAAGCAAAGATTTTCCAGAAATCCTTTAGAAGATTTTTATAAAGCCTCCTGTTCTAAAGAAGTAATGAGTGATTCAGACGATTCTTCAAAAAGTGATGTACCGTTGATGAAATTAGTCGAAGAAAAAGAAAGAAAACTGTTAGAGGCATCAGTAGATGTTGCGTTCAGAACAAAATGTAATAAAAGGCTCCATCTTGGTTCGAAAAATTTAGGTACATCAATTAAAAACAAAGAAACCAAAAATTCTAATCTTAATATGGAAAGGCTCGATCTTTGTAACGAAAGTGAGAAACAATTGCGTTCAGACCAGTTTATGGAAAGCTTTGGATTTTTTTCTGAGAGAAAACCACGCAAATCTAATCTTGTAGCAGCTAAAAAAATATCAGAAACATTTCATACCATACAAAGAGACGACAAATATTTTGGTCGTCAGCGTCCAAAAAGGCGGGTTCAACTTAGTGAAATTAGAAAAGCTGGAAGTGGCCGTCACACACGTGTACCAGTACGAGCTAAAAAAAAGAGTATTAAATGTGGGCGCGTAATTAAAATAAAACCTTTTATAAAGCCCCTGCCATGTCTCTGTGGCATCTGCAAAAAAGAGTTCCGACGACCCGATAATTACTTACGACATCAAATGACTTTGTTGCATATATCGAAGTTATCTGAAATAGAACTTAAGAAGAAAACTAAACCACTTCACGAAGAACCCAATTACTTAATGGTTTATAAACAGCAGTTAGATCGACTTAAAATAGTGTCTAAAAAGTTTGCTAGAAGTAAAAAGAAAGATCCGAAATCTAAAATTAAGTTTAAATTGCCTACATTAGATGAAATTTTAGTAGACGTTAGGGAGTCGGTGGGTGAACAACATCCCACACAAAGAGGTCTCAGCCGAGATGAAGCGCTATTTTTGGATTGCTGTGAATTACTAAAATCTAATCAAAATGATATATCCAATGCCGAGTCTTCTGGTATGGCTATAAACAGCGGGATCAATAAGTTTAATATCAGTAACACGGAATCAACAGTCAAAGAGTTTGATTATTTAGAGAAGCCCAGTAGAGGTGACGGTGATGTCGATTCTATTACAGCTAAAAATATTTTAGAGAGTGAGGAGGTTCGTAATTTGGAAAAGGATTTAATATCAGGTTTAAAAGAAGCGGCGAATGCTACTCGAAAGCCTTATCAACGCAGTGTCAGCATTGTTGAACTAAATAAACCAAATGTTCCCGTCAGTTATGTAAATGATCCAAATTGTGTTGTTCATGCTGAATCGAAGGTGACTAAACTAAAAAAGGTACCAGAAGTGAAGGAAAAAATGTACCCGGATATAATCGAGCCTATAGACATGTTTGAAGACAAGTTCGATAAAATTAAAAGGAAATGTAGGTCACAAGCTGCAGCTGCGAAGCACACCCAAGCCGTTATTTCTGAACCCAAGATAAGGTAAGAAATTAATAAGTAGTTTACAGATTCTTAAAATACTTCCGTTAAATTCTGCTTACGTGATTGGTCTATATCTCAATAGTATTTAAATTATCAATTGTCTAAACTTGTTTATACCTATTAGACGATTGATGATTCAACAATAAAAATGCGAGTTGACCAAAACTATTGGTATTTGTAATAGGTCTTTGAGTTAGGAGGATTAAAAAGATAGGTAGGTAGGTTTTTATATTTGCAGTCGGTCAGTAATTTTTTCACACTGAGTTACTAAAATTGGTTTTTAAGCAGAAAGAGTAGCTTTGAAGACCTATAGTAATGTATGAATTATTAGGGCTCGGCTTATACATCGGAGCCAACTTTCTCCTTTGATGAATAGAATAATTCTATTCTAATTGTATTCTATCTTCATGGACAATTATTGTCCGTGTACATCAAACCTATCAAGTTTTTTATTGCTTGTGGAAGGTATGAGATGGCAGTCTTTACGATAAAACGTTAACAATTTGCCATATTCAGCAGTTTTGTGGTACATTTTTTATTTAATTATTTTAATATTTATATTGCACTTTTGTTTACATTAATCATGATTATAAGTAAATAACAATCGTGTCAGTTTATTTTACTCGTTAAGCTTAATAAAAAGGAGGGAGACAGCGAGCGAGGGCGAGGAGAGAAAAAAGAAACTTAACTAAAAGTACATATTCCTTAAGTGGTTTATCTTGATAAACATTATTAATGTAAATAGTATAAAAATAAACAGTTGACATTAAAATACTTATTATTTTAGTTGATGTCCGCGATGATTGCGCCGCAATTTGGAATGACCTTTCTTCTCGTTAACAAATAGCGTATGTCCTTTCTCGGGCTCTTGATTATCAGTGTAACAAATTCGTTTAGATCGGTTTAGTAGTTCCAAAACTACTAGTCTTATACATGCGAAGTCTGCCTGGCTATTTTATCTTGGGGTGAAAGAGCCAGGCAGCCTAACGTGTAATCCTAGTACGAAATAAGCTTTTAGAGACATAGGATGGAACTATATGACATTTAGTGTTTTTAAATTTTCAAATACAATACATTTATAATGTTAGTTAAGGATACCTTAAAATTTTCTTATGCAATAAAAACATTGGATATAACTAAGTGATTTTTTTCTTTCAGTCATAAGGGACGCAAAAAATCTGAAAAGAAAAAAGGTAAGAAAAAGTCCCGTAAGAATACACCTACCAACGTGCCAACTAAAGGCGCCTTGAAAGGATTTGATGGTATTAAGGTTTCGATACCTACCACTGATATCAACATGTCTGCCATAGTTCCTTCCAAAGGAATCGCGCCAAAAAAGAAAAAGAAAACCAATTCTAAAAAGAAAAGAGTAAAGAAAGATTCAGAAACGAATATTAAATGTGTTAATCAGACTTACAATAAAGATAACTCTAGTCAACAAAAGGGTGTCGATGTTTACGAGTTTATGGACAATGAAGATACTGAGCTATTTGAATTTAGACCCTCAACTTTGATGGAAAGATTTAAGAGCATCAATAAAGAAACTCCAAATGTTTCAAAATCGAATCCACTTTTTGATGACGATAACAGCGAAAGCATATCTGATGGTGACGATTTCGTCTATATGTCGGACGATTATGTGTGCAGTGACGACGAAACTGAAAATAGTATATTATCTTGCGAAATGAATTCCAGTAAGACGAACATGGATATTAAGAAAAACTTTTCAACATTAAAACGTAAAGATACCGCCGACAAAAACGCTGCTATGGGCAAAATCTTTAAACTAAATGCTGTGCGTAATGAAAAGAAAAATACGAAAACCAAGGAACAAACCAATCCAAAAGCCAATCTTGACCAATTATTTGACAGCTTACTTGAAGAAGATCTTAACTCGACCACGTTGAACTCTGAACCTGTATTGTCCAATAAAGATTTTGACACATCATCTGGAAAGCATGACAAAGTATCCAAGCTTGATAAATATAAATCGAAAACACATGAATTGGCTTCTACTAAATTTAGCAGTTCGTCGCCTATAAGTTATTCTATTTCATCACAAGAGGAACATGAAGTTTTTACTCCTAACAACTCTGAACTTTCGTCTACAACTAAACATAATGAGTTTACATCTACTGTCAAGTGTATCGCGAAGGATCGTGATATATCTGAACCAAATGATCTGTCACCAAATAAATATCATTCCGTATTATCAAAAACTCAAGATCATAATATATCAAATAAAAATTGTAGCCCTGACCCGGAAGATAAAAATGATGACTCGTTTTATAATATAGACGAAACAAAGAACACGTCCTTAAAAGAGAAATCAACCTCTTCGAAGTTAGACGAAGGTATTGGCACTAGTTATGATTTCAGTGCAGATAATTTTGAGAATATAATCTACGATGATTTTGGTGTTGCTAGGCAAAGAGCACGTCGCAAATGTGCTGTAGGAAAACAAAATGTTTTGGCTGAGACATGGAGTTCTGAGTCAGAAGCTGACGTGTTACCAGCAAGACCAAAGAGCGCCGAGTCGGTTGTGCCGTGTTCGACTCGAAAAAGGAAGGCAAAAAAGAAGGACGCTCATCACACAAGTGCTCGACGCGGTAATAGTCGGCACGTGACATTTAAAAAGCAGGAGATTGAACACAGATTCAGTTACTATCATACATCACGAGGAAGCCGGGACAACAAGGATGAGATTGTTAACAAGAGCACAAGTCCATACGATGAGCCGTTGCCTTCCACGTCGCACGGACTGCCTGTGTCGCATGCAGCACGGCCACGTTCTCGTGCGGCCAACTACTACTGGTCGTCGTCAGAGGAAGACGAGCCGGAGCACCAGCCACAGCACGGCTGGATAGTCGGTGATAGCCACAAGAAACTTGTTACGATGCTCGCGCACGCGAAAGGTCGAAAGAGGAGCGATGATAAGCGTAATTTAGTTGAATAATATCTTATTTGTTTTTCTTTAGATTATATTAATCTTGTAAATAAAATGTATATAAAATTCTAGTTCTTCAGAGTCTTGTCATTTTTGTGACATTTTGACCAGATATTTTAAAGTTACAAAATTTTATTATATTGTGTTTGGTCTGTAAATACTGTACATCTTTTATAGATTATTTAGTTAATTATTTTAAATTTAGTTGAGAAATGAGCCCTACTTTAATTTACTTTAACTAAAGGAATAACTTTAAAAACTCTGTTAGCGAAATTCTTCTTGTGTGTAATTATTTGGTCTACGTCTGTGTAACTTTAAAGGTGGGGCATTGTCAGTGTTTACGATTATCTGTGGAATTATGAACTATGTGACTTATTTATTAATATAATTAATTTGTTAAAATTCTGTGTAATTTATTTATGATATTATTAATGAAGGATTAGAAAATATTATGTGCAGTTATCTTAAAGTATTATAGCTTAAGCACGAGTGCATTTGTCGTGTACTCACAATTATATTATCTGTGGTTCCTCAACACTTAAAACCAGCAATCATTTATGCAGTATAGTTTATAACTTTAGACAAGGACCACTGCATGAACGAAAGCTAATTATACGTGTCCATTCGATGTTGCCCCCTCAAGTAAAATATTTAATATTTGTCTCTTAACAGAAATAATTGTTTTAGTAAATGTAGTCATGTAAATAGAACATAAACATTTAATCGAAATTATCAGTGTTAACATAACCAATATATTGTGTGTTTTTAATATAATTGTTGTATCTATGGATGTAATCCTTAAATTAATTAAAATATGTGTACTGACTAACAATGCCCCTGCCTTGTACATTATACTATTAAGTACCATATTTGTAGTCAAAACATAATCGCGATGCAGTTTAAGAGCATAATACTTAATATGTTCACTTTATTGTTTAATATTGATGTCTCTTATAATAATAATAAAAGTAACTATATTTTAAAAAAAAAGCTTAACGTTATATTTTTTTTTCTGTCGACTGATGTCTTTTCGTACTGTATTGTCACTATGGGGCTGACGTATATGTGGTTGGTGTGAATCGTTTATTTTGAGTAATTCGTTTGTTAACTATTTTTATTCTTTAGGTGTTCTTGAGTAGTCAATGGTTTACATGTTAAAATCTCATTGCATTAGTTATGATTTATCTAGTCCAATAAGAAAAGAGTAATTAACTTAATGTCGGCCCCATATATTTGTGATCTAATTTTCCATTATTTTTCAAGAAGACTTATTATGTTCCCTATTATACACAAGTAGTGTTTAGTCGCTTAAGCCGTGTACAATCGGATAAAATATTTGTGTTTTAAATTTAAAGTTTTAAATTTCTTGAATAAAGCTCAATGTGAAATAAGTTGTTTTATTTATTTTCTCCAAAGTTTGGTAAACTCTTATAATAATGATTCCTTAGATAGGCCATTATTTTATAGCTTAGATGAGGGGAGGGCGCCTCAAATTTAATATTCCTTTAGCTGTGAATCAGGTACATACAACATAATATGTATCTCTTATATTTATATGGATGAGGCTTACTGTGATTTCGACGTCACATTTTGACTGTTATTAAAAAAAGTTAAAATTGAAGCTAACCGTCAAAGCTACCTTTTAACTTAGTGCAATTATTTGTTCGATATTTGTTTGAGGGAAGGGGTCTAGCTAGTTGCTAGGTACGTCATGAGTTCACGGTTCAATTGATATCAAAGGAAACAAGTAGGTATATTAAATTGCTACGCAATTTATAGGCTGCATTTGCGCCGATAACGTCGAAAATAGACCGAGGGTACTGAACTAATGCGAAGTTTGGTAAATTCATATTATTTCATGTAAATAGGTACGCATAGATAGATAGGAATCATGACATAGATTCCATGTGGTGACGGATTATGAATACAAGTGTCACCACAACTTTTCCTTCCCAGGGTGTGTAAAAGCCAGATTAGCGATATTGTATTCGACTAGCATCCTTTATGAGAGACAGTAAACTTGACAATAAACCCTGTGCAAACAATTAAGGTCAGCGCGGCACTAGAAAAAAATCCCTCACAAAGTGGAAGAGGCCGGTGTCCAACAGTGGGATGGAGAGAGAGAAGTGTTATCTAGATGCAGTGCAAATGTTTGTTTCTATCATATGAATAAGTAATAAAAATGTCATTCGCTTCCTGCGCACGTGTTCCCTTCTTCCTACAACATGGGGTCTTTCAAGCGAGGCGTGAAGAGGCACCTTGCGGGTCGGCAAGGTGGGGTTGGCTAGTGCTTTCACACCGGACTAGCCGTTCTCACATTTGGATTGCACTTCACTTAACATCAGGTGGAGTGTAGTCATTTGCCTAACCCTTGCCATAAAAAAAATATATACTAGCGCTAGACAATGTTTCTAAAACCAGTACCTGAGCTCTGCAAGATCCTGAAGTGAATATGCACGAGTATTAGACCTGTCTGGACTTGTAGGTATTAACACCTTTACTTAATCATATATATACCTCGTATGCATGGGTGTAAATGAAGCCAAGGAAGTATTTTTAGATCGTAGTAGATAGCGCTCCATAATCACTGCTTAACTCCATGGGGAAAAGGCGTGATGGTATGATGACGATGATCACTATCTTCTTGGCCCATTAACTTCGATTAATTTCTATTTTGGATTGTCTACTTTCGGAGGGTATTTGGTCTACAATGCCGCACTGATCAGGCGTGTGACATAGTTTAGTTTCAAGGTTTTCGTCTTGCACTAATGATGTTTTTGCCTTAATATCCCTTAGCTGGCTTTTAAAACACCCATGGGAAGAAATATTTGAAAATATGGTGGCAGGACTTGTATAAATTTTCATGACACGGTCAGACAATATTACAAGACAGCGATCATTGCAACCACGTCCTCCGTGTGGCAGTTGGTAGGTATTAATTACCTGTCCTGTGCTTTTATTAAAATTTTAAGAGACCGACGTTGGGTCTTTGACGATACCTAATGAAGTAGAACCAGTAACTATTACAAGAGGTTTCATTAGAACATTAGGAGAAACACAATGTTTTAGTCTGCAAGTATGGCACGTGGGGTTGAATACGTAAGTATTGGTTAGTTATTTGATAGGTAGGTAACTTAACATACTATCGAGGGAAAATAATTCCACGAAGAAAGCAGTTTAATGCTCAATCCGGATCGTTAAGCAAGCGATCCAAGTTGTTGGCTAAAGCAAATAAAACAAATTACTTATTTAAAAATTATTTTGTTAATTTTTTTCTTTGACATAAAGCTCGAATAGTGAAAGCGACGCCCAGTAGCAATACAACACAACAAATTGCTATCAAGACTGGAATAATGATGCCCACTAAATTAAGTCTGGCTAATAATCTGTTCTTTAGTTCGTCGACAAACTCTTCTGGTATTGCTACACCCTGAAACAAAAGAAAATGTCTTAGTGATACTGATAATCCATGATCATATTAGGACTCTGAATAGTAAATTCGGCTATTCGTTATAGTGGTCGATGTTAACTGGATAGCCTAGATTTATACCTCCCATACAGTTATACTTATAACGTTTATGGTACTGATTCTACGAGCACAACTAAACTAGAAAATGCAAAATTGATAGTGTCAGTAACTCAATTCGGCAATGTCGTAGAAAATCTATAAATATAAATAATAATAAATTATTATTATTATTGCTATAGTTCTTTTCATTTTTAGTTGAGCACGTAATTAATATTGGTATTATTAAGTATTGAGTCTAAGGTCTATAGTTGAGGAGCTAAAGAATAAATTCACGGAGTTACTCGAGTGCGACACATGCACATCATGCATTGCAGGGAGCTACGGAAGTATATTATATACGTCTTATCTAGCTTGTCGAAGCAACCCATCAATACTTTTAAATTAATCATGGGGATTCTTTGACTTAAATGCACAGCTTATTAGACCAGGGTCGATAATTTTTAAAACCAAAAAAATAATAGTAGTATGAAACCCATTAGAAAAGGAGGGGAATATTATAAAAATGAAAGGAATAATAATTTACGGGCAATCTGAGGTCGGGAAGGGGATGGGGGTGAGTTTTTAAGGGGAAAACGGTTTTTCTCGATTTTCGGCAAAACTAAAAGTCCTATCGAAAAAAGTCTAATGGCAAAGTTGTAGGTAATAAAAAGATCTAAAACTTTTGTATTTACACTTTTTTCACATAACCTCAAAATTTTTGTGAAAAATTAAAAAAACCATAATTTTGGTTTTTTATTTTTATTTTTATTCAGTACAGCTTTAATGGTATATATATTAAAAAGATAAAATCGTTTGATAAATTTACGAAAATCTACTATATACCGATTTATAACAAAATAAATTAATCTTCACATGATACATTGTAAGTTCTTTACACAGCGCTGCGATTTAGCATTCAAGTTCAGTAGGCGCTTTGTAAGCACCTATGTACTTCATAATATTATCAAGTTCATATCATACGTAGAAAAAGCGCAGCTGTGCAGATCTCACGACTATCAGACTTCCTTTATCTTGAGAATAATATGTCATATAGCGCATAAAACATTAGTTAGGAATACCTACACATATCTCGTACTTTGCAATAAAGAATTTATTGACTTGTATGCGTTTTATTATTAAGTAGATGTACATTTTGTTTCTCAGAAATTAGATAAGTTTGTAACTGCCTGTTAGCCCCAGTACCTATCTACTTAATTGTATAACGAAGTATCATACGCAAGTTATAAAAACCTACACAAGTTAAATCCTATTAGGTACTTACTCTTCTTCTACTGCTCTAGAAGGTAACAAACAAGGAGCAGAATTTGGTATAAACTTAGATAAGTGTCTAAATATTAAAAACATCTACAATTTAGTTTTTACCTCCTCAACCCAAATGAAGGGTACAAGCGTGTTGCGAAGGTTCGTCGTGCTTGGTATTCCAGATATCGGTCTTGAAACAACGTTGAACTGAGCTCTTTTATATCCTCGGACAGGGGTACCAGTATTCTGAAAAAAAAAATTGGCTCATATGTCATCATCTCATCATATTATTTTGAGTTAATACTGGCACTGAACTTAACTTCAAAATGAAAACAACTATTGCTGTACTTTGATTATTTGGGTATCTTATTGTGCAAATTTATATTGATTTTAAAATCATTAGTCTGTAATAAACTGTTTTTATAACAAGAAAGTTCAGTTAAGGGCCTACATCAATATTATCGTATATCATCGCCGACACGTACATATTAACACAGCCAGTAGGCACAGAAAATGAAGAATTAGGGATACTTTTCCTATTTACTCAAAATCTACTAAATATATTTTAATTCTGATTTACGTGATTCTATATATAATAGTTACTTATGTTTTGAAAGTTATTTCATTAGTTAATACGCGATAATAGACCGACAAATGAAAAAAATAAAAAATTTTAGAGGTTGTTTCGCTAAGATTTTCTATCGAGAAAACTTTTTTCAATCACGTTTCTGAGTTTATGCGATCCTAGATTATATATTGAAAAAACATATACTTAAAAATTAGAGCTCTAGCCATTCAATCTAAAGAAACAATGAAAACTTCGTACGTAGAAAAATGCACGAAGCTATTTTGGTATCCTCTTAACGTTGCCGAATTGTGTTATCGACACTATCAAAATTCATTTTCTGGTTTAGTTTAATTTTGCACGTAGATTTGGTACCATTGTCCCTCTACTCTATTACGTTCTTCAGAGAAGTTAAACTATTGGTATGCATGGTCGTTGCCAGGATAGAGGTCCGTGTATGTTTTTCAATTTTACTTTTCATTTCAGGGAAGATTTGAGCCAAAAAGCAATAAATCTGAAGAAAGTAGAGTCAAATCTCGTCTTGGTACAATCTAAGTTAACGGGGTGGGAGGTTCAACTCCCAACGCAAGAAAAACCTTTCTTTTTATACATTTTTGGTACTACTTTCAGAACCAGCTTAACAAATTGATTTAGTATAATATATAGTTACTTTTTTATATTTGTTACCTACTTATGTTACAAAAATGTGATTGTGACCCCAGTTTATGGTTTAGGTACTTGGCGAGTATAAAATTAATCCTGCAATGTTCTGATATATTTTTGCAACCTTGAAATACGCCTTGGCCTGACGATCTAGAATAGAATGCTGAGGCCGTGTAAGTAGTTATAATTTACAAATACGATGAGGGCTGTATAGATAGATACACATACTGCGTATAAATATCGATTTTAGCGAGATCGCAGATTCAATAAGTTTTGATTAAAAAACCTATTATATCACATCGGTGTCAATCGGTCTGTTAAAAGATTTTTTTTTGAGGAACTTGGCAAGGTATCAATACCGGTCTATGCAATACTTTAATGTACGACTTGATCAACTTTCCCGATCAACGCAATTTCTAATAATCTACAATTTTAGCGTTTTTCGAGACGTACAACGAAATCATCTAAACAAGCTATGTCTGCCTTAGTACAGCCTTGTTTGGTAAGGAGCAAGCCTATGTAGAGCTGATGTAGGGAAAACTCAACAAACCGTTATCAACTCACGTGAAAAAATATTTTTTATGATTACAAAGGTAAGTATTTCTTATGTTGAATTGTATCAGCTCGATATATATTAACAACTGTATGTTTATTTTATAACTAGCTAATTTCGCTTATTATTATTGTGGGATGGGAATGGAACGCTCAGTGTGCAAATCTACCTCGTCGATGGGCTGTTTTGTAATGATGTAGCACTAAACACCGTATAAATCCTAATCCTACAAATATTATAAATGTGAAAGTTTTTGTGGATGTTTGGATGTTTGTTACTCTTTCAAGCAAAAACTACCGAATGGATTTTAATGAAATTTTACAATATTGTAATGTTCCCGTGGGATGATAAAAAGCGAACAGGTTTTTAATTCTTTTACCGCAACACCGCGGGGCCCAGTTAGTATTTTACAGGTACAATTGTATGGTCTTGAAACCAACACAAGACCTAGCTAATAAGCTAGGTCTTGTGTTGGTTTCAAGACCATACAAATTGTACTAGCAATACCTGACTGAAAATTCCAAGACTGAAAAGACATAGTCGTCGTAAATAAGTAGATATAAACTTACAGGTTCTAAATCCATTACAATCTTGTGTCGTTCCTCTTCGGGAGACATTCCAATAACGCCCTCTCTGTAGATATCGTCAGCGAATAGGAAGTGAGGGTACGATAAAACAAGGATAGCTCCTAAAACAAGAAAGGTTAAAAATTAGTTTATTTAGGTTTTAATGGGTTTTAAAGGTCGCGTTTACGTCATCCGTCCACCTTGCTGTCGTCTTATTGGAGCCGCTTATTCATTTTCCTATCAAAAAATAATTTCCCATGAAATATGAATGTACCTACTGTTACATTCTGTGTCTATAGATGGCTTTACCTTCAGTAAAATCATCGTTGGTGCGTTTCCTATACGTCCTGCGACGTATCGTCGGATACAGCAATTTTGCTTAGTCCACTCTACAATACGTTGTGATTTTTTTTACATCATCATCATCATCATAACATCACGCCTTTCTCCCATGGGGGTAGCCAGAGACTATAGAGCGCCATCTGCTACGATCCAAACATACTTCCTTGGCTTCATCCACACTCATACATCTGGTCATACATGCCCGACGGTTGTAAGTGCTACGCACTTGCCCCTTTTGGAGTAACCCGGCGATGACATCGGAGTAAATTTTTCTCGGGCGTCCTCTCCCAGCATTTCAACTTAGCTCCGCCGTGTATATTATACCTTTCGTTAATCGTCTCTAAACCATCCTCTACACATGATCAAACCACCTAAGCATACTTTTCTCCACCTTAGTCACTACATCCTCTTTTAGACCGCAACGTTCTCTTATAACTTCATTTCTTAATCTCTCTTTCAAAGTCACACCACACATACTTGTATGCAGATAAATTGACCTAACCTAATTAAAATGGAAACAACTATGGTGTATTTTGATTAATTGGACTATTTTGTTGTTCATGTCATATTATACAAATTAAATTCGTTGTATAGTATACACAATTTTTATGAACTGACTTGACTTGACTTTATTGACTGACTTTTATGACTGAGTCGCTACTGAGTCGCTACTACGATATTGAATAATCTTTTGGGGGAACTCTACTGACTGGGAGTATGTATTCCGAGCCCAGAAGAAATGTATCAGAGCCATCTACAGGCTGAAAAGTACTGATAGTTGTGAGCCAATATTTAAAAAGCTCAGTTTACTTACCATGCCATGCATCTATATTTTGGAGGTGGCTATGTTTGTTAGGAATAACGCGTCTTTATTTACTAGACTACAAGGTTGCCGCAATGCCCATAAAATTAAAATTGTACCTAACAATACAACGCTGTTAAACAAAAGTATATTTTGTATGACAGCAATCATTTATAACAAACTCCCAGCATATTTATGTAAGCTGGAGAGTAATATTCAGTTTAAAAATCAATTAAAAAATTTGCTTCCTGACAAAACATATTACAGTGTCAAGGCATACTTGGATGACAAATTAACGTAAATAAAATTAAGAAAAAATATTAATTAAGAAAAAATTCTATGTATCTAAAACCAATTGTATTAATAATGTTAAAATAATGATTATAATAATGTATAATAATTAATCTAATTGATTATTATGTCACAATTATGATGGGTAACGCAGTACGTAAAAAAAAAACAAAAATTATCAGTGGCTATGTATATCCCAATTCTTCTTCTTTTCTTTTTAATTTTGACGCATGATATTTATATTTAGTATCTTAGAAATGTTATGTCGAGCTATTTAATAAAATTTATTCTATGTTTTGTTTTTAATTTCTTTTCTACACCACCTAAGTGGTCAAATGTAGCGGACGAATGTAACACAAATTGTAACAACTTATATCCTATATTTACAAAAATAAAGTATTGATTGATTGATTGATTATTTTATGACAGTTCATTTCCAAATTGTGTTATTGACAATATTAATTGCCATTTTTTTTTAAAGAATTTTAATTGTGCGCCTAGTATTGGTAAAAAATATCTGTTTGTTGTTATTCAGAACACTTAGATGTGAACACAATAGACGAGTTAGTCGCTTTTGTAATCTAATAATTACAATAGGCGAGCGACTTCAAAGTCGTGTATGTATTATTATATTACTGTTCTAGTACAATTATTTCATTATTAAAGTTTGGTAAACATTATAAGATAGGTCGTGATCTTACATTTCCGGATTATTAGGACATCAGTATAGTGGTTAACCTCTGCAATTAACTGGTATTTTCTGGTTAACGATAGTTTAACATTATACATTTGATATGTTAATCATATTCAACTGCGTGTTTATATTATTAACATTACTTTTTTATTATGTTGTTGCAAGGTCAATCCTTTTTTACTTCTTAACCAAGCTTCAAAATGTAAGTTGACACCCGAACACTTAAACACAAATTGTGTTGAATCATTCAATAAATATAGATATTACGTGAATAGATAAGTTTATTAAATTAATATTTGTTATATTGTCTATTAATAACTCAAGTTTTCACTTATTCTGATAATTAATATTCATAAAAACTCAGTGTTTTCATGTAATCATCATTCTGGCGTCGTCGCAACAAATTTTCTTCTTAACGTTACATAAAAAATCCAATCCTTAAATTCAATATTAACTTCTTCATTTTTGAAATTATACTTCTTTTAGCGCATTACGAAAAATTGTGATAGTAAAATAATAACACGCATACTAGGTACATACTGTGGCAAAAAATGACGCAAAGATGTACATTTTACGTGCCTAGGTAAGTAAACACACACATTTCACACAGACACACACACTTCACACAAACACACACTTTATTTATCAAGAGTAAGTTTTGGTGGCTGTTCCCCCCAAACATTCTCCCTGTGACACCCACATCGCATTTACTTTCAAAATTCTTGCTTAATTTATTTGCAAATAGTATTGTCGTAAATCTCTAGTTGATGTTTATATTGCAAGATTCTAGATCATCTTGATATTAGTTGACCTTTGTCTCAGACACGATAAATGCCAGTACCGAAACCAAAAGACAAACAAATATGATAATAGTTGTATATTTGTGAAGACATCTATCGGTATTGACGTCTAATCTTGTTGTAGACTTTATAACATTTCTGGCATTATAGTAAATAATCATAACTAAAGATTATTGTTTAACTAGCTGTGGCAACTTGGTAATTAAATAAAATTACACAAAAAAAGCCATCCACTGGAACCACGCTACCTATTAAAAAAACCGCGTCTTCGTGTGGTGACGGATTGATAATAGTTAATACTATTTCATACTAAATCTACCAACTGCAGCTGTTGGAAACAAATCATAACATGAGATAATTTTTTGTAGCAATTATCATAGGCGTACTTAGATATCTTTACTTATTATAAAACAAAGTCGTTATTTTTGTATGTATTTAGACGGATTTTGATGCGTTTTTGTTCAATATGTAGAGCTTTATAAGATAGTGTATAATTAATAATTATTATATGGTTTTTAAATTCCTCGAGTATGAAGTTGAGGGAAACAGCTACTGCGGGTTACTGCAATAATTTTAACGAATTAAAGTTAAAAACATGTAAAAATAGCTTTAAAAATTGTCAGTAATATTTAAATGTTAAATGGACTTTCCTGTGGTAAAACGTAAAATGTTCTTGTGAGATCTAAAAAGGACCTGGCATAATTAAAGATACCTACGCATCAACTTAAAGTAATAATTATTTAGTCTCAAAATATTTTACCATCACATAACATTAATGAAAAGAGATTGGAACTATTAAATAAATTTATTAATTATAAATACTATAAAACAAGATTTGTTTACGATACTTTACGCACATTCACACGGACATTACTTACATTTTGGTTTACGGAAAATTTCTTAGTAACTACAACATAATATACAAATATAAGTTTAGGTATTTGCGGACTCTACTGATTATTTCTGAGAACGACAAAGTTGTCAAGTATATTTATTTTGAGGTGCAGGTGTTCACAAAATTAACATATTAAAACAAATTAGTCAGCTTTTTAAATATTATTTGACTAATTTAAGTATCACAATGTGCTTTTGAAAACAACAGGTCGAGTTGGTCCTTCCAATTTTGTCATGGTTCTATTAATGAGATCACAGAGAAGAGTAGTTTTGAATATTAATTAAATCATTAGACAGATTTTAATCACACCGCTCAATAAATAAATATTCATGGACATTTCACACAACGTCCTCTGGTCCCAAGCTAAGCTTATATGCTTGTGTTATGGGTACCAGAATACGGATATAATACATATACTACTTTTCTTTTGTAAATAAAAAAAAAATATTAAATGATATTTTCTAACACTTGCGCGACTCATTTGTTTAAATAAAACTACTTTTTACGGATTTAGACGCTTATATTTGTTTTAAATTTTGGCCCGACGTTTCGGAGACTTTGCAGTCAATCAAATATTATATTTACGTAGGTACCTGCCTATCTACTACTTTAATACCTATAAAATACCGATCTAAGGTGTTTTTAGAATTCAATGTTGATCCATTTTATTTATGATTAGCCTAGCTCAAACCTATTTAAAATATTCTTAGTCTGGAGACGTGTTTTCCAACCGTTTTTAGGCCTTGCATGGCTCGGCAGGGCAGAAGGAGGAAAAAAATCTCTTTTAGGCTCTTTTCTAAATTTTTAATATCCTGTATATAATTTTTAACTTAAAAGAAATTGTGTGGATACCCTAAGAAATATAAATAGAGGGCTACAGTCGTATCGTGTCCATTTTTTTATTGCGAACCAAATGAGGCGTATTGCCAAGGCCCGAGCAACTTTCGCACGATGTCGGCCTGTGTGGCGGTCACGGAAATTGACGAATCGTGTCAAAATTAAAATCTTCATTTCCAATGTTAAATCCGTGTTTTTTATATGGGTGTCAGACCTGGCAGGTCACCAAGGTAATCTCACATCGGTGCCAGGTCTTCGTCAATCGCTACTTTCGCCAAATCCTCGGCATCTTCCAGCCCGATTTCCAAGCACATTTCTGAACAAGCATTTGATTGCAATCCACAAGGAAAGTGAGGCGTGGTCGCCCCATGCAAGCATGACGACGCACAGTTGTAGACGAGGCAAAGAATATCGGAAAGAACTGGGGCAAGATAAAAAGTGCAGCTTAGAACCGATCAAGATGGCGAATCGCTGTGGACACTCCCAGCTAGGACACATAGGATAATATTGATTGAACTGTGGCGTAGGCAACGCTGGACATATTAGAGTCTACAGGACCTTTCGTTTTGTTAACATTCTATTAATAAAGATAACAGGACTGCGATGCTTACATTACAGACAAATTAAACCGAACATTTAGGTACGCTCCTACCCAACCGCGGTTTCCTTCGCTGTTGGACAAAGGGAAACTACAAATACTACAATGTTAGTTTCCAAAATCTCCTCGCAACAACAATAAAGCCATTGCAAGGCCAAGTTTTGACTAAGGACAGAAGGTAAAACATATCATAACTTATGTAATCACAGCTACAACAGTAATGTGGTCCCTGGACACCCACATAACACACGATGTGTTACATTTGAAATTCTAACTAACATTCAAATTAAAGAACAATTTTGAGACACGTACGGGACATGGTCCAAAAACTATTCTAGAAGAGACAAATTTGCAATCATTGTCATAACAATCATTGAACTTATTTAATTCTGAATTTTCTGAACTTAAACACTAAAGAATAACACAAAATAATTTATCAAAAACAATGAAAATCGTTTTTCTTTTGCTTGATTTTATTATTAATTTTGCACAAATAAATATTTGAAAAATCTGTGTCATTAAGATGTACTGAGTTGTGGTGCTATTATATATCAAGTTTATAATTGATTCACAGCAATTAAAAATTCTATTGTATTTATTACAAGACAATAAACGTGTTATACTTTTAATGAGACGACGACTCTTTAAGTAAACGTCTTTGTGTCATTTATCTGTACGGAATAATATCACGTAAGAGCACTTGTGATATTATTGTAAGATCTTACATATTGATGTTTTATATGTTATAGCTGTTAAGTTCGTGCGCGTGAAAAAAACTTTAGAGGCACATGAAGTAGGTTGAACTATTTTTTGTGACTATCCAAAACATGTTTTTTACCCGTAGACTGAAGACGATAAAAGTAATAGTGGCAGATTTATTCTGTATTTTATTACTGTCACAGCTAGATTTGTATAAAGAAAATCTTTCCAAAACAGTGAAGTGATTAAAAACGTAGATAAAACCGCGCGTGTTGGTTAGTGATATTAAATCAACGAAACATTCGCACCTTTTGATTAGTTCCGCTTAAAAAACTCGTTATTCTAAATGTTAATTAAATATAGCGACCTCATAATGATGTTATCCATTATTTTTAGAAATATTAAGATGCAGAATCCATACTTATAATACGGTAAATATAAAAACAATAAGTTGAGTAAATCAATTTTATTCCTTATACATATCTAAGTAAATGCTTTTTAGCTTATCACAATAACACATACATATTCATTTATACGAACTTTGTTTACCTAATTATAGAATCAATCGTCGTCATTTTAGTTGCAATCAACTATAATATTTATGTTCACAACAACATTGATATCTAATAAACACATTCAGTCCTTTGCATGGTATTTCCTCCTATTCACTTATTTCTCTTAATCTAAATCAACATTTTATAAAACATTCGAGTATCTCAGCCATGAAATATCTGTTAGCTTGAACTCTCTTGTTTACATACTTGAATAATTTGGAATCAAATAGCATAAAATATGAAATTTACATCATATGTTATGTCGTTTGATTTGATTTTTTGAGCTCCCTGAATTATCTTTTTCGGTTCGTGAGGTCGTTGATTTGGGCGGAGAGGTAGTTGTAGTCCCACTGGCAAATATATTGAGTCTAAATTTACTTGCAGGCTGTGAATTAAATTGTAGTGGAGTTAATTGTGGTGGTTTCGTTGGATTTAGATAGAGGTCAAATATTGATTGAGTTATCCTTGGTTTACGTGTTGTTGTTTCTGTTCGTTTGGTCGTTGCATTCAATATGGGGCTCGACGTAGTAGTTTGTGATTTTGTACTAGAACTTGAAGGTTTTGAAGTATACCAAGAAAAAGTCTTCGGGACAGCTCTAGTGGCTGTCGACTTAGTAGTTTCTTCATTGTTTTTACGAGATAATTTAAAAGTCGGTGTTGTTGATGTCTGAAGTTTTGTTGTTAACCTCTCTGTTTGTTTTTTGGTTGTTGTGGTCCATTTTGTAGTCACGGGGGCTATGGTAGTCCATCTTGTAGTCGCAGGGGTTATGGTGGTCCATCTCGTATTCGCAGGGGCTGTAGTAGTCCATTTCGTACTCGCAGGGGTAGCCCATCTAAAAGTAGTCACCGGGGTTATACTATCCCATCTCTTAGTCTCTGGGGCTATAGTATTCCATCTCGAAGTTGTAGGGGCTACAGTAGTCGATTTTGTAGTTGCAGTTGCTATAGTATTCCATCTTGGAGTAGTTCTCACAAAGGGTGGGTTTGTAGTAGATGATGATGGTGTAGCTACAAAAGGCGATTGTGTGGCAGAGCCAGTTACTCTATTGATATCACTGGATATTACTTGAGATTTTGTTTTATTTAAACTACTTGGTGTAATTGTTGTTGTGAATGATGGTTTTATAGTGGTGGTAACAATCAAAGGCTGCGATCGAACGGCGTTCTCTATTAACTGAGTCTGTGAGGTATAATGGAGAGTATTTACATGAGAATTTATCGTGTAATTTCGTCTGACTGGAATATATTCTTCCTGTATACCATTTGGTCTCTCATAATTTTTATTACGATTCAAATTTTTCTTCCTGAATTGATTAGTTTCTATTGTCCGCCAAGGTACGACAGGAGGAACGTATACAGTAGTTGTAGCTACCGTTGTGGTGGTCGTAGAAGCTTCATTAAAAGTTTGCAGCTTATTTGACAATATAGTAGGTATTTTAAGATCATCAATATTTCTAATTTTACTATTATAACGCACAGCTGGCTCTATGTTACGGGAGTACATATTATTATATCCTTTAAAAATGTTCGCAATCTCCAAATACCGCGGCAGTGAATTTTCTTTATATTCTGTTTGGTTTTTTGTTTCCAAATACGAAAAATCCCAGGATCTGGTTAAAGGCACTGAACTTTTAATATTCATATCACAATCCACAAGATATTTCTTAGTATTATGTGCACAATACGTTGGGTACACGACCCAAGCTTGAAATCCATCGCCTTGTAGCCGAGTATGTTCCTCGTAGATTTGCAGGGCACACTCTAAGTCATCTGAAATATCGGCATCCCGGAGAGATGAACAAGGCAGGTTGCAAGCTTTACCGGGTCCGCACCAGAATAACTCACTGATTTGAAAAATGCCATGATCTCCGCTGTAGAGATTCGTTGCAGCTGTATCAAACCTTGATTCATGGAAGGCTATACAGACCCATGTGGATATACGTTTTAGGTTAACACCTAGAGATTGTAAGTCGCGTGCTAGCTCGCATCTTTCGTAAATGCGGCCATGCGCGAGCACGAGTAGGCATGTCAGCCACGCGACCCGATCCATCGCAAAGTGCGTTTGACTGCTTGTCGCATGCACACTCTTTTTTAAATACCTGAGCCCCGTGGCGCGAACCTGATCTCGTTTGCTTACGCCCGTATCGATCTGTAAGCCTATTTATTTCAGGTTCATTCTCAATAATTTAAAAACAACAATGAGTGTTAATTTTTATAGGTGATAAGAAAAGAGGTGAACAAGTTTACCTTGAAATGGACCGTCATCCATACTAGTTCAGAGGCTCTCAACTATAATTATAAAAAGTAATGCAATATATGCTATTGTATTGTTTGTAACGCGGATTTATCATTGTATTTGATTCCCACAGCACCGAAGCCGCCGTCATACTGCTGTTGCAGAATCTTAACACTACAGTATAAACTTATGAAGGAATAGAATAGATACAGATTTCATTCTGTATTCTGAGGAAGAAACATTCGTGTGTGTTAAGATAAACCTTTAAAATACACCAATCACCACCTTAATAATTATTCCAATGATTACAGGGGTAAGTTAGCCAGAGCTTCTGGTAGCCACGGATCTATCTATACATATAATAAAAACTGAAAGGTCCATGTCTATATGAATGAAATTATTAAAAAAAATTGGATATGCGGTCTTTTTTGGCGTAATAAAAGCCGAAACAATGGTTTATAAAACTGGTTTATAGTCTGTCTGTCTGTATGTTTGTATCCACATCACGCCATAACCACCAATTTAAATAAAGGGTACAAAACGATTAACCAAGGTAAAACATAACATTTATAATAAGGACAGTAAAAGGTTGAGGTTCTCTGGCGACTCTATGTGTAAACAGTGGCTAGAGGCTAATTTCCGCAGCAGGTCAACAGGTGAGGCGATGGCCTCTCTTGCTTAATTTCAGTTTTAACTTTTATTAATGATATATTTATTAGTATTTTTTTAAACGTGAAGTGTGCATATATCATTTAAAGCTCTGACCCGATTCAAATGCACATCGAAGAGGTTTCAATCGACTATCCCGCTTGTTAAATTAAGTCACTATTTAATTTATTAAATGGTACACCACAAGTTCGAAATATTTATGAACTAGCTGTGCCCCGCGGTAAAAAGGATAAAAAAATGTGTTCGTGTTTTATTATCCCACGGGAACATTGCATTCTTTCAGGATAAATAGAAGCTTATAACTTAATTTTGTATCTTAAGCTACATTATTGTAAAGTTTCATTAAAATCCATTTAGTAGTTTTTGCGTGAAATAGTAACAAACATTCAAACATCCTCACAAACATTCACATTTATAATGTTACTAACTGACCCGGCAAACCTTGTTTTGCCATACTAAAAAAAAAAGGTTTGAAAAATAGATGTTGGCCGATTCTCAGACCTACTGAATATGTATGCAAAATTTGAGAAGAATCGGTCAAGCCGTTTCGGAGGAGTACGGTAACTAACACTGTGACACGTGAATTTTATATATTAGATATCAGAAATCAGTATTAGGATAAGAGACTCCAATAACTATTCTAGATGATGACGTCTTCTAAAATATTTTGTCACTTCCGATGGCAGGCGTTATAAGGTATTTAGGTACTACAAACAACATGTAAGCTAAGCACGTAAGCAATTGTTCAAATTATTATGATATACAATCATAAGCTACGTTATTAACCTTATCTCTTTTTAATTAGTCGCTGCAATACGTCACAAGCGAATGGTAGATAATATAAAACTTTCTGCGAGCTTTTGACAGATTCTTTTATTATGGGATGTTCGAAGTCGAAGTGCCTTACGTCTGTAGTCTGACTTCGACAATAGTTGTTATTAAATGATAAAAAAAATTGGTTTTCGCATTAAGAAAATCAAGCGTAGAGGGGCCGTTCAAGTATTACGTAAGCACTATGTGGGGGCGGGAGGGTCTATGTATTGCTTATTTTGGATGACATGGGTAGTAGGGGAGTCTAGATGATGATTACGTCATCGGTAGAAAAATTACTGTTTTACACGAATGGCAACCCTAAAACTAAAACGAAACGCATTTTCGGGGATTCCCGCAAATAATGCTTATGATTAGGCACTCGCTTTAGAACCGAGTAGGGGAATTGCCGCGCGCTAGCAAACTAGCAAACATCCAATGTCATCGAAAACTTAGAATCATGGATTCAGGTTTCATGGACCGAAGACTGTTAAAAAATTTAAAATAAGTTTTCTCTGTATGTTGAAAACCGTATCAGTAAAATCTAAT
This sequence comes from Orgyia antiqua, assembly GCA_916999025.1. Taxonomy (NCBI): domain Eukaryota; kingdom Metazoa; phylum Arthropoda; class Insecta; order Lepidoptera; family Erebidae; genus Orgyia; species Orgyia antiqua. The sequence goes on along the minus strand of OU779863.1, from coordinate 4,615,777 downwards.
CTCCATACTAAATATTTTTCTTATTTTTTAAATCATAATTATAATATTTAAAAAACAATACATTAATAGAAAAATATTTTCATTAGCTTAGGGGGAGGGGGTAAGAGCTTTGCTTACTTTTGCTGACAAGGGGGATGGGACTGGGGGTTATAACAGTAATAAATCTGCTTACGTAATACTTGAATGGCCCCAGAGTAAGAATTTGTAGTGAGATATTTATGACAGCAATATTCTTGTAACTAAAGCTTTAGCCTGTGTTATGAACAGTTACATGATAGCAAATATCTGCAAATAATATTTCTTTTGGTAATTAGTATAAAGAAAACACCCATACAAATACCAGTGTAAATTATTTCCCCGAGTGGAATTTGAGCCTGAACTCATTCACGGAATCTGATCCTGGTTCTACACCTGTTAATAACTCAATAACTTGTGTAAGCAAGACAAATATTAGTAATATTACAAAAGAACCCGACTGTGACCCGATCCGATACATTGAAACATTAAATTGAATGGTACATTGGATTCATTGCAAGCAATGTTGAGTTTCTGAAACTTAGTATTGTCAGAAACTCAAATTTGCTTGTATGTTTCTGAAACAATATATTTTACATACCTACAACATATCAAGATTATAATGCGACCACCATTCCTGATATTCCTAACCTAACCTAACCTGCATAAAACAAAAAAAATGGTCAAGTGCGAGTCGGACTCGCGCACGAAGGATTCCGTACATTCTATGCAACATAAGGCAACGTTATTAGTATCGAGCAAGAAACGGTAAAAAATCATGTTTGTTGTATGGGAGCCCCCCTTAAATATTTATTTTATTTTATTTTTAGTATTTGTTGTTATAGCGGCAATAGAAATACATCATCTGTGAAAATTTCAACTGTCTAGCTATCACCGTTCTTGAGATACAGCCTGGTGACAGACGGACGGACGGACGGACGGACGGAAGCGAAGTCTCAGTAATAGGGTCCCGTTTTTACCCTTTGGGTACGGAACCCTAAAAAAGGCAGATTTTCTGTGTATGTCTCTACGCACCGGATCTTGATGCAGCTTTATTAACTTTTTTAAATTTATTAAAGTTTAAGACATATATTTTATGAAAAATTGAATATTAAAGATATGGGCTCAGGATAGCTACAAGTTCGAACCAAGATTTGTATTATACATCTCATGTAGGTAAAATCTGTAGGGGACAAAAATAATACCAGTGTCACCTCCCTAACATCTTGCCCGCGTAAAAATCGACCTAGGTAACGAAACCACAACAGAGTTCACAAAATTAGCCAAAACGCACTGTAAAATTCATACATGTTGCGCCAACCCCTTTATATGGCGAGAATAAGGGCAAGGAAATGACAATTTACAGTAGGAGGAACGTTAAAGTCTAAACTGAAAGCTTGCCAGTAAATTATCAGATCTTTGTCTATATTCTGTAACGTAATAAAATAATAGGAAATTATAGATAAATTAATATTTATAAACTTTAGACAGGTTGAGCAGATATCAACGTTTTTATATGTAAAATAAATAAATTTTCTAATACGTAGGTGCTACTTCCAGAAAGGTCAAGGATCTGATTAAGTGCGGATGTGTGACATGCTGACTTTGTTCACTGCCTTTAACTTTTTTGTTTGTTTTTGTCAATATATAAAATACAACGTCATACTCCCTTCTTTGTACGATAAGATGAAATTAAAAGCTTTAATAAAAGTTAATAAGTCTCTACCGACCGTACATCCTATGCTCATAAGATAAAGTTTATTGCATTTAACGTAGGTAATAAAATAGGCTGTTATTGCTCTTAAACTAAGACTTCAGTATTATAGTGCTACTCGCTCTCACTCTCCCTCTCTCCAGCCTATGAACATTCCACTGTTGGGCACGGGCCACCTCCACTTAGATCGAATATGGTTTACAGTGCCGCGCTGACCACGCGTGTTGGTACAGGATTTATTTTAGTGTTTTCCGTCTCTCACAGAAGATTTTATTTGTGTACAATCTTCCTTAACTGGCTTTTACAGCACCTTGGGAAGGAAAAGAGGTGGTGAAATTTGCATTCTTAATCCGTCACCACACGGACATTGCTTGGTAATTATATACATATACTAGCTGACCCGGCAACCGTTGTTTTGCCATACTAAAAAAAAAGAAATAAGGTTTGAAAAATAGATGTTGGCCGATTCTCAGACCTACTGACTATGCATGTAAAATTTCATAAAGATCTGTCAAGCCGTTTCGGAGGAGTACGGTAACTAACACTGTGACACGTGAATTTTATATATTAGATAGATAGATATCGCTTAGTTTAATTTAAAACCTTGAGTATTAAATAACATTTATTGACATCTCACAAAGTTACAATCTTAGTCTAATCTATCAAATGATATATACAATTTCAATCTGTGCCTGTGAGAGTCTGAACTAGGCCTAAAACCTGTAATATAGAACTCCAGGCTCTCCCTTTGAAAGTTATTACCAAGAAAGAAATTTCTTTTTACATGAGTAAGAGAATTAATTGGTGTATGTGCAGTATGTACGGCTGGATGCTTGTGTGAGAGAGCGAATGCTCGTGCGTGTGTTGTGTGAGTATGTACAAGAACGAATTATTATTAATTATTAGGTATTAACTATAGCATTTTAATATCGCACACATGCTAGCTAACAGAAACACACATATATTAATAGAATATTGTAAAAATCAAAAGTAGTGTTTGCCTTACGTTTAGTAACAAAATTTTACAAACAGATAAAACAATTTTATATACTTAGCTAAAAATATAAAACGATACTATAAATAACATATAAGGTGCATCAAAATGGAATGCAATAAAATTATAATTTTACAAGTTTTAGTCTTTATTTTGACTTTGGGTCTCTTTTACGAGGGCCTAAATGAACAACGACATCAAAACAACTAAATAAAGATAGGAAGTTACAATCATCTCTCAAAAATCTCCGGGTAAATTCGTACGTTTTTCGTGTTTCAAATTTCGATCAATGCGCCGAGACTAGGCCCATTGAACGCGTCTGAATGAAAATGTCGCCGACGGATATTGTGGTTTTTACTGAAATTATTTTAATACTATTTACTACTGTGATCTATATATACACGTGTCGTCTATGAATAACATTAATAAATGCAAGATAATAAGTTATTATGATGGAAACTTAAAACAGATATAAAAATTATGTAACGTGATTATTAAAAATAAACAGTAATTTTAACCATGTGATGATGGATTAAGAATACAACACCCCATTTCATTCCCAGGGTGCCGTGCCAAAGCCAGCTAAAGAATACCTATATATAAGCAGTTATCATCAATTGTGAGAGACGAAAAACTCGAAAACAAATCCTATGCTTGGATTGCCTATGTTTTGATTGCCTATGCATTTAACATTTAAATTTGGTTAGATTATCGGAGCCAGTATGCATGGTCAGCGTAATATGGCATAATATCGACCAACCCTCCCAAAGCGAAGGAAGCCCGTGTCCAACAGTGAGACTTTATTAAGCAGAGAAAAAGAAGAAATTGATTTGATAAATGTTTTCTTCGTTTTATACGACAACCTTTTATTTGGAACGTCTCTAACTGATTAGTCAAATAATATGGCGGTCGGACCCTTCTCTGTCGATTAATCGCAAGAAGCTACGCCGTTATCTAAGTGAACCGAACATTGTCTGCCAAAAATCTGGGCTTATTAATCGATTCCAATTTAGGCTGGGGTCCGCAACTGGAGGAAACAAGCCGTAAACTATTTGCTTCTGCAGGCTGTCTTAAACGGCTCCGGAGTTTTTTTGCCTACTGCTACCAAAATTGCGCTTGCAAACTCTTTACTTCTCTCAATCCTCGACTACGCTAGATGTCAGCTATCCAGATCTCGCCGAGTATCAATTAGATAAACTTGAGCGTCTTCAAAATGTTTGTATAAGATTCATATTTCGTTTGCGCAAGTATGATCACGTGTCACAATTTCGCAAAAAGCTCAAGTGGTTACCAATAAGATTTCGCCGGAATACTCATATTGTTTCTTTACTTTATAGTATACTCTTTAATCCCTCAACTCCCTCCTATCTTAAAAGAGGCTTTGAGTATGTCCATGATACTCTCAACAGGTATCTGAGGTCATCGGAGACTCAAAAACTTAAAATGCCGCAACATACCACAAATTATTACGCTAAATCTTTTACGACTTTTACACGCTTATGGAATTCTCTACCAGAAGAAATTCAGCGATCAAAATCATTGTCTACCTTTAAAATTAAAGTGAAAAACTACTACCTAGACATGCAGTCATAACTGTCGCCTATTACTGTAAAATATAATATTATGTATTGTATGTATGTGTATATATTATGTATGTATTGGTGTGTGTATATATATATATAAATGTGTGTGTATCTTGTATGTATGTGTATTTCTAATTTTATAGATAGGTTATAAATTCATTAATAATTAATTAATTCAGTACACCCACAACTACCGCTTTATCCATATCATGTATCCATCCAAAGGTTGCCTGGTAGAAATCGCTTTAAGCGATAAGGCCGCCCATTGTACTACATTATTTTAAGAATATCCTGTAATGTAAAACTAAATGGTGTACAATAAAGAATATAATAAATAAATAAATAAATTGTCTAATTGCCATCTTTTCTAAAATAATCACGAATAACCATTAATATTCGTTATTTGTTCATTTCTGGTATCCATAACAGAAGCATTTAAGCTTAGCTTGGGACCAGAAGACGTTGTGTGCAATGTCCATAAATATTTATTTATTTAATATTATTTGATATGTTGTTTAATATGTCACAATACAAAACAAAACTATTCTTACTTTTCTGCTTTGTATTTTCGTAATATTTATTTTCATGTCTTTTATTTTAAATACTGTCGTATTTAATTTTGTTTGGTTGTGAAATTATCAAACCACTTGTGTACGGATATTGGTTACTGTATCTTTGCACACAAAGCCCCAGTTGCTGTTAGCAGTCGTCAATACATATTTATTGCGAGAGACAAAAATTTCCTATACCAAGTTTGTTTGTGCTATAAAAGAACCTCTCCATACGGAGGGCGCAATGGAAACTGTACCCTCAAAAGCAATGACCCGCGTGCGATTTATCAGTAGCGGGTTAAGAGCAACGGTGATGTCTCGCACACACATTTTAGGAGCAGGCGGCAATAGACAAGGACATAAAATTAATGGCGGTCAAGGCCTATCGATCGGCGTCACTGAAAAAGATGTGCGACCTCATAAAGCTTCAAGCTTAAGGGTTCCGGAAATTTGCTGCTGAGATATATAACCAAATATTTTTATAAACAGACTATCATAACAGACGTGATGGAGTTTTCATTCGTAACTATAAAGTTTTTAAAATTACCATTATTTATCTTTCAAAACTTGCAGAACGAGAATTATTTCAGAATTTAGTTACATTAATTATAAAATTCTCTGCGCATTCTACGAACTTTTTTTCATATTCTTTTACAATACATGCGGTTAGGCTATGGAACTCGTTACCAACTAAAATCCGCGAATCTCGCTCAGTCGCTGTGTTCAAGCGTAGAGTCCGTCAGCACTACTTAAATCCAATCTTGTGATCAGGCCCACTCTGTTTATATGTATTATGTTGTTGTATGTATGTGTATAGGTATATAATTATGTAATACGTGTATCTACTTGTATATACAGGGTGTGGCGTAAATGGTGGTCCAACGCTAAGGTGGTTATAGTTCAAGTATTCACCTATCATATAAAAAAAAATTAACCAGTTTTAGCCATTGGTTTCGGAAATATGATTTTTTTTATTTTTTTGTAAAAAATCGATAAATATTTTATAAATGAGAATGTAACTTCGACAACTGTATTATATGGAAAAAAAAATTGGTTAAGTTTTTTTTATATGATAGGTGAATACTTGAACTATAACCACCTTAGCGTTGGACCACCATTTACGCCACACCCTGTATATGACTGTGTTGCGTAGGTAAGTGTAAATGTATTATATCTGATTATATTTAATTATCATAGATATTTATAGTACGCAACTATATCTTCTTATTTTTGTAAATTAATTGTGTTTATATGGTAAAATCCATCTCGGACACACACTTATGTATTTTCTTTTCACGCTCTCCTTTCGTGAGTCTACGGGCAGAAATTTCTATTAGGAATAGGTATGTAGACGAATTATCCTATGCATATTGTATTTTAATATTCCTATGTGTAAAATTGTTAAATAAATAAATAAATTTATTAATTATTGAATCGTTTAAATCACCATCCACTTCCACTATATTTCATTTTGTAAAATGAATATATTTTTCAACTGCGCCTTTATTTATAACTTTTCAGAAAACGATTTTAAATGACATAACACAGTGATTTAGAACATGTACAGTATTGTACAGCGTATTTATTTTAGTTTTGTAATTTTCAAAGCTACGTATTACTATAAATACTAAAAATAGATATAAACCACAAGACCTTTTAATTGGATCGGTAATGAACATTATATTGCCATTCCAAAATATTAACTAGCTTCTTTTTTACTTTATTTACCTAAATATTGCATAAGACAAAAACAAATAACAATATAATTTTGTATTTACTTAACTGTAAATAAATTGTGTAAAAATAAAAATATCTATAAGATTATCCAGAAACAGAAACGTAACATTAAAAATGAGAAAACCTAACATACATAACAAAACGTAAGATAGGTACGTGTGAAAACAAATCGAATTACGTACAATACACGAAATGTTACAAGTCAAGAAATAAACCAATAAAACAATTTAGAGGAGTGGCAGTCAGGTATGTAATATACTTATGCTTGCAGTATTCGCATAAATAATATTCTTAAATGTATGAACGGAGGTTTAAAAAGGTTTAAAAAAAATTTATGGTCTTCCATAAGTCACAATGCTCTATTAAAGTACTTATTATAAAACAAAGTTGTCATTTTTGTATGTGAGCTTAATACTTCAAAACTATGCAATGGATTTTGATGCGTTTTTTTTAATAATAGATATATGTAGTTATTCAACGGGATTACTTTATGTAAAATTCCTTTAAGTTTGGTGTATATTTCAAATTTTACGCGCACGAAGTTGCGGGCGACAGCTAGTCAAAGTATAATTTAAAGTTACACGCTTGGTCAGCGCGGCACAGTAGATAAAGTGGAGGCTCGTGTGTGGCGAGAGTGGCTCGTGCCCAACAGTGGGACGTTAACAGGCTGGAGAGAAAAATAATGTTATATTATTACTTCTTTTTTCACAGCCTATCAATGTTCCATTTCTAGCAAGTGCCTTCTCTACTTAGGTTGAAGTTTTTTTAAATGGTTTTAGATAATATGACAGTTTTGAACAGAATTCGCCCTCAATAATAAAAATATATTTCGTATTATTAATAAAGATAAGTCGATAAAGTTTCGTTGGGTATATAACAACGTTTATATCTATAAAATAATAGTTGAGTACATTTTATATTTTGTTGAATATTTTGTAAAGCGATGAAACGTTTGCAGACTAGTCAATAGCACATGCTGAATAGAAAATTGTTCGTCCGACTAGTATATTTGATCTTTTGTTTAGCCTACTACCTATAAACAAAGCAGCAGGCTAAACCTAGGATTAGTCATATTGTTACTATTAAGTATATCTAGGTACAACGTATCCACTTGCATTGTTCTAGCATAATTTGCACTCAAAGTTACATTGTTCAACAGGCAACAATGCTGCATGCAATTTGGACGTTAATTTAACAAAGCGTTCCACGCACGTAATAACAATTATACTACAGTGAAGATTCAATTATTTAGTATGCCTATCTAAACGTTGTTCATAGTGCCACTTTCATAAGAGGATGGAGGAGAAATTTGGAAATAAAAATTTTTATACAAAATTTTGACAACAAAACATTTATGATATCAAATTTTTTATCTTAATATTAACGGTAATTTTAATATGCCTGGATTAATCGGCTAAAGACGGAAAATTGTTATGATTATTATTTAAATATTTGTGATCGTTTAATTAAATTAAGTTTATGTTTCATTTGATATTATTTCTACAAACCTGAACTAAGTTGGGCGACGAAAGTTGTAATTTGTGTGTTGTATATCTTCCTATTCGCTATACTGTACGGCAAAATGTTTTCAAAGGTTTAACAATATAATTAAGTTACAAATATGACTTTGAATGCCTTAATAAAAATCATACACTTATCTTCTAGGACTTCTACTATCTGTGTATACATATATGAGATATTTTAACTTAAGTAGAACAAAATTAAATAGTTTTGTAACATACCAGTACAGTCGTAAAGCTCGATAGCGCCTTTGAGAAGACACCCGTCAGATCTGCTTATCGCTCTGGTAACATTTAAACAGAAACATCCATCATCATTGTCTAGAAGCCATTCGTTTGAAGCATATCTCACTGTTGGTATACCTTCATACTCCGATTCGAATTCATATCGCAACTCAACTGATCTGAAATCATATAAATGGATTAAGAATCTAGGTATTGAAATAAAGTTTTCTAAACTAGGTACTTATTTACTATAAGTAAACCCCTTATACTTATTAATTATCGACATATGTATTAAGTAGTTTCAATAGCTTATTATATTATTTTAAAAATTAGCTTTGCTTAAAACTACATATTACTTTACGATTATGCTCTATACAAAAATATGGGTATCGTAGTCCCATTTTTTCTTCGCGAAAGTTAAACGGATTTTAATTGTTTTTACGCTATATTATAGATGAAGAGTATATCTATGCTTCTAACACTTTTTCTTTTTCAAAACATAATAACTAAAAGAAATATGACCATCCGAAAATCCCGTTTTATTCGGTTTTCTTTAGATAAAGTTGCAGCGTCTATCACATATATTTGGTAAGGTTTTACAAAAAAGAAAATGATAGAAGCATAGATACTACTCTTCATCTATAATATAGCGTAAAAACAGTCAACTTAGGTTTAACTTTCGCGAAGAAAAAAGGGGACTACGAAACGTCTTTTTTTCAAAGAATTTGTAGGTAAAATCTGCTTCAGCTATATTTTGTCCCTTTCAGCACAGCACTCAGGAATAGGGATAGCAATGCCTAAGGCAAATACCTAAATTAGGAGTACAGTACCCTCTTAATATTCTCGAACACTAAACTTGCGTGACTCATTCGTATGAAACTCAATGTTTTACTGACGCGTGCTTTTTTTTTTAATTTTAGCGAAATGTTTCGGCGACTTTGCAGTCATTATGGTCACGGGTAGAATTGAGTTCTGGCTAAAATTTAAAACAAATACACGAGTTTATACCCGTAAAAATTGATTATCATCACAATATTACTCTTGAAAAATCTGGATATATGTAGAATTTATTTTAGATCCAAACGACATTCGCCTATATCAAGTGATAGCTACGAGCGAAGCCAAAATAGCGTGTTTTTAATAAAAGTCCAAACACTCAAAATAATGCATAATTATGTCACACATTCCCAATAATGGAACATTTCAGTACCTAATATAGATACCTACCTTTATTGAATCAGAGTTCTGGATAAACAGAGAACCGCTTATAGACAAAATTTTCTGTCCATTTATTTCTGCTAAGTCAATTAAATTGTTATGTCGATGTTTATGTCAATATAGTTGGTCTATAAGCTTCAAGCTCCGAGGTTGATTTCCAATTTAACTTCTAACCAATGAATTATTGGTGTCTACGCCGAGGGACCTATCTATCCAGCCGCTTAGAATTCTGTACGGAATTGAAAATTAGAGCGTTGACCAGAAAGTAAACCGTTCGTGCCGTTTATAGACTAGCTTAGTTTTAAGTCAATTAAATTGTATGACTATAAAAATTACTAATTTAAATAGTCGAAAATTATGATTTATTATTTTGGGTTATTGAAAAGTATTTATGAAAATGTATTAATTAGGTAATTAACCATTCCTCATGCTAAGTTTATTTTAAACGTAAAAGGAGAGCTAATATAAATCAGAAATTGTTAAAAATTCGCTAAATTGTTCTTTATAGGGCTATTGTAAAATATGTCACCACATTAAGGTTTATTATTTCCAATGATTACGAGTAACTGAATTGGATAGTTAAATATATATTTTAAAAGTTTTCAAATTTCCAAAGTGCTCCGAGCGGAATCCTATAAAAGTCGGCCCTGATTAAGACAGATTGACAATAGCTAGATTGATTATTCAATCAAGAATGTAGAAACAACGCGCTCTGGAAGTCTGTGTCTAATGGTGGAGAGTAAAGATGGATGGATCGAATGAAATGGGAAAATATATACGTAAAGGCTTTATTTTTTAATAATAAATGTGCAGTATTTAAAATTGCCTATTCTTTATTTTATCTTCACAGAACAAAAAATATTGTAAGTTTGAAATATTTTTAGAATATAGAATTAATAATAAATCAATCTCAGTGTTATAAAACTGCAATTAAAAAAAAAACATTGTAGGACGAAAGAGTTAAAGAAAAATTTTTTTATTTTTGAACAACGGGAACACGTATTAAATTATATTATAAAAAAACTTAGAAAAAAAGACACCATATTATTAAGTTTAAACAAAAAAGTTTTTTACAAAATTACAGCAATACTTATGTCGGAAAAAAAGGAACACTGTTCGGCTATTATTGTGAGATGGACCTATGACCATCTCACAACGCCAATTTGCTGCAGCAAGCGTCCTGCACGTAAATACCTGTCATCGATCGGAGGACGGCGACGTATACCAACTTAGACCCAAATAGTAATCTATTTGCTATTTGGGTCTTTGTCAATACAATAACAATCGCAAAAGTTTAATAAATATAATAATGTTATCTTGTACATTAAAATACTTCATTGTGTTAGTTCAAATTTATTTAAAAAAAACAACAAATAAAGTCAATATCACAGAATAGATAGAAGATACTGTCAATATATTGGTCTTCTTCTTCTTATATTGGTCTTAATTCTAACATTACAATAATCAATACTTATTTAATAATTCAAATTGACGTGACCTCTTTATTTTTTAATATTTTCATAAAAATAATATATTGGTAACCAATGAGGCCGATAATAAACTAAACAGGGTATATATGTTCTCTTTACATAAATACTAGGAATCAAAGTACTACGTCCATCGCGGACCAGCAACAGAGAAAAATTAGCTTAGCTAACTTATAGTATCTTATTTGAACATTCGTAAAATCAAAGATCGATTTCAAATAGGCACAGGTAATATCGACTATCTAAGACGACTAATTAGCTGATGGGTATATATTATTTATTATTAAATAGAAAAGATAATTAAAACTTTGCTAGTCCACCTGACCAGCCAAGTTTTAATTGAATAATAATATTCTTATCAACAAAATACGATAAAGTATTTTGTTCGGAATAATTATAAATATCACTTTCTAAATATAGTTGTTAAAGTATCTATTTATTTTCTATTAAAACTATGTTATATTTTTCTGAAAATCTTTAGAAGATATAAACGGTATTATTTCTAAGATATAAACAGTATATAAAATCAGAAGTAGTACTTGTGTCTCGACAGTTTAATACTTACTGAGACCGTAGCTCTTACTGAGACCGTAGCTGCAAGTGGACACGCGCTTCTAACATCGTATTACTTATCTGACATATCGAGAAATTGCTCTTCAAATGTTTATAAGAGGAACTCGTACCTCTTATAAACATTTGAAGAGTAATTTCTTTTAAAAGAAAAATAGATAAAATTTAACGAAACGTTATTGTTGAAATGGATTTTTATTATAGCATACTATAAACAAATAATTTTCTTTGTTATATTATTATAGATTCGCGATGTCTTAAAGGCAAAAGGAATATTGATCAAAATATTTATATAAATTTATTTATTTATTTATTTATATATTATGCACAAAAAGGTACAATGGCGGATTTAATGCCCTAGGCATTATCTACCAGCCAAGCACATGGCAGTGCAGAGATAAAGCAGTGTGGGTGAAAAATGCAAAAAAGAATCCTACTAATTTAAATAATGAATATTACGCAAATAATCCATATATAAATATATCTAATAAATATACTTACACAAATAAGGTTTATTATATAAACATACATAAAATATCTACATAAGTACTTATACATAATATTTGTCACAGTGAGGAAATAAAGCTAGCGGTTTGATTCTGCCAAGAGCCTTATAGTGACGACGCAATTTGGCTTTAAAAGCTGCTTTGGTTTTAGCCATCCTAATTTCAAGAGGAAAGGCATTACAAAAGAGGATAGATTGGACAAAGAAAGAAGAGTGCACAAGACTAGAAGTATGAACCGGACAAGACAGAAGAAGATTACGAGACGACCGTAAATTACGATCAAGTGTCGGTTGGATAAATTGAAAATGACGCTTTAGGTACGATGGAGAATTCGGGCTTTTTAAAATGGTAAACAGGGTAGTCAAAGCACGTAGACTGCGTCGTTGACGTATTGACGTATAAATAAGAAACTGCCTACACAACCGAAGATTTTCGATTTAGTTAATCTCTAAGTGTTTATACGTTGCTCTCCTTAAAGCAAAAATATCAGCGAACTCTGACCTATGTTTGACTAAGAAAAAGAACGCTAGTTACAATATTATTTACTGATAAGACTTATTGATAGAAAGAGAGCATTTTTAGTATTGTTGTATAAAAGAATTAGGCATAGCGGCGCAATTAACATAGTTTCAATAGATTATACGTAGGCACATTCCGTCCGATTTTATATCACAGACATTAGGCACATATATAATCATTAATCATTAGATGTAAGTAGCATTAAACTGCTTGTAGAGAGAGATTAGACAACAAGCCTACTTTAGCAACACTGACTACCTTCCGTCATAGGCGTTGGCAAAATTTACAGGCTAAATTTGTAAGATTTTTGTAAGACATTTAATTTGATCGACTACTGTACCTTCTACTCCACCAACTGTATTTTTAAATCGTCTAGACTATAGACTCATATAAACGTAACAAGACATCCAATTAATGTAATTATTTCGCTATCAAACACATTGAATAGACATAATAAGTTCTATATTTATACGAACAGCCAAATATCGTGATTAATGTTACATTGACCTAAATTGAAGGGCAATTGCGATCAGCTGCTTGGCCTATTTATATTTAAGAGGGTGAAGTACTGTTCTGAAAATCAATAACAATCTCCCGCTGTCGGGGGTCGCATGTTGCTCGAATTATCAAATTATGGGAACATCCGATATCGTGAACTCGGCAATTAAGATTAAGAGCAATATAAATAATATTTAATGTAGTATTTATAGATTATTAACACGAGGTGTTTTTACTTTGAAATGGTTCATACCTGCGAGGAGCAATATAAATTAATCTTAGAATTTTTGTTAGTTACTGAATATTTCATAAGTTTAATAAAGGACTTTATGAGAGCAAGGTCGTCAACCACAAATCTTGTTACAGGACCTTCTACCTCCTATATATACAATTGTTCCTTTAGTTTTTAAATAATCCGAATTCATCACTTTGATTGTGAGGTAATTTATTTTCTAGTTTGTGATAAGAATAAAATAGTGTGACCCATATTTTCATAGATACAATCCGTCGTCGCACCGTTTGTTTAGGTAAATCTGAAACTAAATACGTACGTAGGAATAATACGTCATATTTATTGTAATGGCAAAGTCAAAAAAAATCTTTTGCTAATATTTAGTATTAAACTGGTTGCCTGTTCATGGACATTTAGATAAAATTGCTTAGGTTTTCAATAAAACAGTGGCGGTCAAAAATTATATAGCTAAGTGGTACCTAATATTCAGTAATAATAAAATAGAATATATTCTACAAGTTCTATCTTTGGATCTTTATGTTCGACAGAGATTAACATATAGATTGAATGAATTAAGAATATAGATGTTCGCATGTTTATAATATTACTGAACAAAATATATGTGATACGACAAAATAAGTAACACGGGTTAGCGAGTAAACATGAAACTAATATGCTTTTCAATATGTACACAACAATAATTAAAACCGCAGTTCGTAATACCTTGTGGATTTTGGTGAAATTGCAATATTGCATTTTGGTTGATTTGATACAACTGAAATATTACTGTGAATAAATAACTCGCGGCGCTGATTCCACGAACAGGATGATCAAAGCGAACACCGCCCCTTCCCCCATTGGCGGCCATATTTGAATGGTGTATGGATAGCTTACCTGCATATGTCTGTGTTTATTGCATACAAGTGTTCATTTCTGTTCACAAACGGAGCGTATATAGCCGAATCTGTTCCGTTTATCATATTACATACACTCAATTCTTCTATTTCGTTTACATCGTCGATCACTATGTTCGGCCAGTAACGGAAGTATGATGAATGGTTAAAAGTAATAATACGAGCTAAATCAAGTGGATCGGTTGTGCCACGATACACCTTATACTCCTTGCTTAACTGGTCTTGTTTCTGAAAATAATAAAATAGTATACCAAAAGACTAGTTTTATTAGATGAAATTAATATAAGTACTATGAGGTTTGTATTTAGTGATGGAAATGATACAGGCCTAAAATAAAATGTTTTAACAAAGCTAGACAACAAGAACAACTCTAACATCATTATTTGAATACTACAGAGTTAAAATAGTGTTCAATTTTAATCTACCTACGCAAAATTTTGATGCACGTTGGATTCATTGTTGACTACTTTTTACAGTTTTAGACGCATGTCACGTATGGTCACGGGTAAGACCCATCAGTCTCACCGGTTACCATGGTGACTGCAAAGACTCCGAAACGTCGGGTTAAAATTTAAAACAAATACAAGTATCGAAATCCTTAAAAAGTAGTTTTATTTGAACGAATGAGTCGCGAAAGTGTTAGAGAATTATTATATTTTTATACTTTATTATGACGCAACAAGTCTTGCAAGGAAACGAAGGAGTTAGTTGCGTCTATACAAATATCTCAACACATGTACTGGTATTAGAATGTACAATATTGCAACACTTGACATACTATTATAGAACCAATATCGCAATACAAGTAACAATATTTTCTAGGATCTAGAGAGCGCTGAGCGCACAACTGTCGTCTCCGGAGGGCACATTAATGGAGTTGCTGCAAAACTTAAAGTATTGATACAACAAGAGTTGCCATTGTGAACCTACTCCCGCTGAAAAATTACTAGAGTTACGCTCATACTTTTGTGAACGGACAGTGGCACCAAGCCTGTGTGTACAACCAAACTTAACTAAAAATGAAAACAACCACGTTGAATTTTGCTTAATTGGCTATTTTATTGTCCAAATTTACAATAATTCAAATCGTTAGTCTGTAAGACACGGGTTTTATAATAAGTTCAGTTAAACAGAATTGTGTTATACACACTATCAATTTTATTTTTTATTTAGACTAAACTTAACTTTAAGACGAGTCACCACTGTCATCTGTAAGCGTGAGTGAGGCAATTTTGGGTGTGATGTACGAAGCGACCAATGTAATTACGTTTGCCTCGACACCACCAGTGGCGGATTTATCCTAAGGCACGGTAGGCCCAGGCCTAGGGCGGCCAGATTTAGAGGCGGTGATTTACAAAAAAGTTTCTTATTTACAACAAAAGAAAATATTCTTGCGAAATAAATCTGAATTTTTCACCTAAATTTCTAAATCTATTTAGATAAAAGTTGGCAATGAAGTAATTTCATCATGTAGTCTATATGGTGGATGCTGAGAAAGGGGCGGCTAATGGCTTGGGGCCTAGGGCGACTAATGTCTTGGGGCCTAGGGCGGTCGCGACTACAAATCCGCCAAAAGACACCACACCGACTTGACAGTATTTTTGACAAAGAAAACAGCACGTGCAACAGCTCCTGCTGGTTCAGTACTCTAAGCTGTAAGTAGAAGCATTTCAAGTATACTTTCAGCGATTCAACTGACTGATATTGTTTTCCAACATTTGAAGGATCTTATGAGACGAGATTCTACAGTTAATATAGTTCTGCAATATTTCCAATTTGTTTCCCGTAAAGTAAAACTTAAGATCTCTCTCTACTTTGAATAGTTTATTTAAGCCGCTTTTATGAAATTAAGTTAAACAAATCTAAATACACAGATAGAAAATTCTTTTAACAAGTCTTTGTTTCTGCCTAAGATCATTATATTATTAAAATCTGTGTAAAGTACTCGCAGATATTTTAAAAAACTAAATTACACAGTTGCCCGCGACTTCGTACGCGTGGAATTCAGAAAATTTTCCCCGTTATTGCAACATTTAATGTTTCGCACCTATTGGTCGCAGCGTGGTGTTATATAGCCTCCCTAGATAAATGTAGCAACCAACACTGAAAGAATTTTTCAAATCTGAACAGTGGTTCCTGAGATTAGCGCGTTCAAACAAACAATCAAACAAACTCATCAGATTTATAATATTAGTATACTTAGATTACTAGCTGACCCGGCAAACGTTGTTTTGTAATACTAAAAAAAAAGGTTTGAAAAATAGATGTTGGCCGATTCTCAGACCTACTGAATATGTATGTAAAATTTGAGAAGAATCAGTCAAGCCGTTTCGGAGGAGTACGGTAACTAACACTGTGACACGTGAATTTTATATATTACACTAGCTGTCCCGGCAAACGTTGTTTTGCCATACTTACTAAAAAAAAGTTTGAAAAATAGATGTTGGCCGATTCTCAGACCTACTGAATACGCATGTAAAATTTCATAAAAATCGGTCAAACCGTTCGGAGGAGTACGGTAACTAACACTGTGACACGGGAATTTTATATATTAGAAGATTATATTATCTGTGATTCATCTAAGATTCCTTTTAAGAATAAACCTAAGTAAACTACTTTTTTAGATTACGTACGTTGTTTTTAAAATGTAATCATCTCATGTTAGCTGATGTTCTACACACTATGTACACTGTACCTAATTAGTGACGTCACTAAGCGGCCCAGCGGAAGACCAGCGCTGGTTCTAACCAGCATTATGCTGAGCTGTGGCCGTTTAGTGATGGAGCATACACTTAATTTTTTTTATTATGTAATTGCATGTAATTATTTTTATTATGTTTTTTTTCTGTTAATATATTAATATTTTTTATTTATTTTTTACTCTTTTTGTATGTATTGTCTTATCGCTAATAAATTTCTTTTCTTTCTTTCTTTCTTTCTAATTAAGTTTTCAGATTTTTTTATTCGCTTGGTACCATATTATAATTTTTGGAGTCGTTGTATTCTGACATCAATTTATTATCCTTAATTAATGCAATTCAATAGCAGTCGTTTTCATTACACGCTTTATATTAGCTTCACTTGTATGTTTGTTTGTATGTTTGTTTGTATGTTTGTTTGTATGTTTGTTTGTATGTTTGTTTGTATATTTGTATGTTTGTAACCGACTCCTTTGGACGCTATTTTGACCCACTTTAAACGGTCAGATTCTATTCAAATTTTGCACACCTGTCAAAGACCGATGACAATGCAATAATGCGATTAAATAAAGCGTGTTTTTTAGTTTTTTTAAACTAGGTATTATTTTAACTCCGAATCTATTATTCTGCTAAATGCATTTATGATTTTTAGACCGATTTCTAGATTAACTGCTAACTGATTCTTAGAAAACCCGTAATTTTATCATAATAAATACGTTAAAATTGTTTATGATATTGAAACAGAAATTTTGGTAGAAAAACATCGCAGCTTGTTATTTATTAAACATTTTAAAAACGCTACCGATTAAAATTTCATTTTAAAAATTGAATTAAAAGGTGTTTGCGGTAACGCTTGAATAATTTTGTGGCAAAATATTGCAACTAACGTAAACATCAATATCAGAATTTGGTTACGGCGGGCGCTATCAATAATTAGATTTTACTCGTGTAGTAAACTTAGTTAACTGAGGTGACATGTTATGCTACATGCACAGATCATATCTAATAGATTTCGCGCGCTAAGTAACCAATGCACACCGAACATACCGATGGTCCCTAGGAAAAGTATCGAATTTACAAAGTTGCTTTTTTATTATTACTGTTTTAAACTATCATTAGACGTAAGTTTATGATAGCGTTTAAAAAGTTTTGAAAAAGTCACTCAAGACGTATTTTCGAACAGTATTTTCGACGTACAGCATCGAAAGTTAAGTTTAAATCGCTCTCTTGAAAAGTAACGTTTTTCAATTTCGATACTTTACCTAGGGACCATCGATACATGCCACCGAGTATTTGCTTGGAAACAACACGTATGAGAACTGAGTGTGTGACCAATGTACACTTGGGTGCAATGAAATCGCACCTATGGACATTTTTTCAAAAATATCGATCGAACATTTATGGGACGAATTGAAAAGAAGCGTAAGAGGCCGAAAAATTGCTCCAGCCAACATTCAGGAGCCACAAGAGTTCATCAAACACTTGATAGAGTCGATGGAAAACAGGTGTCGAGCACTAATACAGGCTAGAGGAGGCAACACTTCATAATAATAAACGATTTTTGCTAAGACTATGCTTTTTTTTTAAATTAATCCCCAATTTTTGAACTGTTTGGTTAAGAAAAAATCTTGTAATAAAGATAAAATTGTTGTTGTTCTTTGTTTTCCACAAGGGAGTAGACTTATATGGTATCATTGAATAGGTAATAAACTAACCTTTAACCCTACATTAAAAAAATGTATACTTTTCCTATAAATTTTTTTTTATGATATTTTTGAAAAAATGTCCACTGGTGCGATTTCATTGCACCCAAGTGTAGATGCATTACTACAAATAGGCCACGTAGCGTGTTACCATGCAACGATTTATATTTCAAACTCTAAGGGTGAATACTGAACTCACCTTTATAATTTAACAAGTGAAAAGCCTTGTACTGATATCTAGTTACTATGTTCTGCCATGGTAAATATTATGACACAATGATACGTGTATTATAGCTCCTCTAATATCTACTTAACCAACTGTTATTTCCTATTGTTTTTGCTATAAGTAAAATTACTCTATTAAGGGTATAATCGCGTTCATTTGATATCTTTTTCTATTGACCATTTGAAGTCTTTGCACCACTCCATGATTACGAGTAAGAAAGTACCAATTTATAAAATGTCCTTTGCAATTTCAAATAAATGCGATTAGCGAGAGAGAACATGTACTTGTAATGACGGGCCTTGTGGTAAAGTGGTTCAAATAACAGACTGCCGTTTACGAGGTCTCGGGATCGATTCCCGGTCAGGACAATCATTTTTGTGATGTTAATAATTGTCATACAGATGTTTGTACTGCGTCAGGGTGTTTACTATCTATTATAAGTATGACAAAAGAAAAGTAGTATTATGTATTCTATCCGTATTCTGGTACCCATAACACAAGCATATAAGCTTAGATTGGGACCAGGGGAGGGTATGTGAAATGTCCATGAATAATTATTTATTTATTAAATCTGTGAATTACAATTTATAGGTATCAGACAAAGAAGCGCTTTAGGTTCCTCTCAGATGGAGCAACCATTTAATTTAAATCGTTGGATGCAATTGGAGTAGAGTAAATATTTTTTGTTATGGAGGCTTATGATCATGAGAAACGCTGTTAAATGCGTGGATACTATTTAATACTGAATTTACTGTACCTATATAAATGTGGATAGGTATAACAAGACGGACGTGGTGGCGTATCTATTAGATATGTACTGTGTAAGCGACTTGTTTACGAGATCGCAGGGTCGATCATTGCATAATTATTTGTATGATTTACACAGGACTTCACTGTGTGAGGGTATAATAATTACAAATTTTTAAAAGAAAAGTAGTTAGGTACTAAATACTTATAAGTCTTATATTCACAATCTAGTACCCATATCACAAGCAATGTGCTTAGTTTGGGACTAGAACATTTGAAAACAAAATAAATTCGCGAACATTCTAGAAACTGTGCGTTATAAAATTGTTACTGAATATAACATTGATAACACGGTTAGGGGTGGCAGGCGCACCGAGGAGGTGGGTTTGCCTCCCTCTGGTCCACTTAACAAGTACGGACTCGACACTGCTTTTGATATAAACTTGATATATTTTAGTCTGTATAACGTTGAGGGAGGTACATCAAACTAGTCCGGCCTGGTGGCAATGGGCGGTAAAGAGGACAGGGAGGCACAGATCTTAGCCAGTTCCAGGAATACAGATCAATAGAGCCAGTTGTTGCTATATTCTAATGGAAAATTTCCTCGCCTACGTTATAAATTTGTCTCTCTTTGTTTGGGATAAAGTAAATGTTTGAAGATTTTATACAACACAAATGCGAGAGATATATACCTACGTATCGTCTGATGGAAAATTTATGAAAATCTTAAGGGCATTGCCACTGGTCGCCAGCCCAAGGGTGTGCGGGGCTTTCTTGATACATAGATATTTATATACAGGAGCTTGACGATTTTTGTATACTTTTATGTCTTACAACAAATATTGAAATAATAAGTAACAGTACCTAGGTCTGCTGTTTAATAATATAATTATAATTTTACTTTGCTTCATTTTGATTAAAGTACCTTCGATTCGATTTACGTGCTTAAATTTCATTTTTGAGAATTGTAAGTTGTCAATAACTGATACCGAAAACCTGTATGTGTTTTAGCGGACTTGAGAACTTTTACAATGAGGACTAAGTAATTTTTTCTGTAAATTGCTAATCAGCTTATATTTTTCTCTTTTATTGGTAGTAAAATGTTCAGATAAAAAATACTTAAGAATGATGGCTACCTGCCTACATATTCACAGGTATTACACATAAAATCCTCTTGCTCCAAACTAAGACTAATGGGTATCAGATTACGGATGGAATCCGTTAAATGCAAACACTTCTTATCTTTTGTAAATACATAGATAAGAATCATACGGAAATACATAATAATATAATAGATAGAAAACACTCATCAATAAATGGAATCAACTCTGTGACCTCGTGATCGTCAGTTTCTACTGATACATAATGAGGTCCGTCTAGATAAAACAGTCCTTTGTTTAAAATAGTAAAGGAAAACCTACACCATATCAAAAATTAATGCATGTTTACATTTTGAAATAATCTCTAGTAATATATAAAGACTAAGTACTAACTTCATATTACCTAAACTAATTGGCTTCAAGTAACTTGGCAATTTACTCAACGCGTCAATTTGTAAAGGACAATTTGTATTTTTAGTATGACGATTTTTTCATCACATTAATCTAAGTCCATTTAAAAGCTCTTGTTTCAAGCAGGTCTGTAATATCCATTATTTTTAATGCTTTCAAATATTTTTTACAAGTTGAGAGATTGTTTTTGTCGTTGTTTTTTTAAAGCTTTTACCTACTTGGAATTAAATATAGCTTCATAATGTCATGCCATTTTCCTATTTCAGCGCTTTTTTATGACGTGTTTCTCTCTGGAATCATCGTGAAATATATTTTGCAAGTAAATAACTGATCGATTTGTGCCGGTTAGTTATTATTTCAATAGATAATGTTCGTAGTTTAAGTAACTACCTACATTATCTACTACAAAATATTTAACATTATTAAATGTCATCATGAAAATAAAAATTTGATTATTATTATTTGAAAATGAAGCTGTTTTGAAACCTATTGCAACAGACCGGTTTTTTTAGGATTCGTTTTTTAGGGTTCCGTACCCAAAGGGAAAAAACGGGACCCTATTACTGAGACTTCGCTGTCCGTCCGTCCGTCCGTCCGTCCGTCCGTCTGTCACCAGGCTGTATCTCAAGAACGGTGATAGCTAGACAGTTGAAATTTTCACAGATGATGTATTTCTATTGCCGCTATAACAACAAATACTAAAAATAAAATAAAATAAATATTTAAGGGGGGCTCCCATACAACAAACATGATTTTTTTACCGTTTCTTGCTCGATACTAATAACGTTGCCTTATGTTGCATAGATAATGGTACGGAACCCTTCGTGCGCGAGTCCGACTCGCACTTGACCAATTTTTTTAGTTTTTTAAGACCATTTGACGGTCTTCGTGGTGGAGTGGTTCATGTAACGGACTGCCCATCACGAGGTCGCTGGTGCGATTCCCGCTTTGGACAATCATTTGTGTGATATTTATAAATGTGATACAAATATTTGTAATGCGTCTGGGTGTTTACTATGTATTATAAGTATGTATTTACAAAAAAAAACCATAACACAAGCATATAAGCTTAGCTTGGGACCTGAGGACGTTGTGTGAAAGGTCCATGAATATTTATTATTATTATTTATATTAAACTAGCTGGCCCGACAAACGTTGTTTTGCCATACCAAAAAAGGTTAAAAAAAAAAATTTAAAAAAATTAACTATAAACCTCACGGAGCCCGAGACCTTTCCAACGAATGCAAAACCGTGGAAATCGGTTCGTGCGTTCTGGAGTTATAGCGTCAGGAAGGAAAACCCGACTTATTTTTATATAGTAGATATAAGCTTTGTTATCCGAGGATTTTCAAACTTGGCTGAATAATCGGAAACACAACAAAGTATATACTGTGCCTTCGTTCATTACATTAATGTTATTTTAAAGCAATTTTGTAATGACTGTGCCTGCTTAAGAAGAGCTTAAAATAAATCAGATTCGACGTATTGTTTTACAGCTATTGGATTACATCAACAATATTATTGAAATTCCATTTTAACTCTGTAATATTAAATTTTCAGTACAAGCCGTATAAAATATTTGCAGATGTGAATAAATATATAACTACTCACGTATCCCAGAGCGGAGAATATCAACGATCCATCTTCCAAGATGTCTATATTCTGAGCATTTACTCCGATCCTTCTAATAA
This sequence comes from Orgyia antiqua, assembly GCA_916999025.1. Classification (NCBI taxonomy): domain Eukaryota; kingdom Metazoa; phylum Arthropoda; class Insecta; order Lepidoptera; family Erebidae; genus Orgyia; species Orgyia antiqua. The sequence continues at coordinate 4,592,917 of OU779863.1, read as the reverse complement.
TATCACATGCAATGCCCGCTAACATGCCGGGATTTTTACAAAGTGGTACACCGTTGAATAACAGATCTTGAACACGAAATGTTGCAATTGGTGAATTATACTCGGCGAAAACTCCATTCATTGCCAGGTTCAATATTGATAGCAAATATGAATATGACAGTTCCGCAATTTGGAGAATTACCTGAAATTATAGTAAATTATTTATTACGATGAGCCTCGTGGTTGAGTGGTTTATGTAACGGACTGCCGATCAAGAGGTCGCGGGTTCGATTCCCGCTCGGGACAATCATTTGTGTGATTTTTCTAATTGTCATACAAATGTTTGTACTGCGTCTGGGTGTTTCTATGTATTATAAGTATTTATTTACAAAAGAAAAGTAGTATATGTATTCTATCCGTATTCTGGTACCCATAACACAAGCATATAAGCTTAGCTTGGGACCAGAGGACGTTGTGTGAAATGTCCATGAATATTTATTTATTATTTATTTAAAAATTGTTTAGATGTTCATTTCAAAATGCCATGTAGTAAAAAGTCTTTAAAATAACAACAAACAATCAATCTTGAGTGAGAAGCCGCGATAGCAAATAATGCTTCATACAAAAATATGGATATCGTAGTTTCATCTTCGTCATTGTTTTCTTCGTAGATATTGCTACTAGCTACTAGAGCAACCTTTTTCTTTTTCACAGTGTCCAGGTCTTATGTATCTATTTAGCTATTACTTAACTTTTTCCAAATGTGATTACGAAAAGAAATATGACCATCAAAAACTCGATTTTTACTGTTGTTTTTAGATGAATTTGTAGCGTCCTCACACAAATTTTGTGTAGTTTTTTCAAAACAAAAACGTGGTAGGACAAAGATATACTCTTCATATAGATGAAGAGTATATCTTTGTCCTACCACGTTTTTGTTTTCTTCTTCTTAATTCTATATTATAATTTTCTACTTCTTCTTCTTAAATCTTCATAATTTTAACTCCATATTATAGAATATGGAGTTAAAATTATGAAGATCGGTTTATGTTTCACGAAGAAAACAACGGAGCACGAAACGTATTTTTCAAAGACTGTAGGTAAAATGTACCTGAACTACGTTTGTCACATATTTGTTGTAATTTGGGGATGTAATTAGCTCTTAAATATTCTCGTATTAGAATCAATCTGCGATTGCGATATTGGAAGACTTAATACGTTAGAGAACTGTGTGACCAGAAATACACTACATTTTTAAATGCTTAAGCTTGATAGTCCTTATGGACATTTTCAAACTAAATAAGCCTAGCGGTAGAGTGATATCAGACAAGATTTCATTGATCGGTTTTCATATTCATATTCATTTATTCGATGTAATCATGTTGTTTACAAGGTGTTAAAATATCAGACAGTATCAAACATGAACCCTGTTAGGGCACAGCAACATAACTTATTATTAATTATCTAATATATAAAATTCACGTGTCACAGTGTTAGTTACCGTACTCCTCCGAAACGGCTTCACCGATTCTTCTCAAATTTTACATACATATTCAGTAGGTCTGAGAATCGGCCAACATCTATTTTTCAAACCTTTTTGGTCTTTTTTTAGTATGGCAAAACAACGTTTGCCGGGTCAGCTAGTTTACATATAAAATGAATGATAAATATTACATTTTCTTAAATCTATTACAATTTTACTATCTATATAATTATAACATTATTATTATAACTATTACATACTACATACTATTGTTACATAAACATGTTCTTAATTATATATTTAAACATTTATTACATCTATTTTATCTATTAATACAGCTAATTTAATAAAAAGACCACAGGGTTCTGTTCTCGGACCGCTCCTGTGGGACATCGGGTACGACTGGGTCCTCCGTGGCCGGCTTCCCCCCGGACTGGGCGTAATATGCTACGCCGACGACACTCTTGTCACAGCTCGGGGCGGGACCTTCGAGGAGGCGGCATCCCTGGCCACCTCGGGTACCGCGGAGGTGGTCAGGAAAATCGAGGCGCTGGGGCTTAGGGTAGCCCTGGACAAGTCTGAGGCCGTGCTCTTTCATGGGCCTCGACGCGGTCCACCCGCCGGTGCCTCGATAACGGTGAACGGTTCTGTGGTCGGTATCCGGGCCCACATCAAATATCTGGCCCTGGTACTCGACGGAAGGTGGTGCTTCGACGAGCACTTTCGCCGACTCGCGCCGAAGCTCGTCGGCACGGCGTCCGCCCTCGGTCGTCTTATGCCGAATATGGGTGGACTGAGTCTAACGTGCCGACGACTCTACGCCGGGGTGGTCCGGTCGATGGCGCTGTACGGCGCCCCTGTGTGGGCGGGGTCCCTGGCCGCTCACAACAGGAACCGTCTGTGGCGTCCGCAGAGGGTCGTAGCGGTCAGGGCCATACGCGGCTACCGCACGGTAGGTGTCGAGGCCGCGTGCGCATTGGCCGGAACTCCCCCGTGGGATCTGGAGGTGGAAGTGCTCGCCGACGTTTATCGGCGGGTGTCGACGGCGCGGGCGGGAGGCGCAAATCCCCCGCCGAGCGCGATCACCGCGTGGCGGGACGAAGCCCGCCGCACCACCTTCACACAGTGGAGGGTTCGGCTGGAGACGCCTCGGGCTGGTCTGCGGACCGTAGGGGCGCTTCGGCCGATACTGGAGGAATGGGCGGTGCGGCAGCACGGAGTCCTCACCTTCCGGCTAGTGCAGGTGTTGTCGGGGCACGGCTGCTTCGGCAAATATCTGCACGACGTCGCAAGGAGAGACACGACTCCAGGCTGCCACCACTGCGACTGCAGCGAGGACTCGGCGCAGCACACGCTCGAGTCGTGCCCGGCCTGGGTTGAGCAGCGCCGGGAGCTCGCTGCAGTCATCGGAGAGGACCTGTCGTTGCCGGCCGTTGCGCGAGCGATGGTCGGCGATGACGGGGCCTGGACTGCGGTCGCCGCCGTCGAGAAACGTAAGCGGTACTCGTGGTCCGCCTTGTGAGGGCGGGTGAGGTCGCACGGCGGGTTATTTTAGTGGGTGAGGGCCCCACACTACCCCGCAGTCTCCCTGGACGCGGGGTGTGCGGTCAGGCATTTTTTCCCGCCAAAACAAAAAAAAATGATGATGGCGTAAACATTCAACTAGTACATTTTTTCATAAACATTCAAGTAGATATTCGTATTTGCTTTATCAGGGTAAAATTATATCACTTTATTTTAAACTAGCTGTGCCCACGACTCCGTCCGCGTGAATCGTTTCTTTTTCGATCGACCCAATCAATTTTTGATTCTTTTTTTAGCCGCTAGATGACGCTGCAAGTAACTAAATTGAGAAATTTCGTATTATGTAAATATCTATTGATTGAGTGGACCGATTGCGATGAAACAAAGACTAAGTAATACCTTGAGTTGTGTACAATTTTTACGTATAACATTTACATTTATAACATATAATTTATGATGCGTGCACAGACAAACATCTAAACAGACAAACAGACAAAAGTTTCAAAAATGCTGGAAATGGGTTCTGTTGGTTGTCCTATAACCTAAAATATATTCAATGTACAAAAATTTTTTTTCTAAAGATAAATTATATAACTTTATTTGAAATTTCAAGTAGGTATTGCAAAATTTTTAAAGTTGTAAAATGTAAATATTGTAAAATGATAAAATACAATCATTTGTTTTTCTAATTAGCTTTTCCTACGATATGGAATTACATATAGACTAGGACCCCGGCTAGGGGTAGTTGGCGCGCAACGGCTCGCGCCCTTAACTGGAGAGGAGGCTCGTCGTTACGCGACGGGTTGGGAGACCTGAAAAACCTGACAAACATCCCCGAATCAAATCCTATTGTCGATCCGTCTGTCTAGCTTGCTATGGGGATTCAATTACAAGATGCGTACAGATGCGAGCTGTGTCCAAAGAAAATAACAAAATTACGTCGAAAAAGGAACCTTCCTGTACAAATTAACTAGAATGAATAGTTTCGAAATTGACTTGCTTTTTTGTAAAAATATTTTAATTGCTCAAAACTTAGGATTGATGATTGTTGGGGAAGAATAGTCCTAGAGTGGTGACCTCGTCCCGGACGACGCAGCGTTGGGCGGCCCACGAAAAGGTGGAGCGGCAATATCATCAAGGTCGTGGGGAGTCATTGGATGCAAGTGGCACAAGACCACGCGTTGTGGCGTTTTAGAGGAGAGGCCTATGTCCAGCAGCGGACGGAGAGAGGCTGATGGACGATGAAATGATTCCCAAAACTTGTACTCGTAGGTACACTTTTTATTATAAGTGTAGGTACCGTTAAAATACCTACATCAAAATGAACAATACTACAATACTGCTATCCTCTTACAGCTAAGAAATCAAATTACCGTATTTACCCCTTGGTCTAAGACATTTCTATTGGATAGAAAATGAAAATAGCATTTATTGCGCTCTAACATTTTACTTTGGGATATATTACACTCTGTAGTCTTAAGCTAAAAAGTTTACATATTATGACTGAATAATAATTAAAATAGCTATTAACCTAGCCCAAAGATTACAGTTACAGTAGTAGCAAATACATCAGTAGATTGGATTTTTGTTAGCCTAGTATCTATAGTAGTAGCAAAACTGCGACAAATTGTAGTAGGTTTATGATTCTTGGCATTAAGAGCTATTAAATAAATAAATCAATAAATATTGATTTATTACACAGATATAATCCTCTGTGAGAGACGGAAAACTCGAAAATAAGCCCAGTGACAACACGCCTGTTAAGCGCGGCACAGTAGACTATAATCCCTTCGAAAGTGAAGGAGGCCCGTTCCCAGCAGTGGGACGTAAATGGACCGGAGAGAGAAATAATTAAGTATGTTTAGGGTTCTAAAACAATGCTCTAAAAATTGTCAGTCCACCAAAAAGTGAGTGAAATAGCAATGAAAATTTTTAAATTTTTAGGGTTCCGTACCCAAAGGGTAAAAACGGGACCCTATTACTGAGACTTCGCTGTCCGTCCGTCCGTCCGTCCGTCCGTCCGTCCGTCCGTCCGTCCGTCCGTCTGTCACCAGGCTGTATCTCAAGAACGGTGATAGCTAGAGAGTTGAAATTTTCACAGATGATGTATTTCTATTGCCGCTATAACAACAAATACTAAAAATAAAATAAAATAAATATTTAAGGGGGGCTCCCATACAACAAACATGATTTTTTTACCGTTTCTTGCTCGATACTAATAACGTTGCCTTAAGTTGCATAGATATTGGTACGGAAGCCTTCGTGCGCGAGTTCGACTCGCACTTGACCAATTTTTTTTTCTGTCGACGTACTAAAATATAATATGGGTTCTACCATCAACAAAGTAAAATGTCTTCAATAAAAGTGACCGCCCTGCCTCAACTAATTAAAACAGCAACTTGTCGTAGGTACTATGAATCCGCTTTTTATAATATTTTCCGTGTCTATAAGTAAGTAGGTACTTACATAATTATATTTATTGTTAACAAGGGCACGAGTTATAAAACGTGCTCTATCCTTCTTAAATGTTTTTTATTGAAGACGCACAAGTTGTTGTGAGGTAGGTTAAGTTTCGTGTTTCCTATACTTTCAATGGCCGTTACTCAATCTAACTAAGCAAAATACGAAAACATAGTCGGTGCGATTCAGTCTCGATTTTTGATTAGGCCAATGTGGCTATTATTTAGTTCAGAAAAGAAAAAACATTCAACATCATGTTATAATAATCAATTGTTCTCTTAAATTAATTATTATTTTAGTACATAAGCCTTACACGACACCTATTCATTATGGTAAATACAACCTTTAGAGAAATAGGTTATTAAGTAAGTACAAATAATACTCAATCAAATAAAATATATTATATTGCTCTTACAAAGTTGTTAGGTCATGCGTGGGTGGTAGGCGAGGGAGGCAGCCTGCCCTCCTCTCAGCGCTGGGAAAGGTTTCCTTGGAAACGTGTATTTATAGAACTAGGAAATCGCTGGGGTGTTAATATCTGAAAACGTGTACTTGTTGTCTCCATGTTTTTCACAATGATGGAGGATTGATATTGACAAATAAATCGTAAATAAAACAGAAGACTATACATTGGTCTCGTGAAATAACAACAAAGACTTAACTACTTTCATAGATATGGCATTAAATCCGCCTAGAGATAGAGAGATAATAAGAAAATACATGAAGAAGAAACAAATAATTTTGCTAACGAGTATGGTTATTATTTCATAAGGTTACTTTTATCATAAACATATTGTAGGCAAGGTTACGTTTTGTGAATCTTCTTACCCGATGTAAATAACATGTTAGACTTCGAATTTTTATAGGAGTTGCGAATTTCAAGTGCACTTAAATATTTCAAGTTTAGAAAAAACCAACACATTTGGAAAACATAATATTGTAATCAATCAGAAATTATAAAACAAAATTACTTGTAGATACGCAAGAATTTACGCAAGTTTGCATTTAAGACGGTACGATACCAAATTATGCTCCATACAAAAGTATGGGTATCGTACTTCCGTTTTTTCTTCGCGAAAGTTAAACCGATTTTAATAGTTTTTTCGTTATATTATAGATAAAGAGTATATCTATGCTATAATCACTTTCTTTTTTTCAAAACATAATAACTAAAAGAAATATGACGATCCGAAAAACCCACTTTCGGTTTTCTTTAGATAAAGTTGCAGCGTCTATCACACAAATTTGGTAAAGTTTTACCACAAAAGAAAGTGATAGAAGCATAGATATAATCTTTATCTTTATCTCTTTATATTGAATGATGATGATTTGAATGATTATTCAAGTAAAGAGACAAGTCAAAATCGGACCGTGTTTAGTAAACTTGTCTCTTTACTTGCTCTACAATACGTTACTAACGGACAAAATTTCTTATTAGGGCGGTATAGTGGCAAAGCGACCAATACCGTTAGTTAAAAAAAAAATCATTTGTTATTGAAACATGTAGATAATACAGATAATCGAGGATAATCTATCCGTAATCGTAGATTTGCTATGGAAAACGGCCACAAATTAGTGTTTAACGTAGCTGCCTAAACTACCAGGATGGCCAAGTCAAAGCTTTGAAAGTTGTGTGCATTATAAAACTACTTTGAAGATTTAACTCCTATAGAGGCGAAAGTGGGGGTTAAAATACTAGTCTATTATATTACTATTTACAGTTAAATTGGTGTTCCGGCGGTTAAAGCCTGAGGTGAAAGATTTGGCTTTACTTATTATAAAACAAAGTACTTTCCTTTGTGATCCCTATTTGAGAATCTTCAAAACTTCACAACGGATATTAATGCAGTTTTATTAATGTTTAAGAGGAAGGTTTCTAATGGTTTTATTTATAATGACTTATCGGACGTTTAAACGGAGATTTTATCGGAGAGATAATAAACGTTTTAGCGTAAAAAGACTATTATGAATAACAATTTTAGTCAATTTTCGCGAATCGATTTTAGCGAATTTTTAAACCTCCGATAAGTCATTATGAATAAGATCATAAGTAAATTTGTAAAGTTTGGTTCCAAAATTCCACGCATACGAACTGTACGAAGTCGTGTACAACTGGTAGTTATAAAAAGCAGTATTGTGGTATAAAAAGCAGTAATGTTTTTCTGTGTATTTTTCTGGAATAAATTGATGGCAACGTTATAAACGAAAAATAAATAAAAACATCAAACGGAAACACTATAAAATTCATCAAAAGAGGATTTATTTAAACAAACACAGATATTCAGATAAATGTGAATAGTACTAGGTAAATACAGCGGCAATGCCCGGGCAGAGCTGAGCTTTAAAGGTGGTGGTGTATGGTGAAATGTGGGGAGCTAACCGGGTTAGGGAGACGGGTGTACCGCGGTGTGCTGTAGCGGGCGGGCTTTGGCTACTAACAGGCATAGTACAGTCGGGATCATGGTGTAACCATTTTTAAAACAATGTTCCTTTTGCTGCACTACTTTATACCTACAAAATAAGATAATATAGTTATTTCGTAGATATATACACAGTATATTATTAGCTCAAGCCCGAGATTTCACTCGTATTTCAACTTATAGGTTCTGCCTTGAGTTTTAGCGTGATTTTATATTGTCAATGTGTTAGGTATTCATAGGTGTATCAGAATACATTTTCTTATACATTTTCGCATTTACCAGTTATATTATTAACGCGAAAATTTAAAAAACAAAGAAAATAAATGTTTACGTGTTTCGTGACCAGGACTGTACATGCAAATACAACATCAAATACGATAAATATTTCGATGTGTATTTCTATTACTAATTTTATCAGGAACCATATTGGAATAGCAGTAGTGTGAGTACCAACATCAACACACATTAACACGCTTGTGTTTTGGATTTTGAAAGAGTAAGCAATGCCGTATAATTCAGACTATTGTAATATAAAATACTAAATATGTAATTAACATTTTTTACTAAGTTGGTGCTAACTGCTACCAGTTAGGTTATAGGATAGTCTATTTAAATAAAAATACATCGTCATATCATAATATATCTCTCTCCATCCAATTACCGTCTCATTGTCGGGCTCCAGGCTTCTCCATATAAGGAGGGATTATGGTCTACTGTGCTGCGCAGACCAGGCGTTTTGAAACATACTTATATGTATGCGCAAAACTTCAGACCAAATACACCAAATTCCGTAATGCTCCATTACGTTGATTACAGTACAGGTTTTGTATAAAGGAAAATTAAAAGAAATGTAAATCTTTTTCCAAAAAATCATATACCTAACAGATCAGCTAGTTATAAGTATAAGCTATCGATCTCTTAATTATTGATTAATTTATATTGGTAATGATTATTTTGTTTAGATAATGTTATAGTAAGATTAGGCCGGGCATCACAACATGCAATGTATCTATTTGAAAATGATTCCATTGGCAGTTACAAATAACTTGTTTCAAAGCCTTTAAAATGGTGGCAAATACCGGAAAAATAATGGATATACTGATCTATATAAAACTCGTACACAAAATCCAATCCTATATGTTAAATTCAATTTTTATATTCATAATAACATAACATGGCCGCTGTGTGTGAATAGTGGCGCTATTGCACAAACACAGTACAATCGTAAAATAGCTTTTTCGATTATTCCACGATTTAAATTCTGTTTCAACGTGAAAAATTCCAAATGAAAAAGTTGTTACAGACTTGCCTGGGACATATTCCTGTGAGGAAATTTTCAGGGTTTAATTAAATCCCTGTACATTCAAAGCACACGTTGAAAGTAGATTTTTGCTTTGGCTTGAAACTGAAGCGAATAAATTCTTTCTGTTTTATATGGCGTTTATAGTAGTTTGTCCATTTAGATACGTCAATTTATTTCTCTTTTGTATAGTGCTTGTTTATTATACACTAGCTGCTGCCCGTAACTTCGTACGCGTCGAATTTGGAATATATTAAAACTTTCATAAATTTTATTAAAAAGCCATCCTCTTTAATCATTCTATGTGTTGAATAAACCGCGTCAAAATCCATTGCGTAGTTTTGAAGATATAAGCTCACATAAGGATATAGGTACATACAAAAATAAAAACTTTGTTTTATAAGAAATAACGTTAAAGAAGTTAAATAGGTAGCAACTAACGGCCGTGTTCAATAACCAATCTACGATTGCGGATAGATTGGTATCCTTATTTATAGGTAAGATATTTCTATCGCTTATTACCTATTATGAGAGTAAAAAGAAGTTTAGATTAGTCTAACTTTGACAGCAAGGATTGAGGATAGATAAGTATTGAAAACGGCCGTAAGTAACAGTAAATAGCAGTAAGAGCTAAATGATATTTAAAGTCGAATCCGTCTACAGGAAGATCTAAAAAAAGACGGATGGACTGTGTGAATAAAAATATATGGAAGAAAGAGGAGCTAACACAAATATAACGTCTGACAAAAGACTATTTAAGAAAAAGCATGTTGCGCCGTTCACAAATAATGGGGTAAGGGCAAAAGAGTAATAAATGCTCGATGCTGCTGATTTTGCTAGAGAAAAAGTTAAAGCCCAGCAGCGAAAAATTCAGTATCAATGAATTAGATAAGTACTTGATTTCTAACCGATATCAATTTTCTAAAGGACGATTAGTTAAAAACCTTGAAGTTCTTTTTTTGAATGTTGATTTTAGAAAAATGCCTGGTACGATTTGGATTTTTTATGTGTTTGTAAGGATACCTGGAGGACCTACATACTTCTAGAGTAGATCACTTTAGAAGTATGTAGGTCCTATTAGAACTTGTTATTAACAACGTGACTATCCTCACTAATGTTATAACTGCGATACTTTGTCCGTCTGTCACTTTTTAAGGCCACAATTAGAGATCCGATTGAAATGTATACAGTATAGTACACAAACATTCAAAAGCCTGAAAACGGAAATGCGCTACGTAATGCTAGATGGTGCGATGACGTTCAAAATGGAGGACAAGTAACTTTAGCCCAGCTAAATCTAACTTCAAAGAAAAATGACGTTTCATAATAGCCTGTATCATAGATACACATATATACATTTTCAGGCACACATACATATGTAAGTGGCTTCAAGCCGGCTGACTGATGTAGCCATAGACACTATATCAGGTATATCTATACGCTACCTTCGTTATAATATAAAAAATGATCCCAGACTTCACGCGTCTGAAGTAATAAGCGTCAGCAAATAAATATAAACGTGTTGTTATTTGTTTCAGCGGCTATTGAGGAAATGCATTTCAATGACCAAGTGTTGAATGGAATAAGTGATCCGCTCCAAGGATAAGTGTTGCATATAATTGCATAAAGTATATGATTGTCTTGTCGGTACTACATGACAGACTGCTTGACTACCCGTTTCCGATGAGTGATTGTGATTACAATTATTCAATAACACACAAGATTCATGTTGAATATTTTACATTGTTATTAGGGGATATTTACATTGTAAGAATATTAAACAAGGGCAGCTAGCAATTGACTGATAGCAATTCTGTAATATTAGAATGACGCAGTAGGAAAATTTTAACACTAGAGATTTGAAATTTTCCTTCATGCTGATTGTTCAATCAACCAATTCTCAGGTCCCATTTGAAAATCAGCGATAGGTCTTTGTGACCTAACATTTGCGGAAGTAAACTAATTTTTTGTTGTGACACGATATATTTATAGTCCTACTAGCTGACCCGGCAAACGTGGTTTTGCCATACTAAAAAAAAAGTTTTAAAAATAGATGTTGGCCGATTCTCAGACCTACTGAATATGTATGCAAAATTTGAGAAGAATCGTTCAAGCCGTTTCGGAGGAGTACGGTAACTAACACTGTGACACGGAAATTTTATATATTAGAAGACTAGCTGACCCGGCAAACGTTGTTTTGCCATACTAAAAAAAAAAGATTTGAAAAACTGATGTTGGCCGATTCTCAGACCCACTGAATATGCATGCAAAATTTCATAAAAATCGGTCAAGCCGTTTCGGAGGAGTACGGTAACTAACAATGTGACACGTGAATTTTTATATAAGACTAGCTGACCCGGCAAACGTTGTTTTGCCATACAAAAAAAAACCAAAAAGGTTTGAAAAATAGATGTTGGCCGATTCTCAGACCTACTGAATATGTATGTAAAATTTGAGAAGAATCGGTCTAGCCGTTTCGGAGGAGTACGGTAACTAACACTGTGACACGTGAATTTTATATATTAGAAGATATTCATAGCTAGCTGTTGGCCGCAATTTCGCGTAGAAATTAGAAACTAAAACTTAACAAATTATATAAAAAAGCCATCCTATTGAACCATTCTATTTAATAAAAAAATCGCAATAGTTAACCTTATAGTGTTATTATTATAATAAATATCAAGCAGTAGCTTTATTTTCATTATGTTTAGAATTTGCTAATTGTAACTCAGACAAAGAGAAGAAACCCCTTCTGATTTGTCGGCGGCTATTAGAGGTTCAATGATTGTGACATACAATATTACGCTACTGTATACCTACACTACATGTGGGTTTTAAGTGAAAACCGTTATATGAATACTTATTTAAAATATAGTGATAAAGACACTTAATTAAGTAGGATCTTCTATTTTAATTAATTTTTTCAGATAACGCTTTGTCTAATTTGTAACCATATAATATTAAATAAGTCATGTTTTCTGTCCCTATGTAAGCTCAAGTCATTGAAACTACGCAGTAGATCTTGATGCGCCTTTTTACAGATAGAGTGGTTCAGGAGGAAGGTGTTTTTGTATAATTTGCTATAGTTTTGTTTTCAAATTTTACGCATACGAAGTGCCGGCAATAGCTAGCTATGTATAAAATGCTCTCTATACTAGTACTAGCTGTCCCGGCAAACGTTGTTTTGCCATATAATATTGCATAAAAATCAACAACAAAAAATTTCATCAAAATCGGTCCAGCCAATTGTGAATCTAAACCATCCTCAAACAAACCCCCTTGAATACACACAACAAATTTCATAAAAATCGGTCCAGCCGTTTAGGAGGAGTTCAATTTTTACAAACACGCGTACAGAAGATTTATATATGTGTATTATTGTTTAAACTAGTATTAAAAAGCTGAAGAGTTAGTTTTTTGATTGTTTGAACGCGCAAATCTCAGGAACCCCTAGTCCGTTTTGAAAAATTCTTTCAGTGTTCGATAGTACATTTATCAAGGAAGGCTATACGTGATTAAACATCGCGCTACCAATAGGAGCAAAGCAGTAGTAAAAAATATTGTAGGTATAAACGGGGAAAACTTTTCTTAATTCCACGCGTACGGTGTCGCGGGCAACAGCTAGTATGCAATAAGAAAATATGTACATGATAATGAACACTCGTTTAGAGTTCTACGCAAGCATCTAATAACACGCGTAGCCTCTGTATAACATTGGCTACGTTTGAGCAACCGCACCTTTTAATACTTTGCTTTCAAAAACTAAAAAACAGGCTCGAAAATCTTCAATATTTTTTTAAAATTATTGCATTGTTGTCATCTGCACTTAATATGTGAGCTGAATTTCAGTTCAATTCGCCTACTACAAGTGGGTGAAAATCTAATATTCCGATACACAGATTAATACATTGATAGATACGTACTAAATTAATAAAAGCATGGTAAAATAAATTGTAATACAGTTTAAGAAATAGGCTCCGAAAAAATTATATTAATATTCCAAAAGAAGGAAAGTAAAGGTTAAAAATTTTCAGCTCTCTAGCTATCCACGTCTCAAAGATGCAGCCTGGTGACAGATGAATATAAAGAATGACAGCGAAGTAAGTTATCACCAAGAAGTGGGACTTGTAAAATTAAGTAAAAGTAACAAGTCAATTGCAAAAGATTAATGGTCTTATTCATAATGACTTATTGGAGGTTTAAAAGTTCGCTAAAATTGTCAAAACTTGTTATTCATCATAGTCTTTTTACAATAAAACGTTTTTATTCGTTTAAACCTCCGATAAGTCATTATGAATAAGGCCATAATAAATTAATGGTAATATTTTGTTAAAGTTTGTTTTTCAACACCTACCTACAGCTATATAACGTTTTTTACAATTATTCAAAATAACTAATTCAGTAGATTAGACGTATATATATATATATGTGCATACCTACATAGTTTACATTTATTTCTATCACGTAAATAGCGCTGTAATATTCGAGACATTAATAACATGTTTCCTGTAATTATGACACGAAAAACGGTTTAGGGACAAGCATCGATAGGAAATTGGTAACTGGCGAATCATATGAGTTTTGGCTACCAATACTGGCAGGATACGAGAGTATAGATATGTATAACATTATGTGCAACATAACATACATAACATAACAAGAATAATATACATATATTGTTACAATTTAAATTATCTTCTTTACTTATATAAACTAATATCTAATATATAAAATTCCCGTGTCACAGTGTTAGTTACCGTACTCCTCCGAAACGGCTCGACCGATTTTCCTGAAATTTTGTGTACATATCCTCTAGGTCTGAGAATCAGCCAACATCTATTTTTCAAACCATTTTTTTTTTAGTATGGCAAAACAACGTTTGCCGGGTCAGCTAGTCAAGAATCTAGTCAAGAATCTAGTCATTGAGTAATTCCTCTCTGTTCTATTGGTTATATAGGTATATGTATTATATTATGTATGTAGTTTATGTATTATTACTAAGTATGTTTATATTATCGGTATATGTATGTATATATTATATTTATTTATTATAGTTTAAGTATTTAATGTTATTAGTGTAATTTAAAAACTATTTTCACCTTTTCAGTGTTAAAGTAGCACCTGCCTCTTATTATCTCTGCACCACTGATGGTTGGCTGGTAGAGAATGCCATTGGCATTAACTCCGCCATTGTACACTATTTTGTATGTGCAAAAAGTTTGAAATAAATAAAATTAAATAATAATATTATAAGGCTGAAGAGTTTTTTTGTTTGTTTGAACGCGCTAATCTCAAGAACCTCTGGTCCGATTTAAAAATTCTTTCGGTGTTGGATAGTCCATTTAGCGAGGAAGGCTATAGGCTATATAACATCACGCTGCGACTAATCGGATAGAAGCAGTAGTGAAAAATGTTACAAAAACGGGAAACAATTTCTAAATTATACGTTCCGGGTAACAGCTAGTTATTAGTAGATAAAGTGGTTCAAGACGACGGCTTTTTTTGTATAATTTGTTAAGGTTTCCCACGCGTATGAATTTGCTAGCAGCTAGTTACTAATATAACTAATATTTGATTGTTTCTACAGCAAGATTTGATTCTTTGTTTCTTTGCCTGTAACTAGTAAGCTTCGAAAATTAGTACTGAACTTATTTATAACTTCTTTTCCATCGGGAAGTTACACTATCTCGGGTGAATATTGGCTATTTTTTATTTACATGCGTCATTAATAATTTGCCGAGAGTTAGTTACTTTTGCTAGCTTCATAAATTGTATTTAGAATAAACATTAAATAGTTTATATCTACTCCCTACACGCCGCCAAGGATAGACACAGATGGCGAAACATAGTGTTGGCAAGGATCTTGCAGAAGGGTGGTCACGACCCTCAACCTTGAGGAACACGATGCAAGGAGGAGGAGTTTATATCTAAATACATTTCTTTGTCAGTCCCAGTTCTATAAAATGCAAAATGTTTTTCCTGGGAAGCCTGAGTTTTTTGCTAATAGGGCCTCGTTATAGAGCTGAAAGCTTTTAGAACATTTAGTATTATACAACTGTAGCATCTTTAATTATATTGCACTACTTCAGTGTTTAATTTAATTGCTATTTCTTTGTACATAATTTTAAGTTATATAAATCGTTATTCTTCAGTTAAAGTTCAGTTCAGTTCAGTTAAAGTTCAGTTAAAGTTCAGTTAAAAGTTCCGAATTTTGCTGTCGAGAATTCATACCATTTTCAATTTTATCTCTACCTGTAGTTCCATTAATGCTGATATAATGATTTTAGCAGTATATCACCATTAACCAAACCACAGGTATACTACACTATACACATAGCAACTAACGGTCTTATTCATTATGACTTATCAGAGGTTTAAAAGTTCGCTAAAATCGGTTCGCGAAAATTGTCAAAAATTGTTCTTCATAATAGTCTTTTTACGCTAAAACGTTTATTATCTCAGCGATAAAATCTCCGTTTAAACCTCCGATAAGTGAATATGATGAATAAGACCATAATATTATAAATGCGAAAGTTTGTTATATGAATAGATTACTATGGATGGATGTATGACTAGATGTGGAGGTATCTGTTGCTGTTATCACTAAAAAATACAAACTGTTATATAGATATTAGATCTTAAGTTTATTTAGTTAAGAATAGTTGTTATTTGTAAGCATTGTCAACACCCCATTTTACCCCAGACTGTTGTAAATGTAAGGGATATTTTTTTGCAAATAACATCCTCGGTGAGAGACGGAAAATGCTAAACGGTAGGTACTCAACAGTGGTATATCATCACACTAAAGCCAAGGATCAGGGTAGTGGCTATAAAACGAGGATAATACAATGGGTTAGACTAGCTCAGTCTTATAATGGTTTCAAATCGAAGAAAGCTACAATAACGGTTTTCGGTTTTCTTTAGATAAAGTTGCAACGACTATCACACATTTTCAAAAAAGAAAGTGATAGAAGCATAGATATTCTCTTCATCTATAATATAGCGTAAAAACAATTAAAATCAGTTTAACTTTCGCAAAGAAAAAAAGGTACTACAATGCCATAAGCATAATTTAAGCATGGAGCATAATTTGGTATCGTGCCCTCTTAACGTTGCAAATGGCAACAACATTCTACCTGTTGCCAGATTTAATGGCGTCGCAATAACGATAACAATCTTCCAATTTGCTTGCTTTTAGCTGAAATATATTTAACAAATGACAGTTATACTTACCTATACTTACTTATTATAAAACAAAGTCATTATTTTTGTATGTATGTCTTTATGTGACCTTATAAATCTTGTAAACTACGCAACGGATTTTAGTGTGAGCATTTATGTTTATTCTGTTAAGGTTTGGTTTCTAAATTTCACGCGTACGAAGTTGCGGGCAACAGTTATTTCTTATAATAAACTAGAAATGTAAAAATGACGGTGTTCACGAGGTGGCGGGTTCGATTCCCGTAGAGAACAATGATTTGTGTAATGTGTATGTCTGTCACATAGTGTCTGGTTGTTTTTTACCTTTTATATGTAGAAAACATGTAGAAAGTGTGTATTTTTTTCTCTCTCTCTCCACTCAATTACGTCCCACTGTTGGGCACGGGCTCCCTTCACTTTAGGGAGGATTATGGTCTACTGTGCCGCGCTGCCCAGACGTAATGGCACAAGGTTTATTTACTAGTTTTCCGTCTCTCACAGAGGGTGTTATTTGTCCCTTAGCTACCTTTTACAGCACTCTGGGAAGGAAGAGGGCTGGTGACGGTGGCTATAGAATATAAGGCTGCGGCCAATAGGAGCGAAGCTTCAGAGAGATGGTTGCAAAAACAAGGAACATTTTCAATATTCCACGGAAAGTCGCGGGCAACAGCTAGTCTCTGAATAAAATATTAGTGCTACTCATAATATAAGGGTCAATTTCCCGACAGCATTTTTTTTCGGCGTGAATGAAATCGGTAGTTTGGGACTTTACAGTTCTCATATTTCTTTTTAGATAAAGGAAGTCATTACCTACATGAGGCATTAAGTATTTTCTAATTATAATTGCAGCTACTTAGTTAAAATAAATTTTGAATGCCAAATTTCATCATCACGGTGGCTGTCCTGAACACACTTAGGTATCAATGAATTTTCCCTCGTACAACGAATACTATTTGTTATTTAGGCATATGGCTATTTTTATTAAATTGATGGATATTGGTAGCATTGCCACAACGCAGGTTTATCAAATTATCTACGTAGATTAATAGCTGGTAAGTACAAATGTACTTGTCCTAGAAAATCCTTTAATTTCGGTGACCAAAATTTCATCGAAGATATTTTTGCCTAGGATAACACTAAACCTCTCCCCCTCGCGCTTAAAACTTGCGAAGAAATGCCGCCTAATGTTTGTGTAGAAGAGACGTGCGCTGCGTGTTCCCGCCAAATACGTGTATCATATCGGTGACATGCGGCAAATTTCTGTTAAATTCAGTGTAGAGGGATAACGTTTCTTATAAAGTGCAGTGAATGTATTTAAGTATTTGTTGATAACGCTAACTGTAGTACTTTTATTTGTAGAGTACATAATACATTCTGTAATAATTATTTTCTTATAATTTTAATTTTTGTGCTTAACCGAAATGGTAAAAATCTCACCGAAATGAACAAAAAATTTATTTCGGTGGACGCTATGAATTTCAATGTGAATTTGTTTAATTTCGGTGATGTATGTTATCATAATTCGGTGGCCAAATGTTTCAACTCGGTAAGATTTTTAGGTTTGGATTATCTTCTTAATCATTGTATTTCTAAGAAGATAGTTTATTTCTGAGATATCATCAATATTATACGTACGTGACATAATACAATCTATTTATATGGCCTAGTTTATTAATTTCAGTGGACTAGCTATTTCATTTCAGTAGCTAATTTATTAATTTCTGTGGATTTGAGTTTAATTTCAGTAGCATAAATAAAGGTTCAAAGTTTTCCTAAGTTTATTAAGATATTTTGAGGGCCTTCATAACTTACAATAGCAATACCAAGAAGTACACTAACACACTGTTTAAATTTTGTTAAACTTAATAATGAGAAATTCAACCGAAATGAAACAAAAATACGGTCTTGTTGAAATTCACCCATAAACTGAATGAACACATTTCTAAGGATGCTACTTCTGAAAGTAACAGAGTAGAAAAATTGTTATGATTGTATTGCCAATTTCTTGAAATTTTAATATTGGAAAGGTTTCTTATAGCAAACTCGCTAAAAGAACTTCATTAGTAATTTTCTGCTATTGAAGCAGAAAATTTACCCAAAGAACGTATTTCTTAGAATTTGTTGTTCATAAAATAAATATCTGTACGCGTTTCAGGAATTTCCCCAAAGGCTTTGAGCCACGGGTCACCTTTAATAGATATTGCATCATATGATTTTAGCTAACGACTAAACGCACCAACATCGATGGAGGAGGGCAACGATGGAGGATAGTTACTGGGTAAAGAATAGTGCATTTTTATTTGTCGTAGCAAAACCGCACGACGCGTTCGCATGCATTAACAAAGCGAGAATTATACGTTCAGTGTGCGTCAATCGCCTTGCGTGCGGAATCTATTGGGAATGATCTATGCTCTGAGCGCAATAACTAGGGAGACGGGATAATTAAACTAAACCTATTTATATGAGAAATATTTAGTATTATTGCCTTGTATTTTACTAGTAAACAACCACGGCTTTACTCTCTCTCTCCAGCCCATTTATGTCCTACTGTTGGGTTCGGGCCTCCTCCACTTTGTGAGGGATTATGGTCTACTGCTGCCGCGCTGACCAGGCTGACCTGGCGCAGGGTTTATTTTCGAGATTTCCGTCTTTCACAGAGGAAGTTATATGAAACGAATTGGCGTTTACGAGAACGCGGATTTGATGGCACAGGGCAATAATTATTTGTATGATCTACTTATTATAATGTACCTATTTAGCAAATATCAGTCAAGTACCTACGAGTTGGACTCGTACACAAAAGGTACACCTTATTATCGTCACATACACCAACCGCAAATAACGGGATAAGGGCAAGAGAATGATGATGATGAGTACCTATTTGTTGTTACAGCATCAAGTAATGAAAATTTCGGTTTGTTTACATATAGCTACCTACCTATCGATTCCCTATACAAATCAAATTTTCATTTTCAGCTCTCTAGCTATCACCGTTCCAGAGATACAGTCTGGTGACAGGCGGGCTTCGAAGTCTCAGTAATAGGGTTCAATTTTATCACAAGCAAATAAGTTTAGCATAGGACGTTGTGCGAATTATGTTTTATTTTCATTTTCGTTTCTCCGTAATTAAAAGTTTCTCTCTATCTCCAGCAAATTCACGTCCCACTGTTGAGCACAGGCCTCCTCCACTGTGGGAGGGACTATGGTCCACTGTGCCGCGCTAACCAGGCGTGTTGTCACACAGTTTATTTTCGAGGTTACGTCTCTGACAGAGGATATTATCAGTGTAATATCCCTTAGCTGGTTTTTACAGCACCCTGGGAAAGAATGGGGTGGTGGTGCACTTGTATTCTTAATCCCTCACCACACGCCCGAATTCAAAGTTTAAGTATATGAAAATAAAAGTGTCCTTTTCGTACCGTCTTAAGCTAAACACAAAGATTAAGTGCACCAGATGGAACTGCGTAGCAATTTGTTATAGAGTGTTTTCAAATAGGTACTTTCCATTGTATTAGATTAGACACTAAACTTGTGTGCACAATAAACTAAGTGATTGATGACTTATAAAGGGTCCTCTTGGTAATGGATTAAAAACATTACACCATTTTATTACGGCATTATGCCATTGAAATGTTATGCGACCGTGACTTACATTACATATATAACTATTACTAACTATCGCCCGCAACTTCGTTTGTGTGGAATTTAAAATACAAAAAAGTCAGCTCTCTAAAACACTTTATCTATTAAAAAAGACCGCATCAAAATCCATTGCGTAGTCTTAAAGATTTAAGCTCACATAAGAACATACACACTAAAATATCGACTTATACGATATAAAGATATAACAATATTCGCGTTATAATAATCGCTTTTTTAAATACGTTGTTCTGGTGAAATAAAATCTAATAATAAATATTCATGGACATTTCACACAACGTCCTCTGGTCCCAAGCTAAGCTTATATGCTTGTGTTATGGGTACCAGAATACGGACAGAACACATATACTACTTCTCTTTTGTAAATACATACATAAAATACATAGAAACATCCAGACGCAGTACAAACATTTGTATGACAATTAGAAAAATCACACATATGATTGTCCCGAGCGGGAATCGAACACGCGACCTCTTGATCGGCAGTCCGTTACATAAACCACTCAACCACGAGGCTCTACCAGTGCCAACACGACGAGGCTCTTTGGTCTACCATGCCGCGATGACCAAGCGTATTGGCATTGGGTTTAATTTTGAGTTTTCTGTCGCTCGCATCTGATATTTACTACTAATAATATCCCACAGCTTTTATTTAATGTAGCCGTGAGTACGTGGTATAATAATTATAATATCTTAGCTATGTATGGGCCATTATAATATCTTAGCAATCCTGAATTCTTACAGTACATCATAAAGTAGGTATGGACAAGTAGTTTTATTTGTATCTCAAAAACCTTGGGTGGGCTCAGACAACTTTCCACTCACGACCACCCTAGCCACCCTTCTTACGCCTACGTCGGTAATAGACGTCAAACATTACTGAAATAGTAATCTCGAAGTTCAATCGTCATAAAATATTAAGAATTAATGATGATATGAAGATGTCTGTATTTCTATTGGATAAATATATATAAGTATAATTATACCAATACTAAATAAATAATAAATAATAATATATAATTATACCTACTAAACGGAGGCTTGGCCAACTTGATTAGACCGAATTATTTTTAGTACCTATCTACTTATTTTTTTGGCCATTCCTGGTCTTATTTTAAAAGCTTTGCTGTTACATTGAACAGTTAATGACATGAAGTAAATAATATTATAAACAACTAGCTGATGCCTGCTACTCCGTACGCGTGGAATTTTAGGAACCGTTTAAACCTTCCCTGGACTTTCATGAATATTTCAAGACCAAAATCACTAAAATCGGCCTAGCCGTTCGCGAGTTTTAGCGAGACTAACGAACAGCAATTGATTTTTATATATAAGACTAGCTGATGCCCGCTACTCCGTATGCGTGGAATTTTAGATCCCCATTATATTTTGTCACCGTTTAAACCTTTCCTAGATTTTCACGAAAATTTCAAGACCAAAATCACAAAAATCGGCCCAGCCGTTCTCGAGTTTTAGCGAGACTAACGAACAGCAATTGATTTTTATATATAAGACTAGCTGATGCCCGCTACTCCGTACGCGTGGAATTTTAGATCCCTATATATTTGGACCGTTTAAACCTTCCCTGGACTTTTACGAATATTTTAAGACCAAAATCACCAAAATCGGCCCAGACGTTCTCGAGTTTTAGCGAGACTAACGAACAGCAATTGATTTTTATATATAAGACTAGCTGATGCCCGCTACTCCGTACGCGTGTAATTTTAGATTCCCGTATATTTTGTCACCGTTTAAACCTTCCCTGGATTTTCACGATTATTTCAAGACCAAAATCACCAAAATCGGCCCAGCCGTTCTCGAGTTTTTGCGAGACTAACGAACAGCAATTGATTTTTATATATATAAGACACAGGTGTTCCGATAAAATGCTTGTAGCGCAATTCCTAACATGATGCACTTGACTTATGCAACCCGATCCCAAACAAAGGAATGAAATTACATAACTACTATGTATAATTGTATACATACATATCAAGAAGCTCAGAGTATCAAATTACATATTTCAAAAAAAAAAACAAATAAAAATCAATTGCAATGCATTATCGCTACAGCAATTTCGCAATAATAGCTAGACGGACAAGAATTTTTTTGGAAATAGTTTCGATTTTAGTTTTTTTAAAACAATCTTCGGTACCTCGCGTTTCGTTTGAAGCCCAGAATCTCCTCTCCTTAGCTACCCCCGATAAACAAGGTGGTTTTTATAACAAAGTCTTATCTTTTTAATAGGTAATCTTTACTTATTACTTATACTTTACTTATACTTATTACACAAAGTCGATATTTTTATATGTATGTCCCAATGTGACAACGAAAAATGTGTGTGAAAATGTGTTATACCTATCTTCAAAACTATGCAACGGATTTTGATGCGGTTTTTGAATAGATTCTCTATAATTGTATAGAGAATCTAAATAATAAAATGATATATAATAATATCAAGGGTCACGAGGATGGCTTTTGTATATAATTTTTCAAGGTTCAGCTTTTAAATTCCACGCATATGAAGTTGCGGGCAAAAGCTATATAATTATAATATAAAGCTATTTCCTGCACCTAAGCTATAAATAATAAATAATCATTGATATTTCACACAACACAACATTATATTTAAAAAATATAATATAGTCTACTTACATGATACGGAACGTTGACAATAGTAATCATGTCTTCTTCAGTAAGAGGATAGGACGCTTCAGCATCGAACTCAAAGTGTTCGTATATTTGGTAAGTAATAGTGTCTTCATCTTTATCAACTATAACTCGAGTTTGATATAATCTAGAATTAAAGGTAGGTATCTAATTATTCATCCTTGATGTGATAATTGATAAATAAAATACACAATGGATACATTTCATAACCGTTCAATCTAATCTTAACCCAATTCTTTGCTTTCACTACAGGCCATATCAATGATAGGCTATAGGCTAGGCTATTAAGGACGCATGTAAGACGTATAGGTGCTAACAAAGTTTCCTACGTATGGGTGCTTATAAAGTTTCCTTCCTTTGGGCGTCTCAATCCATTTTGATGTCAACCTTGCGCCTGCCATGCCGCTTGCATGCAAGACTAAATGTATAACATAACGATTATTAACAACTTTGCGTATGTATAGTCTATATTGGAATAAACTGACGCCGATAAATTGGAGCAGACAAATTGATCGGCCACCTCGTGACATTAATTAACTAGATATTAATCATATTAAGCTCTAATTTAGCTTCCCTATCAACGCAGTGGGTATCTGCTATGTATTTACTCTGTGATTGACGTATTTTATACGAACGATACTCTAATATACGATTTGTTGTAGATTCCTTATAAGGCTATGCTAATAGTATAAAGCTGAAGACTTTGTTTTTTTAACCTGTGATTTGATCACGCTAATTTCAGCAGCCACTGACCCGATTTGAAAACCTCTTTCAGTGTCAGATAGTAGGTACATTTATCGAGAAAAGCTATAGGTTATATAACGTCACGCTGCGAATAATAAGAGCGATGCATAAGTAAAACATGTTGGAAGCACTCACTTGTAAATATAAGGTCCGATTTCCTCTAGCACCGGAACGCCACCGTTTACAAATTCCTCGGGATTAGTCATATTGAAAAGATGTACGGTGAAGTTGAGTGGGAATGGAATATCCTCAAATCTTTCCATTTGTATGGTGTCATCGTGCAATACTGTTTCCTAAAACCAAATCATTTTATCAACAGATGTTAATGATGTGCCACAATCCTGCTACTAGATGATACTGTTGACTGAAATACCCTAGAAAAAGTTTGAAGACTTGTTGTCAGGTGACGGGATGAGTTGTTTTCCAGTGACGAATCCAAAATAATAACAATTGTCACCAATTGTCTTGTTCAGAATATCTTCTGCGAGACAAAAAATGTAAAGCAATTATCTATTAACCAAAACAAATGGTCAGCGTATACTAGACCAAATCTGTCTCTTACTCTCCTCTCCGTTATGGAAAGTTTCAACAATGGGACGATAATCTATATCTATCCTTGATTTCTTGTTATCACACACGAGCATTTGTAAACATTTAAGGTAGGTACAATAGTTATTTCTAACTCAGTTTATTGAATTTGAAAGCATCCTAAAATTTTAACGTGACGTTAATTTATATTTTATGAAAAAATATTACATTTTTATTTTTAGTAGATACCAACTACAACAAGCGTACACAGGGCTTTTTCACTAAGCGACAGTTATTGATCGATAATGCTACCTAGATGACAAATTTTGGCAAAGAATTATTTTTCACGTTTACCATCGCACCGAGTCTGCTATCTATTTTATTCCAAGAAATGAAGTGATGACATGTAGGTACGTATACTGTACGTCATTGCTGTCGCTATGTCGTATAAAAAAGAAAATAGTAAAAATCATTTTACTCAAGTCTGCGTTTTATATTAACAATATCCTGCAATATTTTCCTTTATGCGGCGGCAATTTAATCATATTTGCAGTGAGTTTATATTAAGTTTCCGTCGACTAGGACGTTCAATCACATCACATAGAACATCTACAAAGCGAAACAAGTTTTCAACAGTAAATTGAGTTAGTCTACGGCTGCGGCTCAAATGAAAATATGGAAATTTACAAGAGGATAAGGAAATGATCATAAAATATTTCAAATATCTCACAAATACAAGTCCAGTAGGTATAGAGGAGATTTAAATGATAGGTAGAGTAATCAAACTTAGAAATGAATCTTCGGAATAAAATTTGTCTTGCCTATATTTAGGTACTTTTTTGCATACAGACTTACCACGTCCTTGCCCTAACATGATACGATGTTTGGCCGTTATAAGCCCGGTACAACAACAGCACTACACACATGATTTCTTCTACACCTACTTAATGGCAATTCAGAATTATGGGGAGAAGCGGTATAGCCATTATAGCACATGGTATCGAAGGATTATACTTTAATTTTATTCCTTGCACTTTATTACACTTTCAGATATCAAAAATAAAATTTTAACTAAAATTAACGAAGCGGAACGCAATGAAACTATATACATAGCGGGTGAAATCATAAGCTTTATGATGCGGTAGTCTATCCAATCAAAATGAAAAAAAATTAAAAAATTGTACTTACGCTGATAATTGTGTTTCTAATGATATTAGGTATTACTACAAAACTAATTATAACACTGGCTACTACTAAAACTGATCCCACGACGAGTGTTACCACGCTGCCAATTATACCACACATATTTTATTATATTATTTCTAATTGTGCAGGTGCTCAATCGTGGGGGAGCACTTGAAAAAAATAATCAGCGCTTGTGTTGATATTGTTAGTACCTACGTAGGTGTCTATCAAGCCTTATCTTTATCCAGATTCTTAACAGCATTAGCAAATAATTGTGATAACTTAATTATTTTGTAAGATATCACATTGCATAATCTCGTGTTTGTTGAAATATTTATCATTGTTTTACAAATCCTACAGAAATTTGTTGTAATTAAGGAAAATCTGTGAAGTTTTCTACATAATGTTGCCGCGTTGGCAAGAGCTCTAACTACGTACCTAAATAATTATATTTTAATGTTATTATGTATGGCAGGGAGGTCTTACGTCTCCAAAGCTGTTTAATGCATACATAGACGGCCTCCTGGTGGAACTCAGCAGGGCTCGTGTGGGGTGCAGTGTTGATGGAGTTAAAATTAACAACATCAGCTATGCAGACGACATGGTACTGCTGGGACCGTCACCGGGAGCTATCAGAAATCTCATAAGTATTTGTGAAACCTACGCTGCTGCACATGGTCTGATATACAATGCGGAAAAGTGTAAATACATGGTCTTTGAGGCCGACGGCAAGTGTCGCTGAGACGACCCTAACTTTAACATAAATGGACAGAAAATAAGTAGGATCAATATGCTGGCCCGTAGATTTGCTCGTTGTTCTGGTGAAGTTAAAATCACCCTCTTCAAGGCGTACTGTCAAAATCTGTACACGAGCAATATGTGGGTCGGTTACTGCAAAAGACGACGACGGATGTTACGACTTTGGATGTCCTGCGCGTCCAGTATAATAATGCCTTTAGAATGCTGTTGAAACTGCCTCGTTTCTGCAGTGCTTCGGGGATGTTTTCACTGGCGCGTACGGATGGCTTTCATGCCTTAATTAGGAAAAAGACATCCTCATTGCTGCGGAGGGTGCGGGATAGTCGCAACAGCATCCTAAACACCGTAGCATGGAGTTTTAATTCTCCGATTTTAAAAACATTAATTTTAAGAACACTAACCACTACTAACATTATGCAATAATATATATAAATACATGTAATACTAACACATTTACTAACACAAATTGTAATTGATATTGTAATTGTAATTGAAATTTAATAATGTAATATGGATCTTTGTTGTCCGAAATAAAAGTTTATTTATTTATTATTTATTTATAAGTAGCCTAGTTACGGCGATGTTGTTCGCCACACATCACGTCGTACAGTATTTGTATGCCCCTGATATGGGAAGCTCGCTGCCAGAGAGAGAGGACTTTTGGAGTCAGTTATGCGATGTTGTGAATTAATGTAGGATGAATGAAAAAAAGTTATGCTTGGAGATTTTAACAGTTGGGTTGGAGTAAAAAGACCAGGAAATGAGGGAGTACTGGGTGCTATTGGAGATGATAGAGTGAATGAAAATTGTATGAACCTTCTGGATATTATTTGGAAAAGAAACTTTCTGTGATGAATACCATGTTTGATCACAGAAAGATTCACAGGTACACTTGGGAAAGGCAAGACAGTCGAAGTATGATTGATTTTGTGATCTTAGATGAGAGGCTAAAGAGAAAGGTTATGGACGCAAGAGTATATCGGGGTGTCAATGTGGGGACAGATCATCATCTCGTCATGTGCCAAGTAAATGATCTGTTCAAGAGTTGGCGCCATCGAGCTCAAGCGTCCGTAACCCCACCAGAAAGGATTAGAGTAGAAAAATTAGAGGAACAGGATATAAAAGAGTTATAAAAGGAAGAAGTAAAAGAGATGACTGATAAAGTATGGGATGGTGTGAAAGACTTTAGTTTAGAAGAAACTTGGGTGCTGGTTAGAGATAGTATTATACAAGTAAGTACAAAATTATGTGGTGTTACGAAAAGGAAATGTGGGAATAGAATGAGCAGAGTTTGGGTAGATGATGAAGTAAAAGGTTCTTTACGCGGATGATCAAGTTCTACTTGCACCATCTGCGGAAGAATTGCAAGATATGGTAACTAGAACGAATGAAGCATTTAGACTAAAAGGAATGAAAGTAAACGTAAACAAGACGAAAGTTATGGTGTTTGAAAAAGAGGAGTTTATGTCTGCGTGTAATATTAAAATAGATGTATAATAGATGTAGAAATAGATGATGAAAGTGTGGAACAGGTACAAGAATTTGTTTATTTGGGAAGTGTTTTTACAAGTTATGGTAAGTTTGATGCTGATGTGAAAAGAAGGGTGTTAGCGGGAAATAAGCTGAATGGTGCCTTGCATGCTATTGTGGCTAACTAAGCGATTACTGAAATGGCTCGAATGACGATCCACAATGGCGTGTTGTTACCTACGCTTATGTATGGAAGCGAATGTTGAGTGTGGCAGAAGAAGCATGAAAGTAGAATAAATGCTGTAGAGATGCGCTCTTTGCGAAGTATGTGTGGTGTGACCTTGAAAGATAGATTGATTATGTATGACCAGATGTATGAGTGTGGATGAAGGAAGTATGTTTGGATCGTAGCAGATGGCGCTCCATAGTCTCTGCCTACCCCCATGGGAAAAAGGCATGATGTTATGATGAGGTTGATGATGAAGTAGCCTAGTTTCCATAATAAAAACGCACCATCTATTCTAACTAAATTAATAATTTAGTTTTGTTGGTATTCGCATTCGATAATACCAAAATAAATAAAACCTATCTACTTTTACACTTAATAAAAATGTAGCATTCACAGATACAAAATAATAAATCAAATTGTGGTGGAAAAAGTGATCACCGCAAGCGGGACTTGAACCCACGACCTCAGAATACCGTTCCGTAACTCTACCAACTGAGCTTATTGCGGTCGTGCTATTAAGTTTTTCCACCACAATTTGATTTATTAAGTAAAAGCATAGCAAGTCATTTAGGTGTAAATGTCGTGTGCGTCGATTAGAGGATAAAATGAAATACGTCCGGACTTGAATGGCGTTTATTTGCGACTCTATACATTTAATATAATATTATCTTATATAGGTAAAGAGAACAATCGATTCTATATATTCCTAAAACTGCTGATACGCTGAGTGTTGCATACAATGAATTCATACATAATATATTTGTATACAATAAATTAGGCGTCGAGCAAACAATAGGACCATACATACTGTAATAAATATATTTGTTTATTATAACTTAGGTGGCTAAGGTGGCTAGCACAATGGTCTCTATCTATTCGTAGACCTGTTGACATTACGTCTACTTGCAAACAAAGAATTCATACAATGTGTTCCTACAAGTCAATTGCAAAATTAATAAATTACTTTAGTAATAAAAGTCGCGTCCTTATTTTCAGCCCAATTGTATTCTGTAAAGAATAGTAGGTGGCTAGTAGAGATTGTTGCAAAACATGCTCGATAGTTGGCGTTGTACGTCAAATGCGATGTAAACTTAATCGAGTGACAGTTATGGTGGTCTAATTGGTTACTGTTAGCACGACCACAATAAGCTCAGTTGGCTACGGAACTGTATTCCGAGGTCGTGGGTTCAATTCCCGCTTGCGATCACTTTTTCCACCACAATTTGGTTTATTATGTAGAAGCATAGCAAGTCAATTGCAAAATTAATAAATTACTTTATAAAATAATATATAAAAATATACATATAAACTGCCTCAAGCGTTCTCAAATAAAAATTTTGCTCTTCAGCTAGTAGTAACAAATTAGGACAAAAACTAACATAGTATATTGTGAAAAACTTCGTGTGTTCGGGCGCTGTGAGGTCAGTTTCTTAAATCTCCTCAGCATTCGCAAGATTTTTCGTTATAGGTGACGGTGAACCACACAATAATCGCTTAATACGCTGGTTGTTAATTACTTCGAATTCAGACTGCAATGGTTCTTATAAAGATTTTGTTAAAAAAAGGAATAATAACAACTGTTTAGTGGTTAATTATTAATTATTTCGCCCAAAGCAGTAATATACAAATATAAATATTAAAAAATGTAGGTATAGGTATTTCTTATGTCACTGGAAAAACAAAACAATCGATAAGAAGGGCAAAGTGCCTTAAAAACGCGATTTGCGTTTTATCAAATCGGCAATATCATAATTATAATAACGCATTTATAAGATTTGTGATATCTTAAAGATAATGGTTAGCTCTAGGTTATTTACCAGCTAGAAGGAAAACGTGTCTTTATTTCAACTGAAGAAGTTTATAATCTATAAGACTATACTAAAATTATAAAGCTGATGAGTTTGTTTGTTTGAAAGCGGTTATTTCAGGAACCGCTGGTCCGATTTGAAAAATTCCTCCAGTTTAGGATAGTGCATTTATCAAGGAAGGTTATAATATAAAATCACGCTATGACCAATAGGAGCAAAGCATCACTGAAAAGTGTTGCAAAAAGCGGGAAAACATTCTAAATTACACGTGTACGACGCCACGTCGCGGGTAACATCTATTAATTAGATATTATAAAGTTTCAATTAGTTTTTACTTCATATAATACAGTTGTACTTCAACAATATTATACATTAGGTAGGTACATAGTGTACGAGTACAACTGTACATGGTTCCCTAAAGATTCAAGAAAAAGTTTTGACTAATGATTATTTGACAAACAACGTTTCACCAAATGATCATTTGGCAAACGATACATCTGACAAAAGTATCACTTTCAAAAAACTTACTTAACAAAATTAAATGATCCATTATAGAGCAAGAGCCCACGACGGCCAGACATACCTCATTTTATAAAGGTTCAAATTTTCTCTGTACATGTCTCCTATACAGGTAAGAACGACCAGCGAATATAGTTTGTGTTGTGGTTACTTTGGCAGATAATAGGTAGTAAAGGTGTTTAAAAAAGCACCTCCAATTCCTCATAGTATAAAGCTCAATTTTTTTATATTATCTTCGGGATAACTTCAGAAATCTCGTCATCCATTGCCGGACACTTATGACGGTTGCTACCCTCTGCCAGACACCCCTAAACCTTAATAAATTATGATTATACTTACCTCATAGTATAAAAGCTAATTTTTATACAACGTGTTGCAGAAAGGTGTAGTCATAATTTAAATATTGCATTAGATAGGCCTTAAATATTATGAATATTACAGTTTCACATAGAAAAATACAGTTGGTGAGTTTTTTTTTGTTTATTGCCTACTATTAAATAACTACCTGAAACGCATCAATTATGAGATGTTTACGGTTTAATGAATGCGATTGAACCTTACGATAAAAGATTACCTCATAGTAGTGTTGTATTTAAATAAGATCGATTAATTTAATAAATTAATTAAACTTTTATGAACACATAAAAGTCATAATATAACTAGTATTTGTTATTTCATCCATGCCTAGTGCCTAGTCACCGGCCATGTGTAACGGTGTTCAAATATGACTACACCTTTCTGAAACACGTTGTATATGTTATTAATTGGGGACCTATAAAAAGATGTTACCTCAATAGCCGGACAGTTTTCATGATTTTAACATCTAGTCAGACACCTCCAAGAGTAGACTGTAGGTGCGAGCGCGAATGCTTAGTCGATTACTATTTTTAAGAAATCCAATAACAGTATTTTTTTACGTTCATATTGTATAAGGTAAAAATGTTAGTTTAATATCATATAATGCGGTTAAAGTTCTAAGCTAACCCAATCTAATAAAAGAGATATATCACCAAAGACGGATTAATAAGTACCTAATTATTTTGCAAATAATGTAAAATATTTTTTTTTAATTCTATCTATCTATATGTAGATAAATAATATATCAATTAGCACTTATAGCATTTACTTTTTAGGAAAATCCAGAGCAGTGGCTTTGCAAAAAATATGCAAAAGATGGTCATTTTAACAAGAATACCAAATTTTTAGACCAATAGTAGATTTATCTGATAACTCAGTTGCCAAATGTTAGTTTTGTAACGTAATCGTTTATAAAATGTAAATTTAAGTGTTGATCATTTGGCAAAATGAAACATTTGTAAATGATCAGTAGTAAAATTATAATGATCAGTATGATCAGTAGTAAAATGATCAATAGGCGAATTCATTGTTTTGCTAAACGTTGTTTGTCAAGTGTGATTTTACCAGATGACTTTTGGTCAAACAATCGGACACCACTGTACATACATTGTTTAGTATGTTAAGAATAGCTTTTTGTGTATTCAAACCCGGGATTCAAAGACATCAATATTACATGGCCAATATCTTATCAATATAGTCGTTGTACAAAGTATTCATCTAACAAGATTTTGGAATAAGTATACTCTTATTGCGGGCAAATATTTTCTATATTTATGGAGGTATGTGTACATACAAGCACACAATGTATTACGATATTGTTTACTTAAGAAATTTCATAATTCACATATCACTGCTGTTGATAGGTATATTAAAATCAATATAATAACTGATAAATTTACTTTTTAGATAATAAAATGTGGCAAGTAAACTAATGATTAGTGTAGAAGTGACCTAGATACAGGGCTAAATCATTTACTAGCCTACCTATTTACATATCAATTCTTATTATATTATAACAAGACTTGAGATACATTAACGAAAGATTACTAGGGAAGTTATTACTTTTTTACTAGTAATACGGACACACTTAACAAGTCTAGTGATAGAACGATAAGATTATAAGAAATATTTTAGATTGTATGTAATAATCTATTTGTTTTAATTATTATGGAAATTAGTTTAGATCATGAAAATACTCAACTTGCATTATCCATTATTTCAAAAGTTTAAATTATTTAGTCAGTTTTAGATCTCTTGTTTATTTTTAGATTTGCTATCGTTACGTACCTACCAAATTTTTATTTAACATCTCATGATTCGTTTTCGTACGGCGAATTTAATCATGTTTTGTTATTATGAGACATGCCATCATAAGTATAAATTACTTCTAAATTTGTACCCAAAGTTGGTCACTATACCAACGCCGTGTGCTGCAGGCTGCCCGGATATGCAACCTCAGGCAACCTGGCGCGCATGCCTAGCAGATGCGCGCTCTCACTACAATCCATAATTTCAATGCTATCCCATCATACAACGAAATTATATATAACATAGTGCTTAGTCACTCACACAAGTTAGACTACCGTTAGTGCGAATGAGAACCATAAATCAAATACAAATATGATTTATGGTACAAAATAATTTTGTATAATATTATTTGAATAAAGTCAGACCTGTGTCATAACTATATGCGAGTTATAGCGGAACCGTAATAACTCGCATATAGTTAGTTTGAAATTTCGTAAATTGTGCCCACTGCTTTATGAAGGTATATATGCGATATGCCTACCTACTTAGCGGTGCCTGATTTCATATAATTGGCATAATTCATATTTTTTTTAAACTCTTAATTCGAGAACGATTTCGGGGGATAGAGTTTCTGATCATGATCTATTAGTTTTTTTCGGCAAATTTGCTATATTAACGATTATTTTTCCAAAAAAGCAAATGATCTCTATTTGCCCTTGAAATGAAGGACTTAAAATATTAAGGCGATCTTAGGGATATACTACTCTGTGGCGGAGTTGAAATTGGTCTATTATAACCACTTGGCAACTTTGAAAAGATTTATTGCAATCTGTCTTAAGTCTATCAGGAAAAGGCAATACACAGATTGCGTACAACGATGACGTGCCAACATTAAAAATAATATCTGTATTTAAAAAAAAATCTTTATAGTGAATATTTGAATAATATTGAAATTAGTTTCAAAAATAGTCTATATTTTCTAATAAAAATACAAAAACAGCAGGTCAAAAATTATAAACAATCCCAATTGAAAGCCTAGTTTAGGTTCGAAATAACAAGGCCGGTTAGACTAGTCATCATGACCAGTATCGACGACTGCGACATGTAGGTACTTAGGTCTTCTTTGCATCAAAGAGGATTACACTCTTTTTACGTTTTATATCATAAATACATCTTGAATCTTTGTGCGTAATAACGTGTCGATGACGTGTGACTGATTAAGAATACAGGTGTCACCACCCCTTCTCTTCCTCAACGTGCTGTAAAAACTAGCTAAAGGATATTGTACACACATATACCATCCTCTGTTAGAGCCGGAAAACTCGACAATAAACCCTGGTCAGCGCGGAATAGTAGACACTAATGCCTCTCAAAGTAGAAGCCACTTAAACAGTGGGGACTTAATGGGCTGGAGAGAATTCGATTCGATTACATTGCCATTTTGATGGATATAGTATATTCTGCTTGATCTTAAGATTAATAAGGCGATTCTGCAATCATTAAGTGCTGCAAGAGTCAGCTTAGGTGCAAACCTGAGGCAAGTATCCAAGCTATTCATCAATGATACTTACACCTTCGACATGAACTTCATATTTTGTTACATCGTAGTGGAGATCAAGCCCACTGTTGCCCGCCACTACGTACGCGTAGAATAAAAAAAAACCGTTTTTGCATCATTTTTCACTACTGCTTCGCTCCTACTGGTCACATCGGGATGTTATATGGCCTATAGCCTTCCTCGATAAATGTACTATCCAACACTGAAATAATTTTTCTAATCGGACCACGAGTTCTTTATATTAGCGCGTTCAAACAAACAAACAGACTTTTCAGCTTTATGATATTAGTAAGATATACTTAGGAATTTTTGAAATAAAACAACCATTTGATTACAATAATTTAATGAAAGTTCTATTATGTTTGGTAATTGACATTACATAGATCAGTGCTAAATGCAACATAACATGTAACCACTTATAGATGAATTAAAACTAATAACATAAAATCAGTCATATTTTATAATCCTTACACTAGAATATATTTTGACTGTATGCATACAAGCAAAACATACCCATGGACTTGATATTTTATTAATTTTTTATTTTCATTGAATAATTTTATATTTTTTATTTGGAATCAGCTGTGCCCTACAGATTTACTTGAAAACTGACAGTAAAAAATGTGGAATCGTTTTACTACTTTCGCAAAGTTTTTCAATATTTCTTCGCTTCCAAAATTATATAAATCAACCCAGTCATTCTTGAGTTTAAGCAAGATTAACGAACAGTAATTTGATTTTTATATATAAGAATATTAACAAATCAAATCCACAAACATCGTAATACTAATAGTGTTGCAAAAGTTAGTAACATTACACAAATATCTACCTCGTGTCTAGGGACCGCTGCAGTATAACAACTTTCATTGTACCGCGAAACGGTAACGTCTGCGGGACGTCGTCGTAACGTTTAAAAAAAAGACGAAAAATATTCAATAAATTGTTCAAACCCTAATGTCAAGAATAATACAAGACGATTGCACTTAAGACGATACCAAAATAGCTTCGTGCATTTTTCTATGTACGAAGTTTTCATTGTTTCTTTAGATTGAATGGCTAGAGCTCTAATTTTTAAGTATATGTTTTTTCAATATATGATCTAGGATCGCATCAACTCAGAAACGCGATTGAAAAAAGTTTTCTCGATAGAAAATCTTGGCGAAACAACCCCTCAAATTTTTTATTTTTTTCATTTGTCGGTCTATTATCGCGTATTAACTAATGAAATAACTTTAAAAACATAAGTAACTATTATATATAGAAACACGTAAATCAGAATTAAAATATATTTAGTAGATTTTGAGTAAATAGGAAAAGTATCCCTAATTCTTCATTTTCTGTGCCTACTGGCTGTGTTAATATGTACGTGTCGGCGATGATATACGATAATATTGATGCAGGCCCTTAATTGAGCTTTACTTAGTATTATTATTATGCATTACATCAGTATAATTATATAGAAATTCAATTAATTCGCTGCAATGTAGTTGCATTTCTTGTGCATACAGTAAAAATATAAACCTAACAATATCAGTACTACATACCGAGATCATTTGTATGAAGTTTACGTTGGCCTTAATAGCTATAAAAATGAACTAAAACCAATTCCTTATATCCAATTTAGTAGATATGGGCTTACAAAATTATTGCACCGCAGTTGAGTGTTATTACTATACGTTTCAAATGAGAATAGGATTGGCAATGACCTTTAGTTGTCAAAAGTGATTGGAAAAGTACTGTCAGCAACGTAACTTTATTTTTTTTTTCTTTAACGTAATCTCCGTAATTTGAAGTGAAAAACGTCTTAAATTATTTAGTAATAATAGTTACAATATTATTTAAAAACGAATAATACTTTCTTTCAATAATTTCGTTGTTGTAAACAATGACATTAAGTTGAATTGCCAACCGCTATTTTGTTGTTGTTGGTGTGCCTTGTCGAGAATATGAATTATATGGAGTTTTATTTTAAAATGTGCAAGTTAAATGGTTGTTTGCCGTTAAAAAAAATAAATTTGTTGTTATTTCTCATTGTTTTTGAATGTTAGTATTGTTATTTTGAACTTGTCGTTATTTGATATTGTTTTTAATTGTATTTGTCTCGCTAAGTGCTCGAAAATTAGGAAACGATAACGATAAAGTGATAGATAAATTATTTTATAAAAATATCTTGTTTTGTTGATCCTACCAAAATTGTTCAAAATGACAACTATGACGTCTCAAAATGACGCGGGGTCAATCCTATTCTCATTTGAACGGTATAGTACGTCGTTGTACTGTAAGAACTGTAGTCCAACAGGAGTTAATATTGTCAGCTGCAAAAACTACGACATCTACGCTCAGCTTGAGAACATGAAGAGGTTGTGTGAAATGTCCATGAATATTTACGGAGATTGATTTATTTAATGACGGGCTTCGTGGTCTAGTGCTTCCTGTAACGGACTGCCATCACGATGTCGCGGGTTTGATTGCCGCTCGGGACAATCATTTGTGTGATGTTTATAGATGTCATACAAATGTTTGTACTGCGTCTGGGTGTTTCTATGTATTTTAAGTATGTATTTACAAAGGAAAAGTAGTATATGTATTCTATACGTACTCTGGTACCCATAACACAAGGATATAAGCTTAGCTTGGGACCAGAAGACGATGTGTGAAATGTCCGTGAATATTTATTATTATTATTTATTTATTTATTTCTTATATTTACTCTGTTTCGGTGTGTGTGTGTTTGTGCTCAGTTAGTGAGGGTTTTGACAAAAATTGAATTACAAAGTGTATTTATTACCACAAAGAATCGTGTCCGTATATTTAATAAAGAAATGGATATAATGAAACTAACTCCTGTCGGTAAAGCTTTAAGGGTTTTTCCATATAATCTATGAAAAAATTGAGGCCTAGATTCATTCAAGATGAAGTTAACTGACAGACTTATAAATTTAAATTCTCAAAAAATCCTTTAACAAACAATTATCATTTGGAAAAGTAATTAATTTTGTTTATTAATATTACTTTAAAATTTCTTTTGAACCAACAAATTATAAAATAATCACTGAATAAACCTATAGCTTATTATTATTAAATTATTTCGAGAAGCTAATAATTTTATACCCAACGCTTGTGAATTTACTTCAAACACTTTTCATTTACGAGGTAAAATGAAAAATATATGAATCAAACTCGGGCATTGAGTTTTACGTTTTACGATAACATTTAACGTACCTAAAACGTTTTTGTTCTATCCCACAGCTCGGCCAACAACATGAAAAGCCAATAATTTTAGTTGAAGTTGTGACCATTAGCTAGGAACTAAAATATTGTATTAAATACATAGCAATTTATCTACATTCCAAAAATACACTTTTCTCAATGTAAATTCTTCACGTACGTTTTATAAGATACATATAATTAGATATAATATATAAAAATTTCTTAGGACGAGAATTTTGAGTCAACCAACATAAAATTATGTGTCACATAGCAAAACACCTCCACACCTGTCTAGTGTGAGTACTAAGGCCACCCCAGACCGAGTGCGTGTGCAATGCGTAATTAAGTCACCAATGACATAATGCGCGTAATAGATGGTTGCGTTGGGTTGATAAAATATCTATAAAGCCTAAAGAGACATCCCTTAAAGATCTTTGAACTCCTTTATCACAAACAACTCTGCTACCATAGTAACATTGATCTCTCACACAAAATACACACATTTTTCCCTTAGGTTTTTAACATTATAGTTATTGGTATTAATACGCTAAGTATACGCTTCCGGTCTAACCAACCGTTTAACCTAATAAGTTACATAAGTTTTACTTAAACGGTTCAAATCATTTGTCGTAAACTTTTATTTCGATCTATAGCCTTGACAGATAGACTATTTTAGTCGCTTTTGATAGAAGCTTCACGGACGAAATTGGAGTCATGTTCTAGTCCGCGACAATATGAAAGATAAATTTAGACTAATGTTTAACTTTATAATTAGAAGCTACTATGATGTTTTGTTGACTACGGCCATGTAGATTCAGAATAAATGTTTTAAACTCAAAGAAAAATAATAGATATGATATTAATAATAATGACAAAAATACACAGTGTAGAAAATGTCATACTCACCGTATATGCAAATATAAAATGTATCCTATCAGTATGTATAAGAAAACATCGAATCACAAAAGCAGCACGATAGATATAATTATATTCTTATCTGGAAGTGTTAATACACTTAATACAACTATTTTATCAATGTGATGATTACCACCTACCTTGTATGGTAAGAAAATATATAAATAAAACATAAATGTCAAGCAAATTGTTGTATCTCTTAATCGTTCGTAAACATAAGAGAATGCCACGCGAGTGTTGAAGCCTGAACCTAGTCTCTGGTGTTGTAGCCTGACGAATCAGGAACGCCAGTGTAGAATCGTGATGTGAATTGATGACGTAGCTCCAAATTTCTACATATAAATCTAAAGAACATGTCAAAACGGTGCGTCTAAACAACGCCAGTGTGGCATATCTCTAAATGTTAAAGAGAGCGAGAGATACCAAGCAAGGTAATGACTTATAGAACTACTGAATAGTTATTTTAGGAGATTGTGATGACAATATGATGTAACATTTAGTAAACACAGATATTTCAGACTTAACATTTAACTAGACTTATTTTACACTGAATATAACTTAAGAATAGGAAGAACAAAAATTGGATTAACCAAACATTCAAAAGATAGTTAAATATTTATCTAAGAAATAGTCTACATCGAGTACTACCACGATATGGTCATTATGACTGGACTATTTCCTCAAGAAGGCTAATGTGATTGTGAATCGAACTCATGCATAGTCAGCATGAAGCGTATTTTTGCATGATATACATGTAATTCGGATATACCTTCAAAATCCATTTTGCAAGCCTAATTTACATATCAGATTAAGCTTTTAAAAGCATCAACTGTTAACACAGACGGAAATATAGTTTGTAATAGTTTTATAATTCCATAACTTATACGTGAGCACGCAAAACGCGCAGCTCACGCATGCGATCTGCATCACCCTTAATGTACGTACTTTGTAAATACACAAAATAAGAGGCTTGTAAAACATTTTAAAAAGGTATATCAATTTCGGTTTGAATCAACAAAAGGACAATCCTAAACATGCCGACTGAGATATGTAGAACGTCGTAAGAATGGTAATAGAATTCTTTTTTAAGATGGTACGGGTCCCTAAAAGAGAGCTTCAGAGGAATATTGATCAAACTTAACACAATACCATAATGATATGGACAGGACAATGCAATGTAGGGCAGAATCCAATAAGATAAAGCAACGATAACATCAGGATCGCAGAGAACCGCTGAATGCAAACGACACAGGAACACACGTTGTGTCGTTCTTGGTCGCATAATAGGGACGAGGGGTCTGGAAAGGTTTTCTTATCAGAACATTATTCTTTTAGAAATCTATCGATTAACATTTACTTAATTACGTCGAATAACAGATTATATTAGACATTTAGACACTGAAACACGAATTATTATGAGTATGAAAAACATTCGATCTATTTACGCTACAAGAGTAGTAAATGTGGATACATTTTAAGTTTAGTATTCGTCCTATGCCCCTCCTTGGCACCCATGCACTTGTAAACCGACAAGGACCCATCCTAAAATATATACATACTTCAAACGCGGCTTAGTGCTTTACAAATGCATAAATAACAACATAACTTATGTCATTTGCCCAGCATTTGCGTTGCAGACCAATAAATTTAGTACCAAGCCAAAGTATGTACTACATTTTCGAGTTAAGTCACTGTTGTTTTAAGCGTGCGACATGTGTTTTTATGTGTTTCAGTTGTATTACCACACATGACATAATGGGACCGTCAAACAGCTATATTTACATCTTCCCTATATAGTTTCCCTGTCCACCAGTTATCAACAAACGGCAGTAACTATCAATCGAATATTCCAGAAAGTAATGTAAGTAAACTCCTATATATACGACATCCAACACATTTATAATTATTAGTAAAAGTGGCCTTCTGATGTACGCAATGCGCGACCTGTCAATACAAGTCAGTTTTTACGATGTCAAAGAAAGACAAAGATTACATTTGCGACTATGTCTCTTACATCGCTGTTGCAATGCCAAACAGAGCTAGCGCGACACTGTCACGCCATGTCACCGTTTAGTCACGGCCACTTTTTATACGACACGTGA
Source organism: Orgyia antiqua (assembly GCA_916999025.1). NCBI lineage: Eukaryota > Metazoa > Arthropoda > Insecta > Lepidoptera > Erebidae > Orgyia > Orgyia antiqua. The sequence goes on along the minus strand of OU779863.1, from coordinate 4,553,088 downwards.
GGGCTGCGGGTGCGCTTCTAAGAATCGCTGTCGCAAGCATCCGAAAGCCACCTTAAGACATAAACTTCAGTTGAATAATCGTGAATATACATTTTAATGTAATTTCCGATCAATTACGCTAAATATACAAATACGTTCTTTTATTTATCAAAATTTGCAAAATTTACTAACATCTACCATAACAAATGTTCATAGTAGAATTTTTATTAATTAATAATTGTCATAAAATTCGATTAACACAAGTAAGTCAAATGTAAAAAAATAGTATCTCCTTGATACATGTTTAATAACAACTTTGAATTCTAGCACAGAAAACCAAAGTTTTCACCAAATTATTAATATCCTAATTGTAAAACGTAGCGCGAAAAGTTAAATTTCCGTGTGAAATAACGTTGTTTATAAATTACTTAAATATTAAAAGATAGTGGGGTCATTCAAAAGAACAACTTGTAAAAAAATCATCATATTATACTAGTCCAATATTTATTTTATTCGTTATTAGATACATCGTACATTTTGTAATCTACTCAGTCGGTGGTGGGAATCACCACTGGTATCTGCAAAAGTATGAACATTGCGTAGTAATTATTGTATACGATTTATTTATTATATAAAATGTAATATTTAATTACATGCAACATGAACATTACAGAAACTTCACGACATAAAAATTGTTCACATCATACAATGTCATCATTACATGAAATTGTGTCTATTACATACGATGTAGTCATTAACATTACATACAACGATCAATTACATAAAATGTGTTCATTACATACAATATACTCATTACATAAACTGTTATACATTACATATAATACCTGCATTACATAAAATGTGTTCATTACCATACAATGTGTTATTACATAAATTGCGCTCATTATATACAATGTAGTCATATTCATTAGATACGATGTAGTCATACACATTACAAACAACGTATTAATTACCTACATAAAATGTGTTTATTACATACAATGTGTCATTACATAAATTGCGCTCATTATATACGATGTAGTCATATTCATTACATACGATGTAGTCATACACATTACGTACAACGTATTAATTACATAAAATGCTTAAATTGCAATTGTTACGTATAATGTCTTTATTACATACAAAATATTGATCACATGTAGTCATTGAAATACAAAAGTACTCGTTACATACAACATGTTACATGAAATGTTTTTATGATGGGACACAATTGTGATCATTATTTAATATAAATAACATTTCAATAACCACTAACATGTAATGCCTAAATCTTAGTTTAAAGTCACTGATATTACGACATTATTAGCTATAGTAACAAACACTACATATTACGTTGGTTATTCTAAAATAGAATTATGTTCATACTTTTGTAGTCTACCCTCATTCAAGATTTTAACCTCAAGACAACGTAAAAACGTTATAACCACCCAAAAATTCTTACAAAAACAAAGAATTTCACTTGTATTCTATTAGCAAACCACCTTAAAGTTACTGTATCTAAACATTGACATAAATGTAAAAATTAATTGTAAATATTATATGTAATTGTTGATGATAAGATTATTGCACATAGTTAATAGTTTATTATTAAATGTTGTTGATTGTTTACAGTATAGATAATTTAAAATATATAATTGTCGACACGTTCACACAGCACTATTATTATGCGAGTTCTTGATTGTTCACTGTAAAGTTTTGGCATCGATAGGTGGCAACGAATTAGTGCCGCGCATTTATCAACTTGTATTCACAAGATGTCCGACACATTTAAAGTCTGCCTACTAAAATCCACTTTTTTAATTTTCTAAGCCTTGATTTCCGGTTGAAATTAAATTTGATTTATCATATAAAAGTAGTTTCGTTAAGATTTTAAAAACCATCAATAAATAGAAATATATATTTACAATACTGAGATTTTTGTATCGATGTAACGTTTCTTTTTTAAAATACTCTTATAGCCTATATTATTGTGAATTATGCTATGTAGTGATGTACTGTTACTTCTATGCAAATATTTACAGATAAACTTACACGAATAGTTACGAAATCCTTACACAGAAACGATATTAAATCTCGACTACTAACCATATATTAATGATCATTGCGTCTAAAATATAGCATTATATTGTGATGTAAGTAATATTTTAGGTAACTCAATTGATACTATATATTATATTATATCAATATAATAAATAAACAGAATATCGATATGATAAACTTTAGAAATAAAAAAATGTATTTAATGTCACAACAATAAATTAAACAATAATTTAGAAGACATGAATTCCCTCCCAGTTAATAAATTTGTAACAAAAAACTAGTTATTAAATAACACTAGTAACAATATAAATACCGATTCTTCGCGCGAGCTATTCAATTATCACTCTATAAAACTTGAGCGACTCATTTATAAAAAAAAAAAAACAATTCTACCGTTATTTTTTCGATGTTATTATGTCAATGACATATGGAAATTCTTTTTAGCCTAATTAGTCACGGGTAGGACAGAGTTGTAACGCGTCCAAAATAATAATGAGTCATTAACAGGAAGTCTTGACATATCGGATGCGACCCCAAAGTCTGTGATTTTAGTATATTCGTTCTACAACACCCTTAGAGCTTGTCCAGAAAGGGCGAATTCGCCGCGATTCTCTCGCGCGTATTACGCGCGACCGTTGCGTCCACAAGGTGCGTACCAACGCGCGAGTTTGGGTAGGAATTCAGTACAGAATTCGCTCTAGAGTTCGCGCGTTAACTGGACGCAACAAGGCGTCCCTAGTATCTCGACTCGTGCGTATTTCGCGCGAGTCCTACTACGTTGACTGGATTATTAATACTACTATTACGGATTATTTTCATTGTTTAAAAACCTATACGAAACTACGATTTATGAGAAAATTTTGGTTATTCAATGTCCAAGAATGTTCGGACTGTTTACTTATTCTCTATCGACCATTTTGACGTGCGAGTACCAAGTGATTTTAGTAACAATCAAAACAAAGCGTGCATTTCACGTTTAAAATAATATTCTGTACACAATAAAACGAATACGTTTATTCAGCCAAGAGTGTTGTCATTGGCTTTGGTATAGAAATAGTATTTTAAACTGATAACACGCAATGAAAATGTGGAAAAGCTATAGTACATTTGATGATTTTATGTCCCATGATAATTCCGTTCATAAGTTTACTACTTATGGTGTTGAGTTGGAAGTTAGGTTATCGTAATCTTAAATTTTATTAAAATGTCGATAGAGAATAATCTGTTATATAAAAAGTGTTTAATGGTCGAATTTTAGTATGGAATCAATGGAGAAATCAGCCCTGCGTCGTTGTTCGAGCATGATAAATGTTTGTACGGTGCGCAGCGCGTCCGGGTCGGCTGAGGAGGGGCCCGGGGTGGCCGCGGGACGACCACCGCCTCCGCCGCCACCCATCTCCTTTCAGCTGGGCTTCTGTTGTACCTCCCGCATTATTAGCTGCTAACAACCACCCCACAGGTATCACCATACAACTTGTATAATACACCATATGACTTAACAGATACACTAAAGCCTAGGCCAGAGGGAACGGGGATTTCAAAAAAATTCTATATTTTCAAAAAATTTAAAAAACATAGTTACATGTAAAAATCAGGCAAGGTATGCCTTTTACCTTGCTAAGTTTAAATATGTGCTATAGGTCTCACGGTTCTCCGTGTGGTGACGGATTAAGAATACAAGTATCACCACCCTATTTCCTCCCGAGGGTGCTTTAAAAGTCAGCATACAGATAACATCCTCTGTGAGAGACAGAAAACTTGAAAATAAACCCTGTACCAACACGTCTGGTCAGCGCGGCACATTAGACCGAAATCCCTCCCAAATTGGAGGAGGCCCGTGCCCAACAGTGGGACGTAAATAAGCTGGAGAGAGATAGGCCTCACAAGTTTTTAGAACATGTATAATTTGAATTTAATAGGCTGATGTTATTATATATAAACTAGCTGACCCGGCAAACGTTGTTTTGCCATACTAAAAAAAAAAGTTTGAAAAATAGATGTTGGCCGATTCTCAGACCTACTGAATATGTATGCAAAATTTGAGAAGAATCGGTCAAGCCGTTTCGGAGGAGTACGGTAACTAACACTGTGACACGTGAATTTTATATATTAGATAAAATGTCGAAACTAACGTAAGTATAGGATATGTTTATAATTATTTTGTAACATAAGTATATATTATACCTGGTGAGAACGTTCCGAGGTGATAGTTTCAGCTGCGCGTACCTGCGGCGGCGGGGGTCGAACCTGCGCCCCATTCTCACGTTGCATCTGACAACGACTCGGCTCCGGAGGACCACTCGTCACTATATACATAACCCATATTACAAACCTAAACAATTTCAGAAACAGAAAATTTTGGAGTACATATAAATATTAAGTATCCTACTAATATTATAAAGGCGAAAGTTTGTAAGTATGGATGTATGTATGGATGTTTGTTACTCTTTCACGTAAAAACTACTGAATGGATTTGAATGAAACTTTACCACAATATAGCTTATACATCAGAATAACACATAGGCTACAAATTGGCTGGACCGATTTTGATGAAATTTTATTTTATACAGAATTGTATGGCAAAACAACGTTTGCCGGGGCAGCTAGTATTAAATATAGCTGTTGCCCGAGACTCCGTCCGCGTGGAATTTAGAAAATTTTCCCCGTTTATGCAACATTTTTCACTACTGCTTCGCTTCTACTGGTCGAAGCGTAATGTTATATAGCCTAAAGCCTTCCTCGATAAATACCATTATCTAACACTGAAAGAATTTTTCAAATCGGCTCAGTGGTTCCTGAGATTAGCGCGTTTAAACAAACAAACAAATAAACTCGCTGACAATATAGTTGCTTTAAAACTATTAAAATGGTAACATTTTTGCATTCAATGTGATTTTGATTTATAGCGCTATTGTTTTAAAGTAATAAAATTGATAAAAATATATTTAAATTAACAAATTAAACAAAATTAGCAAAGTTTAACCAAATCTTTACGCAAGTTAATCCGTAGCACTCGTAACAAAAATGCAATCGCCACAAATACTATAAGATCTACATAGCCCGTAAATATTATAAACAAAGTAATAAAAAATATTACAGCAACACACCGTAATAAAACAACAAAACATGCAAACGATGCATAGACAAACGCTATACGAAAAACCAGACCTTTGTGGCTTTATTAACACCTGGATGCAGTATCTACAGCATTTTGACAATATATATTTGCAAGAAAGTACTATTTCTTACATAGTTCATTTTACTAGAAAATCGGTTCTCTAGTATACATTTAATTAACACATCATTTGAGAAAATTAAATGATTTATTCTTGTGGGTCCATACAAAATATTTTGGCACATTTACATTTGTATTGAAATAAGCACTGAAAAATTTAAATATGAGCGGATGTCCGGTGAGGTAATATAATGAGACGAGGAATAATATCGTTAGAAATTCAAATAGAAATTAAAACTAGAAATAAAACTAATATCGTTAGAAATTAAAACTAATATCGTTAGAAATTCTACGAATGAATGTAGAAGGAAAAGTCTAGAGCAGTGGTTCCCAATTAGTTTTTGCTGTATACCACTTCAAAAAAGACCCCGAATCTGCGTACCCCTTATTGTAGCAATCACACTAATATTATAAATGCGAAAGTTTGTGAGTGTGTGTGTGTTTGTTTGTTACTTCTTGATGCTCAAACGCCTAGAGTGCCTGGACCGATTTTAGGGAAATTTGGTAACGGTAGTTAACAACCTGGATTAACAGATAGGCTACCGCGGGGCTCAGCTTCTTGCTTGTTGCGGCTCTCAACAGCATGTAACCCTTGGTGAAATTTCACGTACCCCTAGGGGTACGCGTACCACTAATTGGGAAACACTGGTCTAGGGGAACTCCCTGAGAAAGGATGGATGAATGAAGTCTGACACGACACTATGGAAGAGAAAGACATGTTGCGCCGACCCCTATTAATGGGGCAAGGGCAGAAGAATGACGATATTGGCAAATTTAGCTTATGAAGCATGAAAACAATTTCTCTTTACAACTCCATTAAGCATTAAACAATCTCAAATACTACACAGATTACATTAAACACATTTTTTTGCTAAACTCACGGGTCAGATGTTGTGCGGCTTGAGTTGGTAATGCTTGTACATAAAAATATCAATACATAGGTAAAATATAATAAGACTAACAACCCGCCCCCTGGTTTCACACTGGTAATATAAATGGCAAATGCTTTCAAGCCTTTTCATTATATTTTCATCAATATACACCAAACCTCAAGCGATTATATACTCAAACCTTTGCACAATTTACTCCACATTCTGTTACATTTGGCTAATGGCAAAAACTGCATAGTTTATTTTGATTTATTGGAAAAACCGCAATGAACGAACTTTTATCAGGGCTTGTTTTATTAGACCTTGAAACAATCTTCAAGAATGCCTAACATAGATTTAAAGTAAACAGTTTTAAGTGTATATAGACGAAGATAACATTAAGAGCTTGTGTGATGGTATCGGATCCCCAGTTGATAACAAACAATAATCCAATACTATTGGACGGACACCTATTTGCTTTAAAGGCAGCTATACAACTGGCGAATAGTGCCTTGATAGATGTAACATTAAGAAATAACGGTTATATAACAACATACCTGTATTGAGCGGTATAGCCAACCTGGCGTTCACCGCTAGCAGGTGATCACGTCGTAGTTGGAGGTTACCCACGTGATCTTCCAGACGAACGTTCTCTGTTCGCAATTGATGCAGACACGACAGGAGCGAGGCAACTGTGAAAGAATATAGTTCATGAAGTGACATTTTGAATAATCCGTTTCATTACGTAACGCGTTACGACGCCAATTTGTCTGATAATATTAAATAGTTCAAGTTATCACTTCTATCGGACATCACAAGACGCACTTGTTTTTTAGGAAAAATGGGACCATATTACTGTGACTAACCAGGTTGTATCTTAGGAACGGTGTCAAAAAGAGGTATAATTTTCACCGATTTTGTATTTATGTGGCTATAGCACAAATACTACAGAACACAATGAATATTTAAGGGGACTCCCATACCAGAAACATTTTGTATTTTGCTGTGCTGGCATCGATTGGCCTACTGTACTACGTTGACAATGCGTGCATTGGTAAGATTTTATTTTGGAAAATTTATTTAACACATAATTAACTTACTGTCAAAATGTTGAGCTTGTTCCATTAAGAACTGGGATCCTTGTTCCCACTGACGTTCTAACAGCTGATCGAGACTTTGAGCGCCAGTGGAGCCACGACCAGAGCTGCTACTTGCACCCTAAAGAACATCACATGTATTAGACTACCTAGACTAATGTTAGTAAAAAAATAACCATTTATTAATGTACATTTCTCCGTGTGGTGACGGATTAAGAATACAAGTGTCACCACCCCATCTTCTCCCAAGGGTGCGGTAAAAGTCCGCTAAGGGATATTTCACACAGATAACAATATCTTCTGTGAGAGATGAAAAACTAGAAAATAAACCCTGTGCCAACACGTCTGGTCAGCGCGGCACAGTAGACCATAATCCCTCCCAAACTGGAGGAGCCCCGTGCCCAGCAGTGGGACGTGAATGGGCTGGAGAAGAAGAATGTACATTTATTTAAGAAAATTCTTTTTGTCAGCCCTTACATCACGCCAAGAAAGATGAACATGTGATTTTTCCGTTTAGTACATCACATCCTGTGTCCAAGACCGTCTTTTACCTAATTTAGGCCTTGTGCACGCTAGAGACCCAGGAAAGTAAGTAAAGTAGGAATTAGTAGGGTCCAATAATCGAAAGGCCCTGGGCACGGGCCTGCCTGTGTCAAGAGCGCTTATTATTGTTTTTAGCAGAGTCTAATTTGGTAATTTGTACATTTAAAAAAATATACATTTAAGTATAATTTATAAATCCAATTGACGGGCTTCGTGGTCTAGTGGTTTACGTAACGGACTGCCGTTCAGAGGTCGCGGGTTCGATTCCCGCACGGGACAGTCATTTGCGTGATATTTATAATTGTCATACAAATATTTGTACTGCGTCTGGGTGTTTCTATGTATTATAAGTATGTATTTACAAAAGAAAAGTAGTATATGTATTCTATCACTATTCTGGTACCCGTGGCGTAGTGGTTCATGTAATGGACTGACGTTCACAAGGTCGCGGGTTCGATTCCCGCTTGGGACAATCGTTTGTGTGATATACATAAATGTCATACAAATGTTTGTACTACGTCTGGGTGTTTTCTATGTATCATAAGTATATATTTACAAAAGAAAAGTAGTTTATGTAATTATATCCATATTCTGGTACCCATAACACAAGCATAACAAGCTTAGCTTGGGACCAGAGGACGTTGTGTGAAATATCCATGAATATTTATTATTAATTATTATAATTCTTTACTTACAGCAGCAGCTTTGTTAATGAGCGGCGGTGGTATGATAGGGTCCAAGCCGGCACTGTTCGCAGCATGTGCTGCAAGCTCAGCGCTCAGCTGTTCTTGTAGACAAGCCGCCGCACCGCTCTCAGGATTCAACTCGTTGCCCAACATATGAGGTGCACTATATGACGATCCCATTCTAAGCATTTATACATATCAAACATCTAGTTTTATTTACTACACCGGGTATATAGTGTAAACCATTTTTATGAAACCTATACTTTCAAAAAACTCCCCCTGTAAAAGGTACGAGAACAATGCTCATACCCATAGTTAACAGACAGAAAAGGACAGTATTATTATCTCAAATGTTATTGGTTAGCATTTGAAATCAGAATAGATCAAATCTAACAATGTAATTGATGTTTACAAACAAAAAAGCTAGCAAATATATTATCTCAATTTTGATATACACACTGAATTTCATTAATATTTAAGGGCCTACATCAATATTATCGTATATCATCGCCGACACGTACATATTAACACAGCCAGTAGGCACAGAAAATGAAGAATTAGGGATACTTTTCCTATTTACTCAAAATCTACTAAATATATTTTAATTCTGATTTACGTGTTTCTATATATAATAGTTACTTATGTTTTTAAAGTTATTTCATTAGTTAATACGCGATAATAGACCGACAAATGAAAAAAATAAAAAATTTTAGAGGTTGTTTCGCTAAGATTTTCTATCGAGAAAACTTTTTTCAATCGCGTTTCTGAGTTTATGCGATCCTAGATCATATATTGAAAAAACATATACTTAAAAATTAGAGCTCTAGCCATTCAATCTAAAGAAACAATGAAAAATTCGTACGTAGAAAAATGCACGAAGCTATTTTGGTATCCTCTTAAAACATAAAAATTCTATAACAACGTACCTGGAGATGTATTCCAAAAAAAACATATGAACACTTGTGCAATAAAACATATTTTATACATAATTTGTGAAATAATCAATGATATTTTAAGAAAATAACAAATTCTTAGTTCGCTTACCTGGACTCCATTTTTGGTTTTAAAGGACGTTCGGAACCTGCAACGACAACCACACAAATAAGATCACAATAAAAAAAATGGCTAAGAAATCAATAAAACATTAACAAATGACCTTCATCTGTGATGCTTTACAAAAACACATCAGAGTTGACTTACTGAATACATTTTAAAACTTAACAAGTTGTTTGCGCAAACATTGCAAATTATGTATTAAGGTTGATCAAAAGTCAGTACTATATTCACATTCAGAACACAGGATTCACGCGCTAATATGAATAAATCCGGCCAAGCACGAGTTAGACCAGTACATACAGTAGTATTGATAGCACTAATCGGCATCTTTTTTTTTTTTTTTCTTTTGCTCTTCTCTCAGAACAAAAGGGATGGCTTCTCGTTAATCGGCATCTTTCTCACACTCCACAAGAATGTATATTATAAAAAAAAATGAAAAGAAAAAAAGAGAAAAAAGAAATAAAAATCCATGGAGTTTCTTGTCTGTTCTTCTACATATGATTCGCGTTTGGAACAGACACCTTGTTTCTGACGTTTCAAAAGAGCTTGTTATACATGCCAAATTGAAATAAATTAAAACTGGTCAAGTGCGAGTCGGACTCGCGCACGAAGGGTTCCGTACCATTATCTATGCAACATAAGGCACGTTATTAATAAATGAGCAAACAACACACACAATACTTAATTAATCACGTTTGTTGTATGAGAGCAAGAAACGGTAAAAAAATCATGTTTGTTGTATGGGATAAATATTTATTTTATTTTATTTTTAGTATTTGTTGTTATAGAGGCAATAGAAATACATCATCTGTGAAAATTTCAACTCTCTAGCTATCACCGTTCTTGAGATACAGCCTGGTGACAGACGGACGGACGGACAGCGAAGTCTCAGTAATAGGGTCCCGTTTTTACCCTTTGGGTACGGAACCCTAAAAATTTACTTTGACAAAACCCTTTCTGTACCGTTACTATCTTAAGCTAAGGCCAAACTAACGCGTTCAAATCGGTGGCGATCAGTTGTTGCGTACAAGTTCGTACGCAACTTGTACGCAGCAACTGATCGCCACCGTGCACGCCACCGCGGACGCGAATTGAACGCGTTGGTTTGACCTTACAAACTACAAACTACTTCAACATTTTTTATGAAATTTCGTAAGTTTCTGGGGCAGTAAATCGCTCTAGCTGGGTTTCATATTAATAAAATATTGTTTTGTTGGTGATTTTGAGCAATGAAAATTAGCTATGTCATTAGAATAGACAGCAAAATTTCGCCATCATCTGTCGAGTTACGATCTCTTTGGAGTAATAGGGCTGTTACGACGCTAGCTGTCTGCAGTTTGAATCCTTGTGATTTGCTTACCTCCGACCAGGCTAGACACGGAAAACTCGAAACTAAATCATATGCTAACACTGCTGTTCAGCGTGGAATGTCCTCTCGAAGTGGAGGAGATCCATGGTCAATAATGGGGCTTTTATAGTCCCAGGATGATTTAAATTGATACTAACTTGGTGAGCTAGGCGGTGAATCTTTGATAGTTTCTTGATATAGAGGCGGTGGAGTTGGCTGCGGTTGACGACGAACGCTCGCCAAACTATGTGATGTTGCTGTTTCTATGAATTATAAAAAAAAGGTTATATCTGTATTTAAAACTATTTAACGTTTTAGCGTAAAAAGACTATGAATAACAAGTTTTGACAAATTTCGCGAACCGATTTTAGCGAACTTTTAAACCTCCGATAAGTCGTTATGAATAAGACCATTAGGCTATTCTATAAAAAAACTTTTGAAAATAGAATAATTTGACGTATGGTTTTTCGTTTAGTTACGATTGGAGGACATAACTATTTTAAAAATGCAATTATAGGGGCAAGGTATAGTTAATATTGGGCATATGTGTGTTTTGCATTTACCATGTCGATAACATGCTTGTTAAGACGCAGATGGAACATTAATATAAAAGCACCATATACTTACGTAAAGCCGATGAAGCGTTGCTCATAGATACGACAGAAGACAAAGCTGCTCGTTTCTTAGTTCTGATCGCGGGTGGCATCGATCCCATACTAGGACCGGCCATGTCTTTACTGGTGCTAGCTAGACCACTCACTCTGTGGACAAAGGAAAACTACCGTATAGAATTTATAGGAAATATAATATATGTACTACCAATACTCAAGTATTAAGCGAAATAGTCTAAGATGGGAAGTATACAAAAAATGTTTTATGTAATTTTTAGATTTTTGTTTCAAAGTCAAATATTTTTATTTCAAATAGGCGAGATAAAAGTGCTCTTTTAAAAAGTCGGAAGCTAGGCGTCTATTCCAAAAGTGAACCCTATGAAAAGAACAGACACGGAACTCTATGGATTTCAGGTTTAGACGACATTGTTATGGACGGTAAAATCATCATCACCATACCATCACGCCTATTTCCCATAGCATATTATTATATAGTCATATTTTGATGATAAAAGTATGAAACTATTCACGTCCGAGTCCAACATGTATTTGGTCGGTATTGACATTAAATCAATATGAAATGAAGTTTATCTGGGAATATCGCAAGCATTGAACTATATAATATAAATTTTTAACCTCAGCTTTTAGCCACCATTAGGCACGGACCAGCTCTAGAATGGAACTGTATTTATACAATCGATAACGTGATATGAACACTTACAACAAACAGCCGTAGGAGAAAATATACTAATAGGTATATTTATTTATTATATCCAGACACCATGAAGGCATCAACAAATCAATTCAAGATCAAAAATATAAGATAACTAACGAATGTCCGCGGTTTTAATCATTTTATCTTCTTGGATCTTAGCGTGTTAATATATATATCCTATAGTTTATTCTAATCTATAAGATACACAGTTGTAGTTTCATTAAAATCCATTCAGTAGTGTTTGCGTGAAAGAGCAACAAACATCCTTACATAAGAAGTCAAAAAGTCGCATTTTAAAAGCGCCGATAGCTGGCTGGAGCATATTATACACAATATATCAATATAGCTTGGAAGTTATGTAACAGCTGTTAAAATCGCACAAGCATTCATTACTAGCAGTCTCCCGCGACTAGAGTTCATGCATAAATACCAAATAAGACAATATAAAAGTGGCAGATTTTATGGGGTATTTTCCAAGAGCATCCATGATTTCATATGGCGTTTACGGTGGTAGGAAAGATAAAGGTGTTTCTATAAACAATGGTATAAGTTAAAAACTCTTATAAAAATTCGCGGACATAATTATCACTTTAATGTTCCAGTACTAAACAAAACAATGCTAAGACGCCAGATTATGGATATATGTAATAATAATCTGTTTTTCACACGCAATTATTATGAGAATCAAACCCACATTTTTATGCCCCTAAGTGAGGATCGCTACTGTTTTATCAGCTAGTATCATCTCGACTGTTTATAAATAGGTAAAACCCCAAATATAAATTATTCATGAATACGCGACGCGATATGTAGAAACAATACAAAACCTTGTTCCCATAAAATCAATCCAAGTGAAAATCCAAACAATCTTCTGTATCTAAAATGCGTCTTAATATTAGGCAGATACAAGTTTAGGCTCTATTCTACTATTATTGGCTCGTATTTCATACGAAATCTTATACTATGAACATCGCACAGCTAAAGGGACCTACTTATAATAAGTCGTACCTACTTAAGGCGGTTTTTGTACATATCACTTACGGAGTACTATCGCGGGCAAAAGGTATTCGAATATTAATAATTGTTAACCCTTAATCAGACAATGGTAAAATAGTTGCCAACTCTATGGTACGGTTATTTTTTTCTATGTATCTCTGACGATATTATCTTTGCGTTAAAGTATTAAGACTTGTGTTAACCATCAAAATCTATTATTCAGCTTATATTTATGACTGCCAGGTGTTTGACTGTTAGAATTTTCACTAAAAGGCAACGCTTCTATGGGTGTAGTCAAATAAAACAATTGTTGCCTTTTTTGTTACATCAATGTTTTAGTTTCTTATTGTTAAGAAAAAAGAATATATACAACCGAACATCCTCCTCATTTTTTCAAGTCATTGTTAAGTCTGTTAAATATTTTTATTAACATTAGTCATCTTTAACGCACTATTTTGCACTGATTTGAATGTTAAGACAGAAAATAAGTGAATATGATGATACGAAAATTTTATATTATCGCAATAGCATAGCAGTTAGTTATTGTAAAAATACTTGCCCAGGTTTAGGTTCCTGCATCTCGTATGCTATGTTGAGACCACCCCAAGAACGGCTGGGCATTGCATGAGACGGATGTCCTGTGATGCCAGCATCCATTGCCGTCTGAAAGAAAACACACTTGATATGATTAACAAAAAAAAAACACAGTCGATTTACAATAAGACATCATCATTTATTAATAAAAAAAAATTTTACGCGATAGAAATATCCTACAGTAATTTACATATATAGCAAAACTAGCTGTGTCCCACAATTGCAATTGTCCCGCCTTTGGATCTAAGGGTATAAAAAAATAGACGATGACCTACTTTCAGACCTACCCTACACGATATGCACCAAAACTTTTATAAGAATCAAGTCAAGACATTTCGGAGGAGTTTGGTAACTAACACCGCGCCACGAAATATTATGATAATCGGTCTTGTCCGAAAAAGGCAATTTTGTGAGGCAACCTTTATAGTACGGGATCCGTAGTACATTTTTTTCACTTGATTACTATCAAGCTGATTTTCCGTGAGTAGCTTTATTATGACGAGACGCCCAATAATTTTCTATTCCAAAATCTCGATTATGGTAGCTGGAACTGGAAGAAAGCAGTAAGTGATTTTTTTGAAATTTTTGTTTAAAATTTTTGACGCAAGTTCCCTTACGTCTTTTTTTACGGGTAGTACGATATTTTATCCTTGCTATCTCTGTTAGCTACCACAATCGAGATTTTGGAATAGAAAATTATTGGGCGTCTCGTCATAATAAGGCTACTCACGGAAAATCAGCTTGATGGTAATCAAGTGAAAAAAATGTACTACGGATCCCGTACTATTAGGAGAAATGTTAATTTTGTAAAGTTTTGAAAAGATTTACACTGTGGGGACAGTAACACAAAGTAATATACAAATCTAGAAATACAAGACCTTATTGTAGTTAAATTAATGCTTTTTATGTATGGTTAAACAGTCAACGCAAACTTGAATGCCGAGCTTATAAATTAAGAGGTACAAGTACACAGTTGTCGATGTACGCAAATTGCCATCTGCCACCATGTGTTTGACGTCCTTGTCGGGAGTTCTCATAAATAAGAATACAATCTTCTTATAACAAAATATCGTTTCATAATTGGCCGTTTATTAAATATTGCTATCGTACATGAGTTTATCATATAGTGTTCCATGTATAAATATTATTCTTTGCATAAGTAATAGATAAATAGATATTTATTGAGTCACTAGCTGTAACCAGCGATTTCACTTGCGTACTTACTGGAAAAAAAGCTAGAAGAATAAATATACTTAAATATAGATGTAGACCGATTACCAGACCGTCATTACCCGACAGGCCAACACAATTCTATAAAAATTGGTAAGGCAGTTTCAGAAGAGTTTGGTGACAAACATTGTGATACAAAGATTTATTAGATAGACATTGAAGCGTATTAACATAATTTAAACCTTTAAAAAGACTGAAAATACAAGGTCATTACTCCTCACTAATATTAAAAACTCGAAAATAACTCTATCAGCTTATCGCAACGCCAAAACTACTGAATCGATTTAAAAAAAACATGGGTACACATATAGTTTGGTCCGAGAAACTACTAATTTTAATACTAAGAAAGGCGATTCCAAATTCCTTATACCAATTTGCAGTTTTACTAGTAATACTTATTACAAATCTCAATATACTTGAGTAATTCCACACACAAAATACAACACAATTTAATATCTCACCATTATACATTTAAATGGTTTGTGAAATTATTAACTTGAACACGTGAATAATGGTCTAGTACGATATATATATAAGCAGATGTGCAATGAACTGACGACTTGTTTGCACTGAATGAATGCTACTATGAAAGTTTGAAGGGACTACACGATACCGGCCAAGTCCGAGAAGGGAACATGTGGCTTAGAGCAGGTAGATGAGGGGTGCAATCAGGTACAAAATCGCAACACTTCGCCAGGGCGAGACACGTACAATATTTTTTTGTACGAAACATCTTAAGTATTCTTTACTTGTTAAGACTGTATAAACTGTAACTTTAAATACTAATATTTTTATTATTATTACTGGCATAGTATTTTCTAAAATGAACCCTTTTTACGGATTTGGATGCGTGTATTTTTTTAGTTTAGCAAATATGAATAAAGTTATAAATTATCTGAAGAAATGAGTTGCTTAGGTGTTCGATAACTCCAGAATCGATTGAGTAAATCATGGTAATGCATTTTTACACGTAATATGTACTAGCTGTTGCCTGCGACTCCGTCCGTATAGAATTTAGAAAATTTTCACGTGCGACGGCGCGATGGCTTATTTCATGTATAAGTTTGGTGTTTCTATACCGATTTCTATGATTCTTTTTTTATTGAATAGGTAATAATGTTAACTTCTTTAAATTAGGGATGAGTGAGAGTATTATAAACGTAAGAGTAAAAAAATATAATCAGAATGCTCCGAACTGCTAAGCTATCAGGAGTTACACGTGTTATTGTGAGTCAACCATAAAATATAGATATGTGATGTTGCGGGATATTTTTAGACAATTTTATATAGAATATTTTCGTCATACTTGATTTCTATGTAACTTTAACCATTAAGGCTGCACACGCGACGGAAGCTTAAAAAATGGAGTAACTTCTCCCGTTTTCCCAACATTTCCCTTCACTACTCTGCTCCTATTGATTGTAGCGTGATGAAAAGTATACTACCTGCCCAGGAGTATGAAGAATATTTGTACCAAGTTTCATTAAAATCCGTCGAGTAGTTTTTGTTTCTATAAGGAACATACAGACGGACAGACAGACAGACAGACAAAAATTTTACTGATTGCATTTTTGGCATCAGTATCAGAAATCAATTCAATAATGAGCAAAAGGCAAAAAGAAAACTCTACGAATAGATTTTGGTCGAATGAAAAGACATCTTTACTTATTATAAAACCAACTTGTTATTTTGTGTATTTATGTCCCTATGTGAGCTTATATCTATCACTACGCAAAGGATTTTGATGCGGTTTTATTTATTTTAGACAGAGTGTTTCAAAAGTATCTGTTTTAGTATATAGTTTGTTAAGGTTTGACACCAAACCACCACACACCACCAAGCACCAGTTATAGAGCCCCTCCTCAGCCAATTTACACAAATTGGGGGAGGAGGGGCCCAATAAGTATAAACGTGGGTAAAACCGCAGGCATGAGCTCGTTGCGTGATAAAACTAGAGTGGCGATCACAATAGATCAATCTGGTAACATAGCTTGATTAGCCACAACTGCAAAAATGCTAATAAGTGAACAAAAACATAACTTACCTGTTTAGGTGGTTGATGGAATATATGTGGCGACGGTCCTGGCATCTCATTTTGTAATGGAACCTATTTTAGACAAGCAAAATTATTAGCAAAGTAGAATTTACGTAGTTTTAAATTGATGAGTTGGATATCTGTATAATAATATAATAATTTAATCTTGGAACTACATTTAAAAAAGCTACTGGTGTTGTAATGTTATAGTGCAGATGCCAATATAATATATTTTATATTTACAAAAAGTAGATAGCTATATGCATTACAGTACAAGAAACTATATCTAGCACTGCAGTACTGCAATTTTTTTTTTTAAATTTACAGTTGTTTTTGTTTCAATTAAGATGGCATTTCTCTTGTTGAAATACTATATACTAAATTTTAAAAGACTATCGAAAAGCGGTGCAATTGGCATTGTTCATAATTTTTCAAAACTCTTAATTCGAAAACCATTTCGGGGAATAGAGTTTCTCATCATGATCCATTAGTTTTTTTCGGGAAATTTGCTATATTAAAGATTATTTTTCCAAAAAAGCAAATGTTCTCTATTTGCCCTTGAAATGAAGGACTTAAAATATTAAGACGTTCTTAGGGATATACCTACTACTCTGTGATGGAGTTGAAATTGGTCTATTATATCAACTTGGCAACTTTGAAAAGATGTATGCAATCTGTCTTAAGTCTATCAGGAAAAGGCAATACACAGATTGCGCACAACGATGACGTCACAACATTTAAAATAATACCTTTAAGTATTTTTTTTTTAATTCTATATAGTGAATATTTCAATAATATTGCAATTAGTTGCTTAAAATAGTATAAATTTTCTAAATAAAATATAAAAACAGCAGGTCAAAAATTATGAACAATCCCAATTGTAAGCATCATTGTAAACTTAGGTATATGTTTTATAGCGCTTCTTATTACTGTCCAGCCAAATTCTTCTGAGAATTTTGCATTTATTACATAAACTTATTGATACCTAATTAGCATAACACACTTGGTGCAATTTTAATTAGTTTATTTTACCAGGACTATAATTAACATGATTATGTTAATTATTATCTAATAGGTATTATACCTTTCGCTCCCCACGCGACATTACGACCGAGTTGCATCGATCGCGGGCATGGTATGACTGCGCAATTAATTCGGTTTACAAGAGGCTATTAATAAAAAAAAATGTCATGCCAATATTTTTATTACCTAGTTAAATTATTTCCACAAATATTTGTGGTATTTTCTTGGTTTTATTAAATATCTATAACAAATGGTATACAAATAACAAAATAATATAACATTGCGTTTGGCCAAATGTCTATGCTACTCAAAAAATAACTGTTCTGCTAAATCAACAGTTTAATTCACATAGTGGTTAGAAGAAAAATGGATTTATCTTATGTATATAATTTTATTAAAAATGTGTGTCTTGATGATTAAATGCATTTCACAAAAAAACTGGGCAGAACCCAATAGTAATCAAATACTAATCTTAAGCAATGACCATGACGGTGTGTTCAAGTTCTGCCCAAAGGAAAATATGGTCAGTCAGCGTTTATTCGGATTTCCGTGCAATCCGCTATGATAGTCTCGTAAAGAAAGATATTATTAATAAATACCATATTCATAGACATTTCACACAATGTCCTCTGGTCCCAAGCAAAGCATATTTGCATAGGTCATGGGATTTATAACAGGGAAATAATATAATAAACAGATAATCATGGATAACAAGAAAGGTGTGTGATACAGTGTTCAATGTGTGTGTTTGATTAAATTTGTTTTTCAGAGTACCTGTACAACTTTTGCTTCTAACGATACCCTTTTATAAATTACAAAAAAGGTCAATAATAATGATAACTTTATCACTTCTAGAAAACTCATGCACATTTATCATGGCTGGACAAGTTACGATAATAATTTTGTAATGATGAAATACACATACGATCTATGAGCATTTAACTAAGAAGCAGTGATAGCGCCAAACAAAGACGGTGACGTACTATGCTGTTCAAATGAGAATACGAATGACCCCACGTCATGTTGCGACGTCATAGTTGTCAATTTGAACAATTTTGGTAGGGTCAGCAAAACAAGATATTTTTATAATATAATTTATCTATCACATTATCGTTATCGTTTACTAATTTTCGAGCACATAGCGAGACAAATACCACTAAAAACAATAACAAATAACGACAAGTTCAAAATAACAACACTAACATACAAAACAATGAGAAATAACAACAAATTTTTTTTTTAACGGGAAACAACCACATAACTAGCATAATTTAAAATAAAACGCGTTATATTAATTCATATTTTCGACAAGGCACGCCAACAACAACAAAATGGCGGTTGGCAATTCGACTTAATATCATTGTTTCCAACAACGAAATTATTGATAGAAAAAGTATTTCTTTTTTAATAATATTATAACTATGATTACTAAATAATTTAAGACGTTTTTCACTTCAAATTACGGAGATTAGGTAAAAGAAATATTGATATGCAAATAAAGTTACGTTGCTGACAGTACTTTTCTAATCACTTTTGACAACTAAAGGTCATTGCCAATCCTATTCTCAGTTGAAACGTATAGTACGTACGTTCCTTAATACGTACACTACGTACAATATTGTAAAAAGTAGTAGTTCAGTTCTTGCTTATACATAATCAAATAAGGTTTGTAAGGAAGACGCAGTTCCAATTTTACCCCGTACATACCAAAAATGAATTACCTTTCAGTGTTTTTATAATAGAAGAATATATTACTCATTTTTGATATAAATAAATCAAATCACAAGCCTCCCGTAAAATTATAATTAACATAATGTACATGTAACAGTAATTTCAAGATGATCCGTTAAAGTTTGGCGATAATTTTGCGTGCTAAGCGATAAACTGCACTACATTACGACTATATACACTACTAAGCAATATGCATCACTAAAATAAGCGGTTGATATTTGTTAGTATAGCTATAGATATAACTAAAGCAAATGTATCGATGAACGCACAACTGTGTATAACTAATCTCTTACCAACTTAACAGGAGAAAATTTAAATGATGTTTTTCTTTTTATGGTCTTATTCATAATGACTTATAGGAGGTTCAAAAGTTCGCTAAAATTGATTCGCGAGAATTGTCAAAATTTGTTATTCATAATAGTATTTTTACGCTAAAACGTTTATTATCTCTCCGATAAAATCTCCGTTTAAACCTCCGATAATTCATTATGAATAAGACCATTTGACTATTTAAATTACTTGAGAATAAGATGAGTATGATGATAATGTATACAAAAATAGATTTTTGGCCACATTTATGTTTATAATTCTGCAGGAAAAGAAATGACAAACTAATACTGCCGAGACAATACTCTGCTCCAATGAGCCATAGTACAATTATTACAGCTTTATCCTTCAAATAATTTTAGATTATGATACGCAACAAGCATTATATTACATGTGACAGTTATAACTTATAACTGTTATGAGTTACAGTTTCATTACCGTGTTACCTCACATTTCAATCGTAATCGTGGATGCCAAACGCAGATGTAATCAATCATTAAATAGGTAACTAGTTTCTGAATGTAGCTGTAATACTGTTACGTATTTCTAACCACACGACATCAGAATTTGAACACACTTAAAGAGACAAAACAATTTACAGTACAATAAAAAAAAACAACTACATACAACAAACTTAACAAAGAATTCTACTATTTAGGTATGCCTATGTCCAGCAGAAAACTTCAATAGGCCAATTTAGTACAAAGTTATGACGCGTTGTTCATTTGTACCAATAAAATACAAAATATAAAGATATTTGTAAGTTGTGCGTTCAACGTTTGAGTTATGAACCTGTGAGTTTGCTGTGAGGTTGAGGCAGTGGCTGGTCGAGGGTAACGGCACAGAAACCAGGAGAGATGTGTGCCCGTCGCGCTCGGCTTTACCCTACACAACCCATGCATCTTTATATTAGTACGCACAATTGCGTATAATAACGTACCTATCCAATATGCTAATAGAGACGTAAAAATTTGATGCCATTCGTCCAACAGCTCTCACTTAACCAACATACTGAAAAACTTAACAGATAACTGACTAAGAGTACCTAATTGCCGATGGCATTAAGGACACGAGTGATAATAAAATTGTACTTGTTATCAGTGTCGATACTAACTTAATAGCAGATTATATGGAACTATCAAAAGAGTTGGGTTTTCAGTTCTACAAAATAATTCCAAAATAATTATGTACTTACTTATTCATTCATATTCTGAAAAATATTATTCTATACTGAGAAATATAATTGGTATTAAAATGAAACTATCTGTATACCTAATATAATCTATAATTTAAGAATATAATTATGAGACTAATAATTAAAAGATAGGTTTTGAATTCAACAAAATTATTATTAAATACGATTACGATATTTCGTGTGAAATGTCTTCAAAAATTGCACACGGTCGTCTTGTAAGTTTACCTAATTTCTGTTTATTCTACTTGGCTAACACAAAACCGACTATTTGTTTCTTGTTTTCAAACGTGGACATAGAAAACTTAACATTACGGTAACAATGCTTTTTAGCTATTTTGCCACGTCATCATCATCATTACACCACGCCTTTGGGCAGAGACTATACAGCGCCATCTGCTATGATCCAAGCACACCTGGTGATGCATGCCCGACGGTTGTAAGCGCTACGCACTTGAAACTTTAAAAAAACCTATTTTTCCACCTATTTAGTCTTTACTGACTGTGCCCCGCAGTTTCACTTGCATATGCGTATAGTTTATATAGAAAATGAAATAGATGTTATTGCTGTATTTCTCAAAATTTTCCATATTTACTTACCGTTTAAAGCTTGCCTGAACTACAACTAACATTTTAAAATTCAAATCAGTGAAATCGGCCCAGCTGTTCTTGAGTTTTAGGGAGACTAACGAAATTTAATTGATTTCTATATTATAGTCTTTATAATGAAGATGAGTGGAATATATCACCAACTAATTCGTATATGAGATAAAAGCATGTAATGATAACTAACACAAACTAATAAAACTATCATATTAACACTGTAACATCAAGACAATGATACGACTGGTTGCAAAATGATAATATTTTACACCATTGTTGACTCGGGGACACGAATTATGAAAATCCTTTGTCCGATTGAGGCCGCGATTTCATGACAAACCATTTTTAGGGTATCGCCCAAAAAATATACCCTTATAGTCTCACTGCGGATTGCGTGTCTGTCCGTCCGTCAAACGTTTTTTACACAGCAACTGCTGAAGGTATCAACTTGAAACTAATAGGACACGTAGGTCTGTGCGGTCCCTTGCTGAAAAGAAAACAACCAACCCTTTATGATTTACGCATTTGGAAGATATAACCAAATTACAGCCATTATTGAGCATTTTCGACTGACCCGATCATGAAGGATTCCGTAACCTTATTAACATATTTGCTACATTATCGACCCTTGAATATTTGTTGTAATAAACAGAAATACATGAACTGTATAATTTTGAGCTCTCAAACTAATAGAGAATCAGAGATACAGCCCCTGGTAACAGACGGACGAACAGCGAAGTCCCTGTAATAGGACCTCGATTAACCTTTTGAAACACTAGTAATTATTTTAAAAATGAGACGTAAAATTGTAAGGACGCATTTATATAATGTTACTAGTGTCACAAAACACATAATATTGAGAATCTAAGAAACATACATACATAATATGGCTTCTTAAATAGTTGGTAAGATTTACTATCAAATATTCTACTATTGCCGCTTACCATCAGGTGGCATGGGATGAAGTGCCAACATTTTTATTTAAAAAAAAACTTTAGAGTTGTTTCATTTCAAACACGAATAGTCAAATATTCTTGACTTAATATAAATAGGTAAAGGGCACCACAAACGGCATATTACGATATATTAATATAGCGAGAAAGAGACAGATGCATATAGAAAAAGACGAGGCGAGACAGAGACGGATATAATATATTAATATACCGAGATGAATCTATACTTATATATAGTGACGGGCTTCGTGGTGGAGTGGTTTATGTAATGGACTGCCGATCGCGAGGTCGCGGGTTCGATTCCCGCTTGGGACAGTCATTTGTGTGATATCCATAAATGTCATACAAATGTTTGTACAGCGTCTGGGTGTTTTCTATGTATTATAAGTATGTATTTACAAAAGAAAAGTAGTATATGTAGTCTATCCGTATCTGGTACCCATAATACAAGCATAGAAATATAGCTTACTTTGGGACTCTGGTGTGTGAAATGTCCTGAATATTTATTTATTTATTATTATTTATTTACTTATAACGTCACCGACAGATATATCTGTCTCTTTCTCGCCTCGTCCTTTTTCTATATATATCTGTCGCTTTCTCGCTATATTTATATTATGATGTTTGTGACGCCCTTAATTTACTAAGTAATAGATACGTAACACTAATGGCAAGAAACTTTCTATAGGGTATGGAAAGTTTTCAACGATAGACATTAATAAACTTAGCTGAAACGAATTAGCAATGAAGTTATTTCTACATTTAATATATAATTTTTTTTTTGTAATTGACTTGCCATGCCATGCTATAATTTAGTTTATTTAGTAAAAGCATAGCAAGTCAATTGCAAAAAAAATTAACAAATAAATGTATAAATACATACAGTCATTATTTCGGTCCAATTGTGTTCTGTAAAGAACACTAAGTGATCGATTGATCGAGTTGGTGCAAACCGCTCACTAGATGGCGTTGTACACAAAACATCGCACGATGTTTAACGTGGTTTAACTCACATTGAGAAGATAGTAGTGGAAGATTTGGTAAACATGTACGGGAACCATGATAGCTCAGATGGGAGAGCAACGGAACGGTATTCCGAGGTCGTGGATTCAAGTCCCGCTCATGGTTATCATTTTTTCCACTATAATTTAGTTAATTTAGTTTATTTAATGAAGTTATTATTGTTAAATGCAATACTATTCCAGGCATCGTCGTTGCAAGCACAGTTTTTAAAAGCAGTCTTTGTAGACGTAAGCAAAGCTTATGATTGTAGTAATATTTTTAAAAGTTATTAAAATTATTCCTATAAAACATCATTTGTCATTAAAAATTACTAGACAGAGTAGCTATGTATGTTTTAGATACTGTTAAATAGTTTTATGTATGGAATGTAGTTAAAAATAGTAACTAACCTGTAGTTGCGACGGTGAACGTATATTAGAAACTTGATTCAACCCACTTGGTCCAGGCATAGGGCTTTGTGGAAGCCTGTAGAAATAAAATATTATAATCACTTGTGCGAATCGTTTCTACTAACAAGATATAAATACTCCGAATTTGACGTTTTGGAAACTTCAGCATAGTCACGGGTAGATCATGGTGGCTAAAGAGGTTAGTTAACACTTGATATCTACCTGGGGCTCGGATGAGAGGCGGGGTTCTGTGCGGGTGGAGGCGGCGGTGGTGGCGGGGGCGCCGAGTTTACACTCGAGAAGTGACCCGGGGCTGCTGAAGTCGCAGGCTCTGGTAGCTCCGTCTTTGCCTGTACATCAATAGTAAATTAAATCTATACTATAATATTAGAAAAGTTGAACAATTTATTTGAACTCTCTAATTTCAGGAACCGCCGCCGGCCTGAGTTGAAATATTGTTTCAATGTTGGAAAGTACATTTATCGAGGAACGCATTAGGCAGCTATCACTGAAAAATGTTGCGAAAACGGTTAAAATTTCTAAATACCACGCGTACGAAACGGGCAACAATTAGTTATAATATAACAAACATAGACTATTCTCGGTGTTGTTTGGTTTTAATTTCGGCGCATAGATAGCTATTTCATTACAGGTGTTCAAAAATTTCAAAAAATTACCTTTTTAATAACTTTATCAGCAGCATCAGTGTGGGAGTCATGGCTTGTAGTAGCGTTTTCATTTTCCCAAGAGTTTGGTGGATGCGTGGATGTCTCGTTGACCTGTACATATAAATCATATTTTTCATTTGATCATTTGATCCAAGTCGGAACAAACAGCGTCCACAGATTATAATTATGTTAACTAGTCTGTGAAAAACAAATATAAAATCTTGAATAAATGTTACCGGAGGCGTGGTAGACATATTAAATTCAGCGGCTGCATTAGCCGCATTTACTGCCTTCCTCTTCTTGGTTTGTTTAGTCTCCATAGCCTCCGTATTAGTGATCACTGATTCTTGAAATGTTGTCTTCGGAATTGGTGCTTGAACAACAGATGTTGTCACCACGCTACGAAATAAAAAGTTAAACAAAAATCTTTATTGCAACACAATCCATATCATGTGCCATAATATTGACCTCATCATCATTATCATCATAACATCACGCCTTTTTACAATGGGGGTAGGCAGAGACTATAAGAGCGCCATCTGCTAATATCGAAACATACTTCCTTGGCTTCAATTGACAAAAAATAGGTTATAATATTGAACTATCCAAATAACAACGTTACATGATTCACAAAAAAGTAACTTTGTTAGCCTTATTCCCTTTGAGAGAGTTTTTAGTCTACAGTCGCGCTGACCAGACGTGTAGGGATAGGGTTTAATTTCGAGTTTTCCGTCTTACACGTAAGACGTTGACGACTTATGATATCTCTTAGATCATCCTGGCAAGTGTGACGAAAGAATGGGGTGATAACACTAGTATTCTTAATCCGTCACCACGCGGTTACAAAAAGTTAAATTCTTTTAGGGGACACTTGGAGAAAATCGATAGAAAGTTAAAGTAACACTTTTTTTGTACAAAAAAAATCTAATTATTAAAACAATAATACACTACCTTGTAGTCTGCACAGTAGTAATAGCCGTTACGTTGACTTGTGTTACCGAAGCCACGGAGCTTATGACGCCAACATTCTCCTGAGGTTTAGTGGAACTTGGAGACGCAGCAGGTGGGCTCACCTTCGATGTGCTGGGCGTTGAACTACCAGTAGCTGTTGATTAAACATAAAAGCACAAAAATTGGACTCTGTTTATGAAGTTCTTACTAACTACTTACTTTTTTTATAATAATACTAGCTGTCCCGGCAAACGTTGTTTTGCCATACTAAAAAAAAAAAAGGTTTGAAAAATAGATGTTGGCCGATTCTCAGACCTACTGAATACGCATGTAAAATTTCATAAAAATCGGTCAAGCCGTTTCGGAGGAGTACGGTAACTAACACTGTGACACGTGAATTTTATATATAAGACTAGCTGTCCCGGCAAACGTTGTTTTGCCATACTAAAAATAAAATTGGTCAAGTGCGAGTCGGACTCGCGCACGAAGGGTTCCCTAAAAAAGGTTTGAAAAATAGATGTTGGCCGATTCTCAGACCTATTGAATATGTATGTAAAATTTGAGAAGAATCGGTCAAGCCGTTTCGGAGGAGTACGGTAACTAACACTGTGACACGTGAATTTTATATATTAGATATAGGTAAATATTTTTTTTAGAATTAGGTATTAAATATATACATTTTTTCAGAATTATTGACGTAATAGCAGGTTCATTATGTATTTTATTATGATCCGGCCACCTAAAAGTGATTCTTAAAGATTTCGATCAGTGTCAAAGGGTCAAATAATTAACGGGTGTATATAGGACACATTTAGCGATTGTTCAACAGTGTGTATAAAATGTAGCAATTTATGAATAATAATGATTTACATCCTATTTGGGAAACAGTTTATATATTATAATATGTACAAAAATTATCTAAACTAATAATAAAAAGCGGAAGAGTTTGTTTGTTTGTTTAAACGCGCTAATCTCAGGAACCACTGGGCGGATTTGAAAAATTTTTTCAGTGTTAGATATATCGAGGAAGGC
The DNA here is from genome assembly GCA_916999025.1 of Orgyia antiqua. NCBI lineage: Eukaryota > Metazoa > Arthropoda > Insecta > Lepidoptera > Erebidae > Orgyia > Orgyia antiqua. Next base: position 4,526,138 of record OU779863.1, on the reverse strand, counting down.
TTTAGGCTATATAACATCACGCTACGACGAGTAGAAGCTAAACAGTAGTGAAAAATGTTGCAAAAACGGGAAATTTTTTCCAAATTCCACGCTGACGGAGTCGCGGGCAATAGCTAGTCATAAATATCATTCAAACTGTTTCGATTCTATCTTAGGGCAATAATCCACCACAATTTGACTTTATAAAACTAGAAAAATGTATGAGAGCAAAAAATGTTTTAGTGTTGTGTGACGTTTTGTGAGATACGTGCATAGCGATTTAAGTAAATTAGTTGTGTGTTTTGCACACAAAGAAAATACCGCATGAAACTGCTCCTAATGATTAAATGCTCAAAGTATTTTATACATAAGATTTAATATAAAAATAAAAGTTACTTTTCACAGGTTGTGGTTGCGATGTTTCAGGTTGTGTACTAGCGTGTTGCGGAGATGGTGCGGGAGTGCTCGTCTTACTACTAGATCCCCCGTCACCAGTAGAAGAGCCGCGCCGTGATGGTGATGGTTTCTTCTTCTCAGACGAGTGATGCATTTTGCCACCTATATATCACCATACTCTCACATTCAATAATATTGTACAAGTGAAATTAAAAAAAAGCAGTATAAATAATAAAAGGAGGCTTTAGCAAAATTAAGATTTAATATTTTATTGAATGTTCAGTAAGTGACACTGGTTATTCGAAAAAAAAAATTTGAACTTTGAAGTAGGAACCTACATACATTTAAAATAAAAAAAATTAGGAAAATCCAAGGCGTAAATGGTGTCACACTAATGTAAAATGGGTTTCTTTTAAACAGATGTCCTATGTGTGTAGGTATATTACAAACCAGCACCACCATGGCCCGGTAGAGCAGAACGAGAGTGCATAAAAAAAATACGGACAAAACTTGATTTAAAAAAATCTATTCAATTACAACATAGTTTCGTTTATTGATTTCATCTAAATAATTGAATAAGAAATTAACTTTAAAAAGCAATTGTTACACAATTTTCCAAAAATAACTTTAAATAATATATATTCAAATATGTTTTACTACCAACAACAATTATGTAGAGCCAGGCAAACATAAAATAAGATCGCTGAGCGACGCTAGAGCTAGCAGAAAGAGCAAGAACGTACATTCCATGAAAAATCTTACAGAACTATTACAAACAAAGCATGCACATCAAATATGCGACAAAAAAAAACAATAGAATAATAAAAATATAATAAATATATAGAAAAAAAATTTTTATATAAAGAATATACATATTTAAAAAAAAAAATGATTAAAGTACAACGAACAGAACCCATTTCCAGGATTTTTGTAATTTTTGTCTGTTTAGATGTTTATCTCTGCACGCATCACGTAAAATATACAACACTTATAAATATAAATGTTATACGTAAAAATTGTACACAGCTCAAGGTATTACTTAGTCTTTGTTTCATCGCAATCGGTCCACTCATTCAAGAGATATTTACATAATACGACATTTCTCAATTTGGTTACTTGGACCGCCATCTAGCGGCTAAAAAACGAATAAAAAAATTGATTGGGTCGATCGAAAAAAATCGATCCACGCGGACGGAGTCGTGGGTACAGCTAGTTTATAATAATTATGTACTTTCATTTAAAATTACTATGAGGTATACACGTATACTACTTTACGTCCTAACCTACTAGTCATTACATGTACTAATATTATAAACGTAGATGTTTGCAAAATAATATGGACAAATGTATGTTGCTCTTTCACGCAAAAGCTACTGAGTGGATTTTAGTCTAACTTCACAATTAACACATAGGCTAAGCTAATATCACATAGTAAAAGCTAAAGACCGGTGCAATAACCACAAAAGTAACTAAGAATTACATACCGTCCCACCCATGCTTTTTTCCATGAGCATAAGCATAGGCTATCGTATTATTTTTACAGTCAAAATATCGGAAAAGTAAAAGTCCAGGTACCGCAATTTTAGTAACCAAATATCAAAGAATGCACTAATCTACAAAACAATATAAAATAAATAATAACAATACTTGCATAAATCACCATTAACCTATAATTCATATTTATATAAATATCAAACACTATTAAACAGATTTGAAATAAAAATGATGGAACAACTTCTTACCTACAATAAAACAAAGATGTCTAAAAATAAATACCACCTAGAAATTCCAGACCATAGTAAGATTTATATTCTTGTTATATCTACGAATTCGACGACTCTTTAATACATTCAAATATTAGTAGCATTCTTTTTTCAAATATTCATAGACATTTCACAGACCGTATTCTGGTCACAAGCTGAGCTTACTACTTAGTTATATAATTGACACTGAGTGAATTTACCTTTGGTGAATAAAATTTTAAGAATATTTATTTTTCGTGGATTTTTTGTCTAAATGGCAACGAAATAACGGAAGGTGAATAATATAATTAAGTTTTTAATTCGAATAAATCTTACTTCGGTGGCCAAATCCGTGCATAATTACATCACAGAAAAATTACACATAATCATCACACAACTACAAAATACTAGTTAAAACTTTTAAAATATTTAACGAACTTTTCTCTGAAGATTTGTGTTTACGGTTCACGGGTGATTTCTCAACCGGATCAATATCTGCCAATCGTAAACGTTAAATTTAATACTTTTAATTTAAACAAAAATGTTACTAATTACACAATAAGTTTATTAAAACATTGTTTATGGAATTTTGCGAAATTACTAAAATCGTCAGTAATAGCAATGAAGGAAGTCACGCGAGCGCCCAAGTCGGATGTATAAAAGGTCGAATATACACAAAAGGCGGAAGATATTAAAATACGCATAACGTAACATACATAAAATATTATGATTTTATTTTATAAAACTGAATAGATTCAGAATGTTATTACGTTATCCATTTTTACTAACACCTTAAAACCCGAGAAAACAAGATTTTAGATTTTTATTTTATAGATTTTTGCGACAGTTTGAAGCTAACAACAGGTCCTCTAATAAATATAATGGCCTTACTATTTCATCTTCATTATTGTCTACGCTAATTCGGTATAAGGTAGGTGAAGTACATAGGTATGTTTGTTTCGAAATATAAATACAGATTTTTGTGGCATACACAATTTTAATGTTTATTACAAAAAAAAACATTATATTTGGAAGGTCACACTTGACAAAATTTCATTGATTTGGAAAGAAAATTAGGACAAGGGATGGTAAAATATCGATATCTACTAAAATTAAAATCCAAGATTATGCGATGTTTTGTGTATGTTTAACTCACATTGAGAAGGTTGTAGTGGAGGATTTGGTAAACATATGCGGGAACCATGATAGCTCAGATGGGAGAGCAACGGAACGGTATTCCGAGGTCGTGGGTTCAAGTCCCGCTCATGGTTATCATTTTTTCCACTATAATTTACTTTATTTAGTAAAAGCATAGCAAGTCAATTGCAAAAATTCATAAATTAATCCAAGATTATTTCAAAACATAACCTCAAAATTATTCATTAACTTCGATTTACAGAATATACACAGATAGCTGTCTTATTAGTCTTATTACACTCTTAAAATTTATGGAATCCATTGCCATGTGCATTATGTTATTGCATTTTTAGCTACAGTAAACATAAATAGTAGGTAAATAAACTAAATTATAGTGGAAAAAATGATAACTATGAGCGGGACTTGAACCCACGACCTCGGAATACCGTTCCGTTGCTCTCCCATCTGAGCTATCATGGTTCCCGCATATGTTTACCAAATCTTCCACTACAACCTTCTCAATGTGAGTTAAACATCGTGCGATGTTTTTGTGTACAACGCCATCTATTGAGCGGTTTGCACCAACTCGATCAATCGATCACTTAGTGTTCTTTACAGAACACAATTGGACCGAAATAATTTATTTTATTTAGTAAAAGCATAGCAAGTCAATTGCAAAAATTCATAAATTAATGTATAAATAGTAGGTGTTAGCAAATTTCAATATGCTGTTAATATATAATAGTAATAAACTTACCCATAGGTTGGGTCGTATTGGTCGGTGTTTTCGAAGCAGTTGGTGTATTTTTTCCTGATCCAGATACTACAGTGCTTGTAGCGTGCGATGACTTACGTCCAGGCTAGAAAAATTTACAAATAAAAAAAAAACAATTACGATATAAAATTAAATACAAGAGGAAAACATCTAATAATCATTTTAAAATACATCATAAACATAAATGAAATAAATCTTTCTTTTAAAAAATGGTGATGAATCAAATTCGTGTGTTTCCTAAATTACTTCCGACTTATAATTCACTTAGTCATTTTATTTCATCTACTTTTTATTTGATTAAACAAAAAGTTTAGCACTTTAACACTTAATAATGACGCATATACGCAATTAATATACAAAAAGGTTAGTTTAATGGCTTTTTGAAAATGGTTTCAAACGCAACCTATGTTATGATTCTGTAGTTTCCATTTAGTCTTCCGAGGTACGTACCCCTTTAGACTTGCCGGCGTGCGTCGGCGTGACACTCCCACTTGGCCCTGAGGAAGGTTCAGCGTCTTTCTCTCCGCTGGAATCGCTCGACTGACTGTCGTGTGTCACAGGCTTGTACGGCGGGATGGTCTTTACATTACCACCCTTTTTCTGCACAGTTAACATTCCTCACTGTATCACTGACCACAAAATGGGTCACCAAAAGCATCGGTATCAAATAATAACTAGTCCACGCCGCAACCACTATTAAACAGGATATTTAATTCAATAATTGATAAGCGTCTATTTTACACAAATCAAAACATACACACACAACGAAATTCACGCTAAACAACAACCAATTTGTTTATAATATTAAATATTGTAGTACCTTTGTGATGACGGTGACATCATGATTGGTGAACTAAAAAAATGATAATTGAAGGATAAATAAAGAAGTTTACATGCAAATACGTTTTAGGTTTAACGTAATTATTAGATGCAGTAGGCTGATATGATAACAAAATGACAAAGTGAAAATATTTAACATAATATATTAACATAACACTGACTTGTTAATAAACGCTGTGGTTTTACCGGTAGTACATTTATCACAAGTTATACCACTCATCTTACACAGTAACTGTCCGAACAGAATCTACATTTGACATTAGTATCAACAGATTGAAAGAAAAATGATAAGTGATCCCAATTTAATTTGTACGTTATATGATATAGGGGACCGAGAGATACTATTATTTTTATAGAAACGTCCTTCTTATAACCACATAGCTGTTCCACAAATTCATAGTCTTCAATTTAATACTAACTACGCCTTCTGTATGTTTTCAATATGTTTTTCAAGTAAGTTTTAATACATCCGCTATACTATAAGCAAGTGTATACTTATATAGCCTTTTATCTATCAGTCTATTTGCGCTAAATATAAAAACTGCTGAACATATTTTCATGCAATTTTCTTCAGCAGACAAAGTGATTAATGAGGATGATTATTGATAAAAATGTAATCTATACACCTGAAATTTTACCAATAGTGGTATTGCTGTACGTAATCGAAGCGGATGGTTATAAGAAAATAAATAATATAAATAAATAATAAATTCATGGACATTTCACACAACGTCCTCTGCTCCCAAGCTAAGCTTAATAAGCTTGTGTTAAACAATAAACTACTTTTCTTTTGTAAATAATACTTATAATACATAGAAAACACCCAGATGTAGTACAAACATTTGTATGACATTTATGAATATCACACAAATGATTGTCCCAAGCGGGAATCAAACCCGCGACCTTGAAAACGGCAGTCCAGTACATGAACCACTACGCCACGAAGCCCGCAAAATAATTTACTTAGTTTTAAAAACTAAAAAACACGTTTGAAAATCCTAAATATTTTTTTGAATTATAACATTGTCATCGGTCCTTAATATGTGAGCAAAATTTCAGATCAATCCGACTACTGCAAGTGGGTAAAAATCGATTTCAAAGATTCCGTTACATAGATCAATATATTGATAGATACGTTCGCGGCTTATAAAATCGCATTCATAAAGCTAAGTCCAACAAATACACAGTGAGGTTAGTAAGAAAAACTTATAATAAATATGCGAGGAGAAAAAAACGTGATTGACATTACTTTTACACATTTCTCTAGGTCTCCTTTTTGTATGTATATTTATAAATCCGCATAAATTAACTTATAAAATTAAAAAAAAAATTAAAAAAAATCTTATATATAAAATTCACGTGTCACAGTGTTAGTTACCGTACTCCTCCGAAACGGCTTGACCGATTCTTCTCAAATTTTACATACATATTCAGTAGGTCTGAGAATCAGCCAACATCTATTTTTCAAACCTTTTTTTTTTAGTATGGCAAAACAACGTTTGCCGGGTCAGCTAGTTATTTATAAAATTTAGTACCTACTAAACAACCCACAGAGTTTAATAACAAGTTCCAATAAGACTACAACACATGTAGTAGCAATAAGAAAATAATATTCCTTACTAATAATATTAATGCGAAAGTATGTCTGCCTGCCGCAGCCATTCTTTCACAGCAAATTTAATTTGAACGAAATTTTGTAGAAATTCTAGAGCCTAAAATAGACTAACTCTTAATGCGAATATAGGGTATATCTATCCAGCCACTGTTGGGCACGGGCCTTTGGGAAGGATTATACTCTACTATGCTTCGCTGACCAGGCGTGTTGGCGCAGGGTATATTTTCAAGTTTTCCGTCTTTCATAGCAATGTTATCTGTGTGTACAATATTCCTAAGTTAACTTTTACAGCACCTTGGGAAGGAAAAGTTATGGTGACACTTGTATTCTTAGTCCATCACCACACAGACTACAGACAGACAGATAAATGGTACATTATATAGTAATTACGAATTCCAAGCGGACGAAGTCACAGCTAATGAAATTAAAAACAATTATTATTAAACAACCATTGGTTTTATAACAGCTAAAAGTTAGACTTTAATTTCATAGTTAGTAAAAAACTGATTTTTTCTATGTATCACTAACAAACAAAATCTGTGATTTTAAAGGAAACATGAAATATTTTTAAACATCCTTTAATTGGGATTGTTCATAATTTTTGACCTGCTGTTTTTATATTTTTTTTAGAAAATATAGACTATTTCAAGCAACTAATTTCAATATTATTGAAATATTCGCTATATAGAATTTAAAAAAAATACTTAAAGATATTATTTATTAAGTTAAATGTTGTGACGTCATCGTTGTACGCAATCTTTGTGTTGCCTTTTCCTGATACACTTAAGACAGATTGCAATACATCTTTTCAAAGTCGCCATTTTCATATAATAGACCAATAACAACTCCACCCCAGAAGTATTAGGTATATCCCTAAGAATGCCTTAACAATTTAAGTCCTTTATCATTTGCTTTTTTGGAAAAATAATAGCTAATATAGCTAATTTTCCGAAAAAAAACTAGTGGGTCATGATCAGAAACTCGACTCTCTTTATCCCCCAAAATGGTTTTCGAATTAAGAGTTTAAAAAAAATATGAACAATGCCAATTATGAGAAAAATAAGTAAAATATAAACAATTCCTTATATGAGAACTAAGTTACATTAGTAACATTATACTTAGATGAAAATGATGGAATAAGTATATTTTATTTTTATAGGAAACAAGATTTATACAGGTAGGTAATTTTTAGTCTATATGAGACGAAATATCTATACAATTTTTTTTTATACTTAATTATATAAAGCTTAATGGCCTTATTCATAATGATTTATCGGAGGTTTAAAAGGAGATTTTATCGGAGAGATTATAAACGTTTTAGCATAAAAAGAACATTATGAATAACAAGTTTTGACAATTTTCGCGAACCTATTTTAGCGAGCTTTTAAACCTCCGATAAGTCATTATGAATAAGGCGGTAAGTGTTTAGTTGATTTGAACGCGCTAATCTCAGGAACCGCTGGTTCGAGTTGAAAAATTCTTTTTATGTTGAATAGTCCATCTATCGAGGTAGGCATTAGTGAAAAATGTTGCAAAATATGGGACAATTTTCTAAATTCCACGCGGAGTCGCGGGCAACATCTAGTTCATAATAATTCTGAAAAGCTATTTTCTTTCTTCAATATTCAATAAGGTACCGGTTAACTTTGAGTGCCAAAGACATTTTTTTTCTTAATCCTTTATGAGTATGAATGAAGCTAAATATGATTATGTCAGAGCAGATGGCGGTCTACAGTCACTGTCTACACCCCAGTGAAAAAGGCGTGACTGTATGTATCGATACATCACTTTAGAATGGTTAGTACATTTTACATATTCGGTTAGTAACATGCTTAATAGCACCATGAATTAAAACGTTAGTAAAAAGCCGTGAACTTGTATGGTAATGTACATAATGACGTTTAAATATATACATACAGACAACCTGATTTCTAATCTTATTATTAGTCCCCATCAAGTCTTAACAGTAAGTTTAGATTAAAACATAGTATGTACCCGATACACTCAATATAGAAAAAGTATATCAAAACTTAAGAGGATACCAAAATAGCTTCGTGCATTTTTCTATGTACGAAGTTTTCATTGTTGCTTTAGATTGAATGGCTAGAGCTCTAATTTTTAAGTATATGTTTTTTCAAGATATGATCTAGGATCGCATAAACTCAGAAACGCGATTGAAAAAAGTTTTCTCGATAGAAAATCTTAGTGAAACAACCTCTCTCATTTTTTATTTTTTTCATTTGTCGGTCTATTATCGCGTATTAACTAATGAAATAACTTTAAAAACATAAGTAACTATTATATATAGAAACATGTAAATCAGAATTAAGGGCCTACATCAATATTATCGTATATCATCGCCGACACGTACATATTAACACAGCCAGTAGGCACAGAAAATGAAGAATTAGGGATACTTTTCCTATTTACTCAAAATCTACTAAATATATTTTAATTCTGATTTACGTGTTTCTATATATAATAGTTACTTATGTTTTTAAAGTTATTTCATTAGTTGATACGCGATAATAGACCGACAAATGAACAAAATAAAAAATTAGAGAGGTTGTTTCGCTAAGATTTTCTATCGAGAAAACTTTTTTCAATCGCGTTTCTGAGTTTATGCGATCCTAGATCATATATTGAAAAAACATATACTTAAAAATTAGAGCTCTAGCCATTCAATCTAAAGAAACAATGTAAACTTCGTACGTAGAAAAATGCACGAAGCTATTTTGGTATCCTCTTAAAATATATTTAGTAGATTTTGAGTAAACAAAAAAAATAGCCCTAATTCTTCATTTTCTATACCTACTAGCTGTGTTAATATGTACGTGTAAAATGCACTCGCAATACGAAGCTAACCCAACAAAATAGGTAGTACAAGATTATCTTACATCTCGTTAAATATTACAAGTTTGTAGGGAAGTGATCTGACAACGTTTGCGTTGCGTTTAAAACTTAATATAGTCAGAAAATAGTTTACACGTTTTCCTTTTTTTTTTCCTTCCTTCTTGCCCTTACCTGGCCATGGTATAGTACCTTAAGCCTGACCATGACCCGGCAAAGGAGTGTGGCCCTGTTATTCAGGGCCCAACTCGTTGGGAAATATTTTCCATACGAAATTTCACAAAAATTATTGCCAGAACATACTCAGATGCCTGCAGGGAAATTATTTATTTTCAATTTAACTGAAGACGAAATTGTTTAACTGAAGACGTTTCGATAAGATTTTTTTATGACCTCACGATGTTAGGTTTTGTATGAAGGTCTTTGTTGACGAAACAGTAAAAATATCATAGTAGCAATGAACGGGAGATGTCACACTTTACGAAATAAAAAAAAACATTTCGAAGACCCAAAAGGTGCAAAGCTGGAATGGGGAATAGCACACGGTAACGGACTGGTGCTGAGGGGGTGGAACCCCCAGGAGACGTAGATATACACCATGTGAATATACTGAGCGTTACGTGTGTACTACGGTAGTCTAAGCTTACCATTAATAAAAGAGAGATAACAAAAAAATACAGACGAATTAAGAACCTCCCCCTTTTTTGAAATTGGTACACAACTATGGTATCGATATTAACAACTATATTTAAGTTAACTTACCAGCTTACTATAGTGATGTTGGCAATATCCACAGTACTTGACGTTATCTAAATAGTTGCCAGCCTCTTCGCACAAAAGTCCCAAGCCTTGGGCGCAAGTCACGTGAAATTGTTGTTTACAACCTAATAAATGAAAAGAAAAATAAATTTTGTAACAATCAGTTTTGTAACAATCACTCAAGAATAATAAATTTATAACAACTTTGTGAAACCATTAACTTAAATAGAAATTAATTTGAAATTTTCTCTTACGAAATGTCCATTTAGAAAAACCAGCGTAAGAAACTCTTGGTAAATACCTTTTGTATTGACAAAATAAGCATTGCTTCAGAACAACTTATTCGCAAGATTTATATTCATTACATTAACTTATGATGGAGCGATTACTTAGAATATATTTTTAATAGTTACCAGATTTGTTGCATTGCATGCATGCACCAGCAGTAGATCGGTGAGATTTTCCTTGATCAGCGCAAATGTAGCAAGTCTGGAAATAACAAATATCATCACATTCATAATCATACAGTTAGCAAAGTCTTAAGTAGGTAGATACAGTGCGTAACGAAAAATTATTGAGTAGACTCTCTCTTTCTCTCTTTTTACAGCCCCTTAAAACCCCACTGTTGTTGGGCACGGGCCTCCTCCAATATGGGAGGGATTATGGTCAACTATGACGCGCTGACCAGGCGTGTTGGCACAGGGTTTATTATCAAGTTTTCCAACTCTCACAGAGGACATCTGGCTTTTACGGCTCCCTGGGAAGGAAAAGGGGTGGTGACACCTGTGTTCTTAATCCCTCACCACACGGACAGTTAAGTACATTTAATAGACAGAAATACTAATCTATTTAACAAATGATTAAACGCAATTCATCCCCTAGTTACGTCAGATTAATTTGAAGTTCATAAGAAATGTTGACAGATTAAGAATAGAAGTATCACTCACTACCCCATTCCTTACCTTATTGCTATAAGGGATATTAAAGACAGTCAACATCAACAGTGAAGGACGGAAAAAAAACTGAAACTAATCCTACGCCAACACGCCTGGTCAGCTTTTTTTTACTTTAATAATTATAACCACAATTACAGCCACATTATATTAAGTACAGAACACCTTTGCAGATTTACAGACAGTATTGTCAGTGCGGCTTATTAGACTAAACAACCTCGCGTAGTGGTAATAGCTCTCAAAAAAAATATTTAACATTCAACATTGAATAATTATGTCTACTTGATTAAATGATTTTTCATTTTATTTCATTTCTCGCCCAACAATCGTTACCTAACAGGCTGGGAAGAGTGGAAAGGCAATCTGAAGTTTTATATACTTAACAAGGACTTATGACAATGATAATCTAATATATAAAATTCCCGTGTCACAGTGTTAGTTACCGTACTCCTCCGAAACGGCTCGACCAATTTTCCTGAAATTTTGCGTACATATCCTAGGTCTGAGAATCGGCCAACATCTATTTTTCAAACTTTTTTTTTTTGGTATGGCAAAACAACGTTTGCCGGGTCAGCTAGTTATAATTAAAAAGGAATTTTAGGATCATCTTAAACGTGTTTTAATTTTATAACTAAGTAGTTATTGGAACCGATTCTACATCCACAACTAAACTAGAAAGAAAGAAAGAAAGAAAAGAAATTTATTAGCGATAAGACAATACACACAAAAAGAGTAAAAATAAATAAAAAATATTAATATATTAACAGAAAAAAACATAATAAAAATAATTACATGCAATTACATAATAAAAAAATTAAGTGTATTGCTCCATCACTAAACGGCCACAGCTCAGCATAATGCTGGTTAGAACCAGCGCTGGTCTTCCGCTGGGCCGCTTAGTGACGTCACAGACTACAAGGATGGCATAAGTTTATTACACATATAAAAATAAAATAAAAGAACACGAAACAAAATAAAAACAAAGCATTAGTAAAATAGGAGAATGAAAGTATACAAAATAAATATTATATGAATAGTGCGCTAAACAAGGAAATAAAACCAAAACATAACAATAGATAAAAAACAACAAGCAATAGAATAGGCAAAAGTGAAAATTAAACAAAAAAGAAATGAAAATTAAACTGGCAATCTATCATTTTTGTGACAAAATAGTACAAAATAGTAGACTTGAGATAATTTAAATGAGATAATTTAATGAATAGGTACTGTTACACTGTTACATATAAGTATAGTTTAATTATTATTTAATGCATCACTCGAGCCAATTACATAATACTACTAACTAAAATCCGATAGTCCAATAACACAATTCGGCAATGTTATTTGAACTTGTTTAAAAGAAAATCTGTATATTATAGACTGACGATTTCAATTATGTAATAAAAATGTGTACAACGAAATAAATCAAAATCCAAATCATCAAATCAAATCCAAATCATCAAAATACACCATTTTCATTTTTTAGTTCATTTTAGTTGTGCACGTAAAATTAGCAACGTTATCTTATTTGAAGTATGTACCTAACATCAATTACACAATCACTTCGTAAGAGTTGTAATTAAGATCATTACTTGCAGCTTTATCATTAGGTATAATGCAATTCATTGTTAAATAACTTAACTGATCGCTAAATCACCTTCACCTCTGTGATCACCTTACATCACCTTGTGTATGATATGAATTGATATATTCACTGTTTTTAATCACCAATCAATAATTTAAATAACAACTACAAGTATTTTGATAACGCTAATGTCAACTCCGATACGTGACTTTTTGGAGGTAGAATTAAAAAAGCTCTCGTGTTTCGACGGCTCTAAAGTTCTTAATTTTGACAGACCAAACTGCAGGGTAGTTTTACTATTAAAGACGTTCCGAGTTACACAGATAATGTCCGAAATATGTATCTATGCTTTACGACTTAATAATACGTAACCGTCATGTTTAGTCTTTTAACGAGGTATTAGCTGATACCTACGACCCTGTACGCGTGAAATTTTCCCCACCTTTGCCATATTTTTCACTAACACACAAACACTCATCACACAAACTATATTATTGATTACTAACCAAACTATTTTTCTTTTATTGTTCAGTAGTTTTTTTTTTAAATTTAAAATTTGAGAGTAAACTCCTTGACTTCCATATTACAAGTTGCACTACTTAGTTTGGAGGTCAGGAAACCAAAATTGTATTAATAATATTAAGGTTCTATAAATTCAATAATATATTATTGAATTTTTTTTTTAAACATTGGTCCAATCAAGGCAGCGTAATGTTATGTAGCCTTTCTCGATAAATGTACTATCCAACATTGAAAGAATTGTTTAATTCGAAACAATAGTTCCTGAGATTAGCACGTTCACACAAACAAACTCTTCAGTTTTATAATATTAGCATAGAAGCATAGATTTTTTAGTAAAAAAATTATTAACACGCTTGAAAATCCTGAATATTATATTTTTAATTATTGCATTGTCATCGATCCTTAAAGTGTGTGAAAATACAATGAGACTATTACAAGTAAGTGAAAATTCCTTTTTTTCTTCTGGAAGCTCTTTAATAAAAAAAACTACAAAACGCGCTAGGAAATTCCGTATTATTAATTTATTAAATTACTGCATTATCGTCGTGAATAATTTCAGATCAATTTTACTACTAAAAATGGATACATATAATAAGTAGTTAAATACGATCCAAGTTAATAAAATCGTATTAATATACAATGTAACATGTCCTGACAAACAAATGTCAAAACTGGTAGTTGAAGTAAAATACCTATAACATTAACCCATATCCTTACTTATTATAAGACAAACTCGTAATTTTTGTTTGTGAGCTAAAGATGCCAATTTCATTTGCACAACTAAACTTAACTAAAAAATGAAAACAAAAATGGCGTATTTTGATTAATGGCTTTTTCGTGCACATTTTCAAACATTAAAATTGTTAGTCTACAAAATACAGATTTTTTTAATAAAAACGTTCTGATAACATTGCCGAATTGTGTTATTGACAATATCAATTTTCATTTTTAGGGTTCCGTACCCAAAGGGTAAAAACGGGACCCTATTACTGAGACTTCGCTGTCCGTCCGTCCGTCCGTCCGTCCGTCCGTCTGTCACCAGGCTGTATCTCAAGAACGGTGATAGCTAGAGAGTTGAAATTTTCACAGATGATGTATTTCTATTGCCGCTATAACAACAAATACTAAAAATAAAATAAAATAAATATTTAAGGGGGGCTCCCATACAACAAACATGATTTTTAGGGTTCCGTACCCAGTATCTCAAGAACGGTGATAGCTAGACAGTTGAAATTTTCACAGATGATGTATTTCTATTGCCGCTATAACAACAAATACTAAAAATAAAATAAAATAAATATTTAAGGGGGGTTCCCATACAACAAACATGATTTTTAGGGTTCCGTACGCAGTATCTCAAGAACGGTGATAGCTAGACAGTTGAAATTTTCACAGATGATGTATTTCTATTGCCGCTATAACAACAAATACTAAAAATAAAATAAAATAAATATTTAAGGGGGGCTCCCATACAACAAACATGATTTTTAGGGTTCCGTACGCAGTATCTCAAGAACGGTGATAGCTAGACAGTTGAAATTTTCACAGATGATGTATTTCTATTGCCGCTATAACAACAAATACTAAAAATAAAATAAAATAAATATTTAAGGGGGGCTCCCATACAACAAACATGATTTTTTTACCGTTTCTTGCTCGATACTAATAACGTTGCCTTATGTTGCATAGATAATGGTACGGAACCCTTCGTGCGCGAGTCCGACTCGCACTTGACCAATTTTATTTAGTTAGGTTAAGTTTAGTTGTGCATGTAGAATCGGTACCAATATCTTTAAAACTACGCAACGGATTTTTATCTGATTTGTTTTATTACATAGAATATGGCATTTTTGTATAATTTGGTAGAGTTTAGTTTTTAAATTCCACGAGTACGAAGTTGCGAGCAACGGCTAGTATACTATTTAAATAAATAAAACAAAGATTTATGCGTTTCTTACCTTATTGAATCTCTCTGGTGGAATCAGTCGCAGTACAATCGGTTCCATAGAAGTGACATTACCAAACCGAACTTCTGGAATGTACAGCGCACATACTACATGGGCCCATCCTCCAGTGTCCGAATGTTTAAGAGCACCTGACTTAGAAGGGCAAAGCTCGCATCGCTACAAAATAGAATAAACAATTAAGAAACGTTCATAAATATTACACACAAAATCCTCTGGTCCCAAGCTAAACTTATTGGCTTTAGTTATACAGAAAACGGAAATAATAAACTTTTAGCAGTTTATGGATATAAAAAAGGGTGATTTTAAGTTTTTCAGACTGCCAGCACCATTGGTTATGGCGTCCAATAGTCATCTGCGATTGTGAAAGTTTTCAGCAAACTCTGCCATTTCATCATGGAAAGATTAACAAACGAGCAACGATTGCAAATTGTAGAAATTTAAGTATTTTCACAATGGGTGCTCAACAATTGGGCCTCTGTTACTCAACCTCGTGAAAAATTTTACGTGTCGATTTGGATGTGAAGCCCTATAAAATTCAACTTCGTCAAGAATTGATGCCGAATGACCTAAGACAACGTTTAATGTTTGGTGAATGGACCTTGCACCATGGACCATGGACCTGCATGAAAATCCGCTATTTTATCGAAAAATTGTGTTTAGCGACGATTTAACGCCTCTTGATTATTTCTTGTGGGGTTATGTATAGTCTTTAGTCTATGTAGACAGCCCGGACACTATTGAAGCCTCAAGGAAAGACATAACATGCGTAATTCGTGGTATACAGGCCGATAGGCCCGAAAAAGTGACGCAAAATTGGACCTTCCGAATGGAACACTTGAAAGGGAGTCGCGGACAATATTTACATGAATTTATCTTTAAAATATAAATGGCAAAAGCCAAGTTATCGATTCCAATAAAAATAACGTAGTAACGACGATAATGTCCGGTTATTTTCATTACGTTATTTTCGTTACGGAATTTCTGGATTCAGTCTCCACGCTCAAGGCCCGCGATAGAAGCTATGCAATAGATTAAAAAATAATACATGATGCAAATTGTGTGTTTTAATTGATTATTTTTAAAAAGTCCTTAAAAATCACCCTATATTATCTCTTTTGAGTTATAATTACGTGTATAATCAGATAATTTCTATTTTAATTAAATGAATACTTATAACGCAATTCTGCTGGTTATTAACGTAATCTTCATAATATTTATCGTAAAACAAATGTGTATTGTATGTCTCTATATAAGCATAAATCTAACTACGCAATGGATTCTTTGCGTATTTTTTTAGTAGAGAAATCAGGAATGATAAATTTATATGCTTGTGTTAAGGGTACCAGAATACGGATAGAATACATAGGTATACTACTTTTCTTTTGTAAATACATACTTTTAATACATAGAAACACCCAGACGCAGTACAAACATTTGTATGACATTTATAAATATCACACAAAAGATTGTCCCGAGCAGCAATCGAACCCGGATAGTGAAATATAATAAGTTTGTTTTTATAAATGCTACCTAACCTAAATTAATTTATTCCATGACAGAAAGTGTAAATATTATGTTCCATTCCATGTAAAACTAAATATGTACGTCAGCATGCATGATCTGCAAATCAGCAAATAATATACAAAATTATGGTTAGTCATATCCATAATTTTATATATATCGTGTACACTGAATAAATAAAACGGAAAAAGAAATAGTGTGACACTCTCTTCCTCTCTCTAAGCCCATAACGTCCTACCGCTGGGCAGTACCTCGTCCACTTTGGGAGAGATTATGGTCCACTGTACCGCGCTGACCAGGCATATTTGTACAGGGTTTATTTTTAAGGTTAATTTTTTTTTCCCACACGCAAATGTTATTTGTACAATCTCTTAGCTGGCTTTTACAGCAAACTGGTGAGGACCTTCTTCCTTCCTTCTACCTTTTTCGTCACCATACGGAGAGTGTGACACTAGGAGACGCACAAAAGTAAAAATACGTCTAACACAGAAACTATGTACATAATATATGACTGAAAATTTTAAGACTATAATACAACGGACAAATACAACATATTATATTAAAACAAAGACCTCATGTTTCTATTGAGGTATTATAGCTACTACATATAGAACACAGAAGCAGGGTTAGATGTAAGGAATTATGACAATGCGGAAAATTAATAATGAATAAATGATAAGAAATAATAAATTAACACATTAAAATAATGAAATAGTTACGATTAGGCAATGAAGGAAGTCTGAAAGTTTGTGCTAGTGAGGGAAAAAATTATAAAAAGTGAACGGTTTACACTGTATGACTGGAAAACAGCGTTGAAAGAACTTATATGGCTTTAAAATAACAAAGAGACATGATGTAAAGCCAAGATTATGGTGAGGATAAGGGGTGATGTATGTATTCTATGAATGAGCTGATTTATAATAAGAAAAATTATAATTGAGGGGATGAGAAAATTCCTCTTGAATATTCAAAAAAAACATTGATTTTTCATATAGCATATAGCACAATACTCTATAAGACCACTAGAACATTTTGAGTGCTATAATAAAGGACAGATACCATCACCATAAATGTATTGTGTAAATACTACCATCACCGTAAGTTTAGAAACTTAAGTCTAATTTGGCTATTTAGAAAAAACAAAGGAGATAAAATGATCATAATAATGTTAAAACCTTAAAACTAAACTAGCTATGGTGTTCTATAAATTTTAATTTAGCCTTACAACTATGCTAAACAGTTTTAACCATTTTGGGCAATTTCTTATTTCTAAAATAATGATTAAAAATATAAATTTGTTTGTTACTTTTAAAAAAACCAATAATTTTGGATATTCAATGACATAGGTAGTAATGATTGTGTTAGAATCTATGGGTAATTATTTTTTTTATTCCAATCAAGTATAAATAGATTACAACTTACTACTTTTGTTTTAGTTTCACCACTTTCACACTTCCTGCAGTACCATGGCCCAGTTGGCACAGTCACTATACCATAGCAGGCTGAAAACATGCCATATTGTAAATACATATGTACCTAAATAATAAACTACACATCGATATACATATAGGATATACGGACTAACCTTGGTGGACAGCTACAGTGCAGCCATTACCGTCGCAATAGACAAGCGGGTTGTCCGGCCAACCACGCTCATCAGAGCAGACACAGCAGCCTCCTACCATCTCCTTCATTGTGAACTCCTCATTATTATCTAAGCTCTGTAATCAATTTACAATAATATATAATAAAAAAAAATTAAAAAAATCTTTTGTCATATAAATTTTAATGAAAGTGATACAGCAAGGTATGTGTGTGCATATTTATTTACACATAAAAATATTTTGAATATCGAACAAGCTTAAACCAGTGGTTCCCAGTAGCAACTTCAAAATGTTTAAAAAAAAATCAAAAAGGAATTTCAAAATGGATCAGTGAAAATTGCTAAAGGAATAAAAATTCCAATAAAAAATTTATAAATTCGCATAATAATAGAAAAATTATATTTATATTAATTATAGAAAAATTATATTTACAGAAATCCAAAACATATTAAAAAAAATTATTACTTATATGTTCACATACTTACCATCTTGCCGATAATGTTAAAATAATGACATTCTACAAATATATATTAGTAAATTTATAATAATGTAGGCAGTTTGTTGCGAAACTATAACAGAAATAATTGCAATAATGCAAAATATCTGTTAACATCAGCTCGGTGACAGAATACCAGAGTAATTAAGCCGATGTGAGCAAAATTTTAATAAACCTAAAAATATAATTTTCTGCCTACGCGACTAATTTTTGATTGCAACATAGTATTGAAACAACAGCACATTATATATTTTTAACAGTGAAGCTATTGATAGACCCAAGCAAAGAAATTTACAACCTAACATTGTAATGTTAACTGATAAATTAAATTTTAGTACATTTGTTATGAGAGCTAAATTACCACTAAGTATTGATTCCAAAATAATAAATCCCCTCCTTGATTCTTGCAGTAAATGTTGACCTTGATTTACATCAATTAATTTATATTGATAATAAATATGCTTTTATTCACGCTTGATAGTACTGGTATACCTACTAACATTAAATCTTAGTAAATTTAAGTTGCATATAAAAAGATAATAACATAAAAAGACACAGAATTTTATAATCAAGATGTACTACAATAATATCATTTAACTAACAATCAGAATAATATGAATATGTGTGGGCACAGTATAGAAGTATAAAGAAATTAGTATAGTTTAGAATCCCCTCTTATTTCCTCCAAGATCTAATTATCAGATCTTAACTTGACGATCATGGGACCACCTAAGAAACCCTGACAAGGTGGTTGAACAATCGTAGCAGGACGCAGCACTAGGACGATGGGGGACCTTATGTTCCCCCTGTGTCGGGACACATGAGAGTGGACCACTCTTACTTGGTCATGGTAAGACTAGAAGGCACTACTAATTCTGTTTTCAATTGATTGACGGATTGAAAACCTCATTTTTTCTTAGTTATTTATTTAACAAACATTTAAAATTAGTTACCAATGATATTAAGTTTGTACTAAAAGATTATACAAAATTTAATACATAACTATATACTTACTAATAGAACAATTTTTTTCTTAACATTCAACATCAATGAGATAATTGTATCATTAATGTTTTCTAAACAAGAAAGCCATTGAATAAAATATGACTGTTTTTTATTCATGAATTTATCATTACATGCTTTATCTACATTGTTAACAAATTCTAATATAAGATTGGCTTTGTATGTTATTTTTAACTGATCTAAAAAGGAGATCTGTCTTCTCAGTAGCCTAAACTACCAATGTGATACAAGTGCTTTCTTACATCCGTAAAGAATTAACATCATGTAAATGGAGTTTGAATAGCTCATAGCACAAAAAAAATTAAAATGTTATACGTGCTTAAACTTAGCTTATATAAGCACTTTAAACCGGTTTTCTTTTCTGTTTTTATTTTTCTTTCAGTTCAGTTATATTTTAAATATACTAGGTACCGCAATACATTTAATTAAAAAAATATACATGTCAAATGTTTCTGATGACATAAATTATCCGGGAACCACTGTTTTTAATGATAACATGATAAACAAATGAACTTGATATGAATCAGCAATGAATATAATATTAATACTTCAAATTGCATTAAACTCTATAATTAGTTAAAAAATAATCTAAATCTAAGTACACAGTTAAAATAGTAGATTCATGTATATTAAAATATTGTAACTATTAAACCAATATCTAGACACACCCAGTCAAAAAATATCTCACTGAAATTTGACTTTTTTTTTTGTTAAAAGATACCTCTTCTACTTTTTTTTACAATCTAAAGATAAAAAAATTAGAGACATATTTATAATGATAGTTATTTTTTTATTAGTCTGTTATAACTTTATTTTATTGTCAGCAAATAACAAAAAGTAGTCTATCAGCAAATATTATTTCAATCAAATCAAATAAAATCTCTTTTCGCCTCATTTTTAATGGTTAGTTCTATTTTAAAAACTGCGATGTTTACGCCGGCGTTATGTACACAAGGGCGCATCAAATATGAAGCGCCATTGAACCAATAATTTGTACAAGTTGAAAAAAATTGTATTCATCTAACAAATCTAAGTTTCGGACAATATCTCCGATCAAACATCGATTAGTCCGAGAACTGCATAATACAATTTGAAGTCATTAAAGATGGATAATACTGTGAAATTTAAAATGACAATGATTTAAAATACAGCTTCCATCTAATTATATTTACCACAAGAAAAAATATCCGTTCATTGTAGTAGAAATTAGAATTGTCGGCAACAATTCTTTAATTCATCTTTATAATAACTGATAACTTTTATCACCTCACCTGCGCCTAGCAAGAACGATAAAATGAAGTCAAATTATACACAATCCGGAATTGAGAATTAAAAACAAAAATCAAGAACAGATTGATTTTTTTAAAGGCTAATAATAATAGCAATTCTTTTCCCTAGAATGCCGCTGCCACATATTTAAAATAATATAAATTACAAATTGGCTGCCATTAACAGAAGCAACAAAAGCTGTGTTAGGGATGGCGATCTGACTGATACCGAATAATACCGATTTTGAACGGTTGATTTTGTTGGTCCTACGAATCGATTCTTTTTTTATCAAACCGTATAATGATTCGATCAGTGAATCAATTTTTTACTCTTGAAGAGTGACATTTATTTTATTTCTTAATATTTATATATTTTTTTAATATTGGGAAGCCATTACTCCTCTTACAGTTTTATAGGTAGTTATGTGTTTGGAAATCAATCATATAAGACTAATTTATGTGTTTGATCAATCAATGCTTCAGGTCACGATTCAAATCAGCCTAACTAGATTTATTTGCTTAGTTAGTGGTATGCTAGTACCTCTCATCTTGAAAAAAAGAATCATTTCATACATATATGTTTATTTTTAATTTTTCTATTGCACCTCGATGTCTTTAAAAATCTATCTCTTACGCTACAATTTGAATCTAGTCAAAATAAATCTTTACAAAAAACTTGAGAGGTGTCAAGGGACACCCGGATGGAACGAAGTTACTTTGATATATACAGGTTTTTTTGTACGTAACAAATATTTTTTTATTTAGCTATTGCATAGCTTCTATCGAGGGCCTTGAGCGCGGGGACCGAATCCAGAAATTCCGTAACGAATAAAAACCTCACGCTCCCCACTCCGACGGGCACGGAGGTGTGGCTTGAAGGCCGTGCATTGTCTAACGTCGTTTCTTTTCGGCAGTCTTCGACACGGTGTTTGTGTGCGTGCAACTAGCCGTATTGTACGACTCTACGAAGCTCGCACGAATCGAGACGAGCTGCTCCGAAATCGGACGAATACATAAGCAGCTGTTTATGAGAAAGTATATAGGTGTATAGGTATTTATGTACAACAGTTAATAGCTGTACTTGTAAAATTTGTGTATAAAGTGTTTTGAATATGAATGAACAAAGTGTGCAAAAAAAAAATAAAAAAAATAAAAAAAAAATTAAAAAAAAAATATAAAAAAAATAAAAATTATAATAATTATAATTGCAAAAGTTGATACAAAATGCTATGCAATAGCTTTACCGCGGCAGTCCCCGAGTGCCACACGTTTTTTATTTATTAATTTTATTATGTACAAAAGACCTGTATACACTTCACAAAAATAATTTTCGAAACACCACACTGTTCAATCTAAAATAGAAAGACGAAACGAAAATAACTGCCTTGCTTCAGAGAGAGAGAGAGAGACACAGACAGATAAAGAAACATGCGCACGCCGCACGGCTTACAACTACATAAAGCAAAAAGTGTCGTTACAACTTTTGGTCTTATTTTTTCCGTCTAGCCCCCTTTCGCAATTCGCGATAAGGACTTCGTTACAAAAATGGAATATACGGTCTATTAGATTTCAATAATTTAAAACTTAATTTTTGTGATTAGATTAGCTCGCGTTTGGAACCAATTAAAATTCGATTTTTTCGAAAAGAACGGCCATCCCTAGGACTCAGCACAGACTAATGTTGTGATGTACTTGCTTGGTTTTGGTCATGGAGACTAGAAGTAAGAAAGAATATCTTGTATGGGGGATCAGTCGGCTCACTGAATTTGGCCCCACTTTTTTTTAATTTTCGTCGTTTGTTCGTTAATGTTCGAATGTAAAAATTGTTTGTTCGTCTTTTATTTATTTATAATTAATTAAACAAATGATCACCCTTAAGTTAGCCCCCCTTACTAGATATCTTTATTTTTATCACTTAGATTAATTAATTTTGATTAATTATCGTTTGTTCGACGACTATTGGTGATTGTTCGATCATAAAAACAATAGCTGGCAATGGCCGTATTTACTAGCGTTTTGTTAACGAGTGCGTTTATACTGTCTAATTATTTCTTATGTAGATAATAATAATAAATAATAATAAATATTCATAGACATTTCACACAACGTCCTCTGGTCCCAAGCTAAGCTTATTATGCTTGTGTTATGGGTACCAGAATACGGATATAATACATAAACTACTTTTCTTTTGTAAATACATACTTATAATACATAGAAAACACCCAGACGTAGTACAAACATTTGTATGACAGTTATAGATATCACGCAAATGATTGTCCCAAGCGGGAATCGAACCCGTGACCTTGTGAACGGCAGTCCAGTACATGAACCACTACGCCACGAAGCCCGTCAAGATCAAAAAAATATTGAAAACTTCAACAATACTTCAACAAAAAAATGTGGGTGAAGACGGCCAATTAGTCGTTAGAGTACGATTAGCGCGGTTTTAATAAATTCAGTCATTTTTAGTCACAATTATAAATTCAAATATTTTGAAGTTAAAATTTAAAAAAAAAAATTTGCTTAAAATTTTTAAATTAAAGATCGAAACTTAATATTGTATATTTAATCTAAAAATACTATATTTTAATGTTAACTATAATTGCTTATCATTATTACTATTTATCATTGGTAATTTTTTCTAAAAAGTATAAAAATGAAGTCACAAGAACATAACATTCTTTTGATCGTTAAAAAATCACAATTAAATGACTCGTTGTGGTTCTAAAACATAAAAAACTCCGTGAGGCTGCAATCTAGTGCCAGGTGACACAAACTCAGGTTTCACTTTGAGGTCATTGAATTTTTTCCAACTACCTGATATTTTCCTACAGTATGCAAAATAATGACCGACATCATAAGCCACTACTCCGGACAATCTGAAAATTTACATAGAATAATAATAGAATAAGAATAACAATAACATGGAATATTAAGTTTCGATCTTTAATATTAAAAATTTTAAGCAAATTTTTTTTTTTTAAATTTCAACTTCATAATATTTGAATTTATAATTGTGACTAAAAATGACTGAATTTATTAAAATCGCGCTAATCGTACTCTAACGACTAATTGGCCGTCTTCACCCACATTTTTTTGTTGAAGTATTGTTGAAGTTTTCAATATTTTTTTGATCTACATAAGAAATAATTAGACAGTATAAACGCACTCGTTAACAAAACGCTAGTAAATACGGCCATTGCAGCTGACGCCGTCAGCCTGACGGACAAAACCGGCGCATGCGCAATGTAGGCGTAAGGTGATGGTTTGCATATTAGATATAAAATAATTAATAATTGGGAATATAATTGTTTTTATGATTGAAAAATCACCAATAGTAGTCGAACAAACGATAATTAATCAAAATTAATTAATCAAAGTGATAAAAATAAAGATATCTAGTAAGGGGGGCCAACTTAAGGGTGATCATTTGTTTAATTATATATAAATAAATAAAAGACGAACAAACCATTTTTACATTCGAACATTAACGAACAAACGACGAACAAATAATTAAAAATATCAAAAATCAGAAAATCAAAAAAAGTGGGGCCAAATTCAGTGAGCCGGATAAGTTCAAAAAGTGTCCACTTGTAAACAGCAAATAACACTCACCGAAATAACGCTAGTGTAGCAAGATGATTGATATGAATGTAGCAGTTATAAGCAGAGTGAAGTATGCTACTGTTGCGGTAATTCTTTAATACTACATATTTTCTATTTGCTTTTTACAAATATTTGGGGTACTTAAAAACACCGTATAATTATAATAATAATTAATCTAATTCATGTTTGTCAATATAATATAATAATTTAAAAAACTGCGCTGTAACAAAGCGGAAGTTTTTCTTTCCTTTCTAATAATTTAGGCGCTCTTTTTAAAATTCTTCCACTTGCTACTATGGCGCCACCTTAATATGCTGCCTTTCAGCGGACACTTTTTAATATACTGAGATATTCCTCCTTACTTCTAGTTTCCATGGAATATACTCTATGGAAGTTAAGTACAGTATCACAGATTAGTAGGTAAGTAGTATGTTTACAGTATAATATATTAGGTCCCTTCCAACACTGCGTTAGCGCGTACAAAACTTGTTCAAAATCATGCTAACCTAACCTTGTCAGTAACGGAAAACACACAATTATAATTAATTTTGAACTGTTGTAATTACAATATTTTTATCGGTTCCCTAAGGATTGACCAAAAAATTTTTGACAAATGATCATATGACAAATAAACAACATTTCACCAAATGATCATTTGGCAAATAATACACTTGACAAAAGTATCAATTTACAAAACGATGTGTCTAGTCGTCCGGTAAAAAATCGTTCGTCAATCGTGGATTTGACTATTTGTACGGCTTTTTTTTTTGAATGAGTATATTCATACGGATATTATTATTTTTTTATTATTAAATTTATAACTAAGAATTTTTTTCGTGAAAAAAGTGAATATCTTTTTCGACACTGTCCACGGAGCTGAAGATTACACTACTAAAGGAGGACTAAGGAGCAAAAAGAAAAAAATGCGGAGTTATTAGATCTAGAAGCTAACCGAGTGAAGGTTAGGTTAGGGTTTTTTTTTTTCGAAATCCTTCATTTTATTTAATTTCTAAAGTTATATGAAACGTAATTAGTACAAATAATAAAGTAAACGATTAAAATATTTTATTAATCTGATAACCGGACGATTAATATATTTTATTCATCCGATAACCGGACAAATATTGAATATCAGTCGTCCGTATAACCGGACGACTAGCAACAGCCTTTACAAAAACTTACTTAGCAAATGATCCATTAGCAAACAGTAGGTACACTTGACAAATGTGTCAAGTAGGTATTCAAATATCAATTGACCTTTTTGTCATATCACCAAATGATATGTTTCGTAAATTAAGTTATTTTAAATGTATCATTATCATCATGAATCATTATTAAAGGCTGAAATGCCCTAAAGTCACATAAGGCACTCGCCGCTTTGCTCGCTCGGCTCGTGCGTTTGGGGTTAAAGTTCTAACCTAACATAACCCAATCTAATAAAAGCGATATATATCTCGGACGAACGGGTAAATAAGTAATTATTTTTCAAATAATGTAAAATATATATTTTTGTCATTCTATCTATCTATATTTAATAAAATATATCAATTAATACTTATAGTATTTTCTTTTAGGAAAATCCAGAGCAGTAGCTTTGCAAAAAATTGTGCAAAATGTGGTCATTTTAACCAGAATACCAAATTTTTAGACCAATAGTTGATTTACCTGATAACTCAGTTGCCAAATGTTAGTTTTGTAAAGTAATCATTTATAAAAAGTCAATATAAGTGTTGATAATTTGGCAAAATGAAGCATTTGTAAAATGATCAGTAGTATAATGATCAATCTATGCGAATTCATTGTTTTGCCAAACGTTTTTTGTCTAACTGTTAACTTTTGGTCAAACAATCGGACACCATTTTTATCATATCTATTAACTAAATGTCATCATCATCATAACACCTTGCCTTTTTCCATGGGGGTAGGCAGAGACCACATAACGCAACGCCATCTGCTTCGGTCCAAACATACTTCCACAGCATACTTCCTTCATCTCAAAGACTATAATAATACTTCATCCTTGGCTTCATCCACACTCATACATCTGGTCTTAAAATAACATAAATAAAAATGAAATAATTAACTGTGAAAATTTAAATGTAAAGAGTTCATTATGAGATTTGGAAAACAATTCAATGCACAAATAATTGAAATACAAATAGACTGATTTATTTCACACTTGTTGTGTGAAATTTAGAAAATTTTCCTCGTTTTTGCAACATCTTTCACTGATGTTTTGCTCCTATTGGTAGCAGCATGATGTTATACACGCTAAACCCAAATTTCTCAATAAGTTACTTATTCAGGAAGGCTTTAGGCTGTTTATTAACTTCTGTAAACAAACATACAAACAAACATCATAACATGTTCTTTGTAAACGGCTTCATTGATTTTCACTGGCAAATAAATTTAACACAGAGTTATAGACAGTAACATGTGACAGTAACTTTACAGTATTGGGGAGTACACTAATTTACGAGTGTTACGTTATTGAATTTTATTGTAGTCAAGTATTCCGCTGTTACCTACACATGGATGCTTTGTCCTTGAAATTGTCAGTTAGGGTAGATCCCCTAGGTACCTATCTGAGCGTTGTATAAACTTGATCGGTCACTTTAATATTGTTAATAACAGAAAAAAGGGTGACGTATGTGCACCCCAACTTAATTTTGCATAAAAGATAAGATAAACTAAACTTGAAAGTTTCATGCAGATGGCGCTAATCAGAAAAATATGAAGTTATTTTATTATGTACCTACATAACTACTCAAGTTAGAAGTTATGTTAGAGTTTGATTAATTTAGTTATGAACAGAATAGAATTACAATAAAGTAGGCACCCAAGAGTGTCGCCACAGGGGACGCAGATATTGAAAGGGCAGCTGCTGTCGAAGAACGGTTGTCTATACGCACAGAATAGATAGAAGATATGTCTATACGCTTGCACCATCGATAATCTTTGGCTTGCACCTATGTTTGGTATAGACTTAGTACCTACACTTTTATGGAATACCTTTCTTTTTTAATCTTCTATTTTAGGAGCGTTGTCAATTTTGACGAGGTCGTCAAAACAAAACATCACACAAATTGTTGTCATAAGCTGAAATCAAAGAGTATAATAATATACTTAAAAGCTGAAATGGAAGCCGCGACCTCAGGAACGGCTGTGTCTTACATGAACCACTTGATCACAAGCCCCGATTTCTTACTCAACAGAAATGTCTTTCATAGAATTATCGAGATGTGTACCTAGTCGTAGTTACCACCCGCATAATGACGCTATGATGTTTTATTCGTGGAGAGTAGGTATGCTATCAGTTTCCCGTATGTATTCTAGTATATTAAGTAGATATAATAAAACGACTTCATCAAAAACAAACAACAGACTGTCAATTCCACCGTATCTAACAGATACCTGAGGATAAAGATCAAACATTAGCCTAGCTGCACAGAATAAGCTGAGCCTAGCTGCTAGCTAACTTAGGAAAATCGGTTGTATGAAATATTTCTGTAAGGAACTCTTGTGGCACTTCTAGTAGGTACATTTATTCGCATTGAAACGCACAGCAAAGTGATGTCACATATTGTAATAATTTGCATACTATCTTGCGCCTTTATGCAGGTAATACGAAAGAAAAGATGTTCAAAATAAAGCTGAAGAGTTTGTTTGTTTGAACGCGCTAATCTCAAGAACCGTTGCTTCGCCATAATAAATTCATTCAATGCTGAATAGTACATTTACCGAGGAAGGCTATAATATAACATCACGCTGCGACACATAGGAGGGAAGCATCAGCGAACATGTTGCAAAAACGGGCAAAATTTTCTGTCGCGGGCATGTTGGCATCTATTATATTAGAAAGAAATAACGTTGTTTTACCATCTTAATAACCATAATATTAATAATATCGTAACCGGGTAAATAGCCTCTTCGTGGTAATATGAACCAAACTATGTAGGTATAAGTGACGTGGAAGCTGTAATTGGCATTGCTGAAACTCAGTACCTAGGTAGGTACTGAGTTTATGTATATTGTCACTAGAACTTTTGGTTTAAAACTCTAGGTATATTTTACGCCAATGAAGTTAGTAACATGAAAAGCCACTAAATATTACATAAAAATATAACCACACTGTAATGATAACTGCGCATGAAATCCCGGTCTTTATTTTCAGTCCATAAATGTCTAAACAAGACCATCCATCAGATGTTGTCAGACTTCTTGAACTAACCTAATATTATGTAAGTACATAATATTATGAAATACTTAATTGTATCTACAGTTTGTATCAAAGTATTTATGAATGTCCAAGTCGATGAATGAAACTATTTTTTACGATCAATCATAGAGGTGCAGGTGGCATAATATTATTGGTGTAAAAGCTAAAAAAATTCTATATCGGTTACAATAATTATTCAAGAAAAGTTAAAACGTTTGGAGATAGATAAGATGTAGGTATATAGAGCCGATGGCAGCTCCAAGTATGTTTAAGCACGGGCGCTCTTAGGATTTAGTTTCGGAGAGGATTTTCAACTCTACACTGCATTTTTTTTTACAAAAGTGTACTGGTTTTGACCGAATTAGTGTCTATCGACGTCCGTGTGGATAAGAAATACAAGTTTGAGCACACCTGTTTCTTCCCTGGGTGCTGTTAAAACCTGATAAGGAATACTATACACAGATCACGTCCTTTGTGAGAGCCGTAAGACTCGAAAGTAAACGCTATGGTAATACGCCCGTCAGCGCGTCACAGTAGACCGTAATCCCTCCCAAAGTGGAGAACGTCCGTGCCTTGCAGTGGCACGGTAATGCGCTGGAGAAAGAGTGTCAGTCGAGGGCGGTTTGTGGGTTGAAACCCGCTCTGGCTACACCGATATAAATAATGATCTACTTTATCGTTTATCTTCTGGAAATGAAGGCACATACATTTAATGGGAACATATTGTGTTTCTACTGCACTTTCAAACCTGATTTGACATTAAGGGGCGGTGAAAGCCATACCTTATAAACCATCATGAGATAGTTACATAAATAAAAAAGGTATAATTTATGTAAAGATTTATTTATATCAAATCATGAGATAGTAGTGTGGTAACAATATACAATGCTGCCTCATAAAACCCTATGACGTTATAAAATTGAGAATGGTGTATTACATAACAACATTAAATTTTGCTAAAGTTTAGATAGTTTTCCCGTATTTTCCCCATTCCATTGTGACATAGTAAATCCTACTTTCTCTAGTGACGTCAATGCTTGGAGGCAGACTGTGCGTCGCCATGTTCATCGATTATTCTTCTCCATTCAATGCCACAGGCTAGGCGGGATGACGCCGCCAGCTACACCGCCCACACCCACAGGTTGCTGTTATTCAGCTATTCATAGACCATTGCAAGATTATCACGTTTTGAATTTCTGTCAAGGGGCAATATATATAATCTTTAACCTTTATTTATATAATACAAGCAAAACATTCCGACTTTACTTCATTGATAGAAGTTCCATGGCGACTTTACTTTGTTCTATCCCTTACATTATCATTTGGCTGACTTCTTACCACCTTCCAAATCTTTTACTAAAACAGTCAGTCGTCAGTCGGTCATTCACGAGAACTTCTGTCACTTCTTACTTAGTGGAAATCCATCGTTACTCTGCTAGGAAATAATCGCAGTATTTCTTTATTACCGATCTCTTGAAAACCTTTAAAATATTATATTATAATCTACATAAGACCTTTGGAAATAAGAATCATAATTGTATCTGTGGAATATTATGACGAACTTAGTCAAATTAAAATCAATCTTTACGTCTAAAGTACGCACATGTTTTTAAATATAGGTACAATTTTATTAAAAACAAGTGAGCCTAGTTTGTGTCGACGTTTGAATTGATTGGCATCAATCGAGTACAATGTTATAGACAGCTACATGTTGATATATAAGTAGCTGAACACTTGCCACTTACGCGTACGTACGGAATTTTGAGATGCCAAAGAAGTACAAACAAAGATAAACCTTGTAATGAAACTTCTTTGGAAACTTTCGCCAGAAGCCGGCAACATAGAGAAAACTGGAAATTATTTTAGGTGACAGGATCAATGTTGTAGAATTCACTCTATTTGTTTTCTGTGCGTTTTCTTCTCTAATAAACTTTCAGTCACAGGAAAATCAGTTGAGCCGTTTATCAAAGTGGACTCTTTTATCGGCCGTTTATCAAATTACACAAAACTTGTATTATAACTAAATATCTAGTTATTTAAAGTACCAATAAATGCTATTTTGACGAAACAGATACTAAATCTACTGTCATGAAGTCACCATTTACAACAGATAACAAACATAGCTACTATCTACACTAGTAGGTAATTTCGTATTCAGGTTTATTATACTATTTTTTTTAATTTGCAGTAGATTTGCGTCAAACTTTCCTCCATATTTACACTAATAATATAAAGCTGTTTGAACGCGCTAATCTCAGAAACAACTGGTTCGAATTGAAAAAGGTGGGATAGTTCATTTATCGACGAAGGCTATAGGTTATACAACATCACGCTGCGACCAATAGGAGCGAAGTATCAGTAAAACATGTTGCAAAAACGGGGAAAATTTTCTAAATTCCACGCGTTCGTAGGCAACGGCTAGTGGATAGATATCCGTAATATCTGCATTGGTAAAATAAGATTATGGTAATGTCGGCGTAATGTGATATTAATTTTATTGTACCCAATAAATCTTATATATAAAATTCACGTGTCACAGTGTTAGTTACCGTACTCCTCCGAAATGGCTTGACCGATTCTTCTCAAATTTTACATACATATTCAGTAGCTCTGAGAATCGGCCAACATCTATTTTTAAAACTTTTTTTTTAGTATGGCAAAACAACGTTTGCCGGGTCAGCTAGTTTACTATAAAATATTATCTTGATAACAATGATTAACACGTCTACGATACCAAACATTAAAAATTACAACTTGCTATAGAAATACTTATTGTATAATTTTGACTATCATAAAAAATAATTGGGACGCATACATAGACATACAAGACAGTGCGTCTACGGCTAAATCAATGACCCGGCTTGAGGTCAAAAAAATATTTATGTGTGTGTGAAGCACAACGTGAAATTGCCCGGTTGCCTGGGACAACATTATTGACGTCCGTCAAAATACAATTGTCATTAAATTGATAAATTGTGTTTTGATGTGAAAATGAATTATTTGAGTTAAAATTACTTGTGAAATCCTAAGTTGTGGCATTTTTTAATTATTCTGGTACACTAGAACACCTAAAGACTGCGCATTTCGTCATTTTTGTTTCTTTTTGTTCGTGGCGGCGTTCACACTACAAACTGACAATGGTGTCAATTAAATATGGTGTATGAAAACAGATCTTGATTTCAAATGCCATACTTGTATCAGTGTGTTCAAAAGTGACGTTTGCAGATTTCAAAATTAGGCAAAAGTTACTGTCATCACGGTATGTCACTTATATTATAGTTCCATATAATTTTAGACCATGAAATTCAAGTTAGCCCAGGCTAACTTGTCCTCAATTTTAAACGCCAACCCACCTTCTGGTAGTTACTTCTGTGGACGCATATATGAGTAAACTAGTTAGATATGAAGAGTATTAATACGATATAAGCTTTTCTTTCACCAAATGATGCATGAGACTGCATATGATATTTATTTGTATTTTCTGTGAACGAGGCATTAGAGTTATTGAATCGTTGTTACCTAATATATCATGTTTTTAGGGTTCCGTACCCAAAGGGTAAAAACGGGACCCTATTACTGAGACTTCGCTGTCCGTCCGTCCGTCCGTCTGTCACCAGGCTGTATCTCAAGAACGGTGATAGCTAGAGAGTTGAAATTTTCACAGATGATGTATTTCTATTGCCGCTATAACAACAAATACTAAAAATAAAATAAAATAAATATTTAAGGGGGGCTCCCATACAACAAACATGATTTTTTTACCGTTTCTTGCTCGATACTAATAACGTTGCCTTATGTTGCATAGATAATGGTACGGAACCCATCGTGCGCGAGTCCGACTCGCACTTGACCAATTTTTTATTTATACACTCTTAATAGCATAAGGTTAACCTGTTAAATAATATTTACTGTAAATTTCGTAAAACTGATAAATAAAATAAATAAAAAAAGTGATACAAGCAAAGAAGATCCTCTGTGAGATAAGGAAAACTCGAAATGAAACCAAATGATGAACTGTCTAAACTGAGAAGGAATATTGCTATTACAATATCTTTGCTACACAACTAGTGACTACTGAAATCCTTTGTGTCAACATTACTAATTAGTTCATATTTTTCGCAAAATAAATACCTAAATAATTATTCATGGACATTTCACACAACGCCCTTTGGTCCTAATTTAAGTTTATATGCTTGTATTAAGGTGCTCCCTCACCGGGGAGCATTCACGTGTATTGTAACATTATAGATTCGACTTTGAGCATTACATTACAATAATACCTCCTTGAATAACGAGCATTTGCGTGTAATGTAACACATAGATTCTACTTCGAGCATTACATTACAATAATACCTGCCTGACTAACGAGCATTTGCGTGTAATGTAACATATTGATTCGACTTTGAGCATTTCATAGCAAGATGTCAGACGAAGTGGTCGTTGTGCTTCGACTTTGTTATTTACGGGGGAAGTGGAGCGCAAGTTGTATCAAGATATTACACATTGCATTGTAATGCTCGGTGCTCCTCCTTCACTGATGTAATGCTCAAATCTGTAACGTTACATTACACGCGAATGCTCCCGGTGAGGGAGCACCTTAACACAAGCAAGGGTACCAAGGTAAGAATACGGTATAAATGTACTACATTACTACCTTATGCTACTTTTTTTTTGTAAATATTAAAGTAATCTATACATGATAAGACCCCTATCTAATTTCATCTTATCCTCATCATATTTTTCACGCATACACCTATCAAAATAATAAAATAAATGGAATAGCTAGTAAGTTACTTAACCAATATATTGATATACTTAGTGCCAAATAGTAATTAGGTAATGTACAGGCGTGGCCTCAAAAAGTCCAACCCCTAATGTCTCTTAGAATTTAGTTCTTTTTATTGTGCCCAATCTTGAACTTGACGACCGAATAGTTTAGATACCGACAGGAATAAGTACTTTATGTAATTTCTTCTTTCAGAAAGTCCGTGTTGATTAAGAATACAATTATCACCACCCCATATCTTTCCCAGGGTGCTGTAAAAGGTCTAAAGGAGAGTAGAAGCCGTTAAGACGGTACGATACCAAATTATGCTCCATACAAAAGTATGGGTATCGTACTTCCGTTTTTTCTTCGCGAAAGTGAAATCGATTTTAATAGTTTTTATGTTATATTATAGATAAAGAGTATATCTATGCTTCTCTCACTTTCTTTTTTTCAAAACATAATAACTAAAAGAAATATGACTATCCGAAAAACCCACTTTTTTCGGTTTTCTTTAGATAAAGTTGCAAATTTGGTAAAGTTTCACCACAAAAGAAAGTGATAGAAGCATAGATATACTCTTTATCTATAATACAACATAAAAACTATTAAAATCGGTTAATCTCTCGCGAAAAAAAAACCGGAAGTACGAAACGTCTTTTTTCAAAGAATTTGTAGGTAAAATCCGCTTCATCTATATTTGTCCCTTTCAGCGCGGCGCTCGGAAACAGGGATAGCAATACCTAAGGCAAATACCTAAATGAGGAGTACAGTACCCTCTTAAAGTAACCGTGAGTCGGAAAACTCGAAACTAAACTCTGTACACTCGAAACACGCCTGGTCAGCGCGGCACAGTAGACCATAAACCCTTTCAAAGTGGAGGATGCCCGTGCCCAACAGTGGGACGTTAATGGGTTGGTGAGGAAGGAAGAGGATAGGATGCAATTTCTACGTAACCGTAACATAGAACAGCTTAAATATAATAAGTATGGTCTGAATCCGCTGGCAATAGCCTCGTTTGTCATAATTAGCTAAAATTAATTTATTAGAAATCAAAACTTCTTGAAAATCTAATAAAATAAACACCTAAAATTGTAAACAACGTTGTACTATATAAAACCACTTTTTACGGATGAAGAATTCTCCAGCACTGAACAATAGAAATATTGTTTAAAATCTCTTACTAAAACAATAAACATTTAGTTGGCTCTCATACAAATGCACATCGTACATCATATTTCTTTAGCAAACGTTGACAGATTATTAATTAACTACACTCAAAACACCTAGGCATATTCCATGACACTATTCGGTAATTTGGCGCTTCTGAACATTTTTATAG
The DNA here is from genome assembly GCA_916999025.1 of Orgyia antiqua. NCBI lineage: Eukaryota > Metazoa > Arthropoda > Insecta > Lepidoptera > Erebidae > Orgyia > Orgyia antiqua. Next base: position 4,491,174 of record OU779863.1, on the reverse strand, counting down.
CAGTTTTGTGAAGCCAAACTTAATGTCGGTACATAATATTGTAAAAGGTGACTGAATCCACCTACGCGACGTTTAGTTTCTAAAAACGTGACTGAATACATTCTGTGCCAAACACGTTTTCTACGACTTTTCTGACCCTCTTGCGAATACTGTAGTTAGTGCATTCGTATTGAGTAGTAATTTTGCTAAAAGCTAGTCGAGAGCGAGGTAGGTCCACATATTGTAGGTTTCAAACTAACTGGAACGTTTGCTTTAAAATGAAGGTCATTTCACCAACCAAAAAGTGGTATCGACAGAAACTACTTTAGTTGTCTGAGAACTCCGCTTTAGACCTAGTTAATTTTGTTATTAGTATTTGTTGTTTGTTAAAGCATATATACACAAATACAGTATCGTGATTTTCAACCGTAGCTTTCGTAGATCATATAAAAATCATGTTCAATACAACTGGTGACGGATAGATGGACTGTGGTAAGCGTTAGTGTTATTTATACTCCTCCAGAACGACACAACGCACAGTCTTGTGACGACACTCTAGGACTTTTCTTCCCCAACGATCATTAGTCCTATGAGTGATGTGGCTGTGGCAATGGTAGCAAGCTCCCCATTGCCACTTTTTTTATTTACAAAGATAAAATTGGAAATATCTAATTGCTGGGTGGAGAGTATAATGCAGAATGCTTAATATAAAATTTTATGATACGGACTGCAGAACCAGAAATCCCAGCTGCCTAGGTATTTTGACCGCTGTGCCTGCAGTCAATATAGTATTTCTGGTTTTTATACAATTGTGTATAATGTATTTAAAATATAGAAGTAAGTACCTAAATAAAAAAAACAATATGAATTAACAGAATTAATCGAATAATGTTGGATGGACAATTACTTTCACGCATTTACATATTATTTACCATGAAACACATTACTTATTTTACATAACAGTTCATCTGCTATTCTTTGACTTCAACATTTACAGGAAAAAATGGCACCAAGTGTTTATCAGAAGTACTGATGTTATTTCTGTAACTCAAAGTGTAATCTGACCCTAGAATAGGATGTTGTCAATCTCTATGAATTGCTTACATAATACTGTAGTGTGTGATACATGGGTGTATTGGCGCAATTCATGTTTTGCGAGCTACTAAATTGACCTCACTTATAAGTGACCTCGACTTCTATTCATTCTATTTCGGATGGCACGCATTTTAGGTCTTATATTTAAGGTTAAGATGTAAGTATTGTGACTTGTTTATTTTAAACTCATACTTATTATTCTTTTGCCATTATTCTATAGTATAGTTATTTTTCTGCTAAATCAATAAGTTTCATAATCTTCGAAAGTAGGTCTTTCCATGTTTACTGTCCATCAGTAGATTATGACGAGACAATAAAAGGGAGCGTGTCTTGGTGTAATTTTGTCTAGCATTAACCTAAGTCTTGTTCCTACTTTCCACTGATACTTATTTAAATGTCTGCCTAATTTAATTATGCAGTTTCGTGCTGTAAACAGTAACTTTTATTAGGTACTCAAATAATTACTTAACTAGTTTTAACCACGAACTTTTTCAACAAAACATTTTAAAGTGTAGCTTTGGTAATCGACTTCAAAAAAAGGTGCAGGTTCTCAATTCGTCTGTATGATTTTTTTTTATGTTTGTTACCTCATAACTTTCAAGTGATTATTTTTTATTTAAAAGCTGGTGGCAAAGATTATATAATTCATTCATGCTGGTGCTGCCCTGTGGTCCCGTTGGCACCAGGTCAGGATCTGGTGGCTATCTCCTGAGAGATCGAGGAAAACCCTTAAATTTCAAAGGCATATGAAGTCGTTTCAACTTACAAATATTCATTTCAATTACATAACAAATAATAATTTTTTTGATGACGAACATAAGTAATAAGCCCTTATTATTAAATAAGTACACATTCCTTTTTGCCCTAGATTTACCAACAACTGTTTTGGCAAAGGTCCAAGATTGATAAAACGTCCATAATTGCCTGAAAATCGACTTAATGACATATTACCTTTATTTTGGAAAATTGGAATTTAAAAAATTTGGAAAAATGAAAATTTTGAAAAATTTTGGAAAATTGAAAATTTTTAAAAAATTGGACATGTCATAAGCACATAATTTTTCTGAAAAATTGTGTCTACGTGTATAAAAAAAAAATAAAAATTATTTACAACTAGCTGTTGCCCGCGACTTTGTACGCGTGAAATTTAGAAATGAAACCTTAACGAACAGATGTTTACTATGCCATTCGATAGATGGCGTTGATAGTCTTTTAAATCACGCTATGGTTTCGGTCCACACATTAACACTTAAGCTCGTCAAAATTTCTCGTTATCACGTTGATAAATTAGTTAGGATTAGGAAGGATTAGGATTTTGGGCTATAACTAGAGAAAGTACTGTTGTTCGTACAGGTGCTCAAGTCCACTATTTTGGAACAATTGTCATACCGGCACAATACCGGCACGATACCGTTGCAATTGAAGTCAAATATCCGTAGTCTGCTATATGCCGTCATAACGGTCTTTCAATGGTAATAGAATTGTCGATCTCTTTTATCTATGCATTGAATTTTCGGTCTCTTTTATCTATGGATTGTGTTAGAATGGTATGTATGTGTTGCCGTTTTTAAAAAATGCGTTAGTTGAAGTGATTTTCGAAAAACTACTAATAAATTTAAACATTTAATCATGCTAGACTTCGTTTAAATATATTTGTACATACTATTTATTAGTATAAAAAGCAATGTGAAGTTTAGGAGATTAGTAAATTGCAATAAATTACAAAGAACAATTTCTAATATTTCTATCTATCTATTTTTTATTTATGGCAATCTGTCGACACAGGACAATTTAAAAATATTACTGTCAAATTCAAAATAGCAGACTACCGAAACATTTCAGTCATTGAATTGCAATTGTGAAGCAGTTGTGTACGAGACTAGCAATTTATGTCACTTTGACAATTGTAAGACAATGATGAAGTCCTTATGACGACACATTATTAGTAGACTACCAAAAACTTTACTATTGCACCATAATGGTACAATAATGGTACAGTTGTGACACCGTTGAAATACCCGACTTAGGGCCCAGTTCGTAAGCGTGAAATTTAGAACATTTTCCCCGCTTCTGCAACATATTTCACTGATGCTTCGCTCTTATTGGCGGCAGCACCGGATATCCGTTTCATCTCTACTATAGGCTATATATATATAACAACAATATATATATATATAGCCTATACTGCCTATAGCCTTCCTCGATAAATGTACTATCCAATCCAACACTGAAAGTGTTTTTAGATCGGTTCAGTGGTGTCTGAGATTAGTGCGTTCAAACAAATAAACTAACTCTTTAGCTTCATAATATTAATATAGATTACGCAGTTATCATGAAGGCTAGGATGTAGTATTCACGAGCTTAATACGAAATACATTAAAATATAACGGGCAATATACTTATATTACGCTGAATAATAGATACAAATGTCTGAACTGGATTTTGATGTAGGTATAACAAAGTAGCCAATTATTCTATAAGTCAAGGTTCTGGACAGAGATTACTTATGTTCTTTTTTTGACCTTGACACATATATCTATCTGGCTCCTATGATTCGCACAATCACATTTGAGTATAACCAATTTGTCCCCCACATCCGTATTATCCGCAAAGGAACTAGGTACATGGAACAGGATACCCTAAAATAAATCAAGTATTGTAAACAATTTGTCTTTGTTTACTATAATTTTTAGACTAGGTTAAAATTGCTGCTAGAAAACAAGAGCTTTCTTTACTTATTTTAAAACAAAGCTGTTAGTTTTGTATGTGACATCCCTATGTGAGCTGAAATTTCAAAACTACGCGATGGATTTATATGCGGGTTTTTTATTAGATAGAGTTGTTCGAGACGATGGTATTTTTGAATAATTTGTTAAGATTTGATGTTCTCAATAACTATAAACGTGGGTAATGCCGCGGGCATTAGCTAGTATAAGATAATTCATTAAAATTAAATGAAGGAAATATGAAAAAAACAAAACGTAATTATACATACCAAGGTGCTGTAGGTACTTGTCTCCATGAAAAAGGAATGATCAGCACTGCAAATCAATGGAGTTTGTTCACTGTAATCTCGTGTGGAATAAGTTGAGTTGTTAAAATGTCCCAGCAAGTAAATAGCTAACAAAAAGTTAGATATTTGCTCTTAAAACCAAGTATATCTTTACTTATTACTAGCTGTCCCGGCAAACGTTGTATTACCATACTAAAAAAAAAAAAATTTGAAAAATAGATGTTAGCCGATTCTCAGACCTTCTGAATGTGCATACAAAATTTCATAAGAATCGGTCTAGCCGTTTCGGAGGAGTACGGTAACTAACACTGTGACACGTGAATTTTATATATTAGAAGACTAGCTGACCCGGCAAACGTTGTTTTGCCATACTAAAAAAAAGAAAAAAAGGTTTGAAAAATAGATGTTGGCCGATTCTCAGACCTACTGAATATGTATTTATGTATGTAAAATTTGAGAAGAATCGGTCAAGCCGTTTCGGAGGAGTACGGTAACTAACACTGTGACACGGGAATTTTATATATAAGATAAAACAAAGTTGTTATTTTTGTATGTATGTCCCTATGTGAGTTCATATCTTCAAAACTACGCAACGAATTTTGATGCGGTTTTCTTTTAATGCATATGAGTGTTATAAGAGGATTGCTTCTTTGTATAATTTGTTAAGGTTTGGTTTTAAACACCCCGCGTACGAAGTTATAGACAACACCTAATAATATTATTATAAGCTTTTCTCTCTATCTTAAAACAAATAACTTGCTATGGCCCGCTACTTCGTACGGAATTTAAAAATTTCCCCGTTTTTGTAACGTTCATCACTAATACTGCGCTTCTATTGCTTCTCAAAAATATTTTTTCAATTCAAACCAATAGTTCCTGAGATTAGCGCTAAACTCTTCTATTCAGCTTTGTAATACTAAGTATAGGTATTAAGGACCTACATCAATATTATCGTATATCATCGCCGACACGTACATATTAACACAGCCAGTAGGCACAGAAAATGAAGAATTAGGGATACTTTTCCTATTTACTCAAAATCTACTAAATATATTTTAATTCTGATTTACATATATAATAGTTACCTATATATATAATAGTTACTTATGTTTTTAAAGTTATTTCATTAGTTAATACGCGATAATAGACCGACAAATGAAAAAAATAAAAAATTTGAGAGGTTGTTTCGCCAAGATTTTCTATCGAGAAAACTTTTTTCAATCGCGTTTCTGAGTTGATGCGATCCTAGATCATATATTGAAAAAACATATACTTAAAAATTAGAGCTCTAGCCATTCAATCTAAAGAAACAATGAAAACTTCGTACATAGAAAAATGCACGAAGCTATTTTGGTATCGTCTTAAACTGTTTATTCTATTGTCGTCATACCTCACCTTCAAGATCTGTATTACATGTAATGTTATTGGAAACCCTTACAAATAAAACCACAGAACTTATTTCCTGTAGCACGACTGAGGCGTTTATTGTGACGATATGACGGTACCTATAATATGACGGTACCTATAATATGACGCGGACACTCTTTAACGGCGTCATTTAAGCGAGATGTTCATAATTACATCTGTATTTGTGAGTTTGTTACATTTATTAATTATGCTTTTCAATATATATTTTGTTTGCCCTCTATCCTTTACGGCAGGAAAGGATTCCTAGGGTGTTCCTATGTATTATAAGTATGTATTTACAAAAAAAAAGTAGTATAAATATGTATTCTATCCGTATTCTGGTACCCATAACACAAGCATATAAGCTTAGCTTGGGACCAGAGGACGTTGTGTGAAATGTCCATGAATATTTATTTATTTATTTATTACTAGCTGTTGCCCTCGACTCCGTCTGCGTAGAATTTAGGAAATTTTCCCCGTTTTTGCAATATTTTTAACTACTGCTTGAGTGAGAGTATTATAAACGTAAGAGTAAACAAATATAATCAGAATGAACGAACTGCTAAGCTATCAGGAGTTACACGTGTTATTGTGAGTCAACCATAAAATATTGATATGTGCTGTTTCGGGATATTTTTTAGACAATTTTATGTAGAATATTTCCGTCATACATGATTTCTATGTAACTTTAACCATTAAGGCTACACACGCGACGGAAGCTTAAAAAATGGAGCACCTTTTCCCGTTTTCCCAACATTTCCCTTCACTACTCTGCTCCTATTGATTGTAGCGTGATGAAAAGTATACTATAACCTGCCCAGGAGTATGAAGAATAATTGTACCAAGTTTCGTTAAAATCCGTCGAGTAGTTTTTGTTTCTATAAGGAACATAAAGACGGACAGACAGACAGACAGACAGACAGACAGACAGACAAAAATTTTACTGATTGCATTTTTGGTATCAGTATCGATCACTAATCACCCCCTGATAGTTATTTTGAAAATATATTTCATGTACAGAATTGATCTCTCTACAGATTTATTATAAGTATAGATTATATTCACACATCTCATTACCATAATTAACTGAGTAACTCAACAAGCTCACCCCGTAACAAGGTTAAGCTTAAAATAATTAGCTTAGTTCAAAACACGCTTGCAAATCCTAAATATATTTTTATATAATGGCATTGTCATCAGTCCTTGATAAGTATGCAAAATTTCAAATCAATCCGACTATTGCAAGTGGGTGAAAATCACGTTCAAAGAATCCGTTACATAGATTAATAAATTGATAGATACATACCAAATATATAAAAGCGTGTTAAAAATTAGCACTAGCTTATATTTCCCAAAAGTATACAATACAACCTCAAGAACAGACTATGTAAAAATGTATCGAAGGGTTTCACTCTTAGGTTAGTGGCCGTTATTAGTAACTGAAGCTAATAAATAAGTAGAGTATTTGCGTAACAAAACGTACAAACATCATAAGCGAACGACCATGTGAAAAACCTTATAAGTAAGTATAACTTAGATTCACTCACAAAGGGTTCCATACCATTAACATCGTACTTATTTTCATCCACATACCTTTTACTCCATCATAAATATATCAGAAATACATTTTCAGTTTTAGTTGAAAACTTAAATAGGTATTTATACGAGTTTTTAGTAGCCATTTATTGTTCTAGCAGCACCAGAAATACACACAAATTTCCCAGATGTAGTGTCTATGGCTATATCCCTCAGTGGGCTTAAATCCATTAACATTCTATTCGTGCGTGAATTTGTATCTATGTGTGTGTATCGTCATCATTCTATGAAGTACGATTTAGCCAGGTTAAAGTTAGTTGTCCTCAATTTTAAACGTCAACCCATCATCTGGTGTATCGTAGGAAATACAGCATCTGTAAAAATTTCAACATTTTAATTATCATGACATACAAGCATGTTACAGACGGTTGAGCGGACGGGCAGATGCAACCCTAAAAAAGTCATAAACTTGTTAATTGGTACAGAATACTTGAATTACTTGGATTTCTTTAAAATATTGTCTTGACAGTCTGATATCACAATTGATGTAAACGAATGTCTGTTCACTATAGGTGTTAATTAAACTGTTTTGCGAAATACTGCAAAGTGTTTCTACTGATGTTACATATCAACGGAAGACGATGACTGGGTAACAATGACTTAATTTAACGTATGAACATGATCTTCATTTTGAACAGTTCGTGCATTACGCGACTGGGGAAGTTTATGAATTGTGTTTATAAATTACTGTACTTATGTACTTACTTATATATACCACATGGTATTCTTCTTATTATTGTCACTTTACAGCAGGCATCACTTATATGATTTGCTAGCAGTTATTGTATTTAAATTGACGGAAAGCGCACTCATATGTTGTCAAAATTAAGAAAATATTTTTACATTAACATACATCTTAGCTAAAATAATTTTATAAGGATTTAGACGCGTATATTTGTTTTAAATTTTATTCTAACGTTTTGAAGACTTTGCAGTCACAATGGTCACGTCAAATATAGGCGTCTAAATCTGTAAAAAGTGATTTTACCTAAACAAATGCGTCGCGCAAATGTTAGAGATTATTAAATATCTTAACTGCCCTAGTCGATGTTTCTATTTTCCTGAGACATTATGTTAGGTACTCTAAGTTTTGTACATTTTGTATGTTTGCTTTGCAAACGCTTGAGCCTCTCTCCAAAGCTGTACTTAATTAATTATACGCTTGGCAAATCTAATAAAACTATACCTACCAAAAGTAACAAGTGATAAGTATGTCCATTAATAGGACAATTCCAAGTAGCCCTAAACTAAACTTTTAAATTGATATTAGGCCATGAATAAAGGGTATATTCATGTTATTTTTGCATGCACGTGTGTATAATAACACAAATTATAGTCATGAATTGAATTTAATCCTACGTCATATGAAGATAGCGAATACAAAGTATATCAGCCGTTTGTTTGTCTACATCTAGTAATTTGTAAAAGGTTTCGAGAAATGCCATAGAAGGACAAGAGACGTTATGAAATGACGTTAGTGTGAGTAATTTCGCATCTCAAACAGTGGCGAAAAATCCCCTTCAATCTATTTAGAACTAGAACATACATACATACATACATAACATCACGCCTTTTTCCCATGGGGGTAGGCAGAGACTATAGAGCGCCATCTGCTACGATCCAAACATACATCCTTGGCTACATCCTCACTCATACATTCTGCTGCTCAAGTCCACTATTTTGGAACAATTGTCATACCGGCACAATACCGGCACGATACCGTTGCAATTGAAGTCAAATATCCGTAGTCTGCTATATGCCGTCATAACGGTCTTTCAATGGTAATAGAATTGTCGATCTCTTTTATCTATGCATTGAATTTTCGGTCTCTTTTATCTATGGATTGTGTTAGAATGGTATGTATGTGTTGCCGTTTTTAAAAAATGCGTTAGTTGAAGTGATTTTCGAAAAACTACTAATAAATTTAAACATTTAATCATGCTAGACTTCGTTTAAATATATTTGTACATACTATTTATTAGTATAAAAAGCAATGTGAAGTTTAGGAGATTAGTAAATTGCAATAAATTACAAAGAACAATTTCTAATATTTCTATCTATCTATTTTTTATTTATGGCAATCTGTCGACACAGGACAATTTAAAAATATTACTGTCAAATTCAAAATAGCAGACTACCGAAACATTTCAGTCATTGAATTGCAATTGTGAAGCAGTTGTGTACGAGACTAGCAATTTATGTCACTTTGACAATTGTAAGACAATGATGAAGTCGTTATGACGACACATTAATAGTAGACTACCAAAAACTTTACTATTGCACCATAATGGTACAATAATGGTACAGTTGTGACACCGTTGAAATACCCGACTCAGGGCCCTGGTCATACATGCCCGACGGTTGTAAGTGCTACGTACTTGCCCCTTTTGGAGTATGCCGGCGATGACATCAGAGTATATTTTACTAGAAATTATTAGTAAAAGGTATGTAGGTATTAAAAGGGGAGGTAGCCCGTGTCCAACAGTGGAAAGTTATGGCTGGAGAGAGAGAGAGAGATATTCAAACGTATTCTTGATATTTATTATGAAATTCTTTCAATGTTGGATAGTAGGTACATTTATCGAGGAAGATTATAATAATATCACACTGCTACCAATAGGAGCGAAGCATCAATGAAAAAGTTTCGACATCTTTTTCTCGACAATTGAAGTGAAAATCGGGAAGAACATTTAAATTCCACGATTACGAAGTCGCGGGATACAGCTACTAGTAATTATAAAAAAAATAAGAGAAAATATTACATATACATATAATATAAAAAATTGGTCAAGTGCGAGTCGGACTCGCGCACGAAGGGTTCCGTACCATTATCTATGCAACATAAGGCAACGTTATTAGTATCGAGCAAGAAACGGTAAAAAAATCATGTTTGTTGTATGGGAGCCCCCCTTAAATATTTATTTTATTTTATTTTTAGTATTTGTTGTTATAGCGGCAATAGAAATATATCATCTGTGAAAATTTCAACTCTCTAGCTATCACCGTTCTTGAGATACAGCCTGGTGACAGACGGACGGACGGACGGACGGACGGACGGACAGCGAAGTCTCAGTAATAGGGTCCCGTTTTTACCCTTTGGGTACGGAACCCTAAATTTTGATAAATGTAAACAATATTTATTGTAGGGGATTGTTGTTAAGTAGATTTATAAATTTATTATAACTGTTATAACTATTTATTATGTTTATTTATTGTACCGAACCGAATTTGTCGTTATGAAAATGTCGATGAAATCATTATTTACATAGTTCTAACATTACATATTTAGATATATTATTACTAGTCTCCTGTTCATGACTTTATCCTTCTAAACACTGATTTTCATAACTTTATATGAAAAGTCATAGAATTTTCACCGCTTCCAACTTCTTCGGTCATGAATTACAAAAAATTAAGTAAGCAACTTCTACTTCTCGCTTCAAGAACGAATTTCCAATCTCTTTTCTTCGTTTTCTTGTCAATGCTTGTGTTATTTTCAGTTCCTAGCTCAGTTTTAGTACTCCTTTTCCGTTAATGTTTATCAGCGCGTTGATACATCCGACAGACAGATCCTCGGTTTATTAGATTATATTTAAATCAAAGAGAAAAATTAAAAATGAATATAATTTAAGGAAAATAATAATTATGTTAGATATAGTATTATAAATATTTAGATTGGATTATTTAATATCATATTAAATAATCCAATCTTTATATTTATATTAATAATACGGATCGAATGGGACCGAATCTCTAAGCCTGATAATGTGCTTGATATTCACTTAGCCTCTCAAGCTGACATGAAAATCATCAACGTGTTATATTTAATTTAAGTAGAGAAGTATTTAATTAACTAAGTAAGTAGTTTGAGGTGAGAACGATTACCCAAATAGGTAGTTCGTCACGTCACGTTAGGGCGTTAACAAATAAGAAAAACATTTTAGGCTCATCAGCTACGTCATAAATAATATCATAACTGTCACAACATCTGTTTTATCTTCACTTTCTTCCCAGCCCATTAATCTCCCACAGTTGGGAACGAACTTCCTCTAATTCGCGTGGGTAGTCGGTCTACTACTACGTCACGCTAACCAGATGTCTTGACATAGGTTAAGTTTCCAGTTTCCCAAATTCTAATAGAGGATGTTCTATGCTTATTTCTTAGTTGGCTTTTACAGCACACTGGGATGGAAATAGCCTGGTGACACTTTTATTCTCAATCCTTTACCACACAGAGAGTTTGTTTTCGTACATCCATCAGCCTCTCTACGTCCACTGTCAGATATAGGCCTCCCCCATAGAACGCCACAACGCGCTTGCATCCAACGTTTGTTTAGCCCCTGCTTAATATTTAACAAATTCAGTCATTTACCGTTTTATTCGCACATAATCTGATAAACATTTCCTCACTCATGTTGGCAAGTAATAAGCAACTTGATCTTAATGGAAAATTCCTAAAGGCGGTTAACGACGGTATTGTCATAAAACAGTTCGCTCGCATGACTTCACATACAACAAACAATTGACCAATTTTCATGCTATTGATTATTACGTAAGTTGTTAATTGTGGAATAGACGATGCATGAAAACTTTAATGAAGACGGAAGTACTGGTGCTAATAAAACTTATAATTCGGCTGACCAAAACCTAGCAAGTACATTTGAGTAAATTTTTAAGGAGAAGCTTTTTCATTTTGTAGTCAACAAGTACGAAGTGCACTTGCTAGCTTTATACACGTTCATATCTATGATTCTATTTAAGATAGAAATACAGTTGTTTTTGCATTAGACGCAGTTAAAAAATAGGAAATATTGGTTTAAGAAAACGAATTTAAAAAAATGTCCCTTGTTAGGTTTTGGTTTCGACAGCCGAGATATCTCATATGATTCACTATTACAACATACAAATGACGACATTTGCACCGAACTTTTTAGAACAATGATAACAACTGACTTTTTGTGCTCACTCGTGTTCTACCATCAGATTTGTTCCATTTAGCATTACCATACCATAGTATTACCATTCACTATAGCATTAACCATTTATTTACTGCGAATTGGAAAACAAATTACTCGGCATCAATTATTTTATATTTTAAACATCATCAAATTATCTTCGTAGTGGCACTTGACTATGCAGTATTTAAATATTATAACAAGACTCGTGCTTTCACGGCGTAGCTATCTATAGTATGGGAAAATCTCAGTTTATCATATCGTATAATATCGAGCCTCCGTTATCTTGGTCAACGTTTCATAAGCATATTATCTTTATTCGTCATCTAGATAGAATCTCTGCGATAAGGTTTAGACAACATAAATATCTAAATAAAGAAATGATTAAGCGTTCTTATAAAAGTTCCATTACACAACCAAAATATTTTGGTGACAAATGATTGATTTTATTACTAATTTTAGTAGGAAAGTAATTCTTCAGAGTTTTGACTCACAAGAGTGTTTGACAGCTCCAAGTAATGGTTAAATTCCAACCGATTCTTCTGAAAATGCAACCCTGAAATTATTAGTGCAGTGACGTCATTTAGTTTGTAATATCATTTAGTTTGTAATAATAATCACAATCTTCTTTAACACAGGCCGAGTTAAGTCTTGAATGTGACACTTCCGATTTAATTTTCCTCATTCCTGTAATTTTCCGTCAATACTATTATAAATAATATCGCAGCCTCACTTTACAACAAAATAATAGCTGAAATTAAAATATCAAAAGGGCTTGAATGAATATCAAACTCTGTATGCTATAATAAAAATTGAATAGGTACGTATTTCAGTCTATATCTACGAGTAGGTGTAATGGCTAGGTCGTTACAAGCATAGGGATACCAATACCTTGCGCAAATACTTCACAAAATTTTAATTCGTCTTCGAGTGTTATAGGCCTACAAGGTTCTGGAATGCTCCACAGACTTTTCATAGCTATGTGTAGTGAACTATGAATGTAAGCGTGAAGAAAAACAAACAAAATACTGTTAAGAATAATAAACAGTTTTTCTCCGAATAAACAACAACACAGCCTTATAAAAATCAGTTTCAACAGTTCTCAAACTGTACAGCTTGTACTCTTGCCGACAATGCTTGAAAAGTATTCATTTCAGAAATAAAGAAGAACGTGCGATCAACTTTAAGAATAAAGAACCGTCTTCTCATAGGCTCACTGCTTTGGAATAGACAAAGTTAGTCTCCACATTTAGGTAATATAAAAAGTATAATATGTTCAGTGGAAACAGAAGCCTTAACGTCTCAGGCTGATCGACTGACTTTTTGACTTTAAAAGTCGCTAAATTTTATTGTAAATCTTTATAAGTAGGTACGTTTTAACTGAATGTTCGGTTAATAGAGAAATCTTTGTTTATTAATTATGTCATTTTACTTATAAAACTAAACCAGATATATATAGATACCAGAGGCGTATTTACCTAGGGATATAGGGGCCATGACCCGGGGCGGCCAGCCTAAGAAGGGCGGCGAAAGCCTTTAAATTTAAAATTTTGCTCCATCTCTATTATTTTATAGGGCGACTAATTAAATTGGCCCGGGGGCTTGACGCCCAGCAAATGGCCCGAGGCGCTAATTTTCAAAATACGCTTCTGAGATACATAATACAGATACAGTACAAATAATACATCTGAATCTGGAATTCATAAACAAAATTATTTGTCTAGGCCGAGAGAAAAGTTAAGTTAGATTTAGCTAAATGGAAATGCTTTGCTTTCAAGTGAACACGGGGTCTGATTAACCCATAATAAAATACTAAATGTTAATTTAATTTGTGTGAGTTGCGGAATGTGACTATCTACTTAGTGCCAAAAGAACCTTATGTACCAACTATAACAACTATAAATGCCAATCAAATCTATAAATTATCAAGGCACATACATAGATAGTACATCGATAGATACATATAAGTATTATATATTAACCTCTATGGTGTGAAAGAACAATAAATAGTATATACAAAGTAACAAAACGTGCCACTGCTAAGTGTAACTACAGTAATTTCAAGAATACAATGAATTGTCTGATTCGTATCATAAAATGACCGATTCATTAGCACCGTACAAAAGTGTTAAATGTTTAGCTACTTATTGTTTTGCACGTTTCTATAAATTATGTTACGTTTCAATTTTCAACTTTGTTTTTCTACAATTGGTCTCGTCACTAGTCATTTAGAAAACTAGAATGATCCTGTATCTATTGCGCATTGTTAAATCGAACTCGCACTATAATAAGCTAAAATAAAAAAATTGATTCTCTTTTAAGTAAGCTACTAGCTGTTGATATTTGTTGCGACTTCATACTGAAATTTAGAATGGTTTCCCGTTTCTGCAACATTTTTTACTATTGCTTTTCTCCTAGAAGGCGCAGTGTGATGTTAAACAGCCTATATGTCTTCCTTGATAAATGGACTATCGAATGTTTATTTGTTTGTTTGTTTAAACGCGCTAATCTCAGGAACCACTGGGCCGATTTGAAAAATTATTTCAGTGTTAGATAGGGCATTTAACGAGAAAGGCTTTAGGCTATATAACATCACGCTACGACCAGTAGAAGCGAAGCAGTAGTGAAAAATGTTGCGAAAACGGGGAAAATTTTCTAAATTCCAAACAGACGGAGTCACGGGCAACTGCTAGTAGATTTATAATCTAATATATAAAATTCACGTGTCACAGTGTTAGTTACCGTACTCCTCCGAAACGGCTTGACCGATTCTTCTCAAATTTTACATACATATTCAGTAGGTCTGAGAATCGGCCAACATCTATTTTTCAAACTTTTTTTTTGGTATGGCAAAACTACGTTTGCCGGGACAGCTAGTTATGATCTAAAAATGAGTTATGTAGTAGCATTTTTCATGACCAGCCAGGCCTTGATTGTTCTAATTAAATAAAAGTAAACTTAACAACAATGACCTAAGATTAGGCAATTCATTTAGTATTAAAATTTTAACAATGCCATATTGATGTCTCAGTTTCTAGACTTTTGTTATACAACAAAACAATAATCCAATTACTATATCTATTACGTATTTGGCTAATCATATATTTGTTACCTAATAAACATGCTTCAGTTTATGACAAACAATCATATAGTTTATGTATTCACAGTATTAACACATTTGAATACAACGTTCGCTATCATGATTCGTGAGTTTTATAGCTTAATAAATACCACAGATAAACCTTAATAGATAGAGCATTACAAGAGACTAAATGAACCAACGTCGGTGAAAGGCACGGGTGTCGGGGTATGAAATAATGCAAAATAACACACCGAGTTCTCTTACATTCAATTTTAATAGATAAACTCCATCCATCCATCCATCCGTCCATCCATCCATCAACCTTTCTTCGTCCGCAGCTGGAAATAGGCCAGCCCATAGAAAGCCACAACGCGCGGTCCTGCGGCCGTATTATGAGCTGTTATTCCCAGGCCGTTTACGCCGTGAATGGAACTGCCTGGCAAATTCGTATTATGAGTACATATTATTGACAGCGAATCAGTGGTCACGTGACTTCAGGCTGATATCGGCCCGACTTTTGTTTCACTGGCTGGCGTTAAGCGTATTACGAGCGCAAATTTGACATGTAGTTGATCGTTTTAACTATCTAGAAGTGACAAGTAAATCCATTCAATAGAAGCTGCTACATTGTTACGTATAATAAATTGTTTTGGTTTATTTAGAATTAAAAGTAACTATTAGCTACATATTAACGATGGGTGATGAATTGGAGGTGTTTGAATTTTTGGAGAGCGACGATGATAAACAAAACACTAGTCGAATGCGAAATAAGTTAAATATAAAAAATAATATTAATATATTATTAAAATAATTATTCGTTACAATAATATCGCCATGTGTATTAAAGTTACTTTCATACGAATCATCAAACAAAAAATATTTAAAAAAAAAACTTAAATGCCCGTTCTAGGATAATGAAAAACTGTGCCTATGTTCCCGCTATATCAGCTGACAGTTCAAGTGACGGGTGTCGTTCCAAAACTAAATCCCAAAACATAGATGAATTATATAAAATAAAAAAAACTAAATATAAAAATAGATAATAGTATTGCCGTTCTTTTCTTTTATATAATGGTCTAAGTAACTAGTGTTTAGCAAATATATTACATTTTGTATTATATTGAATACAAAAAAATTGTAAAATATAACCGTAACTAGCCGATAAACACAATAATTAAGTTTCCGAACGACTCTATTAAAAAGCTTTACACGGCCATAGACACTTAATCCATTAAAAAGTCGGCCAGTTTTATGTATGTCATAATACGAAATAAAAGTCAGGCTGTTTGCCGCCGTCAACAGAATCGCCTGGAACTTGCATGATATTTTGAAAGCTCATAATACGCCTGCTGCGCTAACTGCATCCAGCGCCTCGCGGCATCTTTGACGATATCGTCAGCTTGCCTCACGCTACATCGTCCTGTGCGTGGTCGCCACTCGAGGACCTTCCATCCCCAATGGTCATCACATCTCGAGCAATGTGGCCTGACCATTGGCACTTCGGCGTGCTAACTCGTGCTAATAGACAAGCTCGTTAGCCCATATTATTATGTTAAGTGTGCGTTATTAGTCTTGCGTGAGGAATCTATTGGGTGTGATCTGTGCTTAACACTCATAATCCTAATGATTAATGACTGGTAACGCCTTGTGTTTCAACAATATCATTTTATCGACTTCACTCAGTGTACAGGGTATTCACATGGACTTAGCACAGGATTCACTCGACATTTAATCAATGTTATTTATAGACTAACTGATGCCTACTACTCCGTACGCGTGGAATTTTAGATCCCGATACATTTTGTCACCGTTTAAACCTTCCCTGGACTTTCACGAATATTTCAAGACCAAAATCACAAAAATCGGCCCAGCCCTTCTTGTGTTTTAGCGAAACCAACCAACAGGAATTGATTTTTATAAGAAATATTGATATTGTTGAAGGAGTATTGTATAGTAACCATGAATAGCGGATAGGCGTATTTGTAAGCAGCCATGGGTTCTAATAATATTAGTAAAATCTTATAATATAACTTTAATTGACCGATGATTTATAAGTAAAGTAATTTATAATTTAAACATAGTTTTCTAAGTAAATCATAAAAACTTGTGAAAAACATAGGTCGTCATAGAATTAAACTACCACTTAACATCAGATGGAGTTTAGTCATTAGCCTACCCCTACCCATAAAAAAAACCTACAACCCGCTAAGATTTGATTTAGATATTTATAAACAAACGGAAAACCACATTTTTATGTTAGTGCATTTCGTTAGGAAGAAAAGTCTTTGGGCATTGTTTGAATGGACTTTTCCATGAGTCAGACGGTACTAACATTTTTATTCTAATGCACGCCCGCTGTAAATCTGTTTAAGGTTACACGAAGCGATAATCATCTTTGCACTATCAAAAATCAAATTAAAAGTTTATTGTTTGTGTTTTAATGGCTGTTATAAATTTAGTAAAACTACAAAGACTTAATTTTAGTCAAACAGTTGCTTGATACGTTACGTCATCTGCACCTATCTAAGTAGCTTTATATTCTGATCGTGACGAATCATAATGTTTAACAATATTTGGCCCGTAATAAAGAACTGATACGAAGTTTTAAGAACCATCGACCACCGTACATGAGAAAATAAATAAATAAATATTCATGGACATTTCACAGAACGTCCTCTGGTCCCAAGCTAAGCTTATATGCTTGTGTTATGGGTACCAGAATACGGATAGAATACATATACTACTTTTCTTTTATAAATACATACATAAAAAACATAGAAACACCCAGACGCAGAACAAACATTTGTATGACAATTAGAAAAATCACACAAATGTTTGTCCCGAGCGGGAATCGAACCCACGACCTCTTGATCGGCAGTCCGTTACATAAACCACTCGACCACGAGGCCCGTCGAGAATAAATTGTGTTCTGTAAGTCTGTTCTCAATTTTCTGGACCTGGCGTGATTCCGTGTGACCAAATGATAATTTACTATGAAGTCGATGACAGTAAAACGTGTTGACACGTGATAAAATTCTTGTATGTGAGCTAAACAGTAAGTGTAAGTATCAATGTTCTGTGATAGATAAGATTTCTATGATTATTATAGAAACACAAGCCAAGTCTCGTTTACCAAAGTCTATGTTTTATCAAAAGTGTTTTTCGATCATAGAATTTTTACTTATTTACCTAGGATAAGATTCATCACTTTATAAATGGTCTACGTAACGAATATTATATAAAATATAATTTAAAACATCGAAAGAACGACATTAATAAGTAAGTAAGTGAATATAAACATAACAAAGATTGCGTAAAAATCGTCTATTTTGTATTTTTATTTTGCACCTGGTAAGTTAGAACATGTAATATTTATAAATGGTAACACACTATCAATTAGATTGAGTTGACATACAGCGATGATAACGTGTGAAGTACATACAAAAATCTGTGAAGTTGTCGGCCTTCTCCTTTTGAAACATTCAAATAAAAAGCCTATTCATATATTCTTTTCACTTCACCCCTTTTAGAGTCTCATTTGTATAGCTGGGATGATACTTATTTAGTTATTTATGAGATTAAGATTACTGGTTACATTAGGACACGTCTAGTATCAACTCGACATGTTTGCTGTTGCGTTGCTATAACTAAACACCGTTATAGTAACCGCAGTTAAATCAAAATTGTTACCACATTAATAAACAAATACCTATATATTCATTGACACTCCACACAACATCTACTTCCTAAGCTAAGGTTTGTTATACGAAGTCCGTCATTTGCAGAAAAAAGTGGGCATATAAAGCATTAAAATAAAATAACTTTCGAAATATGTAGTTAGTCCTTGAAGTAAGCCGTAAAACTGCTAACTACAAAGGTGGAGGAAAAAAGATTGTACTATGCCGTTCAAATGAGAATAGGATTAACCCTGCGTCATGTTGTGACATAATAGCTGTCGATTCAAACAATTTTAGTAGGGTCAGCAAAACAAGATATTTTTTTAATATAATTTACTTATCACCTTATCGTTATCTTTTACTCATTTTCGAGAAATTAGCGAGATAAATGCAATTACAAACAATAGCAAATCGAGACAAATACAAAATAAAAACACTAACAAACAAAATGGCGGTTGGTAGTTGAACATAATATTATCTTCTCCAACGACGAAATATTGAAATAAATTAGTTTTCTTTTTTATTAATGTTAGAAGTATTATCACTCAAAAATTTTAGATATTTTTGGACTTAAAATAACTGAGATAAGACAAAACAAAAAAATAATTTATTGATTCGCAAATAAAGTTTCGTTGCCGTCAGTACTTTTCAAATCACTTTGACAGATAGCCAATCCTATTCTCATTTGAAACGTATAGTATATTATTGTCTCCATACATCTCGTCCCTGTAGCTTGTGCTTTTAGTAAACGTGCTGTTAATGTCATTGTCAAACTAGGGTGATCAAAGCATGGGTGTAGGCAAGATTTACTAAGTCACTAGGAATTTTTAAGTTTATGGGCTTTATTTTTAAGTTAAAGAAATTTTAGCGTTCTTTTTCGGAAATACTGACTAATTTTGATGCTGGACTTTTTTATGCAAATAAGTATGTGTTTTCTATATAATTTAATCATTTAAATAACGGAACAAATGTTGTGTGTTTTTAATAAGAATTATTCTTGTTCTAAAAATTTCAGCCTACCCAAGGTATTAGCGATACTTCGTAATACTCGGCCGTTAGTCTTATCCTATTCCCTTATAGTAGACAAAAGTCCTTTTCAACATTTTCGCCAACTAGCACCTGAGTACCTACGAATTATTGTAAATTTTTTTATAACAGGTTTGCTCCAAAACGAGTTTCATCTTAAGAATTCCAGAAAACCGCTTTAACAAAAAACTTACATTCATTGAAGATGGGCTATAAAAAAAGGTTTGAAGGGGACTTTGAAATATAACCTGTTTTCTGGATCTTTTCAATGGTGATGTTAAATTAAGTGCATTTGAATGGGAAATCGCTATTACTGACCAACTTTTAAAACGGAGGATAAAATATCTACTCTTACTGACCAAGTAAAGTTTATTTATCATAATATTTTAATGAACTAGCGACTAACTTAACTGGTGATGAAGTTTTTAAAATTGCTTTGAAAATCAATTAAGCATGTTGTAGTTTTTAAATAAGTTTCTCGCGTTTTCATCAAGTCCCAAGAAGTAAAAATTTCCAACTAGACTCCTGATAAAAACTAAAAATTTTTCCTAAAAAATTATATAATTTTAGATATGGGGATCTCCATAAGCTTCCCGAATGCTGCCCTGCCGAGTTGGATTTGTCGGTTGATCACTTGAGCCGTGGGAGATCTACGAGTATGTTTGGTATTAGTCACCGAGATAGAATCGGAGAGACGTAGGAACGAGTGTACTTATCTGGAGCTATAGCTCGAAGCGTGAGCACGTTGATTGAATTTTGGATTGGAAAAGCAGTATGGTTGTAATTAAACCACTCACAAACTCACACCTAAGTACACTCGCACATACAAAAGTAGGTATTAGCGATCTCCAAAAATTAAATTAAACAGCATTAATTTAAATTCAATACATAAGAGATAAAAGGTGGGTAAAGTTTGTATATCGTAAGATTTTTAGGCCAAGCAGTAGATAAACTACAAAGAAAATACAGATATTTGACCGAAGTTCGGAGTTATTCACTTCTTCTTAGCACTCCTCGGCATACTTCAAGTCGGTATGGTGGTTCCTTTATCAATACATGCTGTCCTTCTATGGAACTCTCTTCCACATACTATTCGCGCTAGCACTTCTCTGGATGGCTTTAAAAAAAGAATCAAAAAGCATTTCCTATCCCAATATTAAGTATATGTATTTACCTATGTATGTATCTGTGTATATGTATTGTTTATGTATTTATAACATTTTATTTGTGTAAATATGTATATATCTGTATTTGTGTAAGTTTATTCATTTAGTCTATGTATAATTATATTTTATAGATCTTGTTTTATTGGTACTTTCTTGTTGTACACCTATCTATCCTAGAATATACCATTTCTCCATACACTCAAGGATTTGCTGGTAGAAAACTCAATATGAGTTAAGCTCGCCTTTGTGCACATTTGTAACACTATTATTTATGTTGCCTTACTTGCATGAGAGTACAATAAAGAATAAATGAAATGAAAAATGAGTAAGAATTGAAACCTTAATAGATATTAATAAACTTAATAGATATTATGACTATCGACTACAGTATTAGCTCTATCTATTGTCTATCAATTTGGATTGCCGATAGTTTAAAACAAATGTCGTCATAAAATGATATAAAATATAAACAGCTATAGTATAGTAAGTGACGTTGTTATCTTTCACACAATCTACGTTTAAAATGTTCTCTCGGTAGCATTTATTCGTCATATCTGTATAATTTAATATTTGTATGTCTTAATTAAGCTTAAAGAGATATACTATCTTCATTTCTGTTTTCAGTGTTTATTAAAGAATCATTGATGCCAATGCCAGGTGCTGTATAGGATCTTCAAGATAACTCAGATTGTGGTAAACAATTTTGTCTGTTATATGTATATTCTGTAGGAACACAATATGACACACAATTTGTAACTTATATACTGAATATGTCTGTGTGGGCATTAAGAATACAAGTGTCACTATCCCTATTCTTAGGGTACCTACTGTAAAAGCCAGCTAAAGAATATTGTACACTGATAATATCCTCTGTGAGGACGGACAACTCGAAAATAAACCTTGTGGCATCCTGCCTGGTTATGCCATGTGGTATATTTCTGCTTGCTAATTAAGTTAGTATTCTAGTGTACAGCAATTTTGCGTAGTGCGTATCCAAATAGAACCACCATAGAAGAAATGTAATGTTAAAGTTAAAATCTCGTTCCAAATTAATTAAACAGTTTCATGAATTCAATTGAAAAATTCACAAATTGATCTGTGCAATGTAAAAGAATCATAATTAAAACGAATGATTTAAAAATCTATCATCAGGATCGTAAACAGCAGAGTTTAGATATAGTAATAAAATTTGTGATATTAAGGAATAAAATATTGGACTTGAAATAAAGAATATAAGTACCCACATATGAGGATACCAAAATAGCTTCGTGCATTTTTCTACGTACGAAGTTTTCATTGTTTCTTTAGATTGAATGGCTAGAGCTCTAATTTTTAAGTATGTGTTTTTTCAATATATGATCTAGGATCGCATAAACTCAGAAATGCGATTGAAAAAGTTTTCTCGATAGAAAATCTTAGCGAAACAACCTCTCTCATCTTTTATTTTTTTCATTTGTCGGTCTATTTTCGCGTATTAACTAATGAAATAACTTTAAAAACATAAGTTACTATTATATATAGAAACACGTAAATCAGAATTAAAATATATTTAGTAGATTTTGAGTAAACAAAAAAAATATCCCTAATTCTTCATTTTCTATACCTACTAGCTGTGTTAATATGTACATGTCGACGATAATATTGATGTAGGCCCTTAGAGCAAAAAATACAGCAATAAACGTAGGAAAACTCTGTTTAAATATTAACAGTTTTCCTCATGTTCATCGAGTTTGAAAAATCTAATTACAAATTCCATTCTGATGTTAGTATATATTAGAGATATATTTTCCTGGAGCTATTTATCAAGTGGTTTTTGATTAGCTACTCTCTACTCTAAATTAAATTTCAGAATTCTATGCCATCCACCAATATAGGCACTCGTAAATATTTTGCTTAATATATCCCATGTGAACTGGTTCGGATAAACCTCGAACATAGAATGATCATTATGAATGGGTTAAATCTATACTTAACATTTTATAGCTGAAGAGTTTGTTTGTTTGAACGCGCTAATCTCAGGAGCCACTCGTCCGATTTGAAAAATTCTTTCAGTATTGGATAGTACATTTATCGAGGAAGGCTATAGGCCATATAACATTACGCTGCGACCAATAGGAGCGAAGCATTATTAAAAAATGTTGCAAAAACGGGTAACATTTTCTAAATTCCAACATTTTCTAAATTCCATGGAGTAGCGGGCAACAGCTAGTATAAAATAAATACGTAAAGTACTTCTCCCATCGAACCAGTTTGTTTCTGTATGTATGATAGTAATTTTAATTAGACTAAGCTCGATTCACTTATTGTGTAGTAGGCACACAAGTGATATAAACAGCTCCTGAGTTTTTCCTTCAAGAACCGTCTCCAACCGGAGTTGGGCGATTATCGTTGCAACCTTTTCTCTTTTCAGGGTTCTGAACAAGGTGCTCATCCCAAACCTTAGATACCTACTTCAGCAAAGACGTACGATTGCCTGATTTGCGGCGATCGACAGCTTATATTTATAATAATAATAATTTTAATAAAATTTTGTTATGAATCTCATAAAAACATAATATGAAGAATTCTCATTTATTATACCGAAAATTATGCAAGATTCTTTGTTTAATGAAAATTAGTTATAATGTTAATGGAATTTTATAGCATGATGATAATATATCCTGCTAAATGCATTTTTTTATTTTGTCCTTGATCTGAAGGTCAACTAAAACCACCCTAAAAATAAATAAATCATGATAGTTCTTGACAGTTCGAGTGCGTTCCTTGTCGCATCCCTTTTTCTCCTTAGGGTGCTTCTAAAATGTTGTCTCTTACTATTAAGATGCATTTAAAAGGATCACACGAATGCCATAAAGGATCAGAGTCTAAGTTACTCTAATTCTAAGTACTGACATAAACCTAATTAAGGAAACCATTAATTTAATTAAGTAGGTACACCAATTTAAAAGTAATCAAACCGAAAAGAAATTACATATTTTGCACCTGTAAGTAATTTGGTTTGTTTTTCACAGGAAGAATAATTGTACTTACCTATATCCCAATTTTATAGGACTTTATTTTTAGGTAAGATGTGTATTATGTACCTTATCTGATGTATCATGACCGCTATAGATAGAGAAAAGATTATACATATAAATACATAATTTTCATTATTCATTACATGCTTTTGATGCCTGGAATAATCACAACATTCTTTAAAAGCTCGATTTTGAATATCGAGTACACAAAGATAAATTTTTCCACTTTCCTGTTCCGGATTCTAATTTAACTAACATTATGATTTTCTTTTTGGATTTCCTCATCCATTAAAGGTTTTTTTTGCCATCATTGAGTAAACTTCTGTAACTATCCCACCGATCCCACGTGGAGGAAATGTAAAAACCTATACCAATCTACATGAAAATGTAATAAATATTAAAGACGTATCTAAATACATACTTAGCAAGTATGTTTTGTGTTTTATTTATCTCAATTCTTTACATAGTAAAGTCTTACTCAATAAAATACACCTGAAATAAAACCACAATTACTCGTAGTTTTACAATACAAATATTATACAAGAAATTATAAAACGAATGACTTGTTTTAAGAGCATCAGTTGATGATAAACCATCAGGTAAAGCAGGTTTATTTAATTACAATACTGTTTGTTAAATACTGTTTGCAAAATATTTGCGACTCTCAATATGGATAAAAAACCAACGGTGTTCACTATCAGTAATAGGACTTTGGGTGCTGTTTACGAAAAGAAAACGTAAGTTGCCAGAAATATCCTTATCTTCTATCTATCCTGAGTTAAAAATAAACAGTGTAGTTTAGGGGTAACTTCATTATGTATGAGTGAATTGCGCCTTTGAATTTGCGCATTTTCGCGTGGTACCGACTTTTCTTGTACTTTTTGCCTGTCTTATGTATGAACGAAATTAGAAATTGGACGTAACTCAGAAAAAAATAGTGGAGTAAAGAAGTATTCCCAGCCAAAAAGTTTCAGTACGATGTCAATATCGCAGTAGACGTGCTTACGTCACTTGGCGCCTCTGCTTGGCGCTTCAGCCTCAGCCGATATGTGCCGACCCCTCATCGTCCGAACCGAACACGCGAACATTGCTCACTACTTTTGGCGCGATGAAACGCGCCTCACCCGTTCATTGCCGATTTGACCGCAAGAGTGTAACGACGTATACGACACTCATACCGACGCGTCTCAATAAAATTTTACATTTAACTTATTTGGTACAACTTTTAACCTCCAAATAGTGAATAAATTTTATTTATTGTACGAGAAAATAAGAGCGATTTTTTACCATATAAGTTGATTGATAGGTAATTGTTCGCTCGACGAAACTTCTAACGCAACTTTGATGAGATTGTTGCAAATGTTTTCAGTCATTTTTTGAAAATAGTAAAGTAGTGTATTAAAATATTTGTGACGAGTCCGTTAAATCCTTCTATTAGACGTGGACAGGAAGAGAACCCAAAATGTCGAAAAAACATCTTCACAATCAAGCTGCTATACCGTTAGCTCCGGCGGTGTTTAAGGTAAGTTTTTTTCTGATTACTAATACAATAAAAATGCGAAATTTACTTTCAAGGATACTATTTCACTTTTTACTGAAAAAATGTATTGCTTTGCGAAAATTAATTGAAACTTTTGTAATGAATTTAACGAACGTGATAGTTTTTTAACATTCGAGGATATAAAGTTTAATTTCACCTCGTTAATTCTACGGAAGACCAAAAGAAACACACACACACAACACGTGGAAAGCAATAAAACGGGCAAATAAAATATTTCGCGATAGTAAGTATGACGGCTGCATGCAAAATGTCTTTTACATTTTATTGAAGTTTTCGAACCGTGGAGTGTAGCGGAACAATAAATTGTTTCGCTTAGAACAAAATCATATTTCAACTGTTCACATTACTTTCTTGGATGCTGTGCGATAATTCGACGGTGCTGTCATCACATATTAACGTACCTAGTAAAATTTATCTCTCGCTCTTTAAATAAACTTTCATAATTTTGTATTTAAATAAATATGTTTTGTTGCAAAGTGGTAACAGCACCGGTAGAAATTTTTTTTAATAAATACATGCGATCCCAAACTAAATTAGACTCAACTGTTTTGAACCAGAAATTTCATGGAAGTCTATTTACAAGTTGGTGTAAAACATTCTTTAGTTTGCATGTGTTTATCAACAAGATATATTAATGCTGAGTCATTCTCAAATTCACCAAATTAACTTTCAATAGGATTATAAAGCTCAGTCTGTTGTAATTTTCATAATATTACATCAGCACAAATACGGAAACACGGAATGGATTGAAAAAAAAATTTATGATGATGATAATTAACTTCAATTCAATTTCTTGAATATCTGGAATGACTATTTTATTAATATTATACATAAATTCAATAAATTATATCGAATATGTGATATCAATGAGAATATATAATAAGATGAAATAAATACTAAAGTTTTTAAACATTTAGTATTATTGTCGCTAAAATTTAATGACCACACTCGCATTTGTCTCGTCGCGTGAAAGTAAACAAGATATAACGGAAAGTCGACAGCGACATTCACCAGTAAAAATAAAATTACGCCTGAGACTTTGAGATCTTTTTCTATCATTATACTTTCACAAAAATATAGAGTAAACAAATACATTATAAGAAGCATTTAACCGATGAATAATTATGCGTTATTTATGTTTTTATAACAAGATGGTTCTGTTATTTTTTCTGTAGATAGGGCGATATATTATTTTACCGACAGAGGTAATAAGCTTCTACTTACGATCATTATAATAACGAAATAGCACCTAAACAATGCATAGGATAAAAAGTTCTCATAATAGGTCTTTTCCCTTATAAAGTTAAGTATATCGTGCATATCACAGTTCTTTTTGCTATATACAAAGATAAAACTTCATCAAAATAGATAACAACAAGATATTCACTGTAATTCAAAATACTTTCTGTATTAACTATTTATATTTTGGACCTGTAAAGACCCATAACGATGAAATCATTGTTTTTAGATACTTGGAGTGTTAAAGAATGGTAAAGAATTTTGGTGGCATTGGTGCCATTCTAAAACTTATTTTTCATTTGGAGCAGTATCTGGATGCTAAATTGAATCTAATCCATCAGCAGTGCTCGTATTTGTCACTTCGCCGTCGGCTTCCCAAATCACCCCTTTCATATCGTTTTCAGTTGTACAAGGCAGGAATGTCTCGATGCAAACGTTGTGCTGGTGATAATTTATTTCAAGGGGCATTTATTTGTCAAATTTTGGTAGCGTGCCAATTTGATTCATTTAGAATAATATTGTTTTGATGCTAACATTGATATTGATTGATAACAACAGTTAAGACAGTTTCAGGTTGAAACTGTATGTTTGCGCTTCACAAACGGCGCAATACCCGGTCAAAATTACTGAAAGGTAAGATAAATAAACAAATTAACTCAAAAGTTTACGTTAATACCTTAACGATACCTTATTTGCGTCTACTGAGCAATAATGAATTTTCAGTACTCAAGTCTTACTCAAGATATGAAAATTTTAAAATGTGTACACTGTGCAGGAGGTACATATTATTTTTAGATAATTTTAAACATTAGGTACACCTTACTACTTCAAAACTTACTGGGTCATTGGTTAATTAATCATTTAATTCATTAGTTTGTAGTATGTAGTATTATTTAAGTCATGAGTTGCTTATTTGTTACTTGTAATTTGAATATTCATGTCACTTGATTCGTACAATAAATAATTTGTGATCGTGCGGTACAACAGTGACAATTGCGTCATCAACATAGAATTTTAACGACAAATTATAGAATATTAGAGAAAAATTATAAATAGTTACTATAGCTGCTATAGTAACGAATAATATACCATGAACAATTTGTCTGTACTTTTCAGGTACAGGTCAGAATATTCCTCTTCCAATTTTGTCAAAGGGTATTTTGAATACTTGAACTACTGTCTAAGATTTTTTAAATGTAGATCCTTATGGTCTTATGATTATTTGATTATGAATAACAAGTTTTGACAATTTTCGCGAACCATTTTAGCGAACTTTTAAACCTCCGATAAGTCATTATGAATAAGACCATTAATATAAACAAAGAAGATTGTATAGTTACATCATTGCTTTGCCCTTATTCCATGATTTACTTTTTCTTTCATAATCTAGCCTGGCGTTATATTTTTGATTACTGCTGTTTCGTTTTTAATATCGCTTCTTCACACAATCCTTCTACCTTTTCTTAGGTCTGATACATTGGTTAGTATTAATTAATTTGTAAAAACTTATACGAGGTAGTAATTTGAAAATTAGATGTTGCGTCTAAGAAACCTAACCTTACTGAATAGGTACTGTTTTCTGGTTTTAATATCAAGTACTTATACATATAATCGTCCATATTCACTATGTTTTATCTTAATGACAGTATTTTTTATATGAAAATAACCAGATTATGTAGATAATAACATGAATGTTCTTATTTCTTTGGTAGGAGAACTTGATTGATGATATCATTTAACAAATATTAAAGCAAATGGGTGATATATTTTGTAATTCATAAGTGATTTTATAAGCGTAATTTTTTCCTGTCTTACCTTTCGTTATAATTTATTACTAGTTGTCTTGAGCCATACATGAATTTGTCCAAATTTTGATCGTGGCTTGGATAGTGGTAATAATAAAAGTCACAATTAGACTTCAAAATTAAAATTTATTTAATCAAGACTCGTTCAGTTAATTTTGCTTGATTGATTAACAAGTACCTATCCAAGTTCAATTACATAACAACAAAAGTACGCAATTTGAATAAAATATGCCGAGCTGTTATTTTGCAAAACTGGAAACATAAGACGGGACGATACCAAATTATGCTCCATACAAAAGTATGAGCATCGTACTTCCGTTTTTTCTTCGCGAAATTTAAACCGATTTTAATAGTTTTTGCGTTATATTATAGATAAAGAGTATATCAGAATCTATGCTTCTATCACTTTCTTTTTTTTAAAACATAATAACTAAAAGAAATATGACGATCCGAAAAACCCACTTTTTTCGGTTTTCTTTAGATAAAGTTGCAGTGTCTATCACACAAATTTGGTAAAGTTTTACCACAAAAGAAAGTGATAGAAGCATAGATATACTCTTTATCTATAATGTAACGCAAAATCTATTAAATTCGGTTTAACTTTCGCGAAAAGAAAACGGAAGTACGAAACGTCTTTTTTCAAAGAATTTGTAGGTAAAATCCGCTTCATCTATATTTGTCCCTTTCAGCGCGGCGCTCGGAAATAGGGATAGCAATACCTAAGGCAAATACCTAAATGAGGAGTACAGTACCCTCTTAAGCATCTGTATCTACAATCACGCAAATTCATCAATGAAGTTGTTTATCTTTAATGTAATAACGACTTAACTGCATATTGAGATATTTTTGTCAAGAATGATGATATAGATGATTTCAAAATCTAAAGTGGATTTTGTTAAAGTGTATTCTGTTTCATTTAGAAATTATAGCTTTTAATGTAATTTAATAGGTACCTATACAATTTGAGGAATATTAACTTTCCACTACTGTTCCGTTTTGCGTCCTTGAAATATAAATATTATTTCGGTCATATTAACTAGAAAAAATACATGAAATTTATTTAATTTTCCGTTATGATTATTTTCAATAAACTCTGTAATTTCAAGCCTCATGAGAATGGACTTTGGTACTAGAATCTACGGTCTTAATTCATTCATCAATGCTATCAAATAAATGTTATTGAGTATTGTCTATATGACACGTTGTATGCAGACACTTTAGCGTTCTGTTTATTTCACGGCTATCCAAGACAACCACAACCTTAGAGAGAAAAATAAGAACATTAAATACAATGAGATTCAGTTTATTATATCTTGTGGCAACAATAATTATTTCACTACCATTTTTGAGTTAAGAATTTAAAAAATAGTAAGTGCTACCATATCAAATAAGCTATTGAACAGACATGTTAATTACTGAAACATAATTAACCAGGTAGAATAATCAAAGTGCTAATTATACCAAATTTTCTAAACTTTACAAACATTGCTTCAGTAACATCTAATAATAGAAGCTCTCGCTATACCTACCCGCCTCTATTTTTGTTCAATGGAAAATAACCTAAAACGGGATGTCTTTAGACAAGGATGGCAATATTCAAGTTTTCAAACATGTTAAGCTGAACAGAAAGCTAACACGATGCGTTAGAGTTTATTTTATGACCGCCAAGTGTGAATAGATCTCTCTTGTTTGAAGCCCACTCAACCTGGCCTCAGTATTACTGAAGCGTGTAACCGAAAGTTGCGCGGACGCAATATCGCGACCTCCAACTGGTTATTGAATGTAGAGGAGGCGGTCGCGACCGCGAAACGCTTCTTCTATCAATTGGTGTAACACGTTTTTATTATAAACGAACTATAATTATGTTACTTAGATCTTAAGATGTCTTTAAAATTCAGAATGCTGTCTACAGATTTTTTTCACTAAGAATTTTATTGACAAATTTATAAAAATTCTTTTTTTTTAATTTTTTTATTTTATTTCAATCGCGAATCTAAATGTTAGGTAATTAATGTTTTGAGAATCACACGATAGTCGTCTGTGGTTATTATTTTAGCATAAGCATAGCGAGTAACTACTTCGTAAGTTAACTTGCAATTTATTATGCCTCTCACTCTAACCTCTTCGTTCGGTCGGTTAGTTGTATGTATGTATGCTGGTATAACAGTGACGCTTGGGCAATGGAAATTTCTAGAAACGGTTTGCGTTCCCCGCTGTCTACGTTGCCTACCCCACCCCGCGGCCGGCGTCTGTACTCTGTACCGAATAACGTTCTCACGACTGTCTTCACCGCTTTCAATACAGAAGAGTTCTTTATAAACCGCTCTAGCTTATCATACACGCCATTCACAATAACGAGTGATTTATGTTCATCAATGCTTTTATTTTTAGTTTCATTTACAATTTTAATCTGTTTAATTCAAGATTTATGAGAGAGGTCCTTTCAGAACGGGTTATGTAAAATGACAATTAAAACGTTATGCATGGATTAAAGCGTGTCAAAAATAGAGTTTTATGAATTTAGTATCCAACATCGCCAAATAATTTAAACCTAGGTACAAATATCCTAGATGGCCTTACACAGGTAATCACTAGACGGTCAAGTAGGCATATAAAAAGCCAGGCACTTTTTGGTAATTATCCAAATTTTTTAATCTCGTTGGTATATACAATGTACCTATTCAGTTTTGTTAGCCTCAATCAATCGAAATTACCAAGTGAAGTTCGATGACACTTAACTAATTAAACAGCTTTATTCTTGGCAACTTTAATAAGTTTATGTTGTCTTTGTAATCTCTAGAACTTAGACAGTTTATATTAAGTCCCTACAGATTACTCAACAGATATGACTAAAAATATTATTGTAACTATTAATTACTATAGATGTTTTAAGATCACAAATCTAGTAACATAAACTTCATACGACGTAGAATGTTCAAAGCAAGCCAGCCAAAGTGGTCAAAGGAAGATTTATAGAAAGATAAAACTAAATTCCTTAAACTCTGTGTATAACCAATATTAACAGCTATATGAATAGGCTAAAGTTTATATTGGAATAGCAGGCATGGTATATGCAGGTTTACATTTTGATACACTGCCTTGTTCTGCCAAGTACAGCGTCATAAGCCTCACACACAGTAGATTGCAATACAATACTCGATGCAGTGACCTTAATGTGTTCCACATTTCTTTTCGGTTTTGCAACAACGTTTTCTACATAATATTTAATAAAATTAATAATTAAAAATATACTTATATATGTACTTAGTTAATATGAATTCTGAATATGTAGCACGGAATAAATCTCTTCAAAAGTCTATTATTTTATTAATTTGTTACATTCTGTTTAAAACGGAAACGTTTAAATTCATAATGTAAAATTATAAGAGGAATTATATCTTCGGTGAATTAGTTGAAATTAGTAAGTGATTAACATTTAAGTTGTTCATAATTTGATAAGTTTTAATTTACAAAACTCCACATTTAATTCCAAAAGTTTTACGGCTTTTTTCTAAATTTTATTAGCCAGAAGTGCTGTTAATAAATACCGATAAATCTAAAATTTTGTCCTTACTCGCTTTTTAATAAGCTAAAGCTACTAACGGTAGCATTTCTATTGGATCGAATGGAGATGGAAAAGAAATATGTATTGGCAAACGATTACAATCTATCCCTAAACCACAGAATATACAGAAGTAGTGACCGTGCGTCGCATTGCCACCCCGTAAGGCGCGCCGAAGCGGCACACTCTTCGTGAGTACGTCTTAGTGACATAATGGCTAGTAACGTGTCA
The DNA here is from genome assembly GCA_916999025.1 of Orgyia antiqua. Lineage (NCBI taxonomy): Eukaryota > Metazoa > Arthropoda > Insecta > Lepidoptera > Erebidae > Orgyia > Orgyia antiqua. The sequence continues at coordinate 4,458,763 of OU779863.1, read as the reverse complement.
AAACCTGTCGTGTGAGTTCCGTTTATGACATAATTATATTATTATCTTGTGTTGTTCCCACGTGTAAAAATGCTTCTGGTTCTATTAAGAAGCATGAGGAGATCACATTTCATCGGTAAATAACGAATAATGACGTAAATATTAATAAAATTAAAATTATTTTAATTGGACTCGCCCACGTACGAATTGGGCGAACCCAATCTTAATGTGTTGCCACTTTTTGGTTAAGCATTGTCCCTTATTTATAATTTGTGCCAACCTATCGTTGCCACCTATTCACTAACTTTAATCTAGCTTAACCCTTGAATAGGTATGTATTAAACATATTAACGTAAATATTTTGATAACGTTTATGTTAAATTTTATAGATCATAGATGACATGCTTTTAAAATTTGGTCTAAATTTGGTATTGATTTCATAAAAAAATATTGTTCTTGTAATTGGTATTTTTTATTGCATGGATGTTTTTTAACAGACTCCAAAAAAGGAGGAAGTTGTCAATTCGTCTGTTTTGTTTTTAAATTTTTTTGTATGTTTTTTGTTACCTATCGAATACTACTGGGTATATATTAAAATAAAACTCTATAAAAATCCATTACGTAATTTGAAGTCATAAACTCACAAAGAACATACATACAAAATAATAACATTGTTAATTTTATAAAAAGTAAAGAAAAATTTTTTACACATTTTCCCCAAAATTGAGAATTAGTAGGAAATGACTCGAGATTCGCGCGTGTGGCTCGTTTAGGGACACACTACGTTGCATTCAAATATTGCCGAGCGCTCCTTCTGTATATTCTGTGCCCTAAACATAGATCAACTAATGAAAATGACTCTAATACATAGAATCAATATGTTATATTTCTTCCAAATGATTTTTTTAAAATTTGTATTGCTATGTTTTTTTATTGTTTACCATTTGGCTATTTACAAACCGATTCTAACAATTTATCAGTTTCTGCTTCTTCTTTTGCTATTGTAACCTTCAAGGCAGCTAATTTTTTATTACGTTAAGTTCACATTGTAGTAGTACAGTAGGTGAGCTGTATCTATGTGGGTGGTCTAGGCCGTAGGTGTCGTTGTTGCGAATTGCCTATAGCTTTCACGTTGCTATTGTTTTATTTCGGTTGCATTTAAAATATTAATGAGGTCGTTTTGTGCAAACAGTTTGATGTATGTATGTTTTTGCCATGTTACGAAAATAGATTAATGGTACCAATTCTAAGTGCACAACAAAATTTAACTAAAAATGAAAACAACTATGGCGTATTCTGATTAATTGGCTATTACGTTGTGCATATATTTATTAAATAAAATTGTTAGTCTTAATATACCTACAGATTTTGTAATAAAATAGTTCTGTTAACATTGTCGAATGGGCATTGTTCAAATTTTTTTTTTAACTCTTAATTCAGTAACCATTTCGGGGAATAGGGTTTCTGATCATGTCCCATTAGTTTTTTTCGGAAAAGTCGCTATATTAACGATTATTTTTCCAAAAAAGCAAATGATCTGTATTTGCCCTTGAAATGAAGGACTTAGAACATTAAGGCGTTCTGAGGGATATATTACTCTGTGGTGGAGTTGAAATTGATCTATTATATCAACTTGGCAACTTTGAAAAGATGTATTGCAATCTGGTGCTCAAGTCCACTATTTTGGAACAATTGTCATACCGGCACAATACCGGCACGATACCGTTGCAATTGAAGTCAAATATCCGTAGACTGCTATATGCCGTCATAACGGTCTTTCAATGGCAGTGTTGCCAGAGTGATTTGGTCGAAAGTTACGTTGGCATCCATGAAAAGTTACATTTTTAAACTAAAACTTACGTAGTGGTAATTTTATGAGTGTGAATGTAACAGCCATCAGCCAAATTTATAATTATTTACAAATAGAGTAAATAATTAATAAAAGATTTTTTTTTAAATGCGCATTTAAAAAATTTTCAAATTAATAAATGCATTTTTTATAAATATTATTTTTTAAATTATTTACTGTATTTATTTGTAGTTTTAAATTTTTCTGATGTCTGCTACATTCACGCTCATGTAATTTTCAGCTCGCAGATCAAAAATTATTACTATTTTATTTTTTCTTGTACACAATAATTTAAAAAAAAATTATATTTATCAATATAATTATAACCTTTTTAATTTTTTGCGGTAGTTTTTGGTTTCATTAAATAAATTTAGATAAGAATATTTTAATTTTTCAAGATTTTTTTTTCATTTTTACCTCTTTTGTAATTCTTGAGAAGTTACTTAAATCTAACTAAAATTGTTTCTTACATACATGTTACATGAACTGATCAAAAGTTACGTAAAATGTAAAAAATGTAACCTTCTGGCAACACTGTTCAATGGTAATAGAATTGTCGATCTCTTTTATCTATGCATTGAATTTTCGGTCTCTTTTATCTATGGATTGTGTTAGAATGGTATGTATGTGTTGCCGTTTTTAAAAAATGCGTTAGTTGAAGTGATTTTCGAAAAACTACTAATAAATTTAAACATTTAATCATGCTAGACTTCGTTTAAATATATTTGTACATACTATTTATTAGTATAAAAAGCAATGTGAAGTTTAGGAGATTAGTAAATTGCAATAAATTACAAAGAACAATTTCTAATATTTCTATCTATCTATTTTTTATTTATGGCAATCTGTCGACACAGGACAATTTAAAAATATTACTGTCAAATTCAAAATAGCAGACTACCGAAACATTTCAGTCATTGAATTGCAATTCTGAAGCAGTTGTGTACGAGACTAGCAATTTATGTCACTTTGACAATTGTAAGACAATGATGAAGTCGTTATGACGACACAATAATAGTAGACTACCAAAAACTTTACTATTGCACCATAATGGTACAATAATGGTACAGTTGTGACACCGTTGAAATACCCGACTCAGGGCCCTGTCTTAAGTCTATCAGGAAAACTCAATACACGGATTGCGTACAACGATGACGTCACAACATTTAAAATAATATCTTTAAGTATTTTTTAAAAAATTCTATATAGTGAATATTTCAATAATATTGAAATTAGTTGCATAAAATAGTCTATATTTTCTAAAAAATATATAAAAACAGCAGGTCTAAAATTATGAACAATGCCAATTGTGTTAAAGACACTATCAATTTATATTTTTTAATTAAATTTCTTTGTGTACATAGAATGGATACCATTGTATAGTACAGAGCAATATCAAGCCTAGAACGGTAGAATATTGTTGGTCGAGCCTCGTTGAGTTGAGTGGTTTATGGAATGAACTGCCGATCAAGAGGTCGCGGGTTCGATTCCCGCTCGGGACAATCATTCGTGTGATTTTTCTAATTGTCATATAAATGTTTGTCCTGCGTCTGGGTGTTTCTATGTATTATAAGTATGTACATATTTACAAAGGAAGGGTAGTTTATGTATTCTATCCGCATTCTGGTACCCATAACACAAGCATAATAAGCTTAGTAATATTTATTTATTTATTTATTGTTCTACTAATGACATAGATGTAATAGCATCAACGTAAATACTTTTATCCGACCATCAAGAATAGACATATTTTGATGCAAAACTTTTTGTACAGATTTTCTCTCCTTTGATGATATTACAGTTCACCAAATAGCCGCCGTAAAAAAAAAATTATAATTTCTACCACAATCCGTACATAGAGACAAAGTATAAAAATGTATCACATTGTAATTACTGCTATTTCTTGGCATTCGTCTTACATTTGTAATCTTTCAAACACACGTTTTCAATGCACGTTTTTCAACTAGTGAATCTTTAAATACTTGTATATTACGTCTGACATCAGTGTCAATATAGCTAATAATACTTATCACTAGTCTGCGACAATTGGCATTGTTCATATTTTTTTAAAACTATTAATTCAAAAACCATTTCAGGGAATAGAGTTTCTGATCATGATCCATTAGTTTCTTTCGGAATATTTGCTATATTAACGATAATTTTTCCAAAAAAGCAAATGATCTCTATTTGGCCTTGTAATATAGGACTTAAATTATTAAGGCGTTCTGAGGGATATACTACTCTGTGGTGGAGTCGAAATTGGTCAATTTTATCAACTTGGTATCTTTGATAAGATGTATTGCAATCTGTCTTAAGTCTATCAGGATAAGTCAATGCACAGATTGCGTACAACGATGACGTCACTACATTTAAAATAATATCTTAAGTATTTTTTTAAATTTCTATATCTATAGTAAATATTTCAATAATATTGAAATTAGTTGCTTAAAATAGTCTATATTTTCTAAAAAAAATATAAAAACAGCAGGTCAAAAATTATGAACAATGCCAATTGTAATTTAAGATCTTAACAAAAAAAATCAAAAGCGTAGCACCTTAATTTTACTCTTGTTTGAAGAAACATTCTTCTGTGCTTGGTTTATAATAATTATAAAGAAGGTCGTACCCGATGTGTCTGTCTGTTTGTTTGCCATAAACTGAAAAACTACCTAGTAAATTTTTATAGTTTGTGTGGAGTTTCATAAACTACCCAACCGGTTGGCTGATAGATAATACCCGAAGCTTTAGGTCCGCCATTTACTTTGTGCATAAAGTCTAAATAAATAAACAAATAGTTTAAAATGCAATTAATTGTATTGGTACATTATGATATTACAATGTTAAATTACGTTTCCCAGCCAACTAATGTCCCCATTTAGGGAACGGGCCTCCTCCATTTCAGGTTAACTTTTCCGCGCAGAAAAGGCGTGTTAACATAGAGTTTAGTTTATATTTTCCGTCACTCACTCAATAACTAACTCAACTAAGTTAAGATATTGTATAAAAGGCGGTATTATAAGCATTGTTATAATTTTTCCTTTAATCTTATGTTATAATTTACAAAAATCCGCGTGATCACGGGTTTACAACGCCATCGATTACCACTCTGATAAGATAACGTCATTTGCCCTTGGATCGTGTCGACGTTTACTAGCTGATGTACTGGCAATCATAATAATATATAATTAATTACAAATATCAGTACAACATCCTTTGGTAAATTTTTTCTGGGTTTTTGAGGGTTCGATAATTCTTTTCTTATAACTAATTAAAGTAGATATAATAATACAGTAGATCCATGTTTGGAATAATTGCGTGACATTGCAGTATCTAATATGTACTTATAATAATAGTATGGATATTGGAAATAATGAACAATACTCACTGTGCCAAAACGTACCTATCTAAAATGACGTAAATCATACCAACTGATATCTACTTAGATACATTAAAATATCGGTCAAGTACGAGTTGGAATCAGTGGCGGATTTACCCTAAGGCCCGTTAGGCCCGGGCCTAGGGCAGCCAGATTTAGGGGCGGTGATTTACAAAATAGCTTCTTATTTACAACAAAAGAAAATATTCTTGCGAAATAAAACTGAATTTTTCTCCCAAAGTTATAAATATCTATTTAGATAAAAGTTGACAATGAAGTAATTTCGTTATGTAGTCTATATGGTGGATGCTGAGAAAGGAGCGGCTAATGGCTTGGGGCCTAGGGCGGCCGAGACTGCAAATCCGCCACTTGTTGGAGTAGGACTCGAAGGGTTTTATACCGTTATTGTGAGAATATATTCGTCATATTTCCGACCCCATATAAAGGAATAAAAGCAATATAATGATGATAACGAGTATTTGTTTTTATAGCATCAACTAAATGTACTTACTTACACAAACTGTAAAGTTTTCATCTAGAGATACAGCCTGGTGTTGGACAGACATCGAAGTCTCAGTAATAAGGTCTTACCTTTTGGTACGGAACCCTAACAAAGGAGTAAAAAACTGCATATAAAAAAATAATGAGGCAATTTAATATAATATACCCATTGTATGACCAATAAAATATTTAGTTTTAACATCCTTCTACTCAGACAATGTAATGACTTGAGAGAATCAACTAATTGCGTACATTTCATGCGGTTGGAATTATTGTCGATTATTATTTTGTTACGTCACAACTTTATATAATTTGACACTTTCTTTTATTTTTTTTACAAGATATTCTTTTATTTATAATAACATAATTACACACTTAATAGATATTATTTAATATAAAACAAGAAAAAAAAAGAAGAAGAAGAAATGGATCTTAAAATTAGGCATCAAAAAAATCTAAATCTTTCTTTTATTTGTTTCATTTACAGCAGATAAGTAAGTTTAAATTTTAAGTAGATAGTAAAACAAGCATAGAAATATAGCTTATCTTGGGTACAAAGGACGACTGTGTGTGAAATTTTCATACTTAAAAAGGTACTTTAAAAGACAACCTTTTTTAAATTAAAGAGCATTAGAGTGTCACTTCTTTTTAAATAAAACCACTTTCTACGGATTTAGTGCGTATATTTGTTTTAAATTTTAGCTTAGCGTCTCTGAGATATTGCAGTGACCATAGTCACGGGTGGTCACTGTGAAGTCAATAATTAATATTTTCTAACATTTTCTAACACTTGCGCGACTCATTTGCATAAATAAAACTACTTGTTACGGATTTAGACGCGTATATTTGTTTTAATTTTAGCCTTACGTTTCGGAATTAACTTTACAGCCCAATCCATTTGTACAACAAAATAGACGATATTCATTAAATCTGTTGTTCAAATAAAGACGGTTTAGTAAAATGAGCGTCACCATTTGCTTATGTATCGGGATTAATAATATAATTGTCCTGTTTAAACTGTTGGTCTTATTCATAATGACTTATTAGAGGTTTAAAAGTTCGCTAAAATAGGTTCGCGAAAATTGTCAAAACTTGTTATTCATAATAGTCTTCTTACGCTAAAACGTTTATTATCTCTCCGATAAAATCTCCATTTAAACCTCCGATAAATCATTATGAATAAGACCGTGTGTGTTTAAATTCGTAAACCCGAATATTTAGTTACGAATTTTTAGGCCAAATATTTATCCCATTTAATTTTCTTATAACGGTCTTCACATGTCGTATATGCGTATTTAAAAATTTATTATAAAATCCGTGATTAGGTGTCCATAATGATTGCACTACGGGTTAATTTGCGACTATACCGCTTGGTATGTATTGTAAAAAAAGATTGAAAAGTGTGATTAACTTCAATCACACAGAGCGATTATTTTTTCTTTCAGTATATTGTATAGTTACACAATTGATGACTAACTATAATGAAATCCAAGCAGGATGCATACATAATAAAATCCAATTAAATTACAATGAAGTAATTGTAGTACATAATAATGCTAACTAGAATTGAAACACCGCAATAATAGAAGGTATTCGGTAGGCTTATATATAACTAGTCGTATTCACTTCAGAAAAATGTCTAAGATGCACCTCTAACCAAACCTTGAAATATTGAAAATAGTAAATCTCAAAATATAACTGTATTTCCTGTATAATTAATACCTTTAAATGATATTATGATTTACACTTTTAAAATTGACAGACGAAACTGCATATTCGTCTATCTATCCGTTTGTCAATATGCTGTATTTCATGAACGGTGATAGCTCTCTCTCCAGGCCATTTACGTCCCACTGTTGGGCACGGGCCTCCTTCACTTTGGTCATAAGTCAGGGGTCATAGGTCATTATTATTATGAAGAATATACATATTATTATGATGAGTACGGAACCTATTATGCGCAAGTGAAAGTGTAACTCATATTTGTTAAGTCTTCAGTCTTATTTGGCAGTATCTTAGTTGAAGTTACATCTAGGCTAATTATTGTCCTTAATGAATAACGTCTAATACTTGATAATAATGGTTTCTCACGGTTCATTTACCGAGTTGTGTAATAGAAACAACAACGCATGTAAGTTCAGAGACTTTGTACCCATTCAATTTAGAAGCACCTTTTCTCTAGTTCTACATTTCGGTCGCTATAAATGCTCTAGCTAGACTCTCTGTGTACGAAACATTTCAATTGTTTCAGTAATTAGTAGGTAGTTTTAGCGTATATGAGCAACATACAGACTTTCTTTTAAATTTATAATGTTAGTAGGAAAGCAAGGATTGTAATGAAAATAGATATTCAATTTGTAAACAATCCAAGGCCAGCAATAAAGTAGGTGTACCTACATATTTCAGACAGGAAAATGAGTAGGTAATTTTACTGAATATTGAAACAATTACATAATATTATGATGATGTCGTGACAACTTTCATTAATTTCCTCGGTAGCTAAATAAGTATGGGAGTGCCAAACACAAGTTAGGTAGGTGCGGCGTAAATTTATTGATGTTAGTGTCCATCCGATTACAGAATATCATAGGTATACGAAGGCAGATTATGACGTCATCATCGCTTATCACTAAGTATCTCAAATACTTGACAATTTATATACCACAAATAAATATTTTAGACAGAATATCACAAAAATGTTTTAACTACAATGGTAATGTTCTTAAGATAGTAGATTAAGTTATGATCTGATAGTGCATCATATACTAATCTACTGATTCTAGTATCATGATAGTCGTAAACTTAAGCAGCGGAGAAACCCCGAATAGAATTAGCAGAAATAGGTGCCGATTCTACGCGCACAACTAAACTTAACTAAAAAAATAAAATTGATAGCGTCATTATCACAGTTCGGCAATGTTAACTGAACTTTGTTATTATAAAAACTGTGTGTTATAGACTAATGGTCATATTCATAATGACTTATCGGAGGTTTAAAAGTTCGCTAAATTCGGTTCACGAAAATTGTCAAAACTTGTTATTCATAATAGCTTTTCATTCTTTCGCTAAAACGTTTATTATCTCTCCGATAAAACTCCGTTTAAACTTCCGAAGTCATTAGATCAGAATAAGCCATAGAGCAATGATACTAAACACGATTTTCATGGTACAAAACCATGAAAATCGTGTTTAGTATCATTGCTCTACCTACTTGCTTCAATATTTCTTTCAAGCCCATTTTAACATCCCCCCATTGGACACGGGCTTTCTCCTGACCATTTACTGACCGGTGACTCCGTCGCTTACGGTTGATGTTAACTGTTTATATCTAGCTAGCTGTTGCCCGCAGCTTCGTGTGCGTGGGATTTAGAAAATAAAAGAAATTCACAAATTGTACAAAAAAGCCATCCTCTTTAACCACTCTATTTATTAAAAAAACCGCATCAAAATCCGTTGCGTAGTTTTGAAGACATAAGCTCACATAGGGACATACATACAAAAGTGACGACTTTGTTTTAATAAGTAAAGATATCCTTTAGATTGTTTACAGCATGTAGTTAAAACATGGGGTGGAGACACTCGTATTCTGATCACACTTGTATTCTGATCCCACATGAATTAAGTACTTAAAATTAAAAAAATTGGTCAAGTGCGAGTCGGACTCGCGCACGAACGGTTCCGTACCATTATCTATGCAACATAAGGCAACGTTATTAGTATCGAGCAAGAAACGGTAAAAAAATCATGTTTGTTGTATGGGAGCCCCCCTTAAATATTTATTTTATTTTTAGTATTTGTTGTTATAGCGGCAATAGAAATACATCATCTGTGAAAATTTCAACTGTCTAGCTATCACCGTTCTTGAGATACAGCCTGGTGTGACAGACGGACGGACGGACAGCGAAGTCTCAGTAATAGGGTCCCGTTTTTACCCTTTGGGTACGGAACCCTAAAAAAAGAATGTTTAATGAAATGGCAACCCTAGTCGGTAGTACAGTCGAAGACACAGTCATTAACCACTTTGTGCGATTGTCACTTACCAAGCTAATATCACACGTCGGAAAACGCCACTCTGCTTTTACTTACACAGGTGTAATTGTATAAATTTATTAAGGGCCTACATCAATATTATCGTATATCATCGCCGACACGTACATATTAACACAGCCAGTAGGCACAGAAAATGAAGAATTAGGGATACTTTTCCTATTTACTCAAAATCTACTAAATATATTTTAATTCTGATTTACGTGTTTCTATATATAATAGTTACTTATATTTTTAAAGTTATTTCATTAGTTAATACGCGATAATAGACCGACAAATGAAAAAAATAAAAAATTAGTAAGGTTGTTTCGCTAAGATTTTCTATCGAGAAAACTTTTTTCAATCGCGTTTCTGAGTTTATGCGATCCTAAATCATATATTGAAAAAACATATACTTAAAAATTAGAGCTCTTGCCATTCAATCTAAAGAAACAATGAAAACTTCGTACGTAGAAAAATGCACGAAGCTATTTTGGTATCCTCTTAACAATGAAACAGTCATTCTTCATTCGTTTTTAAATATATAAGGTTGTCTTCCATCAGTATTCGTCTATTGTAGCTATACTAATATTATAAAGAAAAAGCATTGTATGTTTGTTACGAATAAACGTAAAAAATACTGGACGGATTTCGATAATTCATTCACCATGAATTGTCATATCATAACGTACGCGCGTGATATTTCTAGATAATCATTCAAATCGTGTTAAATATCATTATCTTTACGATATCATGGCGGCAATCGTTTTGAAGTTAGGTTGAGATCACTTTTATTCTGATAAAAAGTAATAATACTTAAGATTGTTATCAAAGCATTCAGAAGAAAATAATATGAATGAATCATGGCCTATTCGTGATTAATATAACGAGAAAATATTCCGTAATTCAATCAATCTTGGCTTGACAGTTCAATAAATCCAAGGTTAGATGTATTAACTGCAAAATTTGTATGCATGGGCATCGATAGATTGGTCATTTAGTTCTCAGGCAGCAAAGTAAAACTTATAAAGAAAGTAGTTTAAATAGATCAGATATAAATCTTGGAGCATAAACGACTATACATCTTAAGGGCCTACATCAATATTATCGTATATCATCGCCGACACGTACATATTAACACAGCCGGTAGGCACAGAAAATGGAGAATTAGGGATACTTTTCCTATTTACTCAAAATCTACTAAATATATTTTAATTCTGATTTACGTGTTTCTATATATAATAGTTACTTATGTTTTTAAAGTTATTTCATAAGTTAATACGCGATAATTGACCGATAAATGAAAAAAATAAAAAATGAGAGAGGTTGTTTCGCTAAGATTTTCTATCGAGAAAACTTTTTGCAATCGCGTTTCTGAGTTTATGCGATCCTAGATCATATATTGAAAAAACATATACTTAAAAATTAGAGCTCTAGCCATTCAATCTAAAGAAACAATGAAAACTTCGTACGTAGAAAAATGCACGAAGCTATTTTGGTATCCTCTTAATGTACAACGATAAGCCTCATACGACAGGAAGATAATTTTATATTCAAGTACTTCATACAGGATTTTTCTAGTAAATTGCTTATTTTCTTGCTACATATCTGCCGTGTACAAGTTACGTATTAAGTTAAACATACCTCTAAATTAAACAATTGCCGACATTTATAAAACTGTAATCCTACCAATAATATAAATGTGAAAGTTTGTGAGTATGAATGTTTGGATGTTTGTTACTCTTTCAAGCAAAAAACTACTGAATGGATTTTAATGAAACTTTACAATAACGTAGCTTATACATCAGAATAACATATAGACTGCTATTTATCCCGAAAGAATGCAATGTTCTCGTGGAATAATAAAAAACTGACAGAATTTTTATTCTTTTTACCACGGGTAACACCGCGGGGCACAGGTAAGTAATAAGTATCTGTACCGTACGATATCGTAGTACCATACACAATAAAGATTTAAAATAATTTAAAATTTTTATAAACTTTGTAAAGGCGTGAAACATAATAATGTGTTTACTGGTAACAGTTAGCTAGAAACACTGTTTAGTAACCAGAAAATACGGTATTAAGAGGATACCAAAATAGATTCGTGCATTTTTCTATGTACGAAGTTTTCATTGTTTCTTTAGATTGAATGGCTAGAGCTCTAATTTTTAAGTATATGTTTTTTCAATATATGACCTAGGATCGCATAAACTCAGAAACGCGATTGAAAAAAGTTTTCTCGATAGAAAATCTTAGCGAAACAACCTCTCTAATTTTTTATTTTTTTCGTTTGTCAGTCTATTATCGCGTATTAACTAATGAAATAACTTTAAAAACATAAGTAACTATTATATATAGAAACACGTAAATCAGAATTAAAATATATTTAGTAGATTTTGAGTAAATAGGAAAAGTATCCCTAATTCTTCATTTTCTGTGCCTACTGGCTGTGTTAATATGTACGTGTCGGCGATGATATACGATAATATTGATGTAGGCCCTTAACTGGTTAAATCCATTCAGTTCATGTGTCTCAACATACCACCAAGTGTATAACTGCCACTGTTTATAAATACCATTCATATTGTGAGAGTTTGTTGCTAGAATCAGGTATTCAGTATTGTGTTTTCATTTTCCGTTATTAAATTATAACTTGCATGAATGTGATATGCAGCATAATTTTTTTTATTAGGCATTTTACCTCTTGCCCGTAACTTCGTACGCGTAGAATTTAGAAACCAAAAATTAACTAAATTATACAGAAAAACCATCCTCTTAAACCATTGTATTTAAGAGGATACCAAAATAGCTTCGTGCATTTTTCTACGTACGAAGTTTTCATTGTTTCTTTAGATTGAATGGCTAGAGCTCTAATTTTTAAGTATATGTTTTTTCAATATATAATCTAGGATCGCATAAACTCAGAAACGCGATTGAAAAAAGTTTTCTCGATAGAAAATCTTAGCGAAAATACCTCTCTCATTTCTTATTTTTTTCATTTGTCGGTCTATTATCGCGTATTAACTAATGAAATAACTTTAAAAACATAGGTAACTATTATATATAGAAACACGTAAATCAAAATTAAAATATATTTAGTAGATTATGAGTAAATAGGAAAAGTATCCCTAATTCTTCATTTTCTGTGCCTACTGGCTGTGTTAATATGTACGTGTCGGCGATGATATACGATAATATTGATGTAGGCCCTTAATAAAAAAACCGCATCAAAATCCGTTGCGTAGTTTTGAAGATATAAGCTCACATAGGAACATACATAAATTAGAACTTTGTTTTATAATAAGTATGAAGATTTTTTCCACATACGAGTATAAATACTGTTTACCTATTTATCAAGTTTTGTGGGTGAACTGTATCTGTCGCATGGATATAATTCGTCTTGAGAACTGTAGTCGCAGAGATAATTTTATGTAAACAAGTGTAAGAAAAAATTTATCTATGAATAAAATTAGCTTACAATAAAAGTTTTTAATGTATAATTAAGCCCTCTCTCTCTCTATGTCCAGCTCATCAAGGTCCCACTGTCGGGTATAGGCCTCCTGCACTTCGGCAGGGTTCATTTATTTATTTAAAATCTTAACATCATTACAGGATATCCTAATTCGATAGTGTCGCTCTTAAACTATACAATTTTTTTGACATTATAAAATAAAAATTTAACATAAATTCAAAACCCATAAAATATATAAAACACAATAACACTATACATACCTATCGAAACTATTTTCAGATTATTACAATTAACTTAAATAACTAATTACAAATAATAAAATTTTTGCGAGTTCCCTCAATTTGTCCGAAAAGATGTCAATCATGTCATGAACTTGGTTCACAACGAGGATAGCTCGGGTAAAAGGTGCTTTCTGCAGCAGGCAGTGGCTCTACTATGCCGCGCTGACAGGCGGTTTCTGTCTCTCAAAGTAGATGTTAACTGCTTATAATATCTTTTAACTGGCTCTTACAGCAGCCTAGAGAAAAAAAAGGGGCTCTACTAAAACTTAAAAATTAAGCTCTACTAATTAACTATTATGATGTCTTTCAGAAGAGTCAGGCATGTAGCACTCCCAACCATTGTAATAAATATCTATATACTCATTGTAATATCTTTCTATCAATGATCATGACGTATGAAAGTACTAGTATCATATATAGTAATAAAGATATAATCCCAAGTAAGTGCAATATTACTAAACTAACACTTACGCGACAAATTCCAATAAAACCAATCTTTACGAGTACGCTTTATATGAGGGCGACAATGTATTGTAGATACATGTTATCAACGTCACTTTAATTACATGAAGGTACCTATCTACATGCTATCTACATGTAAATTCACCAGACGTCAAATATGTATAATGAAAACCTTAGTACGGTCTGTTCAAATCGTTAACTTTTACCGTCCTTGGTAAAAATATTTAAATTGGTGCACGGAATTCGTTTAATTCTTTTTGTTGGAATTCTATATAATGATGCCAATTCTACGTGCACAACTAAACTGAACTAAACTATGAAAGTTGATAGTGTCTCGATATCTATTACTTGCTAGTTCGTTGTACACATTGTTATTTATTAAAATCGTTAGTCTATTATGCACAGTTTTTATATTAAGAAAGTTCAGATAACGCTGCCAAATTGTGCTATTTACACAATTAATTTTAATTTTTTAGTTAAGTTTAGTTGTGTGTGTAAAATTGATACCAATATTTAAATGATAATAAATATTTATTTATTTATTATTTATTTCCAAATTATGTACCTCTGTGATGTGAGGAAATAAAAATACAAAATACAAAATTATTAGGACTCAGCCTAAAAATCAAATTTAAAATTTATCTGATTTATTGAACCATAGCAATAAACTTAAGAGGATACCAAAATAGCTTCGTGCATTTTTCTACGTACGAAGTTTTCATTTTTTCTTTAGATTGAATGGCTAGAGCTCTAATTTTTAAGTATATGTTTTTTCAATATATAATCTAGGATCGCATAAACTCAGAAACGCGATTGAAAAAAGTTTTTTCGATAGAAAATCTTACCGAAACAACCTCTCTCATTTTTTATTTTTTTCATTTGTTGGTCTATTATCGCGTATTAACTAATGAAATAACTTTAAAAACATAAGTAACTATTATATATAGAAACACGTAAATCGGAATTAAAATATATTTAGTAGATTTTGAGTAAACAAAATAATTGGTCAAGTGCGAGTCAGACTCGCGCACGAAGGGTTCCGTACCATTATCTATGCAACATATTATAAGGCAACGTTATTAGTATCGAGCAAGAAACGGTAAAAAAATCATGTTTGTTGTATGGGAGCCCCCCTTAAATATTTATTTTATTTTATTTTTAGTATTTGTTGTTATAGCGGCAATAGAAATACATCATCTGTGAAAATTTCAACTGTCTAGCTATCACCGTTCTTGAGATACTGGGTACGGAACCCTAAAAATCATGTTTGTTGTATGGGAGCCCCCCTTAAATATTTATTTTATTTTATTTTTAGTATTTGTTGTTATAGCGGCAATAGAAATACATCATCTGTGAAAATTTCAACTGTCTAGCTATCACCGTTCTTGAGATACTGGGTGCGGAACCCTAAAAATCATGTTTGTTGTATGGGAGCCCCCCTTAAATATTTATTTTATTTTATTTTTAGTATTTGTTGTTATAGCGGCAATAGAAATACATCATCTGTGAAAATTTCAACTCTCTAGCTATCACCGTTCTTGAGATACAGCCTGGTGACAGACGGACGGACGGACGGACGGACGGACGGACAGCGAAGTCTCAGTAATAGGGTCCCGTTTTTACCCTTTGGGTACGGAACCCTAAAAAATTGCCCTAATTCTTCATTTTCTATACTTACTAGCTGTGTTAATAGGTACATGTCGACGATAATATTGATGTAGGTCCTTATGACGGTCTTATAATATCGTGATCATTATTGTACATATTGTATGTAATTTTCTGTTATATTATAATTTTATACAATAATTTAAAAATAGTATAACATTATTTTTGGATTCTTCCGTATTTAAATGCTAATGTCTTCGTTACCGCATGTAAAAATCAATCAAAAATCTGACTCATGACTTCACGCCTAAATCTTGCAACATACCGCATATATGGGTGTCTGTAATGTACCTATTAACTAGTAGATGGCACGTGCATTTGGCCAGCTCACATTTACAAGGTCACTTCAGTACTATCATGATTCAATCTGATAAGAGATTAATAGTATATACATTATACATACATACAACAGTGTTACAGGTTTCTATGGTTGATAATGACGCAAACCTAGAAGCTTATTTTAGGTATCATGTCAAATTATGAATCATGTCATGTATACATGTAGTAAGTATTATAGGTACATACACCTCTCTCTCTAGCCCACTCCACTTTGGGAGGGACTATAAATAAATCTTATGAAAAAGAACAGAGAAGAAACCCCATGTTATACATTACTAGGATAGGTACATTAAATAAATAAATATTCATGAACATTTCAGACGACGTCCTCTGATCCAAAGCTAAGCTTAAACGCTTGTGTTATGGGTACCAGAATACGGATATACTACAAATACTACTATTTTTTGCAAATACGGACTTGTAATACATAGCAAACACCGATTAAAATCACAAAAAAGCATAGTAAATATTGTTGAAATATTGATATAACTACAGTAAAATATAGATGTTTATTTATTACATACATACAGTTATTATGTCACATTGATAGAGTTTTGTTTGCGGTTATGTAAACGTTTAATTAGCCACGGGTATGTAATTGTTTTTCGCGTACATATTTATCGAATATATTCAATTTGACCATAAATCGCCATTGTCGTGCTGTTTTACAACACAGCCATGGAAAATTCCATGTGACATTAGTCATTAAACAAAACGGTCACGTTTATTTTTGATTAAGTAATTCCAAATAAGTTTGGCTTCATAGAATAACGAATATATTATGAAGCATTGATAAGCTAATTCCTGTAAGTGTTTAAAGTTGATAATAATTTTTAACTAGGTAGCTGCTGCCCGCGCCTTCTTACGCATTTCATCATACATTCGCCTATACGCATAGGTTTAGCAAACCTATTGAAAAAGCTAGCCTTGGATCATAATTTACGGATATTATCCCGTTCTTGCTTATAATAATAACCTTTTTTTTAATAAAATGGTTAACGGCGAAGAAATTTAATTTTGTTTGATATATGGGCACCTAAGCAAGCTATACACATATATATATAGTAGACTACCTAGCTTATATATCGTAGAGCACTGACATTGCGATCGTCACTTATGGTCTTATTCATAATGACTTATCGGAGGTTTAAACGAAGATTTTATTGGAGAGATAATAAACGTTTTAGCGTAAAAAGACTAATATGAATAACCCGTTTTGACAATTTTCGCGAACCGATTTTAGCGAATTTTCAAACTTCCGATAAGCATTATGAATAAGACCAATAATATTTAATCACTTATTTTATGTTACCAGTAGAAGTTACTTGTTACTAATATTACTAGCTATTTTATTATATATTTATTTATTATAGCCCGCATGCAAGTTACCCATGTATATCACATCGCTTATGTTGTATTAATTTCCCATTACATAATATATTAGCTACATTTTGGAATTTTAAATGGAAGTTTCGTAGTAAAACACTTAACAAACATAACCGTTTTTGGATAGACGGGTCAAATACAATTAGGTTATTAAGTATCAGAATTTAAGAGGATACTTCCTCTACCTCCTCCTCGCCAGCCCATTTACGTCCCTCTGTTGGGCACAGGCCTCCGTTCCTTTTCCGTCAGTTATCTGTCTGCCAAATCCCTTAGCTGAATTTTACAGCACCCTTGAGAGGAGATGGGATGGTGATACTTGTATTCTTAATCCGTCACCACACGGAGAGATGGTTTCCGTGCCGTTATTATCACAATCTATTGTGATAACAACGGCACGGAACCCTTCGTGTGGGAGTCTAACTTGTATTTACCCTGTGTTTTTATATCACTAAGGTGGCGAACTAGCATACGACCCATCGAATGGTTAGCGGTACCCGTAACAAACAAGAAAAAGGAGAGGCTACGGGCTCTCCTTCTTTTTCTTATACCAAGCCCATTAATGTTCTCTTCCTCTCCAGCCCATTTACGTCCCACTGCTGGGCACGGGCCTCCTCCACTTTGGAGGAATTATGGTCTACTGTTCCGTGCTGACCAGGCGTGTTGGCACAGGGTTTACTTTCCAGTTTTCCGTCTCTCACAGAGGACGTTATCTGTGTGCAATATCCCTTAGCTGACTTTTGCAGCACACTTGGGAGGAGATGGGGTGGTGACACTTGTATTCTTAATCCGTCACCACACGGAGAACGATAAAAGACCAGAACAATAACAGAATACCTAAAAGGTAAATATTTACAGAATTCAATGGTATTTTTACGACTTTTCCAGTACCTAAGCAGTTTCCCTTGGCAAAGTAGATACTTATACTAAAAAATCTTGATGGTTGTAATCGGTCTTCCTTCCAAGTAAAATGTATACAGTTGGTAATAAAATATAATCGGATATTCTAGTCAATAAACACAGATCTATACTTAGGACAACTACCACGTAACATAGTCGTTACCCGTACATGAATAAATAAAACCATTGTCGAAATCAACTAACATTACGCGGCCTATCAAAGTTAATTGTTTTCTTTTAAATTAATTGAATCTGAAAGAATATATTTTATGGTTCTCTATTTATATAAAAGAGTCAGGAAACTATGTTGTTATTTTGCTTTTGTGCCAATTTATAAATAGTGTGTTGGTAACGTTTATTATTTTCGGACGTAGATCCGTTCTATGACAGTCGCCAAGTCTATTATAAAAATTGGTCAAGTGCGATTTGGACTCGCGCACGAAGGGTTCCGTACCATTATCTATGCAACATAAGGCAACGTTATTAGTATCGAGCAAGAAACGGTAAAAAAATCATGTTTGTTGTATGGGAGCCCCCCTTAAATATTTATTTTGTTTTATTTTTAGTATTTGTTGTTATAGCGGCAATAGAAATACATCATCTGTGAAAATTTCAACTGTCTAGCTATCACCGTTCTTGAGATACAGCCTGGTGACAGACGGATGGACGGACGGACGGACGGACGGACGGACGGACAGCGAAGTCTCAGTAATAGGGTCCCGTTTTTACCCTTTGGGTACGGAACCCTAAAAATGAAATTTCTTTACTTTATTATAATCTAAATCATAAAAATCAAAATCAAATTTCATTTATTCATGTAGGCACAATTTTTTTGCCGTAAAATGGGCTCTTATGATATGCCCAATTTTTTTTCCCTACCACCGGTTCAGGACATTCAATCGACTGAGAAGAACTCAGCAGAGATCGCAAGTCTTTCTATAAAAATGTCCATTCATTTATCTTTGACTACTCAAGTAGCTGTTTCCTCACATCTTCATACATATTTTTTTATGTACAATGTTGATTTAAGTTTACTTATTGTAACTACATTTTGTATTTAATTTTGTGCAAATAAAGAGTATACCATTCTATTCTATTCTATATTTTTCAAAATTTTGGACAAGCTTGGGTTACACTGTTACAATTTAGGCATCTCTATTTTTTTTTTAAATAAAATATATCCTAGTCTACCGATATAATGGAACGAACCAAACGATAAAGATTTTTTTTAATGGGTTCAGTAGTTTTGAAGCATATTCGATTCAAATAACCAATCAATCCTTGCCTCTGTAATTAGTATAGATATTTAAGAATCAGATAATATGGAACAGGTATCACTAAAGTCAGTGTATATTTTCTATTCTCTCATCATAGGAATATAATAATTGAGTAGACTATCAGTGATCTCATCGAGTGTATTCGATCCATTTGACATGATATTTTAGAACTTCCAAAGTGGACCCCTAAAATGGTAGTGCTAATCAATTTATCTTTGTATTGCAAATAATATGTCTAACAAGTATAATATAAACAGGGTTTCCTGATTGTTTCTTATGATCATCACATTCTCATCTCATTCTTATCTCAGTCACATTAATGCCCAGAGCCATAACTGGCTGGAAGACTTGCTGTCTTAAAATTATACATTTAGTAATGTCTTGGTACTTCAATCTATGTTCAGTTTATTTATATCTTTTAAATTATTTTGTGATTGGTTTTGAAGATTGCAATGCTAAATTTAAGACAACATGGCTTGCAACTTTCTTTCGAAAACAGGTTTTCATGCATACTGAAGCTCTTATAATGATATATCATAGCACAGTAAAATAAACGTAAGCAGAGATAACATTGACAAGAGACATTTTTAACATTTCTGTAAAAAATAAAAAGACCGAGATTTTTTTGTTATTTTTCGTAAGTGAATTACTATGATAAAAGCGTAAATTTATAGTGAGAATTTTGAGCAAACACACGATTCATGTCTGTAACATCCAATAACATAGCAAAAGCAGACAGGGTAGCGTGAATATCTAACTACGAGTAAGTGACGTGCCAAACGAACAAACGGACGGACGACGCTTACAGTTTCTCTGTAGAGATGATTAAAAAGCAATTGTATTAAAATTTAACGGTTTTCAATTTTCGTATAATATCCTAGCACAGCACGGGACAACTTTGATATTCAGCATTTTCGCCTCATATTTTTATAGTGTGCCGCAGCTGTCTTGATAGAGTCGTCGAAAGCAACTTACGGGCTCCGGCTAAGAGTATTGCGACAATACTAATACTCTGTTAATGGTTATATTAGAAACAAATAGTGCAGTTAGACAAATTCGATATTACAAATCTTTTACATTATTCATAACTAGCTGTTGCCCGCGACTCCGTCCGCGTGAAATTTAGAAAAGTTTTCATCCCTTTTTTTCGCAATAAAAGGGGCTACCTTTTATGTGTCTTTTCTCAGGGACTAAAGATTGTCTGTCCCAAATTTCATCAAAATCGGTTGAGAGGCTTAAGCGGGAAAGCGTAACAGACAGACAGACAGAGTTACTTTCGCATTTATAATATTAGTAGGGAGGTTTTCCTAAGAGCAGGCCACGTAACTTATAATATTTTCATAATATAAAATAATAGTTTACGCATTTCCTACGCTTATGTGATACCTAGGGTTTCCTGTTTACGTAATAGTTGACCACATATATTTCCTTTACGTTTTTAGGGTTCCGTACCCAAAGGGTAAAAACGGGACCCTATTACTGAGACTTCGCTGTCCGTCCGTCCGTCCGTCCGTCCGTCCGTCCGTCCGTCCGTCTGTCACCAGGCTGTATCTCAAGAACGGTGATAGCTAGAGAGTTGAAATTTTCACAGATGATGTATTTCTATTGCCGCTATAACAACAAATACTAAAAATAAAATAAAATAAATATTTAAGGGGGGCTCCCATACAACAAACATGATTTTTAGGGTTCCGTACCCAGTATCTCAAGAACGGTGATAGCTAGACAGTTGAAATTTTCACAGATGATGTATTTCTATTGCCGCTATAACAACAAATACTAAAAATAAAATAAAATAAATATTTAAAGGGGGCTCCCATACAACAAACATGATTTTTAGGGTTCCGTACCCAGTATCTCAAGAACGGTGATAGCTAGACAGTTGAAATTTTCACAGATGATGTATTTCTATTGCCGCTATAACAACAAATACTAAAAATAAAATAAAATAAATATTTAAGGGGGGCTCCCATACAACAAACATGATTTTTTTACCGTTTCTTGCTCGATACTAATAACGTTGCCTTATGTTGCATAGATAATGGTACGGAACCCTTCGTGCGCGAGTCCGACTCGCACTTGACCAATTATTATTGTTTTTAAATATACATGTTTCATGACATGACGTAATTTGTCATAGAAATGTTTACCTATGTCATAGGTTCATTTCACTCTTAATTATTTACAATCTTCGAGTCAGAATTGTACATAAAGTTTTGGTGATATTGCGGAGGAAGGTACTAAACTTAAAACAGAAAATTGATCAATAGCTATTACAAATTAACAATTTTAAGTTAAAAGTACCTACTAATTTACTGCGTCAGGTTTGTCTATTAGGCATACCATCAAGTAATTTATGCATATTTATGTAGAATGAACTAAAATTACGAATTTTACATAGTATGACCAGTATTTAAAGATGTAAAAACGTTTTTTTTTATCTTAAATAAATAACGGTATTTGTATTATTTACCGATTGATTTTTAAATAAAACCACTTTTTACGTATTTAGGCGCGTATATTTGTTTTAAATTTTAACCCTACATTACGGAGACTTTGACACATGATTTTTGTACATACTTATTACGTCGACATACAGATGCGTTTCCTGTTTGTAATTATATTGGCAATGTATTATTAAAAAAATTCACAAAAGTTGTTTAAACCTATAAGATCTTATGTAGGAGAGGAAAATGACGAGTTTGAATGAGATATTTTATGTATGTTCACTTTATAAGGCAGAAAGCACTGACTGTGCTCTCTAATTCACAAGACGGTATTGACATCACAAAAATCTTGTCATTAACTGTGAGAATTAAAAAGTTTATTCGCGAAAGTAAATTCATATCTAACCAGTATCTACACGCACATACCTTGCAGATATGAGGTCAAGGAGCCGTTTTATTTGCAGACTAATTGTTTGCATTTCGCTTGAAAAACTCACCGTTATTTTTAATGAAGTATAGTTTGATAGACGCCGCTCTCGCTTTTGTGTAAAATACTAAAACTGGCTAAATATCCTTGAAATTATGTTAAAGAGAAATACGTGAGCTTGATACATACATAACAAATAATATAACTATTCTTTATTACACGATATTATAAAATTTGTATAATCTTGCGGTTAAAAACAAATTTATAGTGTTAGAGAATATTTACGAATATTTTTCACGGGTTAGATTAACATTTATGAAAATTTTAATGGCACTTATTTAGCATTTTTTTTTAAAAACCTATTTTGAAAGTAGAGAAAATTTTCGGATTACATTTTTGTTCATATCATACGTTCTTTTTATTGTCACTTGTCATGATTTAATAGCTCACATAATCATAGTAGGTTCTATATGAATACGTAATTTAACAAATAACTAGTATTATTTATTCATATGATTATAGAGGGCAGCATTATCGTTGTATGCGATATCATTGAAGTAGACTTATTATGTACAAAATTTATAATCAAACTAAAACACTGGTGAGTGGTATACAATGCTCATTATCCAGTCAAAGTATTTCATTAATTGTTGTAATAATTAATTGTGTAAAACACTTTGCATTAACTTTCTAGTATACAATGTGATAATTTAATTATGATCATTCTAGAATTTTTAATAATCTTGCTCTCACTATACTAATATTTTACACTGTTTAAAAAGTTAATAGACCTATTTCTTTTTAAAAATATATGCTAAAAAAAATAAATTTATATCTTTTCACTGTTATAATTTTATAGAACACCGTTATACCTTTTACATCTAAAATTGAACTCTCCTTATGTAAAAAATGGCAACAAAAAGAAATAAGTACACGTAATTGGAAATGATGATTGGTTCTAATAAATTTGTTACCAATTGAAGCCTATGTACGACGTTTTTGATGTTATAATCTACAAAGACTTCAGTCGCAACGAACGTGGGCCTTCGATAATTAGACTAGTGAAAAAATTCTATTTGTGGAAAATTTCCGCCTACAAATGACTGACAAATCTTAGTAATAATAATATAATAAATAAATAAATATTCATGGACATTTCACACAACGTCGTCTGGTCCCAAGCTAAGCTTATATGCTTGTGTTATGGGTACCAGAATACGGATAGAATACATATACAACTTTTTTTTTGTAAATACATACTTATAATATATAGAAACACCCAGACTTAGGACAAACATTTGTATGACAATTAGAAAAAGAGCACAAATGATTGTCCCGAGCGGGAATCGAACCCGCGACCTCTTGATCGGCAGTCTGTTACCAGAACCACACCACGAGGCCCGTCAAGTAATAACAAGTAATTTTAAAAGAGAAAAGTTAATTCCGAATTCAAATTTAATCATTTATAGTCACGTAATGTTACTATATGGGGAAGTGGGGAAGGTCTTTGGATTCCAAACTTGGCGCCATAGCGGGGTGGCGCCCAGACAGTTACGTCACTGCTTATTCCATATAAACATACTTCTCCCTGGACAAGTGAGTGTACAAAATGAAATCAATGAAAATAATATATCTAAAAACTGCAGGTAAAATAAAACGCTAACAAAAACTGACTTAAAACGAAATCTTGTGGAGTTATCAGATCATTCTGCGATACCTTTAGCACAAAAATGCTTACTTTAAAAGACAGTTTACAAAAGAAGTACAAAAGAATTATTTTATGCTGAAATTATTGTAATTACAGCTTTTTTAATTTTCTTAAGCATTTGTTTTGTGTTTAAACTAACTAATTTGAGCTATTTTCATACGCCTGGAAATAGCGTAAATTAGTTTGGTACCATAAACGTATAAAAAACTATTTACAATTTACTATTGTCTGAGATTGAGTGTGGTATACCTACTGGCCTATTTAACAATTAATGATCTTAACATATACATATGTGACTAGCTGGCCCCGGCAAACGTTGTTTTGCCATAAGTACCAAAAAAACAAGTAAAAAAAAAAATTAAAAAAAAATGAACTATAAACCTCACGGAGCCCGAGACCTTTCCAACGAATGCAAAACCGTGGAAATCGGTCCATGCGTTCTGGAGTTATAGCGTCAGGAAGGAAAACCCGACTTATTTTTATATAGTAGATTTAGCACACTTCGATACTATCCTTGACATGTCCATGATAGTAGCTTGTTTTCAAATACAATGAATAGTTAGGGGTGGTTAGGGGGAAAGATCGTTCCATCATGTTGCCTTGACCAATGAGAAAAATTGTAACGAGGTGCTAACTAAAATTATGACTAATATTTCCTTGATTCCTTCGTCTGTTAAATTACCTCAAATCACCAAGTTTTTGTCATCAGATGCTAACTTAATAAGTGTGGAAACTACTAAGAAGGCTACCCTAAGAAAGCTGCCGTAACAAAAAAGTTTTTTTTTAAATTGATTAGGGCATCTTTTAGAAATCAAGTAACCATACTCGTACATAAAATTGTATGTACTCTTACGACTAATTGTTTGTCCTCATTTTCAGGCTGTCTGTTAAAAGTGTGGCATTTTAAGTGTATGCAAAACGTAGATTAAACGTATGAAAGTGACCAATATTTTGTGAACATTATACACTAATAACATAATTTGTAGATAAGAATTAAAATGGCTTTGATAATAATTATAGTTACCACAGTATTCTGAAAGGAAATAACTATAGGCACAGTATGAATGCAATGAATAAATGAATATGGATAGCTGTACATCATTTTCAAATCATGACAAGAAGATTACAATTATTTTACAACGTTACAGAGTAAGGCAATCTAATCCAATACTATAGTAACACTTTGGTTTGAGGTAACAAGAGTACTATTTTGTCAATTGAAGGTCAAGCGGGCAACGTCGGAGATATTAGACGTTATGTAATTAGGTATTTGTTGAAGGTTGTAAAAAACAATATAAATGCTTATTTGCTATTTAGTGGACCATATCGCGTTTATTTGGAATTTACTTTATTGTATAATAGGTATTTTTACTGTGTTTTAGCGGCTATCTCCGTGGTCCAGCCAGGGATACCCTAATGTAAAAGGATAGGTTTTTTTGTAATTTCTTTAGTATTAGTGTTAAGACGGAATTCACTTAACAATTACAAAGTTTAACTATAACCTTTAGGGTTAGAGTATTATTCACGTAAACGTTATTACCTACATAATGTACCTAATGCAAATCTTGGCTATTTTCATGGCCAATTCTCTTAAGAAGAGAAGAAAAATAAGACTGTAAATATTAAATTGAATCATATTACGGGCCTTTCGTTGGTATATCAGTAGTATTAAACATTCAGATTGCCTAAGTACAAACACAACTTTCATTTAATCGCTGAAATAATAAGTGCAGATAGATCGATATCCACTCCACATTAAGTATTGTGCTGATATATTAGGCGTTCTAAAGCTATTATGTAGTCCCAATAAAAAAAGCGTGGTAAATGCTATAAGTGGCTGTTGCCAAATATCTTTCTTCGCTTGTATGCTTCAAGGTCTCACAGCCGCTAGTTACAGACCGTGTATAAAAGCTGGCAACTAAACTATGAAGACCAAAAGGCAGTTTGTGTATCCAGGTTTAAGAGGGCTCGACAGCAAGCCATGCTCCATACAAAAATATGGACATCGTACTCTATTGTTTTCTTCGTGAATATTGCTTCTAGAGCAACGAATTTTGCTCATACCATTTAGGTCTTACTAATTAACTATACATTGTGTCTACAGCTCATCCCAGATAGTAGTTATGCTTATGTTATAGATACCAGATTTCTCCTAGGAAATCACTTTATCATTGGGTGTAACATAGTGGCATCATGCACATTCCCTGGTAATAATAATATACCTATACAATACAACAAACCCCTTAACTACTAAACTTAAACAAAACATTCTACATGCCATACGTGGTATAAATAAACAATAATTCCACGTAAAAGCCGTGACAAGATTCCAAGTGAAAAGATATTTATGGTTGACTCCTGAACATTCGAAAAGATGTATTTTATCAGAGGGGGTGTGTTAAGTCAACAACACTACCTACGCATTATCATATTTATGTCACTACAACACATTTCCACGCGATTGCGGGTACATCAATATGTATGTACTCGAGTTTATCTTGTGACTGGTACTTACCTTTTTATGACCGGTGTTCGTTATGTGCAGTGATTAGAACGACCTTGCTCGTTCTTTAACAGTAAGGAAGCATTTTCAACCAATAACTACGCCATCTCTATCAATCAAATCACAATGATATCACAAATACTTTAATAGATAGATATTTTTACTGGTAATATTTGCGAGAATAATCTTTTAGAAACTTTCACAAATGCTAAATTATTAATTTCAAAATAAATTAAAAACATAAAACGGTCGCAAAAGTGCTCTGTATCTATATTATTACATAGAGCTCACCTACATATTTTTTTATAAATGTTAAGTTATAAAAAGAAAAATAAAACTTATGGAAATTTATTTTTTGGTTAGAAGAATGAAAAATTATATTTATTTAAAACTGGGCCTTAGAAATACATGAATTTTCGGTACTGTTTGTGTCCAGCATAGAATAATTACTCTTAGTTACTGTGGTTAGTTATTATTATCAGTCAGTCAAATTTTCTTTTACAATAAACATGTCAGATTTCCAAGCCTTTCCTGAGCCTCCTCCGTCTCTTTTGACAAGACTTAATTGATAGGACTTGGTAGTTTAGCCTGCGACGACATATTTGTTTACATCTATGACACCTGCGAAGCTAATTTAAACATACATTTCGTTTCCAATCCATCAAATTTATCTAGAACGAGAAAATTGTTAGCTATTTTGTCACGTATAAAACATAGACTTTGTTTAGGATTGTGTAACAAAATTAGATAGGTATTTTTATTGGTTAATTTTTGCAAAAGATATGAAGCCGCTAGTTAGCAAAACGGAGACAAAAAGACAGACATCAAGGTTGTTTATCCGTCTATTTCTTCTAGTAATGAATTACTATGTCACGCTAAGGCATGACATAGTAATATATGTATAGTAATACCTATATATTCGAGGTATATTATTAATTTTATTGTGGCCAAGCGCTTGAATTGTTGATTAATCATGGATGTATACTTACTTAAAAAAGAAAATTAAAAACAAAGGCAGACAACTTTGCGCCTTTAACAGAATATTTAATTTAACTACGTAGGTATATCATTTAACTCGGCAATTTAAATTTTATATCGAGCATTAAAATCGTAAAAATATTTAAATTATTTAACTAGTCACGCAATGTTTGATTACGTGAAAGGTAACGTAAGTGATATTCTTATAAGTACAACTACCTAAACTGTTCTTTTTATTAAACTTTGTCGCAGTTATTTATCACCAGAAAGATATGAAATTAATTAACTAAAATCATTGCCTCTAAAGTGTTTTGAAATTAAGAAACGCTGTGGTTTTGTGACCTTTTAATAACTTTGTGTATTTACAATATGTATATTTAAAGGTTATGAAATATTTGGACTGTAAACATCATGTTTTCAGGCAGAGATCAGAAAGCTACAAATAAATAAAAAATATCGGTTGCAGCCGTAAGTGTGATCTTCCGACGTACCAAGGTCAGGCTATTCACTTGAATGACGCGAGCCATTGTTCTGAGGTATTTCAAATACTAAACACGTTGATCAACAAGTTTAGTATCCCAACTAGAATGATACAAGAAAATATAACATAAGTTGGTATTACTTTTGCAGCCAGAATAGCTTTCCCTCAATTCAAAACACTCAGGGGTTATTTTGTTTGTCCAGGTTGTTTGGCAACAATCAGGAAACAAGGGGGCCTTCCCCTTGGTATGGGGTATCGCATGGTTAATGTAAATGTTAGAAGTTGGTGCCAAATTAAAAATACTTAGAAAAATGTCGCTAAATGAAATGTTGAAATTCACGTGTTACTTTGACAGATCACGAGTGATAGCCAAAAAATACCTACTCAATGAACGAAACGCCCTAAGTCTCATGATCAGCCAGTTACCAATGTTGAAAGAACAACGTAAATAAACACGTAATGGTATAGGAAATCTTGACTCTTGGCCAAAAATATGTCATCTATGTTTTCATTTTAATTACACCAAAATATCCACAAGTGATATTCTGTAAACCAGAACAAAATTATTTAGTTAGATAAAACGTAATGTTATCTCAAAAATAACCATCAAATCGCATAAATAAACTATTATTTCCCCAAACTGCGGGCTATTTGGATGTGTAGTCAAAAATGTGTAATGAAATAAATATCTGTCTCGATTGTCTCAGTTGGTAAAATAATACAAATAGTTAGTAGTATTGTGGTTGTATTCCGTGATAGCATCTATTATGCTCTATTAAGCTTTTTCCGTATTTTACATGTCATTGACTCTCAAAGTTTTCTCATGTGTTTTGGTAGTATTTACAATAACATCTCATATCCCCCTATTCAGCTCACTGATTATTTCAAGTGCTAAATCGCACAGATCCGGCTCAAATCAGTGTACCTAATCTATTTCGCGATTCAATTCAATTGTCGTTAGGATCATAAGAGCAAATGAGCGCAGTGGAAACGATCCAGACAATCATTTACTCTATATGGCGCAATGATAACTGACAACCAAACCATCCTGTGTGTTTTCTTCTTAACCCATAGTCATTTCACTGTTGGGAACAGGCCTTCTCCAATTTGAGAGACTACCATCCTCACCAGGCATTTTGTATAAGACTCAGTTTAGATTTTTCCTCTAGTAAAAATTATGTAGTGCATTGTGAGGCACTTGTATTCTTAAGCAGATAGCAGACACAGTCTATCCGAAGTGGTTTACTTCGGATAGACTGTGTCTGCTATATAAGAGACGACGCGTAATTCTCAGACGCCGATAGATTCTTAATTAATTAAGCACGGGTTCATCGGTTCTTAACTGACTCGTTATTAATCTGGTTACATTATTGCTGTCCCTTAGCCAACTCTTACTTGTACCTATGGTCCTATGGAAGAAAAATGAGTAATGAGTCCGTATAGTTAACTAATACAGAAAATCTAAAATACTTTTTAAATCCCTAAGGTACTAGCTAATTAACACGCTTTTATAAGTTTGGTATGTAACTATCAATGTATTAATCTGTGTAACGGAATCTTTGAAAGCGATTTTCAGCCAGTTGCAGTAGACGGATTGATCTGAAATTTTGCACACCCAACAAGGACCGATGACAATGCAATAATTTAAAAGAATAATCCCAATTCCTTGATCAGAATTACTAGAATAGCATGTTGAAGTGTCACCATGACCACACTTGTATTTTTAATTATACACGTAATACGAGTAGTTTAATTGTATATGAGTAGACTCACCAAGATTATTTTATTTCTACGTACGCCTTTCATATACAATCAGATAATTTCACATAAAAACGCTTTGTTTATAGAATCAGGTAAAATTATAATAATTGTTTACTTGTGTTTACTACGATTTTGACAACATGTGACAACAGAAACTTGTGTCTCTGACAATATAAACTGTCAACGTTTTGTAAGTAGGTAGCATAGAATTAGGTATTGATGACAAAGACAATGCAATCATTTAAAAAATATTCAGGATATTTAAGCGTGTTTTTAGGGTTCCGTACCCAAAGGGTAAAAACGGGACCCTATTACTGAGACTTCGCTGTCCGTCCGTCTGTCACCAGGCTGTATCTCAAGAACGGTAATAGCTAGAGAGTTGAAATTTTCACAGATGATGTATTTCTATTGCCGCTATAACAACAAATACTAAAAATAAAATAAAATAAATATTTAAGGGGGGCTCCCATACAACAAACATGATTTTTTTACCGTTTCTTGCTCGATAATATTAACGTTGCCTTATGTTGCATAGATAATGGTACGGAACCCTTCGTGCGCGAGTCCGACTCGCACTTGACCAATTTTTTAGTTTTTAAACTAAGTAGATTATTGTTACCTAAAAATAGGTATGTAGGTACTGAGAACATAATTTAAATAAAGTTACAGTAAAATTTTATAATATTTATTCAACGAAGAAACGTTAACGTAATGTATTTGTGTAACATAAATTTAAATTTGAAATTCAAATTATGGAGACGTCATGTCGGTTTCATATGATGGAATTTAAATTCACACCTGCAAAATTATAAACGCACGAGTACCTAAGATTAACCATGTTTATTGTATATCGTGACATAATAAAATACGCAGTGGATATACAGTTTCGTCATTATGAAATAATCTTTGTTGCTGCATCTGCCAGTCTTTTTCTCTTAACTTTAAGCTTTTGAACAGCTGATTTACATTCGATTTTCATCATCATCATTATCATCATAATATCACCTTTTTTCATGGGGGTAAGCAAAGACTATAGAGCGCCATCTGCTACGATCAAAACATAGTTCCTTGGCTTTATCCACACTCATACATTTGATCATACATGCCCGACGGTTTGGTGGTTTTCAACAATGAATTAATTAATAAATGGTGATGTGAGGACAAAATTTTATGTAGAATTTATATATGGTTTTGCATGAATTGCATTGCATAAGATACTATAAGAAAATAATTCTTGAAAACTTTCAATCGTATCGACAACGGATTACAAATGTAATTCGTAAATGGATTCATGAATGGTGGAATGGATCATCAATACATTTATCAGTATTTTCATTTCTATAAAGTATAAGTTTAGTGAATATTATTATTTTGTTACTTACTCTGTACTTTTAGTTTATAAAATTTTGAGATAAACTCATCTAATATTGCAATTATTGTTTCATTCACGTATTTTGATAAGTCGACACATTTTGCTAAAGTTGTTTTCTCTTAATTCCTGCTTAAAAGATATCGATAATTTAACATTAGGTACTGTATTTATTTTTATGGTGACTATTTTAATTACACTGTACTCTGTCTGTACTTTTCTTATTCATTTGATTTTCTTTATTGAATATTGTTGTTGTCTATAAATAGTAGAAGTAGAAATCGTTAGTGTCCCTCCTTGAGACTTTGCCAAAAGTTAAAAGAACATTTCTTTATACATAAAACATACGTATAACATGTAACGTAAATAGTTAAATATAATTTTGTGGGTGTGGCATCTATTTTCAGTTGTCAATTGTTTTGCTGTTCAATTGGTAAAAATATCAATAATTTTCTAATTAAATTATGTACATGTGATAAATATTTAATTTAGATATCATTCGACACATGTTTCTTTGATTACCAAGTGTTAAAGACTTTGTATGAAATTAGTAAATTTATGGGCACTTTGGCTGTTCTATATTTATTTACATACTAGCTGTGACCACAACTCCGTCCGCGTGGATCGATTTTTTTTCCATGGACCCAATCAAATTATTGATTCTTTTTTGGTCGCTAGATGGCGTTGCAAGTAACCAAATTGAGAAATTTCGTATTAAGTAAATATCTCTTGATTGAGTGGACCGATTGCGATAATAGTAAATAATAATAAATAAATGTCTATATAATAATGTCTTATTTTTATAATCTTTTTAAAAAATATATGTTAAATATGAAAATAAAGGAATGCGGAAATAATAATAAATATTCATGGACGTACCACACAACGTCCTCTGGTCCCAAGCTAAGCTTATATGCTTGTGTTATGGGTACCAGAATACGGATACAATACATATAAACCGCGATGAAACAAAAACTAAGTAATACAATTTTTACATACAAAGTAACATTTATATTTATAAGTGTTGTACATTTTACGTGATACGTGCACAGACAAACATCTAAACAGACAAACAGACAAAAATTTCAAAAATTGGGTTCTGTTGGTTGTCCTTTAACCATCTGAATATATTATGTTTTTTATAATACATATATTCATGGTACAAAAATTTTTTTTTCTACAGATTTATTATAATTGTAAAGATTAGGCAACCTTTTCTCTTTTCAGCGTATGAAAAGTTTTACTTATTTTTAACACACTTTTAATGGTAGGTATCTTTCACAGTATTAATCTGATTTTGCCTTAGTGGAATTGATCTGAAACTTTGTACACATAGTAGGAACCAATTGAAATGAAATGAAATAAAAAATTGGTCAAGTGCGAGTCGGACTCGCGCACGAAGGGTTCCGTACCATTATCTATGCAACATAAGGCAACGTTATTAGTATCGAGCAAGAAACGGTAAAAAAATCATGTTTGTTGTATGGGAGCCCCCCTTAAATATTTATTTTATTTTATTTTTAGTATTTGTTGTTATAGCGGCAATAGAAATACATCATCTGTGAAAATTTCAACTCTCTAGCTATCACCGTTCTTGAGATACAGCCTGGTGACAGACGGACGGACGGACGGACAGCGAAGTCTCAGTAATAGGGTCCCGTTTTTACCCTTTGGGTACGGAACCCTCAAAAGCAACAACTTAAAAAATAAAATATTTTCAGGTGTGTTTCAGTTTTTGAAATAAGCAAGTTAGCACTGAGATAATTTGCATCTACGTATGTACCTACATGGTGTGAGTTCCTTATTAAAGTGTGTACTTTAGACTAGATGTAAGTACTTATAAAGCGGGGGCTCGTCTTTACATATTTTATTAGATAGTTAGACAACCTTGAGTACCAATTTAGTTAGCAGTGCGCACAACTTGAATCAAACAATGGGCATTATCATCGTCAGAGATGTTTAAGACGGTACGATACCAAATTATGCTCCATACAAAAGTATGGGTATCGTACTTCCGTTTTTTCTTCGCGAAAGTTAAACCGATTTTAATAGTTTTTACGTTATATTATAGATAAAGAGTATATCTATGCTTCTATCACTTTCTTTTTTTTTTCAAAACATAATAACTAAAGGAAATATGACGATCTGAAATACCCACTTTTATCGGATTTCTTTAGATAAAGTTGCAGCGTCTATCACACAAATTTGGTAAAGTTTTACCACAAAAGAAAGTGATAGAAGCATAGATATACTCTTTATCTATAATATAAAAACTATTAAAATCTTAAAGTCTTTTTTCAAAGAATTTGTAGGTAAAATCCGCTTCATCTATATTTGTCCCTTTCAGCGCGGCGCTCGGAAATAGGGATAGCAATACCTAAGGCAAATACCTAAATGAGGAGTACAGTACCCTCTTAAGTGTATTTATCTATTAGAACTTCGTGACGTTCATACAATCAACTACATATGTATATAGCTAGACCAAACGTGTCCATAAGTATCGTGGCTTGTTATTGACATTGGGTTTATTTGTAGCAAATATTTACGTGGTCATGCGACCGATGACAGAAAACATGGCAGATTTAGAACAGTGTTAAATTGTTTTGTATCGTTATTACAGCTTTGTGTAAATATCTATGTAACATAGGTACTGGCTGGCGGCGTCTTTGTTTGCGCAAAAGTCATTTTATAATCCCATAAATGTGTACAAACAATTATGCCGTTCAATTCTAAATTAAGGAAGTAGAACGTTAAATCATTGAGTAGGAATGTTGTATAAACTGCCAAATCTGTTCTATGGGACGTTATATATGAATGATTTATTTTAGTTAAATCGACAGGATTTTAACTATCCTACTTATTGCCTAAACAAATAGAAACTTTAAAAATAAATAATTTTTGTGATGAATTTGTAAATTGCTTTTCAACGTGCATCAGAATTTTCAAATATAATGTAATAAATCGTTGGTGACAACTAAATGATTTGCAAACGGGTTTTTGAAGTAATTAACAGAAGTGATAAATAAATAAATATTCACGGACACAACGTTCTCTGGTCCCAAACTAAGCTTATATGCTTGTGTTATGGGTACCAGAATACGGATATACTAGGAACATATACTATTTTTCTTTTCTAAATACATATATATAATACATAGAAACACCCAGACGCTGAACAGACATTTGTATGACATTTATAAACAGCACACAAATGATAGTTACATGAACCACCGGACCACGAAGCCCGTCAAATAAATAAAGTAATAAGAAACGTGTTTCTAGAGTAAGCATCTTCAAAATTTTCTTATCTTTTTGCTATTTGGGCGCCAAGAGTTAAAAATTAGGAGGTTATAAGTTATGCCATAAGAAAATAACAATTAACTCAAATTAGGCTAATTTAGACTTATAGCATTTGTAGAAGATCGAATCAAACTTTTCCATTTCTTTTTCTTGGGTTATGACACAAAAATTACCGGTATTTAAAAGTAAGCGATTGGTATGTCTTTCGTACGTGTGCGGCCGCGGTGGCTATTTGTGTCTTCCAAAAATAGCGATGCCAGGTCACGTGGCAACGGATCGAGCCCCTGCTTGCACGAAAACCATGACGTGATTGTGACGCCACATTTAATGTAATGTAAACATCACAAATTATGGCATCAAACAATTATTTTTTGCAATATGCATAAGTTGTATATAGCATATATCTATATAGTTACATAACGAAACTGGCCCTTGTTATTTTAAGATTTATCTTTCAAATATGAATCCAAAACGTTCTAAAATTACTTAAAATCGGTGATCTAGGGACAGCTCGGTAACTTACATACGTTCAAAACAATTACTACATAAATTAATTTATTATTTTAAGTGAAATAGTATCCTAATTTTTTATTTTTATATAAATAATTTATGGTTTTCTAAAGTTGCTTACATTAACTTTGTATATTTTTCAGAAACCCCAAATGCGGCCGATGATAGTTGAATATGATCCCAAGAAAAAAGGAGTCAAAAATGACTTATCAGATGTCGTTATGGTCAAGTAAGTTACTATGTTCCATACATTCTGCGACGAGGACATCACGAGCCATTACAGCGACAAACATAGACTTAGCTTTTAATTGCATATGTTCATGTGTTGTCAATAATTTACTCCAATATTATAACTGATGCCACATTAAAGTTTTATGTTTTACTGCTTAGTAATTAAATAGTAAAATCAACATTAAAGCATGCCTCACTGCTTACTTCATGTTTTTCTGTAAAGCAATTTAATGATTACGATTGTGGAATATGTTGTCAGATTTATTTTAAACCTAATAATATTGACATTTTTGTTCAACAGGAGATTGAAAAGAAACTTATATGTTAGATTTTCTTTACGAAGGTTATTGTCCTAAATCGTTAGCAATTATAACTTCGATATGAATGCCTTCTCAATGCAGCGCGCATCGGCCTCCGGGTCGATTGCGTTGCCCGGTTCATATCAATGTTTAATGACAAAATACTTGTCGTGGTATTTTATATTGTATGTTGCCTGTTAAGTAATCGCTCCTTATAATGAGCTAATATGCTCGACGCTGTTCGGAGACGATCCGGAAAGACGAGTGCTGCTTCCACGAGATAAAAGTCGTTCGTCGACCTTGCAATGGACTCATACACCGGTACATCATTCCATTTTATGGTTTCAATATTGTTTATTTAATTTGTTTTGTTTGGTAATGGTAAACATTTTAGAGACGATAATGCATGGAGTGCCGTCAGCTGCTGCTGCGTGTATTTGGCGCGCACATAGCGGGTACCCGTGCGCCATCTCTGTTCAGGCTCGGGATTGGCTCACAAACTGGCGATTTGTACAAATTTGATTTAGCTTTATGTATTTTATAAATCTGGCTTTTGAATTTGTTATTATCATAACCATATAAATAAAAATATAGGGGTATATTCCAAGAAAGTCATAATTACAAAATTACAAATCATTTTCTAGACACCGCTATATTGTCCAATTGCCATTTGTGTCCGTTAAGTTTTAGACTGAATATTTTCAATTATAACGTAAAGCTGTATTAAATTTAACGGTTGAGCCATTTAAATGTAAATGCCGAGTCTTAACAGAGTGAAGCGCACTCCAACAAAATATTTGTATATTGTTTTCGAGACCATAATGAATGTATCACACTTTACATCACGACACTCACACACTTAATGCAGCTAACGTATTAAATGTTAATTTAATAAGAACGTTCATAATTTCGAGCCACAAATACTTAGTAGGTGCTATCAGAACCTCAATTTAACTTGACTAGAAAACCGCGGTCGCGACATTCACACCTCGCTCGTTTCACATTCTAGCTTGAGATGTGGCGCTTTCTATGTTATCACTATCATTACTCAGTTCTGCTTTGAAAATGAATGATTTGATGAATTACACTATCGTACCCACCTCACTTCTAACCCATGTACTCGTTACATCAAATAATATAGCTTGTAGTATTACTTGCAACATGACAGTTTCTATAACAGTTTTGTGGAAATGTTTTGCAGGTACAAAGTTGACCCAAATGAGATCCCAGTTGAACAACAAGCTGGCTCCACCTTACCTCTCATGGAGATCCCAGGCAAGGACATTGAGGCAGATGAGGACTATAATCCATTTGAGCACAGGAAACTGGCACATCCTACATCGTAAGTTATAATAATTATACTATACTTATTACTAAGTAATTTAACGCTTAATAAAGCTTTTACTTTTACGTTTAGGATAATTAAAGAAAGGTTTATTAAGTATATCAGATATATTAAAGTAGAACAAAACAAATTAAACATGTATTAATTACTTTTCAGGGATATGGATACTCTTATACATTTGCTGAAAGGTTCTCTGGGCAGTGGTATATTAGCTATGCCCATGGCGTTTCGCAACGCAGGCCTTTGGGTGGGTCTCTTCGCAACCTTCGCTATAGGATCAATCTGCACGTATTGCGTGCATGTATTGGTTAAAACTAGTCACGAGCTCTGCAGGAGAATGCAAAAGCCTTCACTAGGATTTGCTGAAACTGCTGAGGTTGCCTTCTTATCTGGACCGCCTAGTGTGCATAAATTTTCACGTCTTGCTAGGTATGTTTTTACGTACATTTAAAATGGTTAGGGTTTGCCGTAAATAAATAAATAAATAATAAATAAATAAATAAATAAATATTCATGGACATTTCACACAACGTCCTCTGGTCCCAAGCTAAGCTTATATGCTTGTGTTATGGGTACCAGAATACGGATAGAATACATATACTACTTTTTTTTTGTAAATACATACTTATAATACATAGAAACACCCAGACGCAGGACAAACATTTGTATAACAATTAGAAAAATCACACAAATGATTGTCCCGAGCGGGAATCGAACCCGCGACCTCTTGATCGGCAGTCCGTTACCAGAACCACTACACCACGAGGCCCGTCAAATGATATAAAATCGCCCTCTTTATTGTCACAACTAAATAGTTTACTCTAAGTCTACTGGAACGATATCACACCAGAGAGAGAAAGAAAGGTTAAGTTGAAAAATTAATATCGAGTATATAAATATTTAGAAATCTGTAAAATAGAAAGCATGGATACTGGTTAATTAAAAGACACGTTTGAATAATTTCTGCTTGATCTGGTTTCACTACGAGTGGTCACCGAAACGTTCTGCTATCTTGGCGTCTTAGCAAAATCTGCTATACCAGTAAAATCTTATTAACACATCGAGAACTGGACGACAAGGCAAGCGTAAAGCATACAAACTTCCAAAATAACTAATGTTATTGCAATAAAGTATAACGTTTTATATGTATAGGAAAACCTAGACTTTGATAAAATGATACAGTATTGTGAATATTTTTCAGAGCAATGGTGAACTGGTTCCTCGTGATCGACTTATTGGGCTGCTGCTGTGTATATATTGTTTTTGTTTCAAAGAACGTAAAACAAGTTGTGGGATCATACTACCCTGATTTAGACATAGATCTTCGCATCTTCATGGCTGCCATGCTACCTTTACTTATTCTTATGAACCTGATAAGAAATCTGAAGTACCTGGCACCACTTTCTATGATTGCTAATCTCCTGGTCGCGTCCGGAATGGGTATCACCTTCTATTATCTCTTCCAAGATTTGCCAAGTGTGAGTGAGCGTGCTGCTTTCGTTGAATTTGGTCGCTTGCCTACTTTCTTCGGTACTGCTATCTTCGCTCTGGAAGGAATTGGTGTTGTGATGCCGTTAGAGAACAATATGAAAACCCCTAACCATTTCATTGGATGCCCTGGCGTACTTAACATCGGCATGTTCTTTGTTGTCTCGCTATATGCGTTTACTGGATTCTTTGGATACTTGAAATATGGTGAAGAGACTGCGAGCAGCATTACTTTAAGTCTTCCTCAAGATGAATGGTGAGTACACTATTTTTAATTTGTAAATTATCATTTAAGAAAAGAGCAAATGCGTTACTATTTAGGAGATTGTAAAATATTGAAACATTAGAATTTTACAAAACATGCGTTTATTCTCAAGTCTCTATTGTTACATCATGATACTTCATTGGAACGTACATTCCAAATATATATTTTAAAGATTTTAACTTTAACATAGTCCTCAATGTCATTCAACATCAAAGTATTCTAGGTGAACCTCAACATATTTGGAAGTCGAACACTTCTAATGCTCAATATTAGTATAAAAGAATCATAAATGTCCAAAAATATAACCCCTGATTTTTCTTATTTTTCAGGTTGGGTCAAAGTGTGAAGTTAATGATCGCCATTGCAATTTTCTTCACCTACAGTCTTCAGTTCTACGTTCCTATGGAAATAATCTGGAAAAACGTACGCCACAGGTTCGGAGCCAAGAAAAATCTTGCAGAATACAGTATTAGAATTACAATTATTGTGATGACAGTCTGTATAGCTATAGCTATTCCTAACTTGGGACCTTTCATCTCATTGGTCGGCGCTGTATGTCTCTCTTTCTTGGGTCTTATATTTCCAGCAGTTATTGAAACCGTCACATTTTGGGACCGACCAAACGGTCTGGGACGCTTTAATTGGGTCCTGATAAAAAATATATTTCTGATTTCTTTCGGAATAGTTGGGTTCCTAACAGGGTCCTATGTCAGTATTTTGGACATAATCCATGGTGCGGAATAAAAAGAGGCGCATGACCATTTTATAGATAAGGCTCAATAGATTTGATATTTAGGTAAGGCCAGTTATATAAGCCTACATTAAAATGTTGTGATTTCATATATTTTTTACAGATCTTTTTTTGCTGCAATTTAAACATAGCTTAACACAAGTAATTTGATATAACGTACCTAGTTGTCTAATTTTCACAGTAGCATGTTACCACATATTTTTTACTTTCGTGGTTTTAACATATTTATATAATTGGAATTCAACTATTTCAGATAAATTTCGATTAGCAATTTTTTGTTGTGTATTCCTATTACTTACTTTTACTTAGCCCCGAAACCTTGTAGCCATTTTAGTTTTAAGAAAGTGTAGATAAATCTACGTTTATGTGTGAGATTGTCTAGTGCATTATCGAAATGTGATACAATTTTAGGTTAACCAAACGGCATTATTGGTATTGGAATATCATATGACTGT
Source organism: Orgyia antiqua (assembly GCA_916999025.1). Classification (NCBI taxonomy): domain Eukaryota; kingdom Metazoa; phylum Arthropoda; class Insecta; order Lepidoptera; family Erebidae; genus Orgyia; species Orgyia antiqua. Next base: position 4,418,932 of record OU779863.1, on the reverse strand, counting down.
AATGAATTCCTTTAGAACGTTGACAATGTAATTGTATTGAAAATTTAAGACACTGTTTATCAGGGTGTCCTTAAATATGGATGACCATTTTGGAGTCTAAATAGACTTGCTCGTGATAATAATTATGGCATTTCCATTACCAAAAATATATTTATATTATATACGTATACATATTTTTGTTAACTGCTTATGTAGTATAAATATTCATATCGAGCTTTTCTGGAAATTTATGAACTGAAGCATTTATAAACGTACGTAAGATAGAGTACGTATTTACATTTAAGATCTTATTGCTCAGATTGAGTATTGTTATTGTAATAGTAACAAAAAATATCCTAAGACGACGGTAAATCTCAATTAATTACCTAGTATTTTATGTTTAAAGACTGGGTGTAATTATATTTCCTATTTGTCTCAAAATTATATAACAGAATCGACTTTCGATGACATAAAGTAGAATCAATTTTGTATACTGTTTATTCATAAACAAGAAATAATCAAATTAAATGGTGTTAAAGTTCACTCCTCATTGTGATTGTTAATGTGCGAATATTAATATTTTATAACATAGCTCATAATTAGGAAGTGATTGACAGTCACAATAAAATGCATAAACAGTCTAGAATTAACGAAAATACTAATAACTATTATAACTTGATCGTTCCTCGTACAAGTTTGATTCTGAATAATTATTTAGATAATAGTAGGTATACCTACTGATCGCGTGGCTAATTGGGCATATAAGAATGATTAAAATAATGTAAGAAAATAATTTTATAATGATTGTGTGGGTCATTCTGTGTTAGTTAAAACGGATAAATGTTTATTTTTAATGAAAGAATGTCCTCTTGGTACCAAAATAATCATTATTTCATTAAATTTCAATAATAATTTAATTTAATATTAACAAAAAGCAGACGCATGTAACTATTTAGTATTTGTGATCTGGCACTATTAACTGCACGATTGAAAGTCGATAGTTGTAATCTCGACAATATTATATTGAAATAATGTATTTTTTTCAATAGTTGTGAAAAGCGATAGTCGCTTGACGTTTAGTTTTTCTTTTTTCTCATAAGTTAAGTACCCAAAAAAAATGTAGTAGGTTAAGACATTATCGATAACCTAGGTCATATAATTCTAACATCACAAAACACTTGAAGTTTTAAATATAAATTCATATTTATTTTTGACTTAAAAGTGCTGTAGGTTCTATAAATGTACACTTATGACAAAATTTGAAGTATTCTAGGGATATCATTCCTATTTATGTTGGTATAAAGTACCAACCTACCTATTTTAGATATTTAGAAGTGATTGTTTTGTTACAGTATTAAAATAAATAAGATTTAAGGATGATCTGTTGTTTTATTTCGTAAAACTACGTAATTACTTAAATGTCTTTGAATAGATACCAAGAGATTGCGTATCGAATGTGTCTGGTGAACGAATAAGAATATAACAAACTATCACCAACCCGTTTCTACCCCAGGGTACTCTAAACTCAAACTAAAAACATGCCAATATTATAGCTACCTACTGAGAGCCGTATTTACTTTAGGGCCAAGGTGATCATGGCAGGAGGACCGCTTTACAAGCTATACATGCCTTATCAGCCTTTTTCTGCCAACTGCTGGACATTGATCTTTCCATAGATATATCTGTGAATCTCTATACTAAAACCTCCAAAGCGACGTCCCGCCCCCCTATTTTAGAAGACGTGCAGCGTGGTTTTGCTGGTTGGATAGTGTGTACGTAAATTAATTTTATTATAGTTTAAGCTGTGAAACGCGCTAATCTCAGGACCGTCTGTGTGTAATATTAAAATAGATGATGAAAGTGTGAAACAGGTAAGTACAAGAATTTGTTTATTTGGGTTGTGTTTTTACAAGAGATGGTAAGGTTGAAGCTGATGTGGAAAGAAGGGTTTTAGCGGGAAATAAGCTGAATGGAGCCTTGCATGCTATTGTAGCTGACCAAGCGATTACTAACATTGCTCGAATGTCGAACCACAATGGCGTATTGTTACTCACGCTTATGTATGGAAGCGAATGTTGGGACTGGCAGAAGAAGCACGAAAGTAGAATAAATGCTGTAGAGATGCGCTCTTTGAGAAGTACGAGTATGTGTGGTGTGACTTTGAAAGATAGATTAAGAAGTGAAGTTATAAGAGCGCGTTGTGGTCTGACAGAGGATGTAGTGAGTAAGGTGGAGAAAAGTATGCTTACGTGGTTTGGTCATGTGGAGAGAGATGGATGATAGACGATTAAAGGCATGTGTACACGGCGGAGGTATGTGGAAATGCTGGGAGAGGACGGCCGAGAAAAATATACTCCGATGTCATCGCCGGTATGCTCCAAAAGGGGCAAGTGCGTAGCACTTACAACCGTCGGGCATGTATGGTCAGATTTATGAGTGTGGATGAAGCCGAAGTTTTAGGACTCCTTCCTGTTAGGTTATACCTTTGCGATAGGTAACATTCAAATCAAAGGGAGAATAAGTAGGAATCAATCCGTTACAACAACCTATTACATAGGTCAATAGGTTAGCAATAGGTTAGATCAGAGTACCTACCTCATAGTAACGTCCAATCTAACAAGTGCGTAGGCACGTAGCACTTGTTATATAGATTGGATAGTAGATGGCGCTCTATATTCTCTGCCTACCCCCATGGGAAAAAGGTATCTCTTATTCTCTTCAAAGCTGCAATAATCCGTATATATTATGTTTTATCATGAAAACGACATGCTGTATTCCTAAATGCAAAACCAAGCGAAAAACAGTGGCTCTGCACCAATTTCCGATTCGAGAAATAGTCACCAAGAAGTGGATTTAGAGTATTGACTTTGCTCTTTTGAAGGGCCTTTGGGAAGATCAAGTAAGATCGTCATTATGTGTGTAACAAACACTTTGAACTACGATGTGTTACGACGCTGGCAATTCTCATATCCTACTTTATTCTTAAGAGGATACTAAAATAGCTTCGTGAATTTTTCTATGTACGAAGTTTTCATTGTTTCTTTAGATTGAATGGCTAGAGTTCTAATTTTTAAGTATATGTTTTTTCAATATCGGAATAGGATCGCATGAACTCAGAAACGCGATTGAAAAAATAATATATACCTACATAATTATATTAATAAATAATAAATAAATAAATATTCATGGACATTTCACACAACGTCTCTGGTCCCAAGCTAAGCTTATACGCTTGTGTTATGGGTACCAGAATACGGATAGAATACATATACTACTTTTCTTTTGTAAATACATACCTATAATACATAGAAACACCCAGACGCAGTACAAACATTTGTATGACAATTAGAAAAATCACACAAATGATTGTCCCGAGCGGGAATCGAACCCGCGACCTCTTGATCGGCAGTCCGTTACCAGAACCACTAGACCACGAAGCCCGTCATATTATTATATTATTATATTATATATAATTATATTATTATCAATAACAGAATCAATCCGGATATCTCGGTCAAAATGTTCCACAATCAGGTTTTTAGTCTTCTCAACAACCTTTGCCCAGTCATCTCTTGTGACTTCCCCGCAGGCTTCTTTTAATAGGATCATCATCTTTTTTGTGCTGAATGACGGGGAAGTATTGTGGCGGGCGGCGTAACCTTTTAATTGAGCCCAGATTAGCTCAATCGCGTTATATTGGCAATGCTACGGTGGAATTCTTAGAACGCGATGACCGTACTCCAGAGCCAGTTCATCGATTTCGTATCGCACATTTGCCGCTTTATTTTCTTTAACTAATTTAATTAGCTCTGCTTTTAGCATCTGCATATTTGCGTCAATGCCTTTTGCTTGTAACCAAGCCACCATTTCTTCTTTTTTATTAGCTTGGGTAGGTGGTTTCTGTATTTGAACCGAGTGATAGGAGGCATTATCCATAAATATTACAGAAGGCTCTGGTAGGCTGAGCAAAAGCACGTTCTGGAACCACTCTTTAAATGTAGTGGCATTCATTTCCTCGTGGTAGTCATTTGTGGATTTTGATTGAAATGCCAGTAACGCGTTCTCCACAACCTGCGTGGCATAAAATCAGACGGGCCCCCTTACCCATTGGTACTTTCCACGTCGTCGATTGTGTATCATCCGTCCAAGAACGGAAAACCGTATGATTGGCGTTTAGCTATGTCTCGTCAATGAACACGACATTATCCCAGTTATAATTTTTTTTTGCTTCTCTCAAAAAACTTATCCGTTTTAAAATTATGTCGTATCGTTCTAATAAAATTTTTCTTTTGTCTGTTTTTTTTATACGAAAAACCAATATCTTTTAAGATTTTGGTTAAAGCAGTATTACCCCCGCTAAACAGTCCAGCTTCTCTTAACGATGGCAAAAGCTTCTTCCTGTTGAGATATTCATTTCTGAAATAGTAACCATATATATGATTTCTGATTGCATCGGCGTCAAAGGTGTCAATATCTGTCACGGGTTTTGTTCTACGTTTCTTCTTCGGAGTACGTAAAATATTATCTTCCGTGCCAGTAGAGCCGAACTATTCTTTATTAATATTTGTTATCGTTCGTTTGCTAACCCCAAGCGTCTTAAAGAGACGCGTTCTTGTACTTGTTCGACAGGTACCAGGGGTCCGCCATTTTGCCGCTCCCGCTCAAAGTAATCTTGCAGCTTGATGATTAACTCACGCTCACTCCACTTTTCAATGTTTGTCCACGTTTAGGCATTATCATGCACCAAAAGTAAAAAGAACGCAATACAAAACACAATCGAAGTCCGATTTAGCGCCGATGTCAGTTTGAAAAACAGAAACAGTCCATTAAACGAAAGCCGGGTAATCAAATAAAAACAGATTGACACTTGAAGAACGTGGTCTATGCGCACGAAACGACAACAGACGACTGTTTTGAGTGTTTTGCGTCACAAAATGGCGGCCCATAACGCCATTTGGGGTTACCATTTTTTATCTAAGTATAAAAATGCTAGTAACGCCATTTGGGGTTACCATTTTCAACCTAAATATAAAAATGCTACTTTCTTTAGCGCGTTCGGTTTGGTCGTAGTTTTATTTTTATATTTAATAAAAGTTATCTTATATGTAGTCCATTATTTTCAAATTCTTAAAAAGAAAAACTAAACGTATTATTTTATAAAGTATAACTATTTATGAACAGATTACGATACTATTATTGCCTGGTGCTCAAGTCCACTATTTTGGAACAATTGTCATACCGGCACAATACCGGCACGATACCGTTGCAATTGAAGTCAAATATCCGTAGTCTGCTATATGCCGTCATAACGGTCTTTCAATGGTAATAGAATTGTCGATCTCTTTTATCTATGCATTGAATTTTCGGTCTCTTTTATCTATGGATTGTGTTAGAATGGTATGTATGTGTTGCCGTTTTTAAAAAATGCGTTAGTTGAAGTGATTTTCGAAAAACTACTAATAAATTTAAACATTTAATCATGCTAGACTTCGTTTAAATATATTTGTACATACTATTTATTAGTATAAAAAGCAATGTGAAGTTTAGGAGATTAGTAAATTGCAATAAATTACAAAGAACAATTTCTAATATTTCTATCTATCTATTTTTTGTTTATGGCAATCTGTCGACACAGGACAATTTAAAAATATTACTGTCAAATTCAAAATAGCAGACTACCGAAACATTTCAGTCATTGAATTGCAATTGTGAAGCAGTTGTGTACGAGACTAGCAATTTATGTCACTTTGACAATTGTAAGACAATGATGAAGTCGTTATGACGACACATTAATAGTAGACTACCAAAAACTTTACTATTGCACCATAATGGTACAATAATGGTACAGTTGTGACACCGTTGAAATACCCGACTCAGGGCCCTGTTATTCCTAGCACAGCACTACAAATATAAAGCGCTGACATAACCTAATAATAGTAATAATAGCGCAGTATAGATTTAGGAAAATATTGTTTACCAAGTTATTTGATACTCAGTTTGGCACAAAATTATAACATTCATTGATTATTGATATAATAATGTTGTTTTAATGCTCATCAATTGTTAAAACGGTAAACAACCAGCAAAAATATTTTTATCGTAACTGCAACGCCATTACAAAGTTACGTCGTCAGTTCAATAGCGACGTGTCAGGAACCATGTCAGGAACGCATTCTCTGAACGGTCGTAGATTAATACGACAAACTTACACTACGCGGTCTAAATATGGAGGGTAGAGGTAGACCTCTACCCTCCATAGGTCTAAAATACCAAATTGAGTACCGAATGTAAAAAGGGACCTATTAAGTTTTATCTACTATAGTCTGTGATTAGCACAGAGTTCTTAATTTTATTTTTTGTACTAGTAACATTTCTGTCGGTATCAAAAATTATTTCACTTCACTTTTCGTCGGCCATATTGCTGTCTTCTTGCGTGCGTTTGTTACTGAAGGATTCAATCTTTAAAGGTAATTATGATATAAATTTGAATCTAACTTGTATTTCTAATCAGCTACTGTACATGTTTAAAAAAGTTTTAGAACTTGTGTTCCATTGAAAACTACAATACTTCAGGTTTTACTTATTGCCACCTTGACTCTTGGATCGTGTGTTTCTTTTCAATCTGTTGGATACTACGCAAGGTATTTGGAAATTTGTTATCAGATTATTTTTTAAAACAATCATGTGTTTTGGTTTAAGTTCGTGTGTATATTTATTTATATATTTAGATTTCATTCAAAGCTGAGCTGTTGTAGGGATGTATTTACCTAATAGAACCAAATCCTCAAATTACCTATACTTTGTATTTTTAACAAAATGGTTGTAAATTACTAAGTCTAATCCTGTTGTCTGGCCACCTATTTGTAATATAGAATCCTAGTTTAGGGTAAATTCTTATTTTTTCTAAGTTCTTGTGTGTGGGTAGTATAGACCTACATTGTGCTCCTCATTGGCAGTTTTTGTTACAGTAATAGGAGATCAGATCATATCAAAATGACTGTAAATGTGACTTTACTAAACAATTGATTCCATGATGGTGTTAATTACTTATTTTAAAACAAAGGAGTTATATATCTAGTTAGTTTTACCTATTGCAAAATTGATGAAATGTTCTCTGGTTGAGCAATACAAATTTAAAAAAAGAAAACATACCTGGTTAAAATGATACCTAGTTGTTAAAACTTGAGTCTATTATTAATAAAAATTTATGATTGTAAAATTTATTTGTAATAAAAGAAAACAATTCATGACAAAAACAAATTCAAATTTTATCATTATCCTCATATCATAAAGATGTTATTTTTTACCTAGTAGTAAATTTCGTTATCATTTCATCCCAATATTTCTCTCATAATTTTTTTTAATAATGTATTTCATGCAGATTGAATCATACATAATATGATGATGTGTGGTTGGAATAACAAGATTTCTAAGGTTTTTAGGTCCAGCACACATTCTTAAAAGGTCCTGCTGGACCAGCAGGTACTTTCAAGAATGTGTTTAAAGAATGTGAATGAAATTTTAAAAGGAAATGTTGCAATGTTCTTTGTTTGCATTAATTTCTTAAAATTACACATGAAAGGAAATATTTATTTTTCAATTTAAACATTATTACAATTGAAAATGGCAACTGTTTGGCCAGAATACTAGTAATAAATGTTGCCTTCAATTCATTTTACTTAAACTAAAATGAGTTAGTTACAAAAGATGAAGTATAAAAGAGTTGATAACTTTTAAGATGTCATACTGCTGACTGACATATTTCAGAATTAGGATGTGTTCTTGTAGAATGGATTGAGGGATGTAAATCTTATTGTAGACAGAAATATTGAAATGCAAAAAGTAAAAAAAAAAAATGTTCTCTGTCTCTTATAACTTAATAATATACTGTAAAGTAAAATGATTGCATAGTAACAGGTATAAGAATATATTGCGGGAGTCTAGTTCATTACCCTCTAAGAAATTGCTTGATTCATCAATATAAAGTTACTTTAAATTATTTATTGCATTGCTAGATAAGCTAATTTATTGCGAATTGCTACTATTGTGTAGTAATTAATGCAGAAATGCGAATTTTGTTTAAACAAACAATTATTTTATATGAAATTATAATAAGTTGTGTGCAAATATTGCTTAATTATTTCTTCACAGTGTTTGTAAATGTTTTATTAAGGGTCAGTGGTGGCAAGTGGCACTAGACTGAGTATTATGGTGTTCTTTGGGGGAAGCCTATTGCCAACAGTATATAAAAAGACTTATAGTGGCATTGTGTCATCAATAATATTTTAAAATAACTGCATGTCTGTTGCTCTTTCACGCTAAAACTACTAAACTATTTTATATGATATTTGCTACATGCATTTTCTAGAAATTGAGAAAGGACACAGAATACTTTCTTTTGCAGAAAAAGTGTAGAGTAACACTATAAAAGTAAATATCTGTCTGTCGTTCTTTCGCGCCAAAACTACTGAATCAATTTCAATGACACAGTTTAGAGCCTGAGAAACAAAATTGCCTATTTTCTGTTGCAAAGAATAGTGTCCATGATTCCTAATTCCATGCATAGGGTTGCCGGCTATAGTTAGTTTGTTTATAAACAAAAAATCTCTGTCTCACCTCAAATTAATTCACCCAGGTGGTGGCCAGACAACTCTATATCAGTTCTTGTGACAGATTTTCTTTTACTTAAATTGAAGTTATTTTTCAACGAGTTGTCTCAACATTATCCGTAGATTCATATTTTCCAAAATATTTCTGAATGTCGAGGAAGGTACGTTTATATTACATTGCCCATATAATCAATGGTCTGCACTTCTAAAATCTGCATAACTATTTGTAGTTAAAATTTTAGTCTTAATTACTTTAGCTATTTCATCATGCATTACATTATTTGGTATAAAATTACACACTATATTTCAGTTACAAACAATATACAACCATGAAAAGTCCAGTCAAAATTTTAAGGTTATATTTATAAGTTTACTTTCATATTCGTTGTGCAATAATTAAAATGATTATTTAAAATAGAATAGTCCATTATACTAAAAATAGATGTATTTTGAATGTAAACAAAATATTTATTGACAAATATTTTATATGAGGCCACACTTCTCTTTACACTCCGTTGGCTATTCTGTACTAATAATATTTGTAACCATATATATCGTAAAATATCCACATATTACAATTATATCCTGGCATTTGTTTTGTTGGTTAAGTTGCACTTATTTTAATTATTTCACCCCATTTATTATTTTACTAGGTGTTGCCAGCACCTTCGTACATGTGGAGTTTAAAAACCAAACCCTAACACATGATACAAAAAAAAACACTTGAGACACTATCCATTAAAAAAGTGCATTAAAATCTGTTCTGTAGTTTTGAAGATAAGCTCACGTGTGTACATACTGTGTGTGTATACATACTAACAGAAATAACGACTTTTCATAAGCAATTATGCAAAATAATATAATAGAATCGACTACTATCTATTTTTCATACCCCTAAGTGATAAGGGTTTTTCACACCTAACAATTTATAAGGCAAAACAACGTTTGCTGGGCCAGCTAGATAAAAATTAAGTTTTCCCGTGGGAGTAGGCAAGGACTAGAGATAGACAAAAAGAAGATAGTCTCTTCCAAATTTTGTCTTACTATTTAAACCTTTCTTGGCCTATGATTACCAAAATGTTGCAACCAAAATCCATCCAAGTCATTCAGAAGTTTTAGCAAGAAACAAACAAAACACAGTGTTAGTTACCATACTCCTCCGAAACGGCTTGACCGATTTTTATGAAATTTTACATGCGTATTCAGTAGGTCTGAGAATCTGCCAACATCTGTTTCAAACCTTTTTTTTTTAGTATTGCACAACAACGTTTGTCGGGAAAGCTAGTATTAATCTATTAATCACGGATTTGAAGGGCCTCTCGGTCTAGTGGTTCATTTAACAAACTACCATTCACGAGGCCGTGCGTTCGATTTCCGCATAGGACAATCATTAGATATCATCAGATATCTATAATTATCATCCAAACGTTTCTAATGTGTCTGGGTGTTTTCTATGTATTATAAGTATGTATCTATGAAAGAAAAATAGCTTATGTAGTCTATCCATATACTGGTAACCATAACACAAGCATAGAAATGTAGATTACTTTGGAAGCAGAGGATATTAGGTGAAATGAAAAAAAAAAGTTGGTCGTATGCACAGTTTTGCATATAATGAGAGGAAGCATTAAATAATATTTAAATGTCTTATGCAAGAGATAAATAGCACAAATGGTTTATTATTCATACCCTACAGAGGCTATCTAGAACGCAAACTTATAATAAAAGCTCTTTTACGTTAATTACACAATATTGATATGATATTTATTCTGTTGCAACTTGTGTTCCTTGGAATGAAATAAATGAGCAAATAGATTATTTTGAAATACATACAATGCAAATGAAACTTATAGCTGAAGTAATTTATTAATTTTGCATTTGACATGCTATGCTTTACTTAACAAATCAAATTATGGTGGAAAAAATGACTGTCCCGCTTGCGGCAGTCATTTTTTCCACCATAATTTGATTTGTTAACTTATAGCTCAGTCAAGATAATGCAGAATTGCTTTTAAATTTTTATGTATTTAAAAGTGTGAACAGTATTTAAATATCAGTAATGAGAAAGCTTGTAAATGTTTAAGTTGTACCAATTTTTTAAAATTTTGTTTGGATCAGCGTTTTCATCCCTTTAATCCTTATATCCCTTATAAAAATGGTAATGTTGAGGGAGAAATTATCAACCATTTGTCAACCATTTTCACATTCATCAAAATATTACAATCTAGCCAAGTCTAGCTTGCATAATCTACATCTGTCATAAAACAGACCATACAACAAACTTTGACCTTAATTTTTTTTTTTGCAAGCATCGGGCAAGTAACGGATGGGTGTTGTTTTTACGTTTTTTTTTACAATGATGTGCCAAAAATTCGTACCATTTATAGGCTAAGCGTGATATAAGATTTAATGCAAATTGAAATGCTTTTCTTGAGTGGGCTATATAATGCAACTGCTTAGTATGCAGTTGCTAACTGAAAGTACAAAATTGATAGAATTATGATACTAAGTAAGCAGTAGTCTCTATATATGATTATTTCTACTGTGATTAGTGTTTTAATGAATTTATTGTAATGTACAGGTTTTGTGAAAGTATTTGAATGATTTTTAAATAAATTTCTTTTCATTGTTACAGTTGTTCCTGTTTTGCAGGCTTGTTACGTCAATTCAAAATAAAATACACCTAGAGCTAGAATGAGTGACCGTAATAATCCTATTAAGTTTGGACCCGAATGGTTGAGGAATATGTCTGGAGAACGCATCACTGGCAGACCAAATGCCAACAGTCAGAACAACAATTCATCAGGTTCTGCTATGTCAACCAGTTTACCCGGGGGGACAGGGGGATCATCAAATACCAATAGATTTACGACAGCAACAACTTCAAGCAACACAAGTGCATCAAAGGTCCATTTAGCTAAACTTAGGTAAGTAAACCATTAACAAACTTAAAAAAATATCTAGGTAGAAGATCGTAATACTACTCTTGGCAAGTTTTTAGCCCAAGTAGTACCTGAAATGGTATTGAAAGGCTGGTTTTGTTTAGGAAAGTATCTTATTACTATGAAATTTTCTAGTTTATGTAACTGTTTAATATTTTTAACAGATATGGCAGGGAAGAAATGTTAGCATTATTTGATAGAAATTCAGAAGCTCCATCTGAATTAAAAGTTATTGATACTCTGTACCAGCCGCGTGGGAAACAACCAGTTGCATTGAACAACACATTTGAAGACGATATGGTAAGTAACACATAGCAATGACTTAACAAGTCTCGTTTTATTGTATCGGCCTTTACTGTACCATGTGCTAGTTCTTCTCCCACACGGATTAGGCTTTTATAGTATTTGTAGTGTCCTGAAGTGGTTACTCTTATTGATTGCCATTGTTATACAACAAATATATATTTTTTAGAGAGAGAAAATTAGAGGTCCGCCACCATTGGGTACGATGTCATCGGCGGATAGATTTGGCGCGGGTCGTGGTGTCGGTCGAGGTGTTGTCAATGATGGACGTGGTAGATCACGTAGTTCATATACACGCACAACAATACCAGCAGGGAGGTATGTACATATTAAGTAGTAATTACATATCACCTGATATTCTTATTAATATAGTTAGCTTAGATGTTTTATTTATTTTAGACAAGCTAATTCCCATGATTTTATCCGCGTTTATAATTTTTGAGTCCATCTCCCCCAATATACACCAAATCTTAGCAAATTATACAAAAAAGCTCAAGCCACTCTATAAATAAAAAAAAACTGCACGATAATCTGTTGCATATACTTCAAGGTATAAGCTCACATAGGGACATCCATACAAAAATAACGACTTTGTTATGTAATAAGTGTATGTATCCATATGTACTTCTATAAGTACAGCATTAAAATATTCTCATAATTTATGTACCTATAAAAATTTAAACATAGTATCACGGCCTTGCGTAGTAATGTAAGTAATTACCAAACCACACTAGTTCAAGCTACTATTTAGATTGGTTTAAACAATGATTTTACATGGAGTCTATGATCAGATAACTATTACACCTTACTAAACTGCTGTTACCTATATCTTTTATTTTTTCATATCAAAGCTAATGGAATAAGGCTCTAATATCGCCGTAAATGTTGTCAATGTCAGTGACATCTATAATTTAGTACAGTATATTATTAGATTAAGAGCCTCGTTCACCATCTTCAAGTAAAGCGTTGATTAGTTACTTATCAATTAGCGTTAATTGTCAAGTAATAGTTACGAGTATCTTCTGTCAATTTCAATTTTTTAATCTTAAGATTACTGCTACTCGAACGTCGTGAACGTCGCACGTGTAGTTACTGGTGACTTTAACTAGCGATTAGTCTACTTGGCGCTTTTCTTGAGAATGGTGAAAGAGGCCCGTACGGTTATATCCACAGCTTGTGAGTTTGTCATCATTTTAGTCTTGCTCGAGTTTATTTAAATAAATAAAAATAAATATTCATGGACATTTCACACAACGTCCTCTGGTCCCAAGCTAACCTTATTATGCTTGTGTTATGGGTACCAGAATATGGATAGAATACATAAGCTACATTTCTTTTGTAAATACATACTTATTATACATAGTAAACATCCAGACACAGAACAAACATTTGTAGACCTACTTTACGACTTCTACTCTCAAGTGTTTGTATCATAGATTCTAGTACTACAGTGTCCTCCTCCAAGATGACTAGGTCATCTGCGAATCTCAGGTGGCTCAACCGTGGCTCAAACAGCAGGTTAAACATACTAGTTTAACCTGCTATTCATGGTTAGAATAAAAATTTGTATTATAACATTATATTTGGAAGCTAAAACATAAATAACTCTGAGCCAAATTTCAAGTCACTAGAGTAACGGTAAATAGGTGGGGAATTTTGATTCCTGAAATGCGGCGAAAACTAGTCAAATGGCGCTACTGTGCTCCTCATTTTTTTTAAATATTTTCATATTGCTTAGACAAATCAGGTTGATTTTATTTTTTGCAGTAAGGGACCGCGTAGATCTGCATTTGTTATGAGTTTCAAGTTGATACCTTGAGCCGTTGCTGAGTAAAAAAAGTTTGACAGACGGACAGACAGACCGACGGACACCGGAGTGATCCTATAAGGTTTTTGTACGAAACCCTAAAAGCAACATTTTAGAATCTTACAAGCATGGAGAAAGAAAAAACAAGCCTACAGATAATCAGATACATGTGCACCGAACAATGGATCAGTCTGTTTATATTAGACTAGCAACATTACTGGATTTTGCTGGGTTTATAGATACTAGCCAACACCTTGGCTATTAGTGTCATGGTATAGAGCTTGTTTTGTTCTAATAAATAAGCGGTACAGCTATAAAGTTTTATTAATATATTAAATTCCATTTTGAAAGAGAAAAAAATTTATCATATCATACTTGCATCCATTCAGTAACATTGGCATAAGTAAGGATATAAAATATCAACAGTAGTTATTTATATTCAGGGAGGGGTTCTTTTATTAGTTTGTACTGCAAAGATTAGTCTGAGTGATTGTTATGCAGTTGAAGAAATGAGGACAGACTACACTTGACAATCCATAATAACATAATATACATGTAGTGGTGCTTGATATATTATATTCGGATTCTGTAGAGCTTATCCTTTTTATTATTTTATGACATCATTTAGGTTATCAATATTATGTTTTTAGTAAATACAGAGGTAACTACTAAAGAACTAATTTAGTGCCACTTTGAACAAGTCATAAACCTCGTAAATTAACGTACTTGTCATTTTTTGCCATTATTATCGTCATCATCATAATAATATCATCACGCCTTTTTCTAATGGGGGTAGGCAGAGACTCACTTCTTACACTTTTACATTATTATTTGGATAGAACACTGCCCCGCCTCGAAAGGTGGCAGGACAAACCACGACGAGGTTGGCAACAGTGGCCGGAGCGGTGGAGTCTAATAGGAGAGAAGTACGAACTGTATGGGGATTGTATAGCAAGACCGCTTTCTGTATCTGAGCCATCACCGACTTACTATTGACACCGAGCCTCTCGAGGTGTTGTGAGAGTCTCTTCGGGATCAAACTGTTCACCGATACGAATATCGGGATTATTTCTGTCGATTCGACCCTCTACATGTCGGTAACCTCATGCGCGCTAGGGCCAATACGAGATTCTCGTCATAGGGGACTACATAATTATTATTCAGCCAATACAATAATGTGTTGTTTTAGGGGTGGTGCCCATTACGCGCCAAAAGTGGGGGCACCAAGAATGCCATATAGTGGAGGGCCGGATGATGAAAGTAGTACGGTTCGCCTCTGGACAAATAGTAACCTTGGCAGTAATAACAGAAACAGTGGTGATCAAACGGATTGGGCTGCAAAGATGTTTAGAAAGTAAGTCGATTGAAAGATAATGGCACTCATTCTGTTGCATTGTTAATATGGTCCTGTTTTGATAGATGTCTTTAATCCTATTTGGGTATAAATTTTCTTATTATCTACCATAAATGGATTAAACTAAACTAAAATAAAACTATTAAAGTTTTTCCCTAATATTTTTTAGTTTAGTTCTATTGCTAAACCATGATTAAGATTAAGCTAGCATACAAAATGCGGCCTTATCACTGAATGATAATGAATAGACATGGCGGTAGTTGTTAGCGTTTTCTATGTATTTGTGGTATTGAATCCGCATTTTTCACTTTCTATTCGACTTATAAAAGTAACTAGCTGTTCCCAGCAACTTCGTATGCGTCGAATTTAGAAACCATACCTTAATAAATTATCCAAAAAAGCCATCCTCTTGAACTATTCTATCTATTAAAAAAAACTGCATCAAAATCCCTTGCGTAGTTTTGAAGATATAAGCTCACATAGGTATAGGTCCCGGCACGAATCTTAAGCGCTCGGTGGTAGAGTGGGGATCGCTTTGCGCAGCTTTCATGGCAAAAAAATGGAGATGATTTACTTTAATATAATTATATTCTGATTTTTTTTTGCATAATACATATTGATTCTTGACTACATTCCACCTGATGGTAAGCAGTAATGAAACTAATTTAAAATACTTGTGTTATTGTCTATTATTAAATCATTTTAGGGATAATAATTGTTTCTAATTAAGAGTAAATAAATATTTACGGCCATTTTACACAACGTCCGCTGGTTCCAAACTAAGCGTAATGATACTTGTGATATGGATACCAGATTACTTTTTTTTTGTAAATATATACTTATAATAGATAGAAAACACCCAGACGCAGTACAAATACCTGTGTTCATCACACAAATAATTGTTCTGTGCGGGAATCGAACCCGTGACCTCGCGATCGTAAGTCGGCTACATAGCCGCTACGCCACGAGGCCCGTCAATAAAAACAAACAAATATAAAAATTTAAATTTTAAAAGCTTCAGTTCAAAAATTTATAAATGTATCAATTTAATTGTCTTGAAGTGTACTCGTAGTCGTAAGGAAAGTGCATCTAGCACAGAGAACGAATCACGAGTGGCGGATATGACGCGTCGCGCAGCAGGCCAATCACATACGATGATTTGATTCAACCGCTCCCGCGCTTCACCTCTTACCTCCAAATAGACCCAATAATTCACTTCTGCGCGGTCAAAGACCGGCGCTCAAGATTCGTGCCGATACCTATACATACATACAAAAATAACGGCTTTGTTTTATAATAATTAAAGTAATATAAGGATATCAAGTTTTCATTTTTATTTGTAGTAAAAGGCAGGGCTCAAATACTAATTGGCGGCAACCACAATCTCGAGACGACGGTGAAGAATGGCGTTCTTCTGAACCGGGGAGATCTCGCCAACCTGAAAAATGGGGTAAATTGTTAAAAATAAACATTTCCATTTATTTATTAACATGTTTTTACTATGTATTTATTGGAAATCTTTAAACGTAAAAGTTTTTAAACTAAGTTGATCTTTAATCTTCTCTAACAGATCGTGACTGGGGAGATAGACTTACTGGCGAAAAACCGCAAACATGGAGCACAAATAGACGTACATGGGTTGGTGGCGATACACAAAATACTGAAGAGAATTTACCGGAATGGTAATGGCCTTATATAAATATAAATTTTATAAAAACAAAAATTGCTGTAACCTTTTTTTATTTAAAATCATGAATGTAATTATTTAATAGTTTTAATTTTGTTACTTATGATTTGTTAGGGCGGCTGACAATGCCGAATGTAGTGGCGGCACATTTGACTCATCGGGCGCTTTCCACGGATACAGTAATGACGACACAAGTTTACCTAAAAATCAGGAACCATTATATTGTAAGTAGTATACTCTATATATTTTACTAGCTAATGCCTGTGTTTATACCCGCGTTTTTTGTTATTGGACTCTCTCCTTCAATATACACCAAACATTAACAAATTATTAAAAATGACCATCCTCTATTAAAAATCCGCTTCAAAATCCGTTGCGTAGTTCTGAGGATTTAAGCTCACGTCCCTATGTGTCCTATACATACAGAAATAACGGCTTGGATTTATCATAAGTGAAGATTGTCTAAATACGAAATAATAAGTCTCATATTATTTGGAATTGCTTATTATAGATTAATTTTAAAGTGACGATTTAAATAATGTTGCGGTCATTATTTTGTAGACTTCGAGGACTGAATTCGATAACCTCATTTCTTTGGACGAAACTGTTTAACCTAAATTCCTTTTAGGATTGTTATCACTGTCGGTAACGGCTATCGGAAAAGTGACAATCATGGTCAACTTAACGGCTTTATTTAAAGTAATCTAGAAACAAGTGATGTCCGTGTGGTGACGGATTAAGAATACAAGTGTCACCACCCCATCTCCTCCCAAGGGTGCTGTAAAAGTCAGCTAAGGGATATTGCACACAGATAACATTTTCTGTGAGAGACGGAAAACTCGAAAATAAACCCTGTGCCAACACACCTGGTCAGCGCGGCACAGTAGACCATAATCCCTCCCAAAGTGGAGGAGGCCCGTGCCAATTATTATTATTATTATCTTGTTGCAGCTCTGACTCGTTCCCACACCCACGGCAGTTTTCCACGTTCCAAAGCAATTGAAGAAGGTTCTGAAGAATGGTGGGCGTCAGAAAAGGCTAAAAAACTGTCACCAAAACGTTTTGATGCCAGCGATATAAAATTCAAAAAGGTTATAATTTTAGAATATGAATTTACTTTATTCATTCACTTTTTGATGTATTATTGTAATTATTTTGAAAATTACAGCAATCTAGTGTTGGCGTCGCTGACATTGGCAATAGTACAAGTAATAAAGCACCTCCACATAAAGAGGAAACGTCAGAAGAGAATACAGAAAAGTTTGACCCATCTTCCACAGCCGCTGATTCTTCAGAAGAAAATGCTGGTGCCCACAGAGAAGACAAATATAACAATCAAAACCTATATAAAACTAAGTTCACAGAAAGTAAAACATTTGATGCTCTTATGAGATCTCATATAAATGTTGACGAAGAAACCGACGAGAGGGGTAATTTCCAATCTGTTATAATTGCATCTAATAACAGTTTACGTCAGAAACACCAGCACATAGTGATGGCACAGGAAGGTCCAAAGAAACAGAGCCGTTTGAATATAAAAAATCCCCCTGAAATGTAAGTATTTTAAACGTCAGACTTGTTTTGCTTCTGACTTCGTTTTACTAAAAGTTAGTTTTACTTACTTAGTTTTACTAAAAGTTAATATTTTTAGGAATCACGGAGCACTTAAATCGCCGGAAGAGTTATTAGCTGACAATGTTTTTGGGTTGACGCTTGATGATCAAGAAATTCTTACAAATCCTCTGTCAAACTCTGGCATGTCTTCAGACTTAGCAAACACATCAAGTACCCTTACACAAAACCAAAACATGAAAATGAATCTTGCTACTTCAACACTGTCCAATCTAACAGCCAGGAATATGAATATGCAAGCATTAAAACAGAATATGCAAATGTCTGTTCAACCAGGACAGTCCATTCCTGGAATGCAACAAACTGGCATGTCTTCCGCAGCAATGCAGAAAGTGTCTGGTATGCAGATGCAGTCTGGTGGATTACAGAACCCAGGCATGCAATCAAGTGTGCTGCAGTCATCGGGTATGGGTAATACTAGTATGTCAGTTAACATGCAAGGACAAGGATTACCACCAGGTGGAATGCAGAACCCTGCAATGCCAACAAGCATGCAAGCATCTAGAGTCCAAACACCTGGCATGCAGCCAGGTATGCAGTCAGTAGGGATAACTAATTCTGCATTGAATGCTTCACTTGGTCTACCAATTGGTCCTGGATCAAATATTGGCTTACCACTCCAAGGTGTATCACAAGTTATGCCAAATGCTAACAACATGGCTGCTTCTGGAATGGGAATGATGGGTTCTTCTGGTATGCAGGCACCCAGAAATATGTCTGGCTTTCCATCCAATAACGGATTACCTGGGAATGTTGGTAACAATTCATTGTTTCTTGGACATAATACAAACAATCCATCGGTAAGTATCCTAAGTCTCAAACAATATTAATAAAATTAATGTTACTTATTAAAATTGTAATAATTGTTTATTTGCAGATGTCTGTATCAAATAGCATGCCAATGTCAAACAATGCAGGACAAAGTAACATGTTTTCTTTACATGAACTTCAGAATTCTGCATCACAATCATCATTCGCGAATTCTATATACAGTAATAATGGACAAAATTTGGCAGATCAGTGGTATTATGAAGATCCTGAGGTAGGTTTAAGAATAATTAACTAATTAAACTATTTAAAATATTCACTGTTATTCCTAAATTATTTTAGTTATTAAACAATTAGGTAGATCATATTTTGTGGTTAAAATTACGCCAAACTTACTGCGTATCAAGTCGATTGGTAGAATTATGTTAAACTTGAATTTAAGTATTGTTTACATTTGAGTATTTAAATAAAAATTCGTAACAACAATTTAATGATTAATAATGGAATCGCCACAGATGCCTTTAATTTAACAAAATCTTGGGGAAAATTTGCACTTTTTAATTGATTTTTTCAGATACATATTCGATTGAAATAAGTAGTTTTTAAATTTAATTTTCGCGATTTATTATTGATTGATGCGCTAGTCCAACTAAACGTCTTTCCTTTGGTTTTTATATTAGAACCTACCGTTGCGCGCGACTGCGTACGCGTGAAATTTAGAAAATTTACTTAGTTTGTGCAACATTTTTCACTGAGGCTTCACTCGTATTGGTTGTAGCGTGATTTTTTATAGCTAGCTTTCCTCGACAAATGTGCTATTCAACATTGAAAGAATTTTTCGAATTGGACCAGATGTCCCTGAGATTAGCGCGTTCAATGAAACAAACTCTTCTACTTTATAATATACTAGCTGGTGCCCGCGACTCCGTAAGCGTAAAATTCGGAAAATATTCTTGTTTTTGCAACATTTTTCACTAATGCTTCGCTCGTATTGGTCGTAGCGTGATATTATATAGCCTGTAGCCTTCCTTAATAAATGGGACTATATAACACTGAAAAAATTTTTTAATTCGGACCAGTGCTTCCTAAGATTTGTGTGTTCAAACAAACTGTTCAGCATAAAGAATATTAGTTTTAGATTAGAATAATTAGAATGTTTTATATAAAGTATTCCTCAAATATAACTATTGTTATAGGGTAATATTCAAGGACCGTTCTCATCCAAAGACATGTATAATTGGTATCGTGCTGGTTTCTTCAGTCCAAGTCTAATGGTGCGACGTGCTTGTGAAACTATGATGCGTCCTCTTGGCTCGTATGGTCATGTAGTGCCGTTCTTCCAAATGGTAAGTAAATGAACTAAATCTGTATAAACTAGATTGAAAATGGAGCACAAATAATTTTTATATTTTTTATAACAGGATATGCTGCCTGGGTTAACAATGCCTGGCGGATACGATTCAGTCTCTCAAACGGGCCATGAAAACATCCTAAACCCGCAGCCTTCTTTAGGCTTAGATGTGAGTAGCTTGTTTTATATTTATTTTAACTTGACCTGAGGATCCTTTTATACCAATTATGATCTAAGTGTTAGGGTTGATAAATAATTAACTGCCAAGTAAACCATAAATACATGCTGTTTATGTAACACACCTGAGCTAACACAATGTACACAATAAATGTGTGGATAGCGGCTAGCAAGTAAATGAGTTTACAGTAAGTAGTTAGATTACAGATAGATATTAGTAAATCTCTTGCTTTAATAATAATTTCTTGCTTTTAGGTGATGAATATTCGTAACATGAATATGTCCAGTAACACCTCTATGGACACTTTACAGTTTGGATTCATGGCAAACCAATCATATGGCCAGCCGCAGCATATGGTAATAAATGAACTCGTTAAATATGTGACAACTCATTTGTCTATATCTTTGTTTAGATGTCAAATTTATTTTAATGTTACCTATTGTGCAGCGGTGTTTTTGGCATCATGTCTTGCGATAATATATTAGCTATAATCGCTTAAAAGACATCACTTTTATATGTAATAAAAATACGGTTCAGATCCAGCTATAACTTATTCTCTTATTATCACACCACTGGTGAGAGGGTAAGCAGAAAAAACAATGTCACGAAATCTTTATTTTCTACTATACTCACCATTCTTATACAAGGCCAGCTTTAGACATCCTTCCAACAGTTATTTACATCGACTATCAAATTGAACATGTAATTGCTTCACCAGTTTTTTTTATATTGCATCATTTTTGGCCCGAAAGTTATTCCATTTTGCTATCACAAAATCTTTCGAACGTGATCTGTTGTGTACCTATTCTAATTCTGTACCGTCTTCAAAATATGAAACTTAATCTACCTCTTCTAACACGTTGTTATCTATCCTTGTTTTTACGTCTACTCTGGATTATTCTCTCCTAGATCAGAATATCAGTGCCAATCTTTGCATAGTTTACTATTTTCAAATAATTCTTTCTTTCATATTCAATGTGTAAATATTATGATTATATGAAGTTGTTTCTAAATGCCTCATATACAATTATAATTATAGTTTATATCTGCTTACTCTGTAAGGGATCTGGCGTGATGATGAGATTATAAAGGCTGACTTAATAATTGTGTATGGTATGTTCAAGTGAGAGCCTGGACTACAATTTTCTCGTATAAGTTAGCCAACAGATGCTCATAGTGGAACAATTACTTCCAAGGCCTGCTGCATCTTCGTTAATTCCTATGGTCTAATATTAGATTCTCGTTTCGCTAGTAGGGATCCTCCTTAAGCTGGGTTTGTCCTTATTTAAGCGTTATTTAAACATTTCTGCAGCACATCGTTCATCGCGCATCGATCATCGCACATCTGTTCTTAATGGGCAACAAAAAAATGGGTATTATTTTCTGCCTTTCTATCGACTGTGTGTTACGTTACTTTGGTTTCATCTGTAACAACACAATTTTAACAGGATTTATCACTTCAAAATCGAAACGAAGGCTGGTTGCAAATATGAATATGCTGCGTGTACGACCATTTAACGTGATTTTTTAATACTAGGAACACTGCTGTCCAGATATATATTTCAACACACTTAGGACTTCGAATCTTGCGCACTATTGGATGACGAGCACCATTGTTGCTGGCACTAAATATATTGCGTTATTGTCCGTTTTATTCGCTTGTCTTGGTGGTTTAGAATGATAAGGAATCTTATAAAGCAGTATGAAGCTATAGTTATAGTATGGATCCTCTCACTCAAACATCTCGTATACCTACAATAGTCCTGGACTATTGTACAAAAGTTGATATAAAACAGCTCATAACTCTTAAACGCATTTTTTTTTAAAATTAGTCTTAGAATTCTTTCACATAAATAAAAATTTTGACAACTAGTTTGCAAACCAGTTCAGCCGTTTGGGAGCTACGATGCTGTAAACAGATATTATTTAATGTTATTCCAGAATCTGTTTTGACAAATATTTTTACTAGTATGAATATTTCAGGTTGATTCATTGTGGGGCCAGCCATCCCCGTCAACTGATCTAATGTGGCTTCAACAAACTCTACCACGACCTAACACTCAGCGTGTCAACAAACCTCTCTATTTTTGGGATCAGGTATGTATCGCAATGTTTGCTTTGCTTTTTATGTATCTTTTATGAAGTATGTATATTTATTTATCACTATTTTACAAATATAATATCTATTTATACAATCCTCGTGTACAACCGATAGTGAAAATTAAATCTAATTATCAAATTACTGTATAATTAGCTTCATAATAAGTAGAAAGAAATTCAAAATTTTTTCATTAAAATAGAATTGATCATTAAAATATTGTATAACACAAGCATGTTTATTATGACAAAACAACTATCAAAACTATACAATCACATATTTATTTGACTGCACTGTTATTAAATATATCACGTTAGGACTATAAACATTTGCCAATTGCTGCCTATTTTATATAGAATGTGTCACATTCTGACTTTCGTGTTGTATGTGCTTTAATTTAAAAATGCACTGGGCTTTTTAATAATAATTTAAAAAGGGAAATATTAACGTTTTAGTATATAAGCTAACTATCAAACAAGGGCTAATGACTGATAAACTGCTTAATGCAGTTTAGCATAAGAACTGGATCGTTGTGTATTATTATGGTCAGATAAACTAATAAGCATGATCTGGTAGTAATAGTTCTATATTTTCTAATAATGGTACTTACTGCCGCACTCAGAGACATTTAATGGTTACTTAGGGAGCTCTTTAGTATTGATTTAAAAAAGTAAAAGTTAAGTTAAAACTTTTTTAAATCAATACTAAAGAGCTCCTTAAGTAACCATTAAATGTCTCTGAGTGCGGCAGTTAGACGTATTTCATCAAAATTTGTTCATGTGGGGTTGGAAGCGGGGATGAACAATCCACATGCAATCATAAGGAGCTACAGAGCCTGGGAGCATTCAGCAACTGTAGTAAATTTCACAAACATAGAGTAGTATCGAATCTCTCATAATAATAATCATTCACCCAAAAGCTATCTGAGTTTTCATACCATAACGTCTCAATATTATTAACCGTAGCAACGTTACCAGTACGCCATATTTATTTTACCAATACTTGGGACTACTAAAGAACAATCACTTTAAGTCTTTATTGTAATTATTACAAAAACGTAACAGCTTGCTAATACCGTTAGTTATGGTCATCGGAAGGAAGTCGGAAATCAGACATGCTCTGTTTTTATTAACATTTACAAGCAGTACTACAGTCTAAATAAGCAAATACGTCTAAGAATTACGAGTATATAAAATTATAAACCTTCATACTTGTTTTAGACCTAGTTTGGCACACATGCCACAAAAATTTTTGTTGCCATTATAACCTCAGATGGCTTCAGTGTAATATCTTATTATAATCTAACCATTATGTCGTTTCTGTACAAAAGGCACATTTGTATGTATCACAAATAATTCTTGGCCATTAACTCTCCTCTGTTCAACGTTGAACCTTGTCCTCGGGGACCACAGAAAACTGCAATATGTGGTTGCAATCTATATAGTCCTGTGTTGTACGCGCGTATTTGTTCCACGTTACTAGTTCAATTCTCGCTCCGCTTCGTAGGAAGTTGTCCGACGCGATGGTCTGTGGTCACTTTTTGAAGATCTTTCGCTAAATTTGTCAGTATGCTTATCAAAAATATTTACAAGCTTTAGTTATGTTTCACTTGACCTAATGTTTGCCTGTAATGACATGGAGCTGATCTGGTGATGGAACAGGAAGGTGGTTTGTGGAAACAACGCGACTTTATCCATTTTGTCTCCTTTGTTTCAGCAGAAATATTTTTTATGCTATTTGCATATACATATTTTTTATTTTAAGTAAAATTCAACATTATCTTGTCGAGTAGAGGCAAAAATAATTGTATGGCTGTGCTTTGTTTTAATTAATTGAAAAATCTATGAAGGATGAGAGTTGTATATCAGAAGCCTTAGTGCGTTTTTTGGCGCAATGTAAGCGACCTTGAATGCGTCAATGTTAACGTCGATATGAATTGAAGACTTGATTATACCGCTTGACACCACTAGGATTTGCTGTTCAAATTCAGTACCACGCGTTAACATTGACGCGCTCCCCGTCGTTCACTCAGTGAAAAAGAATCTCGCAAAGGCATCTGTTTTCTTTGTATTGGGCAATGGCGAATTAAAATTGTACAAACAAATCATTAAACAAACAATTACTTAACTTGACTTTCAATATGAGAACAGTTTGTACGTGTCCTTATTCATTCTGTATTATATTTGCTAATCAATGATGCTATATGATCACACTCTGCGTTTATTATAGTCCTTCGTTACGTAGATATTTATCCCCTTTGTGTAGCCTTATTGGCGATCAGTTTTGCGAGGTACTCACGTCTCTAAAAGGACTCTCCGTTCATGTTTGCAATCATACAGTTAGACAGTACATTCGTACGTCATCATCACCACAAGAATTTAACTGTAATTATGTTATACACAACGTTATTTAAATTTTTTTTTCCTTTGTTTACTAATACTAAATCATAGCTTCATCTCAAGATTTCGTCGGTATGTAATGACAACGCCCCGTATATAATTTAATTACTGAACGTATAATATATTATAGGGTTTGTATTGTACAGGTTCAAATTAGGGATCAGGATTCATTTTTGAATTTACGGCAAATTAGTTATCAATCGCATTTATAATTATTGCCTCACTCATTGGCTTTTAGCGTGATGATTTTAGCCTATGTATCGGAAGTACTATCTACTCTAATGATTCAAAATTCTATAGTTTCTATGTATACCAAAGTTTAAGAGTGAAATAGGACACAATACTCGTAATCGTACACAAAACTAGTTGAATAAGTTCAAGCAAGCTTGTTTCTATGCAAAACCATACATTTAATAGCTGATTTTTTTGTTTAATGCATTTGCCTTTGGGATTTCCAAATGATCATTTCTGTGATTGGAATCTAGAAATTATTTCTTTATTGATTACGATAATTTGAATACAAGGAACAGCAGAATATTCAAGTAATGATTTTCCAATTTATACCAAATTATCTTTACGACAATGATATGAGTATATAGCTTTTCCCAGAATTAGAAATGTTATTTGACGTTTACTGTGTTGCTAGATAATTGCACTTTTAAAATAGTTATGTCCTCCAACCGTAACTAAACAAAGAATCATACGTTATATCATTGTATCTTTAAAAGTTTTTACAGAAAAGCCTCAATTTTTAACAGAATTTTTAGTATTTTGTTAATTAATTAAAATTAACCACACTAAATCATTTTCAATACAGATCCATGTTTTGTAATTTTTTATGTAATTGTTTGAAAACTATGTTTTTTTTTACTCCATAATAAAAATTATGACAAACAACGCAGTGATTCCCAATTCCACGTGTAAGACTTGACAGGCAATATCTAGTACGACATATTTCATTTCGGTTCAAATAATCGGTATTAATCGGTATGAAAAAATTACGGTAGTCCAACACTGTTGAAAAAAATGTGGTAGCATTATTTTCAAGTTTGACATTAGCCTGTGTCAAATCACATTTGCAATTCTGGGACGGATATAATAGTTAGTCGTTGTCGCAAAATAGAGTCGTGTAACTTTAAATAAGTAATGTGTACCCAGTGTACCAAAACCTAAAGTTGATGCTTATCAAAGTATTGAATCGAAGCAAATTAATGTGTATGTGTGATTTCTGTTCTTGCATTACAATATCAGTACCTTGTAGTTTTTTTAATGTATTAAGTTCAAACATAAATATAAGAATAATTTGTCATGATGTAAATTATTATGTAGTAGCAATGTTGCGGCTACTGAAGCGTATTTTTACCTGAAAGGATACACGACAGTCGCGTAGCGAAGCCGTTGTGATGTGGTGAAGATTCCAGGACTTGGTTCGTTGTTTTTCTCCAAAATAGTATTTTGGCTGGCTGCAATACGATTGAATGACAAGCTACCACGTGACTATCTTGCAGCTGGTACAGATCTTTGGATTTAAGTCGAATAGAAGTGTCCTCCACTGCTATGAAAGGAGTAGCTCAAAACCGAAACCAGATGAGTATACCCAAATGGTTTGGAGCTATAATTTTTGCAGATAGTGAGAGAACCTTCGCTACCAACAGACATTAAGCTTTACTTTATTAAAGTCTTAGTGGGCCGCAAATTACGATAGCACTAGCATTCATGACGATATTAAAAAAGTGATAGCAGAGGGAGCTTTGGGAGCAAGTTCGGGATGGTTTGTCGTCGAATCGAGGTAGAATTCATTTTGGAACGAGTCTAATTACACCACTGCACACATTATGCTGCTATGGCGAAATATACCTGCAAAGAGACAACCGACTGGTAGCCTATCAGTAGCAGGACGTCGTACTTTCTTTGAATGTCATTTTTTGAGAATGGATATTATAGCTTTATATTCTAATGATGACGGCGAAGATACGACAGCATTGCAACAAATCGTGGCTGTCGACACTTTTATTTAGCGCTCCGAGATACCTTTTACTTATTTTCGTATAAATATAATTATTTTCTATAGATATTTCAAGTACCATTAAATAAGCCTCTATATTTCTCATTTACAAAACATAAGGGCCGTGGTTACAAGTTTTCCTAATGATTATTTTCCAATGAAGATACAATCCCTTGTTATTATTTCTTTTTACATTCTGTATATATCTATATTTATATGTTTATATATATAGATTTATATACATTTATCTCTTATAGCCTCTTTTTAATTTAGATTTGGCAAGAGTCCATTCTAAAGTAATTTTTGTTCGTCGGAATTCAGTTTTTATTTCATATTATGCAATTTTTTTATTATGCTACATTTGTACGTAGTATGTATCTTTCTTATACTATAAATTTCATAATGAAAAATAGAATATTCAATTGTATACTATTGTTTTATTATACAGTTGAAGGAATGTTAATAATCTAAATCATTCTAATAATATTAGAGGCATTAAAAAGTGTTTTGTTTTTGTTTCAATAAAATCCATATAAAGTCAAAATCCTTTTTTGAATGGCCAGCACATAGAAGTCTCGTTTAAAATATTTATGATTTATTCCTTTGTAATATAATGTAGACAGTGATAGTTTCTTTGTTTAAGGTATCTCGGAGGCATCCGCACCAACCTTAAATTTTTCCATCACTGGAATTACATTTTCCGTGGACTAGATAGTATCCTGGGAAAAATACATATTATACCACGGCGCAACCAACTAGTATGATATCTGCAATAGGAAATAAAATTACTTATATTCCTACAATTTGTGAATCAGGTAAAAAGACCATATAATTTATTTCCTAGAGATTAGTACTAATGATGGTTTAACTGTGGATAGTTGATTTTCTTATGGCAATTATCATGTTCTTAAAGTATTAAGGTTTGAAGTTACTTTTTAGTTTTTTTTTGTGACCAAAGATAAGTCTTCGTGGGTACCTAGTATCATAAACTCGAAACTATATGTAAGTCTGCATGTTTGCTGTGTGATTTTCTAATAAGTATTTATTGTACATAACATTATATGACAAATTGTGAAAAATGTTGTATTTGAGTATGGGCAAGGGTGATTTGTGTGATAATTTTTGTAACAATGTATCTGTCGAAAATGATCATAGTAACTTTCTCGTAAAATTTCATCGATTCCATAGCCCATTTCACATACATTTCCTCTTTCCAATACATTTTTCTTTATGTAAAAATGTAAAACTAACTGTTGTTTCAAATAATATTAGTAAGTTGCTAAAGATACCAAAAGAAATAATATATTCCATATATCGATATTAGACCTAGATTTTCTATTAGCTATTAACTATATTATATGTACAGTTTTTAGAATACTTAAATTTACTTGATGTTTATGACATGTCTTGTAATAATTCTGTTAGTTATATATATGTGCTTAAAAGTATTACTTCCGAGTTTATTGTAAGATTATTCTTTAGTATGTAGGTTATGGATAATTTGCGACATTGGCCTTTTAAAGTTTAAACAATATGTGGGTAGTATTTACCTCTACATTTTAGCAGCAATAATATGTGTATTTTTCGATTGAATGTTCTGAACATTCACTTTATTTAGCTTTACTAAAGCCTGCAAAGCTTGACTGGGGTATTACACTGAAATAATGTCTTAAAATACTGAGTGAATTTTCCGAATATCCAGTCTGAAACTTGCGATTCTTGTTAATTAGTTATCAATGTTGTAATCATAAGACACGATGTTTAAGCTATTTGTTATTTAGATTAAGTTTTTGTATATTTTTGTCGACGAAGTCTCGTCATAGACAGGCCACTGTCTACACGATGAGGACATGTTGTATATCGAGGCAGGGTATTTTCTACAAGGTACTGTTTATAAAAACAATCATTTTCTCCTCAAATAACCATCGCGCTAATGTTTCAACTCCAATCAAATTACTTATAATGGATTTTTTTATGAATGATGAACTGTTTTTGGAATTATAAACGACAATTTTGAAGGCTGCCTTTCGCAATCGTTTTGGGGTTCCAAAATATTAAGCAATAAAACGTGACGTTATCGTGACGTAACTAGTTTTGCAAAGCATGCAGAATATTATTTAAGCGCATCTGAACGCTGACTGCTGGGAGGCTGGTGTTTATAAGTAAAAATCTCATAAAAATACATTTTTAATTATCATTCCAAGTAAGCGCGACGGAACTTTTTTAATAAATCAAGGTCCGCTTTGAGTATACATGTGTTATCTACTTACTTCTTTAAGGGTACCACGAACGGCATATTACGATATGTATATTAATATAGCGAAAAAGAGATAGATATATATATAAATATACCGAGATATACTGTATCTGCGTCACCGACAGATATGTCTCTTTCTCACCTCGTTTTTTTCTATATTTATCTGTCTTTTTCTCGCTATATTAATATGCCGTTTGTGACGCCCTTTCTGCTATCTTATTTAAAATCATCATGTTGTGTCCAAATGTTGATCTGCAAAAAGTTTCTATGATCTTAATTTCACTGTTCATCGCTATTGGTGACCACTTCATTGATGTATCTATTGACAATACATTGAATGAATGGAATGTATAGTGGCTAAGAAAGTTTACATTGATGAATTGTAACTGTTTGTATGGATGTAAAGTTATTGATAGCTTGCTTGATCTAAATTCTAAAGTAGTTATGTCAAAAGGATAATATAGATAACCATAATGACTCTAATTTCATACTTGGTTAGGCATTTAATAAATAAGTTGTTTACATAACTCAACCATTTAATTTTGAGTGTTTATAAAATGGTAAACGGGAGAGAAAGGTTATCATAGGTACGCATTTAATTGTCGGTTAAAAGACATAATATTCCAGTGATATCATGTATAATTATTATGATTCCGCGTTTAGTTTAAAAATGTTTCTGTTACGCTCATTTTTTTCACATTTTTAAGTTAGATTTTAGTTATAATTTTATGACACTTATTAGTAGAATTAAGGTGTAATTAGATGAGATAGCTTTTTGGAGTCGTGCGTTGTCGGTAGCGATTCTGCGCCAGAGGTTCTAATCCCAGTTAAGGCAATTTGCGTATTCATCACAATATTTGAGCCATATTTTGGTTTATAAGTAAACATTTATGGATAAGGCGTCTGTCCTTGTTTATTATGGTAAAGTATTAAGTTTCCTGCCCCCTATTTTCTTTCAGTTTACTCTTAAAGGGATCGGGCCAGATGCGTAAGCCGGGTTAAGTACCTAAAACTCCAATCGCCTCTGGTAGACGACCAGAATAATAAATCGTTCAGATTCTCCAAGAATCTCATATAATGCTTTTTGTTTAGGTGTCAAGTTTTTTCTAGTTTTTATCTTGTTTGCATATTTCTTTTTTCATTTTAACAATATATTTATTTTTCTTCAAATATCCTCCAAACAGTGCAAATTAAATTTCAGATTTTTTAAGTACGTTTGTAATTTCTTCGCGCTCGAATTTCTTACTTCCGCCCGAAGTCGTAACTTCCGCCCGAAGTCGTAACTTCCGCGCGAAAACTTTTGATAAAACTCTTCAACCATGATGTATTGAAATATCACAAGATTAGTGGCATCATGGTAAACGCAATAAAGCGTGGCAGTAATTATGAACCGGTTTTACCTTACTTACGTTTTCTCCGAACCTAACATCTTTATACATATTAATATGCAGATCCCAACGATATTGAGCGCCTTCTAGTGTTTTTTTCTGTTCTTCATTCGTTTTCTTGTTTTGTATTTATATATAATATCTCGGCCTATTATCTTTGAGTCTAAATCGTACTATTGTTTGTTTAATTCGTTATGTTTTTTACCTTATTTGCCATGATATAAGCTTGCATTTTCATATATATACTATTTTAGTTAGTTTTAGTCTTGAAACATCACATAACATCATAAATTTTAGTATTTTAAGTTACTGTCGCATTGTCAGTACATTTATTTCAAAAAATACGCGAGCTTGTTACGCGGTCTGTTAAGTTTCACACGAAAATAGATTATGGTAGTAAATACAATTTGTCAAAATGAGATTCGTAATGCCCCAAAGATAGCTAGAAACCAAGAATCTCCAAAAAAAAAATGCGGATATTTATAATTAATGATATAGAATAGAAACAGTATCAATTGTTCTAAAATCTTTTCCAAATCTAGACTTTCCACATTTATTTTATGAACTCAAAAAGACTTATCATTCCAAACGAAAAGAATTTAGGTTAAAGAATTAACTGCGTTTTATAAGTGCCAGTCTAAGACTACAGTCTAGTCTCATGACATAGCAGTAGTCAAGATGCCTACTGCTTACAGAGTCGTGGATTGGATTCCTGCACAAGAAAATAGTTTGTGCGATGAACACAAGAATATTGTATATTATATTTGTGTTCATTACCTAAATAATAGTTATATATTACATATTAAACCTGTTTATTTCCAAAAATGTCTGTAATTATTACATGAGTTACGGTGTATGCTTTATTTCCATGTATTCCAATTATTTTGGCAAATAAATGGTTAACAATACACATTACAATAATTATTGTTAACATCACTTATTCTTTTGTTTTTCATTACAATTTCATCATCACAATTTTAGATTTTTATGTGTACTTTTATACAAAAGTTTTTTTCTGCCATTCTGAAAACTAAGAATCAACTAGTAAAAAAAAAAAACTATTGTTGGCTTAGTTCTAGATATATCTTAATATTATTAGTGTCCTCAAAGTGGGTTAGCTTAGCAAGTGCCAAAAAATTTGAAACATAATATTATGAGCAATAATGCTTTATCAAGGGTATAAAAGTATGTGAATATGTAAATGACATTCTATGTTTGTGCATAAAATGAAATCTATTTTTATTATAAATGTTTAAAAGTGTAATAAATAATTGAATGTTCATATTTTAGCGCAAGTCTAATTGCAAACTAAACACAGGAAGGCTCTTTAACACAGATATTAATTCTTGTGGAATTAAGTAAGGCGATAATATTGATTTTTTAAACCGAAAGGCATAACATGAATTTGATATAGGATATGAATCGCGATAATTTTTAAATTAACCACATAGTTATGAGTATAATATCGCATATCCGTCCCAGAATTGTAAATGTGATTTGACAGTTGCTAATGTCAAACTTGAAAATAATGCTGCCACATTTTTGGGAACAGTGTTGGACAACCGTAATTTTTTTATCCTGGTTAGTATCGATTATTCGAACCGACCAGAAATGTCGTACTACATATTTATATTGCCTGCAAAGTCGTAAGCGTGCTATTAGGAATCACTGCGTTATATAATATAACATAGAGTAAAATAAACATGTCTACAAAAACAAAAAAGGCCAAAAATTCGCCATTTTACGGTTAGTCATTATTTTATTCGCGTTGCACTTTTCTATGATTCTGGCGAGCATGGCACCATGCTGAACTCTGGTAAGGTTATTAGTTATTTCTTCGCGTGAGTGAGTTTGTACGCACAAATCTCAGAAATAAAGTAATATCCAGGGTGACAGTGGTTTAATTTATTTACAAAATTTATAAAACTGCCAAAGATCTACGAATGGTTTTTCGTTTAATTACGGTTGGAGGACATAACTAAAACAAATAACCTTTCTAATTCTGGGACAAGCTATACCTGCTTGTGCAATATGTTGTGCACATTGTATACAATTGATTAAATTATCAGCGAAATATCAGAAATATTGATAAAAGTCTGATATAAGTAAAAAATCAGCTGCTCTAAATAATGAACTGAAAATAAAAAAATTTGTTCAAAAATTGATAAACTGTGTACAAATCTATTTCTACGTTATTAAAGGTGATTAAAAAATCGCGTGTTGTCTAAATTCTAATTATATCGTCTAAATATTTGAATTACAAAACTTTTGATATGGTCATGGAGTTATTTATAAAATAGTTATCATCCAAAGATGTTATAAATTGAACTATTACAATAAACTATTATAGATCCGCACCATGTGTAATATCTAATATATAAAATTCACGTGTCACAGTGTTAGTTACCGTACTCCTCCGAAACGGCTTGACCGATTCTTCTCAAATTTTACATACATATTCAGTAGGTCTGAGAATCGGCCAACATCTATTTTTCAAACTTTTTTTTTTACTATGGCAAAACAACGTTTGCCGGGTCAGCTAGTAATATATAAAAAAACTTCAGTTTCACAATATTTTGCACGAAAAGTCATTTTGAAGCATTATGTAATTTATAAGGAATGATAACCATTATTCAATAGTAAAGACAGTTTCTAACTTAGGTTAAGTGAGCAATAAAGTTATGTTTTGCGAATATCATACTATGGAAAGACTGATACCATTTAAAAACGAGACAGGTGTGCTATATACGTATGGGGGCAAGCTGTGAATGAATGAATTTAGTTATTAATTTACCTATAGAAACTCTTTTAATTATCATGTTGATTAGGTCTTTAGCTTTTTATGTGAGGACTTGTTAACATTTTATAGTCGTCATTGTACAATTTACTATTATGTTTGCCGAATGCCATTTTTGTTAAATTTTACAGTTGATAAACCTGTTTTTGTTACACTTTCTGCTGATTAAAAATTTAAATATAAACCGTATTTTTATATATCCTGCATTAGCTTTAATACAGCGTTATACGTACATTTCACCGTTCCAGATTATATGGAATAGTAGGACTTAGGTAAAAAAGGGATTGTGTAAATAACTTAACAATTCAGTAGTATGACTTGTTGCCAGTCATCGGCCATGTAACCAGAATCTAAAAAAGTTTTGTAGTTATTGCCAAGGATGTCTATACAACTGTGTCTGGATGATTTTCATGTAGGTAAAGTAATGTACTTCCAAAAATATACCTACGTATGTTATCCATAATCTGTTAACTTAGCACATGCATTGGTTTTTGTTTGGGTCTAGATAATACTGTATAATATGTCCGTGAATGTTAGATTGTTAAAATTGTGCGTGCACCAATGATGCTGTACATCTTGCTCAAATTATATGCAATTGTTCGATTCAGTTCATTGGCCAAGAACACCAATTGATTTGTGACATACGTTTCCATATAATATATCACTAACATACAGACAATTGAGAAGTATCGATCTCGGTACTGAGTGCAGATAAGTAATTGAGTGACAAGTGAGGTGTTAAGGAGATGATTAGTCAACGTTAACAATCCGTGAACTGTGAAATTTTGATGGTTCAGCGGCGCGTCGGAAATCTAGTGCAATATGTTAAATACATGTACTTAAAATCTACAAAAAAATAAATGAAGCACAGAAATATTAGGTATTTATTCGCTATTTCCCTTTATGAGTGTCCCACTAATGGGCTAGGGCCTTTATTAGTCATAGCTGACTAAGCCTGTTGGCATTAGATAACATCCTCGATGTTATCTGTATATTATTCACATCATCCCTTAGCCTGACTCTTACAGCAACCTCTGAGAAATGGGGAAGTAACGCTTGTATTCTTGAACCGTCACCGCACCACATGGACAGCGAAATGTAATACCTGTCTTCTATCTGGTCTATTCGTCTCGTTTGATTACTGACTAGACGATAGTTTACTATGAATGTTGGTCTGTACTTTATCTAGTGATGATACAAATCATCAACATAGTTACGCCTGCAACTCATACCATCTATGTTGGCGGAGAGAATCTGTAATGAGAGAATCGTCGAGTTGACGGAGGGATTGCGGAAGTCTAAATGAGAGTACTGAGTAGTGTTAAAATTATTTAGCATTGATTAGCATTCATTATGATTTTGTTTGGTGGTGATAATTCGTGACAAAAAGTCCATCTTGGTCATGACAAAATAACGTCTTCAAGGTGTTGTATAAATAGCGTTGTATTTTTGATAGTCTAAGAGCCTGCGAAAAATCATTATCCTACTGTCACGCCTTTTTCCCATTAGGTATAGAGCTGATAAATGAGACCTATATTTTGTGAAAGCTTATGAAATTCATTACACGCCCGGGCAAGCTTGCGTACGTGTTCAAAGCTGTATTTCATTTGACAGCTAAGCAAGTATCATCCACGAATGGCTTTTTTATAGCCAAGACTATGAAATTTCTACAGATACCGGCATGAACCGAAATAGGGCAGAATTATATATTGAATGGCAACAATTAAATAACAGTGCAGATTGGGTCGTATTACTTGAATCTGCTGAAAGGCAGCAACATAATTTGACACCAGTTTCCGGCAAATCGATGAAAATATGGCAAACGCATACAGAAATTTAACTGACATAGGTAATTGAAAATATTAATAAATGGCAAGCATTCACAATAACATAATACCTAAATCGCTATTCAGTCGATATTGAAGTCATTCCGTTTTTGTTAGCACACGTTAAGTTTTGCTAAAACAATTACCTACAGAATTTCAATAGACATTAAACTAATTCATATATTTTTTGATAATACTTTTTACAGCCTTCTGGCGTACCTTCAAATTCTCTATTGTCCGACGACATAGCTAAAGAAATGAAGACGGAAGATCAAATATTGGCACAGCTTCGGGCATCGCAGAACATTGGACAGCCAGGACTGCAGTTTATTGCTGATCCACCGGCGGCAACTCCAACATCTGTATCTCTGCCAGATGACTGCTACCCGCCAATGCAGAACGCCACACCCAATTTGGAGGAACTGCAAAAATTAATTCAGAAAGATACGTTGAGTGGTACTGCGAGCGTTAAAGCAAACGAACCAGAAGAGACACAGGTAGCAGTGTAACTTACCTATGTTGTTCATATTATTGTTGAAATATTTTTTAAGAATTAATTTATATTTATTCATTACAGACTAACAACAATAAAGTTACCAAAGCTGAAGCAATTACCAGTGAACCAACTGTTACGAGCAAGCCCGCGATCAAAACTGCAGAGGTTAAAAATACGAAGCAAGTGAAGGAAAATGAGAAATCTACCAAGAACAAAGAAAGTACAAAGAATAAATCTAAGAAGTCTAAAGAAGAGAAGAAAGAAGAAATCGCCGATGTTAAGACTAAAGAGGAAGAAGTAGTAAAGTCTGAGGTAGGAAATAAGGTAATATTAGTAGATTTTTTTAGTTTTTGGTTTTTTATAATTTTCTCTATATTCATTCTAGTACCATACACACCACACATTAAAATAAATATAAGGAACATTAATATTATCTGTTAATCAATTTGTTATAAGAAATTTTTAGCAGTAATGCATATAATTATACCTTACAAGACAACATATCACAAAATCCTTCTTTAGCGTCGTGAAGTTGAACAGTCCTGTATATTTTTCTAGCTAAGTTATGGAGTTTAGCAGATAAATTATTGTTTAGTTTAAGTAATAAGTTTGTTACGTATTGATTGATACAAGAAAAATATGCCTTATGCAGGGGAAAATACAAGAAAAATATACCTGAAGAAAAGCTCATAATTTTAAAAAGGTTTTTACATTCAACAGAAACGATCCCAAGAGTCATCACCAGCTAAAAACAAAAAGGAAGAAAAATCAAACAAGAAAGAATTGGAAAGGGAGAAAAAGGTATATTTCTACCAATCGAGATTTGGATATTTGTAATTTAATAACTAACTGCAAATAATACTATATTTCTTTTACTCTTTTACAAATACGTCTTGACTGTAATTTAAATGTAAAAACAATGTTTTAAATATTGTATGAAATGTTTTTTTAATGGCTAGGGTAGGCAAATGACTATACTCCATCTGATGTTAAGTGGTAGTGCAATCCAAATGTGAGGACAGCTAGTACAGTGTGAAATCACTAGCCGCCCTCACCTTGCGGCCTTACCTTGAATAGCTTATTTATATTGACTTCTCAGCGTCATTATTTCGAAATGAAGCACTGACTTCCAATATTGATAACTACGACTCATACATAATATATTACACGCTTTATATTAGCTTCACTTGTATGTTTGTTTGTATGTTTGTAACCGACTCCTTTGGACGCTATTTTGACCCACTTTAAACGGTCAGATTTTATTCAAATTTTGCACACCTGTCAAAGACCGATGACAATACAATAATTCGAATAAATAAAGCGTGTTTTTTTAGTTTTTTTAAACTATTTTTAATTATTTATTCTATAGGAATGGCTCAAGGAAGGCTTCACCATTGTAAAAGGATCAGAAAAGAACACTGCAAGCAAGGATTCTAAGAAAAAGGCAGAGGAAGCGCGTGTAAATGAAGAGGCCGAGCGCAAGAGGTCGGTATTCTACATTTCTTTTTGTTTATCTAATGTATTTTTAAAATGACTGACTATTAAAGGCATATTTCTTTTGTGCATATCTTGTTTGTACATATGTGACTTTCTTAATTACTTTGTATCTCCCAGAAGGATGGATAGATTTCGACAACAGCTAGGGTATTAATAGATTTGTCTTTATCACTCGAGTGATTTTAAATAGGTTTAAGAGGATACCAAAATTCTTCGTGCATTTTTCTACGTACGAAGTTTTCATTGTTTCTTTAGATTGAATGGCTAGAGCTCTAATTTTTAAGTATATGTTTTATCAATATATAATCTAGGATCGCATAAACTCAGAAACGCGATTAAAAAAAGTTTCTCGATAGAAAATCTTAGCGAAACAACCTCTCTCATTTTTTATTTTTTTCATTTGTGGGTCTATTATCGCGTATTAACTAATGAAATAACTTTAAAAAACATAAGTAACTATTATATATAGAAACACGTAAATCAGAATTAAAATATATTTAGTAGAATTTGAGTAAACAAAAAAAATAGCCCTAATTCTTCATTTTCTATACCTACTAGCTGTGTTAATATGTACATGTCGACGATAATATTGATGTAGGCCCTTAAGATAAAACATATTTAATATAAAATGTCGTATTTACGGATTGTTTAATTAAATTTAATGTCGCCGTCTCTCTGTGATCCTTAGAATTTGGTGGTATTAACTTCGAATCCCCGGAACAGAAATACGAGTATATCGTGTCATTTTAATTAGCTGGCTGATTTATTAAAAGTTTACCGACATAACGACTTGTCAGAAAAGCAAGAATATTGTTTGCTTAATTAGATCGTTTTGCTGCAAACTTTACACATTGCTGAATAACTGAATCGAAAAAAAAAACCCTACAAATCTAGGTTATTTTAATAGTTAATATATTATTATAGGAAGGAATTTGAAAAATTAGCAGCTGACGAAGAAAAGAAGAAAAAACAAGCTGAAACGGCGAAAAAGCAACAGGTTTGTAACTTGTCTAATGCTTAGGCTCTATCAGCGGCTTGACGCCCATAATATTGGTATCGGGACTGCTAAACGGTTTGAGATCAGATTGTACTAGCTTTGTTTCCAGCATATGGCTTTGGTTTTCTTATAACTTTTATTGCAACAATGCATTGGCGACGCGAATTCTTGTACCGACATTACTAAGACATGCTGAAATCTCGTCCAATTGGCATTGTTCATAATTTTTGACCTACTGTTTTTATATTCTTTTCAGAAAATATAGACTATTTTAAGCAACTAATTTCAATATTATTGAAATATAAACTATACAGAATTTTTAAAAAAGTTATTACTTTAAATGTTGTGACGTCATCGTTTTACGCAATCTGTGTATAGACTTTTCTTGATAGACTTAATACAGATTGCACTTTATCTTTTCAAAGTTAACAAGTTGATATAATAGACCAATTTCAACTCCACTTCAGAGTAGTATATCCCTAAAAACGCCTTAATATTTTAAGTCCTTCATTTCAAGGGCAGATAGAGATCATTTGGTTTTTTTGGAAAAATAATCGTTAATATAGCAAATTTTCCGAAAAAAACTAATGGATCATGATCAGAAACTCTATTCCCCGAAATGGTTATCGAATTCAGAGTTTTAAAAAAATATGAACAATGCCCATTACCGAAACTTCTAATTATATTTAAATGTAAAATTATTGAGAGATATAATCATTATTTCAATTGCACTTTGCGTTTTTAGGGTTCCGTCCCAAAGGGTAAAAACGGGACCCTATTACTGAGACTTCGCTGTCCGTCCGTCCGTCCTTCTGTCACCAGGCTGTATCTCAAGAACGGTGATAGCTAGAGAGTTGAAATTTTCACAGATGATGTATTTCTATTGCCGCTATAACAACAAATACTAAAAATAAAATAAATATTTAAGGGGGGCTCCCATACAACAAACATGATTTTTTTACCGTTTCTTGCTCGATACTAATAACGTTGCCTTATGTTGCATAGATAATGGTACGGAACCCTTCGTGCGCGAGTCCGACTCGCACTTGACCAATTTTTATTATTTATCAAAATATGTATATTTAAATGAATGTAATCGTTTATTTTTGAACGACTGCACCAAATTGTGGGTTATCATCTTAATATCTTTCATTATACAGGAACAACAACAACAGAATTTAATGCAACAAGCGTCAGACTCTGTACTCAAGAAGGCTCCTTGGTCTGCGATGGCGACTCAAGGAATGCAAGCGACCAATCGTGACAGACCAACACTCGCTGAGATACAACGTCTTGAACGTGAAAAGAAACTAGAACAAATGAAAGAACAACAACAAATGATGCATATAATTGCACAACAACAAGCCGTTGCATATGCCAGAGATCAGGTTTGTAAATGTATATCACGTTTTTAGTTTTTCAGTCTTTACTGAATGGATTTCAATGAAACTTTTCAGTAATATGGCTTATAGGTACATCAGTATTATACACAGGCGCACGCATATCATCACGCTATAAGCCAACGGAATAGGAAGGATCTATAAAGGGCTGTCGAAAACGCAAGTGTTGCGTTGTTGTAAAGAAAAAATTAAGTTAACTCTTTATTTCATCGACGGATGTTGTGTGAAGCGCCCATGAATATTTATAAACAAACTAGCTGACCCGGCAAACGTTGTTTTGCCATACCTACTAAAAAAAAAGTTTGAAAAATAGATGTTGGCCGATTCTCAGACCTACTGAATACGCATGTAAAATTTCATAAAAATCGGTCAAGCCGTTTCGGAGGAGTACGGTAACTAACACTGTGACACGTGAATTTTATATATTAGATAAAACCATTATCTGACTATTTCTATGCCACACGTTAGGATAACACTTCAATAGTTAAAGGTAGTAATCAAAGTATATTTGTTGACAGGAAGTGCAAGCCGGTTTAGCTTGGGCGAAGAAAATGGCGAATAACATGACTACGCCTGGACTTACTTTGGCAGAAATACAGGTAGGACCTCATTATTAGTTAAATTTCACGTTTGAAATACAGTCGAGCTCCCTGAAAGTAAATTTAAATTATTGGGCGGTAAAGAAATTCACATTTTGCTGTTGAAATTTTCTTGCACTATATAGGTAATATATGTCAATATAATAGCTTAAAGGTGTGTTCATATTTGACCGTGATGTGACGTATTGCATTGTTATCGTAAGTTTCACTGAAGTCAGAAGACCATCAGAGTAATTTGTTCGCCGCCATTTGAAATGCTAAGTTCCGCATCTTATGCAGCTCAGAGACAATTGTGAACACGGCTTTGCTGACATTCATGAAATGGATTGTCATAAAAACTATTATAAGAAAAATTTGTTGGATTAGATTACTATTTTTTTTTAAATTTTTCAGGCAGAGGCAAGAAAACACGCGGCCGCCACGTCTGCCGCTGCAGCCGCGCAGGCCTTAGAGGAAACACAGACTGCTAATACTAATACAACGACCACTACTAACAATGTTCCATGGGGCAACGCTCAGAATGGAGGTAATTTTGTATTATGTAATGCAAATGAATTTGCTTAATTCATAAATATCTTACCACGGGTTTCAGAACGTATTAAGGTGATACCAAAATAGCTTCGTGCATTATTCTATGTACGAAGTTTTCATTTTTTCATTAGATTGAATGGCTAGAGCTCTAATTTTTAAGTATATGTTTTTTCAATATATAATCTAGGATCGTATAAAATCAGAAACGCGATTGAAAAAAAGTTTTCTCGATAGAAAATCTTAGCGAAACAACCTCTCTAATTTTTTATTTTTTTCATTTGTCGTTATATTATCGCGTATTAACTAATGAAATAACTTACAAAACATAAGTAAGTATATTATATTATATAGAAACACGTAAACCGGAATTAAAATATATTTAGTAGATTTTGAGTAAACAAAAAAATATCCCTAATTCTTCATTTTCTATACCTACTAGCTGTGTTAATAGGTACATGTCGACGATAATATTGATGCAGGCCCTTAAGGACTTCATCCATTATATTGTATGTCACATTGTTTTGTAGTTTATGCTTTGTATTGCCATCTATACTACAGTTGCTTATGAAATAAATAATTATATTACATATTAAAAGTAATAACATTTGATATCATTATTTCATTTAGTTGGTGGTTTTTGGGAGTCACTTTTGGATCAATCTCCAAAGCAAGGGAAACAAGAGGCTCCTAAACCGGTAGAACCGGCCAAACCGAAGAAAAAGCCTATGGTTCCTTTGGTAGTCAAAAAGGAGGTTTCACCTGCAGTTGAATTTGATAACTGGTGTACAGCAGCACTCACATCATGGGCTTCGAAAATCGATGGTAAGAATGCACATCTAATGTTAACAAAAACACATGTCATTGTGTACTGAACTAAGTGGTATTTAGGGTTCCGCGCCAAAAAGTTAAACGTGACCGCGTTACTGAGACTTCGCTGTCTATCTGTCTGTATTTCACCAGGTTGTTCTCTGAAACGGTAGTCACTAGTTAGGTCTGTGTATGACAGTTGATGCTACAACAACAAATATTCACCATCATTATAAACTATAGTGGTTCATGTAACGGACTGTTGTTCACGGAGTCGCGATATTCAAGCTATTCAAAGTTAAATATTATTTAGTTTATATGTATTTCTTTTGTTCCAGCACCGACCTTCGTTGGTTTCCTGAAAGACATAGAATCGCCATATGAAATAAAGGATTATGTCAAAGTTTACTTAGGCGAGTCCAAAGAATCGAACGATTTTGCACGTCAATTCCTTGAAAAGAGGTGAGTGAAATTAAAACCTTAAATATTTTATATATTATGCCTACTATATAAAAATAAAATAAGGAAGAGAAAGACTCATTTTGTATGATATCGTTTATATCGTAATTTGTAATAAGGAGAGTTTTAGTGGTCTCTTTTTTATTATCTATCAATTTTAGGCTTATGTGTTTTTGTGGAATTTTATCATTGCTTTTTTTTTTGTTTGAAAGCGTTTTTGACAGTGTTGGAAATAGCTCAAATATGTATATAACTATTACTTAGGTCAAAACTGCTACGCGTTAGCACGGTGACACCATCTGATGATCTGTGCTCCCCGGCAATAGCTGTTACCCCACGATCTGGTGATTTTCAAGAGGTAAAGGGCAAAGGCAAGAAAACTAAGAAGAATAAAATGTTAAAAATAGACGCACGTATATTGGGGTTCTCAGTAACTGCAGCCGAAGATCGTATTAATGTGGGTGATATAGACACTGTGTGAGCGGTCTATTTCGTGTTCACTATAACTCGCCTTGTGATAACCTATCAGATATATATTCTCGACACACTATACAGTACAACTATTGTATTACTCACGGTTAACTTCGTGTTTCAAAATTCACATTGTACTGCCATTCAGTTAATGTACGGCTTAATGTTGCTTATCTGCACATATAAATATTGGGCATCGATAAATATCAGAAATATTTGCGAACGTTTGTTTCCTCAAACACCATTTACATAATATGTTATATGCCAAAAGTCACCGCAAATAATTCCATGTTTGCCTATACCCAATCTTTATCACGTCAACCTTTAGTTTCAATATATTTTTTTACAATCAATCGAAATCACTATTGTAATACTAACGCCTTGGTTGACATTTTGTATAAAATATTTTGTAGGTTTAAATTTCAATGCAATTATATAAATATCTTTCATGTTTATTTATTTGATTTTTAATTCATATTATTGGAAATTTTGTCTTTATTCCGTAGTTATCGTAAATTTTTTATAAATAAATTATTAATATCCAGAAATCTTCATTTTATCATCTACTCTAGTATTTATTGAACCAAGATACAAGTGGTAAGTTTGTTGTTCGCTCTATAATATTGGGCACTGACCGCTTTCACAGTCTGAGGGTTTTTGGTCTATTCAAGCCACGCTGACCGCTTTCTGTGCTTTCTGTATTCCTTCTTTTGCAGAAAATGTTATCTGATTAATATCTCTGAGCTGGCTCTTATTACTGCTGGGAAGGAAATGTGGTAGTAACACTTGTATTCTTAATCCGTCATTTTATGACCAAATTCTATACACTTTTGCACTATATTAATGATAGCCAAGGTTTTAGTATTGCTAATCATTTTGCTGTTACAATAAATATTATCAACGACTTTTCATATTTGTATTGGCCTATTATTTATAAAATTAACTCGTTTCTGTTGCTATTATAGCAACTAATATTAGTCAATAGCAGTTTCAAAAATAATAAAAACTTACTACACCCACTAACTAACTGTATGGTAACAATAAAGTAAATTGACATGATTTCAATATTCCCTTTTTGTATATTTAGAGAAAATGTTCATTCACATAATTATTATGCACATTGTCTGGACGATTGCAGAATAGATTATTTCTTATTATATTTTACACGAAGTTATCCAAAGGCTAACAGAAAGTAAGCGATAGATGTAGTGTGTAGTATTTATTTAATAATATAGTTTTGCAATACTAATTAACTTCCTGTTTTATGACACTTAAATGCAGTCGAGGCACATTACAGGCAATGTCACCTTGCTTATTGAAATTAAACAGTTGATATTTACAATGCGCGATTACATAGACAAAATACAGCCACATATTTCGATCCCACAATGATCTAATCATCTTTTCATAGAACCCTTAGATCCATATAAAATCATTACCTAACTTCTGTTATTTAATATTTACTGTAAATGATTTTTCAATCAAATCGAATTACATAATAATATCGATTGTTCAAGTTTACATTATAGTTTTTACCCCTTGTTTTAGAACAATAATCACCATAGTAATACGTTCCCTTTCTGATTGGTTATACATACATAGAGTAAATTTGACCTAATACAACAAATTCTAATGATTTAATCACCAACAATATTGTGCCTTACTGTTCTTGCTGGCAACGAAGAACCTTAAGTGTTTTGATTTTATATTTTTAATGTTATTCATTTGCATGTTAAGCTATTATTACTTTGAGAATTGTAATTGCAGTTTGCATCATTAAAATGTTACTAATTTACGATATTAACGACATATAGTCGTAACATAGGAATGTATAACTTTTTCTAGTCATATATTTTACAGTAATTAATGCGATAACTTACTAAAATCTATATAAATGTACAATTCATAAAACAATGCTGCATTTCCTCCCCAAATCATTCGATAAATAATTGGTCAAGTGCGAGTCGGACTTGCGCACGAAGGGTTCCGTACCATTATCTATGCAACATAAGGCAACGTTATTAGTATCGAGCAAGAAACGGTAAAAAAATCATGTTTGTTGTATGGGAGCCCCCCTTAAATATTTATTTTATTTTATTTTTAGTATTTGTTGTTATAGCGGCAATAGAAATACATCATCTGTGAAAATTTCAACTGTCTAGCT
The DNA here is from genome assembly GCA_916999025.1 of Orgyia antiqua. Taxonomy (NCBI): domain Eukaryota; kingdom Metazoa; phylum Arthropoda; class Insecta; order Lepidoptera; family Erebidae; genus Orgyia; species Orgyia antiqua. The sequence goes on along the minus strand of OU779863.1, from coordinate 4,374,131 downwards.
ATCACCGTTCTTGAGATACTGGGTACGGAACCCTAAAAATCATGTTTTTTGTATGGGAGCCCCCCTTAAATATTTATTTTATTTTATTTTTAGTATTTGTTGTTATAGCGGCAATAGAAATACATCATCTGTGAAAATTTCAACTCTCTAGCTATCACCGTTCTTGAGATACAGCCTGGTGACAGACGGACGGACGGACGGACGGACGGACGGACGGACGGACGGACGGACGGACGGACAGCGAAGTCTCAGTAATAGGGTCCCGTTTTTACCTTTTGGGTACGGAACCCTAAAAAATCATTGATGAAATATGTTAACCAACTACTTACCTAACTAATATATAGTTTCAAACTTTTTATTATATTTGTATATGTTTGTGTCTCACTTAGATTTTAAATTAACGCCATTATTTTCATTTTACTCATTTCGTTTTATAAAAACCAAGCTTAAGTGCTATGTATTTAAATAAAATTTTAATTACGTCTAACGCTGTTATTTTTGTAATTTTATGAATGAATAATTAATAAATGTTTCTGTTAGAGATAAATAATGATTATAACTATATGTAAATTAATAATATCAATAGCATCTTACGAATTCGTATTACGTATGCATATTACGAGTGCATTTGTTTGTATGTACTTTATGTAATTGTTTAAGCAGGCTTTTCTGATTTTTTTTTTTGACTGTATCAAAATGACTATTTTCATATTCCAATCAATTAATTTCTGTTTGCCACACATATACTCGCACGCTCGAAAATAGCCAATATCTTAAGTGTGTTGTGGCCTCAATAACAGTTTTTACTAGCAACTCTATATCTATATTTGTCTGTAATGTCCTTGGCAGATTATTATAAGATTTTAGTTTAATTGATAGGAAGACTATCTAATAAGAATTTTAATAATGTTGTATTAAAAATATTATATAGTTTTTTTTTGTATATACATTGTTTCCTATGCTGCATATTTTGTGAAAAAACTTACGGATTGTAATATTTTATTTTTCTATAATGAAAAAACAGTGGGATATTGTAAGTGGGGGCGGGCGTACCTTTGATTACCTTTGTTTTCCTTTGTTTTATTCGTAATACAAGTTAAAAAGCGATTCAATTGTCTTGAGTGAATTCGAGTATAATGATGACGTGTTTTTATGTATTTAGGTGTAGTAGTTATAATATATATATAGTCTACAACTGAAGCATAACGTAACTATTTTCATATATCATATGAAACTATTTTCATAATATAATGTTAGCTTATAGAAAAATAACAGTTTTATAATAATGCCATCGACTTTTAAGTCTGTGCCATGCAATCAATTGTCCACTTCGAATTATTCAAGTTCAATTCCAGTAGTAAATTTAATGTGATTTAATAAATTGATGTTTTCAAGTAAATGTTAGATATGAATAAAAGGCAATGCTTTAAACAATTTAATTTTATTCTCATATGTACAATAAATATTATGATTTATGTCAAACAAAGATGTTATTTATTCATTCAATTGTAATTTATTTTAGTATCTATGTTCGTACATAAATTTTTCTATAGTCCAAATAAAACAATATTTATGTAATCTTAATCCTAATTCGGCAAAATTTTTTTGAGCATGTGTATACTGTCGAAAATTTGCACCATGTTTCGGCAGATATCATAATTATAGAATTAAAAAAATAGTTGTTTGCATATTTTTAACTAAACATGCATTTTAACACTATTTTGAAAAACACCTAAATAGACAAAGTCGACATACCTACATCACCTGAAGTCACTACATATTCATATTTGTGCGTTGAAGTATGACTGTGAAATTTTAATGTAGTACAGTTTATAATTTTATTTCTACCAGACAGTTGCAAAAAAAACGACAGTAGGCCAAATACTTGCATATTTTCAAATTTGTTTCATAACTTTTTTGTTTGTTAACAGATTATTATTTTTCACTTTGCTCCATTTATGGATACGTATCTATACTATAGATACGCTTCTGTACTATAAATATAAATCTGTACTATAGATATAAATCTGTACTATAGATATAAATCTGTACTATAGATATTAATCTGTACTATAGATATAAATCTGTACTACAGATACTAATCTGTACTATAGATACCAATCTATACTATAGATATGCTACAAATCCACATTTCGCTATCCATTGGCGCGTGTGTATAATGTTGTGAGATTGTTCTGGTTACAAATATGTTTTGTTGTAGTGTTCAATTCTTGTTGTTAAATTGGCTCATATTTGTTGTGATGTAAATGCATACTTAAAAAAAATCATGGTATATATTTATCAATGTGATGTTGTTAGTGAGTATTGATATTTATACAAGAAATCTTCAGTATATTAGAAATAAATTATAATATAATAGATATAATTAAATTTAAAAGATATAAATATATATTTTATCCTTACCATATTAACATCCGTGATTAAAAGTAATTGTTAGCTTCTCCGAAATGGTTCCTGTTGTAGTTTAATTGCACAACTATCGAAGCGACAACATTGTTGACTTGTAGCTTTTATTAAAATTAATAAAAATTATAAAACATACTCGAATTACTGACTGAAGCCTTTGAAACGCTATCCTTATCGTATTAGGCATTTCTTTGTGTTTTTGTCGAATTCCTTTATTGTTATTTAACATCTTATTTCTAGTCTTTTATATAAATTATAAAGCTTGACAGTCCCGGTTACGAACCGCCTCAAATAAGACAATATTGTATTATGTTTTACTGATAGTAATTTCTGCTCAAATCTCTAATACGGCTTAACTTCTGAAATTTATGTGTCTCTTGGTATTGGGTTGATCCCGCCACATCTCTCCATGTCACAAAGTGGCTCAAGGGCACGTCAAAGACAGCATTAGTGGCGAGTTCAGCCCGATGAAATGTTAACAAATGTTACTCACTAATACATATTAAATGAAAGTATTGCAAATGATTTGTTTTAAAATCGTTTCTAGTTTTTAAAAACACCTTGTCTTCTACTCATTCTATGATAATGTGGACCTATATTCAAATGGTAGGTATATTATTATGTGTTGAAGATTTGTATTTTGATGTAGTGAATGATTTATGTGAACACGTTCATGAAACTCCAGGGCCAGTGCCGGTGTAGTATGTAACGACCCTCGCTGAGAGGTAATATTTCATAGGCGGCGTGGACACTGTCAATTAAATTGGGAATTCGACTCACCTAATCATAACTCCAAGACTGAACTCTTAGTGATTTTTTATTATAGTCTAATTATTTCTAAATAAAATTTTTAATTCCCTTGAAATTTAATAATTTGAAAATTAATGCATGCAAGCATGCAACCTATGAAGGTTGTTCTTTTTATACAACATTTATGTAAACGGTTTATGAAATAGAATATCAAGTGATTTCTGATGTCAACTACCCAATAGCCACCACCGCGTCTGGCACAAATATTCTTCCAATTAAGGACCAGTGTTCTATATACTAATCCGTGTTCAATGTTATGATAGAAAATTTTAAATACATTAAAATTTGTGATAATGATTGATTTTATAGATTTTCAATGAGTGATAAATGGTTGACGTGTGTGTGATCTATTAAAACATTTATATTAGGTTAGCATTTAGCACTATTTTGCACTGTTGTGCGTTTATGGTCCTTCTTACTTGAGCTATCACGGTGGTATGATCGTGTGCAGGCCGCCTATGTACAAAGTCAAATATTCGCACAGTCTTTGCCTAGCGTCTCATAAAGAGTTTGATATGAAAGCAATAAGTGTATTGAAGTTTATAATCTTAAATGTTAAATGTTTCGATAATTATATGAAATGATGGTATGTTTCAATTTAATATGCATGACTTGTAAATATTATGATAGAATTATTAAATAAATAACTGATCACTGAATATTGACAGTTTTATTTCGTTCTGTTATAAACTTCCACTACTATTTTTTTCCAATATGAATTGACAAAGGTGAGTGGTAGCTGGAACATTTCCCCCCTAAGCGTTAAAAAAAGAGCTAGGTGTTGAAGGAGACAGGTCTTAGAAAATATCAGCAGATTGCATTCTCTATAAATGGAAACCAACGTGACGTGGTAGATCAAATATCCACTGAAAGTGGAATAGACTTGTGCATAGCAGTGGGATCAAGAAAAGCTTAAGACTGACATTGGTATAAATAAATTCAACGTGCACAACTAACTTATGTAAAAAATGAAAACAACTGGCATATTTTCAAATGGCAATCATTTGTGTGATATCCATGTCATACAAATGTTTGTACTGCGTCTGGGTGTTTACTATGTATTATTATAAGTATGTATTTACAAAAGAAAAGTAGTATATGTATTCTATCCGTATTCTGGTACCCATAACACAAGCATATAAGCTTAGTTTGGGACCAGAGGACGTTGTGTAAAATGTCCGTGAATATTTATTATTTATTTATTTATTTTGATTAATTGGCCATTTTTATTAATTAAAATCTTTAGTCTTTAGTAAAGAGATTAGATTCAATATTAAATGAACGTTTCTGTAACTAAAAAGTTCAGTAAACCTTGCCGAATTGTGATATCGACACTATCAAAATGATTTTTTTAGTTTTGTGCTCGTGGTGCTCGTCTTTGATTAGGGAGTATAGAGGATCCGCCCTTATAAAAGTACATTGAAAACATTTTGTCTGTCAAACAAAACTATGATTATCTCATTCTAACACGCTACTATTTTGCATATGTTTTGAGAGAAGCTATGTTTATGTAGCTAATCGACGACGCAAAGCGAAAGGATTTTGTAGAATCGGCCCACTAGGTAGGTAGTTCGGAAACCTATTCATTTCAAATAACCAAATCTTTATTTTTAATAATATTTGTATTATTTTGTATCTAAATACTTAGATTAAAAATGTAACGAAACAGGTACCTACATCTAAAAAGCAGAAAAAGTGACTATCAAAAAAGGCGCAAATGTACGTCGTCCCCAGACAATAATAATATACTTAATCTAACACAATGACATATTTTTTTCTTTCTCCCGCCCATCAACGTCCCAGTGTTGGGCACGGGCCTCTTCCACTTCGGGAGGGTTTGAGATCTACTACTATGACGCGCTGACTTGGCGTGTTGTCATAGGGTTTAGTTTCGAGTTTTCCTTTTTTCACATTATTGTGAGTCTATGTGTTGACTGCATAAAATATCCCTTCGCTGGCTCTTAAGTACAGCACTCAAGAGCAGAAATAGGGCGGTGACACCAGTACCAATTATTAGTCTGTCATAATATATTAATCGAAATACGCAAAATTTTTACGTAATATAAGTTAGATAGAGCAGGGTGGCCAACTTTTGTGCACATAAGATCTACTTTTTATTTTAAAATTGAGTCGCGATCTACCTATTTCTTAGGTAAGAAGGGGGACGTTTATGCAATGTGCTTTTATACCGGCGTGCACTCCTGAAAATAGTAGAAAACTACTAAAAGTGGTCACGCTGAACGTCTCCCTCCTCGAAGCATGAGCTGCGTACATGTTCATTCCTGTATCAAATACTAGAAACATTTGGCATTGAATGCGTCTCCTCATAGAACTTGCGAGTGATCGACCGGTCGGTCGCGATTGACCTTGTTGGCCACACCTGAGATAGAGCATCTCCTCAATAAACTATGTATTATACCTAACTACTTAGGCGAGCAGCACTTTAAAAACAACATTTATTATTGAAATAGTATTTTATCAAAAGAAGTACTTTACTGAATTGTAAATTTTTATAAATTACTTTCACTTTCCTAGAATTTATTCTCAAAAGAATTAACATCCATCTCTGAAATCCATTTTCTTAGTTAAAAGAAATATGATATAAATCTTGAATAATTTACCTGTATTTTAGTATACTTAATGTTAGGCAGAAGATCTACTGAGACTCGTAAGAGTCAGTTCGGCAGCCAGCTCTAAACGTAGATATCTATAGCAAAGCATGGTAGGTTTATTTACCTACGTACGCAGGTACTTAAAGGTAAAAAGTTCTTAATCTGTAGATATTGGTGCCAATTTTACGTGCACAACTATATAAACTTAACTAAAAAATGAAAACAACTTGCTATATTTTGATTATTTGGCTATTTAGTTGGGCACATTTTTATTAATTAAAATCCTTATGATCTTATTCATAATGACTTATCGGAGGTTTAAAAGTTCGCTAAAATCGGTTCGCGAAAATAGTCAAAACTTGTTATTCATAATAGTCTTTTTACGAAAAAACGTTTATTATCTCTCCGATAAAATCTCCGTTTAAACCTCCGATAAGTCATTATGACTGACATGATGATGATAAGACCATTAGTCTATAATAAGCAGCTTTTATAACAAGAAAGTTCAATTAACATTGCCGAATTGTGTTATCAATACTATCAAAATTCTCTTTTTAGTTAAGTTTAGTTTAGTTGTGCGCGTAAAATTGTTACCAATAACTACTTGTTGCGTATAATACATGACTACTTGTTCATGTTGCAATGGGATTAAGCTGATTTTCACGGCTTGACGTCAACCCTCCTTATGAATGTGCGCAGATGTCATGCGACGTGATTCCCTCGTCGGTTCTTACGACCCCCGTGGACATGACATAGGGACACTTGTATTATTTTTGTCCGCTAATTTATTCTTATGGTTAAGTAATATTTTAGTTAAAGATGTGCTGTTGTTAATTGTTTCACCATTTGTGACTACCTCGCTTTTGGTACTTTAACATTTAAATTCGCTTCTAATTCAAAGAAAATTTATTTCATATTCCCAGAATACATTTAGTTCTAGCTGTGTTTTTTCTATAAAACGTCGCGTTGACAAGTTAATAACATGAAAAATAAATTAAATTTTCACGTTATTCAAATAAATATAAGTACCTAAGTGCTAAACAAATTTCATTTAATGTAATCTGTTTGTAACTTACTAACTGGTAGCCTCAAGCATATTTCGTAGATGAACTGAAGGATTTATTAAAGTTAATCAAGGGTTAAATAAAGCTTACAATTTTGAAACAAATACAATTTGAATAAACAGGTTTTAGGTAGGTAAATTAAATTTTAAATTTTGGGATTAAGTAAATAAATGAAACTTCATGCACTTAGATGTCCGTCTCAGTTGGCAGTATTATTTTAAAAAAGCTGTTGCCCGCGACTTTGTTCGCATGAAATTTTCGATGACTGGGCAATAAGATACTTAAAAGAGGTTTTCCCGAAGGCAAAAGATAATATTCCGGGAATTTGTAGCCTATACTTTAAATTAGATCTTTACCAACATAACACAGAAAACAGTACTTATACAAATCCATGCAGTAGTTTTGACGTGATGTGCGTACAAACATATAAACAGAAAAAAAATCTAAAAACCATTTTTTGGACTTCTAAATTACGTCAATAAAGACTGCCTATCCATTACTTTTATATGCTTGATAATGATTTTGTAGTTATTTCACTGTTGATAATGTAGATACGTCTTACAAAATCTTTAGGTACTCGTAGTTATGATGACTAGATACGAAGTTAATGGATCATTTTAAGATAAGTAATTGCGTTGTTCACTTTTATTTTGTAATTCTCTTTTAACATGATGCGTGATTTAAGAGATTAGTTATTTACTTACATAATTTAATCTTCAGATGTAAGATTTTTCATGAAGATTTCTTTACATAGCTTTATAATAATTACATATAGGTACTTACTTATTCTTTTTTATGTTGTGCTGTGTTAAGAAAAACGTAGATCTTATTAAATTAGGTAGGTATACCTACAGTTATTTTATTATACGCAACTAAACATATCTCTGTGTTAGTATACTTTTCCAGCCTATTTAACGTCCCACTGTTAAGCACGGCCGCGGCCTCATCCACTGCAGAAGGGTTTATTTATAGTCTACTATGCCGCGCTGACCAGGCGTGTAGGCATCATAGACTTACGATATAGATCTAGACGTAACACTCGGTACAACGAATCCGGCCTGCTTTTTTTTTTAGTTGAACACATTAAGAAAAATAAATGACAAAGAGCCTATTTAGTAGCCTTTCTAACTCTTTCTTTTTGAGCTGGAGTAAAAGAGAAAGCTAGTAAGAAGTAAAGAGAAGGCTACTATTTTACTTCTAAACCGTAAACAGGCCGGGCCTTGGGACAAATCTATGTTCCCGAGTTGTTCCTCCCTACTTATAACCTCCTTGGTAGGCATTGAAATGTAGGTTTGATTCCGAGTTTTCCGTCTCTTTCATTTGATGGATTGCGCCTTTAAATCCTTTAGCTAGAGCTTTTACAGTACTCTTGGGAAAAAATGGGGTAGTGACACGTGTATTCTTAATTCGTCAGCCCACAGATGAGTAGGACAAACATGTTTATTATTTTCATTCAAATTAACACAAGGCTCTCTTTATACGTATAAAATCTAGAAATAGACATTACTTTTTACATTACTACAGCTTTTATAGCTACAATAATAATATATCAAGTTGAGGTGGCTCGAATGTGACATATTTACTACACAGTAGCGCGTGCAAATGGGATTTACAAGTGAAGTCGAGCCCGTGAATATTTGGGTAAAATATGTTATTTCTTTTTTTAATATACCTGTTCATATTATGTTTCGTATAGGACCAACTATAATTAAACTCCCGTAGAATAAAATTCTGTCAACATCCGTTCGTCTAAGCGTCTGTAGCCAGTTTGAGTAGATTATGTAGATGAACTTTTATAAAGCTATCATTCGCAAATCTGAAATGAAAACTCAAATAAAATCCCAAGAACGTTTTCATTTAGTAGAAAGAAAATAAATTTAATACTATTTTCTTTTGATTTGAAAACGTTGGTTGAGATACTAAACAGTTTAAATTGTATTAAAATGTAGAGGCGCGGAAAATTCATTTAGTATTTTATTGAACATCTGCTTCTTGCAATATAAATTTCAATAAAAATGTCAGTGAAATCCATTCAGTTCAAGTACATTTGCAAATATACTTGAATACTATGTTATTCGATATATTTTTCATATTGATATCAATAAATAGATTTCTGCGAATTACAGCTCGTAGAATCATGGAATTTAATAGTGTCAAGTTAGAATTTAATATACAATTTAATGCAAGCAACTAGAAGACTCTGAGACTAAGACCTACCGTGCGGAAATGTTTAAAAATAGGTAAATTGTTGGTAAATAGGCTGTTTACGTACCTAGATAGTTGGTGCGCCTTACTGTCAAAGATTCCATGGCCGCTTACCATCAGATGGAATGGGGTCGAGCTTTAACTAATAAAAAAACAATAAAGCGAAAATTTGATACTCCGTCATGACAAATTTACCAGAGTTCCAAAATGCAAAACGTACGCAACGTTCGATGTTTCAGTGAAGAAATAAACACAAATAACATACCTACTTACCTACGTAAAAGATTTTTCCAAAATCACATATGTAGTATATGTTTCCTATGAAAGATATTGGTTTACTGTACTGCCCACCAGACACTAAAGTGCAGTAACCGCAAAATAACGATTGCGAGAAAACGCCATTTAAAGTTAAGAATTTGATATAAAAAATAACGAGAAGTTTTAACAAAAAAAAATGAATCCAGAAATGTTCTATAGGCGTAGGTTCACACGTCTTAACAATAAAAAAAAAATCCTTATAAATTAATTTATTAATGGCCTTTTAATATTTTGGCGCGTATTACTGCACCGCCTTTTTTATAAAAAAAGACATTTAAACTGATTAAAACGCAGTATAAAGTAGCATTACTGCGTTTGGATTAGTTGTTGTGTCAAGAAACCCAACTAACACGCAGTAAGGTGAAAAAAATACTGCATGTTAGTTGGTTTTATAGAAAAAAAGTGTTCGTTTTACTAGTGCAGTAAGAAAAATAGCTGGTATTTTACTGCATTTTAGTCAGTTTATAATAATTAAGGAGTGTTAAGTATTCACAACTAAAATGCGGCTAGCTTTGATTTTACTGCATTTTAGTTGGGAGTTCGTGACAATTAATATATTTTTTCTAATTGTAGTAAAAACAGTTTGTATGGGGGTAAATTTTACTGCATATTAATTAGTTTTTTTTGTTTTTTTACAAAAATATAAAACTATCTAAAGGGCCGTAAAGTTTGATTGCTTACTGCATTTTAGACAGGAAACCTTATATTTTCGTCTGCACTATAATATATACTGCATTTTAATTGGGAAACCACGCTAAATTGTTAACATTATTGGGTTTGCAGTAAGAGTAAAACTGTTAAATAAAATCTACCTAGTTGTCTGAGAAAAAAATTTGTTAATTCAGCAGAAACCTTATGAAACCCGCTTTTAGAATCACTAATAAAACGAAAAATCATCCACGGGCTATTACTGCACTTTAGTGTCTGGTGGGCAGTGTATGTCTCACAGGAAAGATACACCACATCTATACCTACTTAATTGTTATACTTTTAGCATTTGTTTAGGTTAAGGGCCTACATCAATATTATCGTCGACATGTACCTATTAACACAGGTAGTAGGTATAGAAAATGAAGAATTAGGGATATATTTTTTTGTTCACTCAAAATCTACTAAATATATTTTAATTCCGGCTTACGTGTTTCTGTTGTTTCGCTAAGATTTTCTATCGAGAAAACTTTTTTCAATCGCGTTTCTGAGTTTTTGCGATCCTAGATTATATATTGAAAAAACATATACTTAAAAATTAGAGCTCTAGCTATTCAATCTAAAGAAAAAATGAAAACTTCGTACGTAGAAAAATGCACGAAGCTATTTTGGTATCCTCTTAATTAAGTAGTATAGGTATGTGCCGTGCTGTCATATTTAATCTACGTTTTCCATTATCTGTTCTTCTTTGCTTTTGGAACTAGCACTTAAGTTCAAAGCAAATTTTGTTGACTTTAAATATAATCAGCATGTCTATCTATACTTATATTATAAAGCGGAAGAGATTGTTTGTTTGATTGTTTGTTTGAGCGCGCTAATCTCAGGAACCACTGGGCCAATTTGACAATTTCTTTCAGTGTTAGATAGGGCATTTATTGAGGAAGGCTATATAACATCACGCTACGACCAGTAGAAGGGAAGGAGTGGTAAAAAATGTTGCAAAAACCGGGAAAATTTTCTAAATTCCACGCGGTGGGAGTCGCGGGCAACAGCTAGTTGTTAATAAATCACTTTATACCTAAATAGCAAAAATAGATACAGCCAAGAGAGCCAGATTACTTTAAGCGAATAATATCACGTAAATAGGTAAATACCTAAATCACGAATAAGACAGAATTTTTTTTTAAATGTAATTATATACTGAATTTAAAATTAAAATGTTAATAAAATTATGTACTTGGTTTTTATTTCATTTAAAGAAGAGGATTGTGCTGTATAAGCCTGTATTCATAATGTCACATTATTTATGAGACTTTACTTTTATGTTTTGTAAACGAATCACGTATTCTCGTGACGGGTCCAATGAATAATTATGGTTGTTATTAACCATCTACGGAGCAAAACAAAATTCATTTTGAGCCTCTCAAATGTCTTTAAAATTAAAATACTTTTGTAAGAGTGGCCTTCATCAGAATTGATCGCAAGTGGAACTGCGGGGCACAATTAGAATCGTAGTTCTAGAGGCAAAGATAACTAGTTATAGCGCTGAAACTACAGATGAGGCAAAACTTAATTAAAATAATCAGAATCATTGAGATGAATAATAACTCTACTAAAACAACTTCTGTTCAAAACTACTAAATATTCATGTTACAATTTTACCGCAAGTTATTATAATATAATTTAAATAAACTTCGTAAGACTAACGAACTATAACACATTCATTGCGTTACGGCAAGTATTTGGCCGTATTCGACTCTTAGCCAGTGCGGCATCTCGTTGTCCTTGTTTTGCGCACGGTGCGGGAGCAATTTAACTAAGTTTCCGTACGCGTTGGAAAGAGAAAGTGATCTTTTCAATATTGTCGCTTCTAATATATAACAATATTGTATATTAACAATATACGGATCATTATTTTCATCCAGTGCGGTACGGCGAATATCTTGCCGTATTCCCCCAACCCCGCACAACACTGCATGGGTTCTCGCAGCGGTTCAGTTTGCATTAGTGCAGGACGTAAGCGAGACTATTAAGTGCTCGATATTTTTTTAAAAGCATTACTCACACTTTAGAGAAAATAGAAAAAAATTTAAAGTGTTTTTATTGTTACCGCAATCTTAGAAAAGACTTCAGCAGCCGTGAGACTGATAGAAAAGTTAAAAGAGTGCGTACATTTTGTCAAGAATGTCAAAAGGCTATGTGTTTAAATAGCTATAATGAAAAATCTTTGTATCTTTCAAAATATCACAAAGAACCCTGGGCTACTGCAGCTAGTTGTATGTTGTTACAAGGATGTTGTTACAAGGATGTAATCTATCGATTTATTGATAAAAATCATTGATATCGGCGGTGCCCACGTCTGTATGGACCTTGAAAACCAGGTTCTGGTACGGCAAAATAGAAGCCGTAACGCATATCAGAAAATATAGATACGGCAATATGTGTCTCGTATCGCACTAGCAGAAAGTTTAGATTTAATGCTGCCGCAGTGAATGTGATAGGTAACCTACTACTTCATCGCTGTGAACAATTAGAGCGTATTATTCTGAAATATTATAAGTGGAGCTATAAGATCTTAGATTATACTGAGCTAGAAAAAAATTAAACCAAGGATCCAAATTGTGAGTTTTAACTCAAAATTGGATACGGAAAGGACACTTAAATGCGAAAAATGGGTTTCGTAGTCATGGACAATAAGTAGGTACTTAGTGGGCAGTAGATAAATACAATTTTATGTTGACAAACTAATCACTCTCGCGATATCGCGTAGACAAAGTCGAAATAGTTAAATAAAAATATTATATTACTTCGATACTTGGGCGCGATTGGTAGGTAAGTTCTTTTTTTGGGAAAATCTCAGACGCGCTGTGAATAACCTAACCTCTGGAGACCGGCACCGAGTAAAATTTGCATTTAGTAGATGCACGTACCTAAAGTACCTCTATACTTACTCAAAGCATTGATCATACCGTGAAATCGAATTCCCAAAAAGTTGCACTTCAGTACTTCACTTTTCCTTTTATAATATCATAGAACACATGCAAAAATGTTTATAGAAATAAATACTTACAGTGATATAACTATTGTCAAAAGGTATTTATTCACTGTAGCTGGGATAGTATGCATTATAACCTGTGCAATATACCTACATCTACCAGAGTATAACTAAATAGGTATGTAATCATTAATCATCGATGAATTTATCTTGATTTCATTATGTACAAAAACCTTGATTCCTTCCGAGTTTGAGAAAAGTCTATTGCCATTGTTTTTTTTTAACGACGGTGCTAACCATTTAAATACATTGACCTATTTCCATATAAAAAAGGTTTGGAAACACAAAGGAACATTATGAATTTTTAATCATTTGCTTAGCCTTACGGCCTCCGTATGAGCCGTGTATCCCTATAGTTATTTGAGTTAGACTTTAGTAGACACACATCTTTATTTATTTTGCAAAATTTCAAAATCTAGTATCGAGAGAGTTGAACATGGTAATAGCTATCTTCTTCTTCTTCTTCATCAGCCTCTCTCCGTCCACTGTTGGACATAGGCCTACAGTGGACGGAGAGAGTAAAATCTATATTGCTTATTAAATAAACTGGTAGATTATGATATTAATAAATTTGTTGTAAGATTAGCATAATAGTCACGAATTTTCAAAATACATATATTTTTAATATAAAATCTTGTTTATTTTTTTTTACCTATCGCCATTATAAGCTTTTAACCAGCTGTGCTATGTAAAGGCACAAACTGTCAGATGTATATACCTAATACTTAAATATAAACAGATAATTATAAACATAAAAAATACTGAGACCCGACATTGCGTTAGATAGTAATATATACACTAATGACATTTTCCAGACAACATTAAAATTTGTGTCTTATTCAATGTCATAATGTAATTTTTTACGTGACCGTGTAAGAAACAAATTATTAATTTACATATTGTTGTATGTAGGCGAAAGTAGATAAGAAAATAACCATGTAGTAATGAGCGCTCCTTGTAATGTAAGATGAGATATTCATGTACTTTCATATTACAAGCAAACTTACAAGAATAATAGACTTCATTTGTTGAAATAAATTATGTATTTGGAATCTGTATGACTAGTTGTGACATACAGTTTCTCTTTCGCTTTTGCTGCAGACTACTGCAGAGTTTTCATATATTATATTCTTCTTTCAGATGTAGATACTAAAAAGGTCACCATTCTGTTAATATTCAGATTGTAAAATAGGCAGATAACATCTACTACGAGAAATAAAAATCTCAAAATTAAGCCCTATGTTAGCATGTCTGGTCTGCGACACATGGTAGTTCACTATCCACCCGAGTAACGTCAAGTTCGCCTTACCCAAAGTGGGCAATATGTGATGGTTTATTATGGATTGGAGGATGGGGGCTCAATAACTATAAACGCATGTGAAATCGCGGGGATTAGCTAGTAATCTATATTTGATTTGATTTATTCCTATAAGTATAATTTTCATATTCATATTCATTTATTCAATGTCAATATTTTTAGCTTTACATTGTAGATATTTTATTCGTTTACTGACTAAATTAGATTTACTTCATTATAATTTTTTTGCTTTTTATGAGTGGTTTATATTGCGAAGTTTAAGAAAAGTTTAAAATTTTCTCGGTGGACCATATTCTATAAACAGTGAAAGCAAAAGTGAGTTCCTTATTGTGTTCGTAACGCGTATTATAAACGATTTCGTCTTACAAAAAGTAATTTTCTTTTGCTGAAAATGAAAGTTTTTGTACTTAATGGAAATAAAATATTTCAAGTGTATTTTTTTGTACAGTCCTTTGATTTCAAAAGAACGAATTGAGAATGGAGATTTTTTAAAATGGCTACTTTTGTTGAAAAATATTTGGATTTCCTTAGTGGATAGTCGTATTTATTTTGCGCAATGTCTTGTCTTGTCAATGCTAAATAAAATATTTACTGAATAAAATGGTTAATGGCAACACTTGATATTAACATAGCTCATAGTTGTATGTACTAAAAGCCAATTTGAAATTGATATCTCTAGCACCGTTTATAAGACGTTCTTTTTGCGTTTTGGAAACAGTATTATCGGACAGTTACAGCTTATTTCTCTTTTTCTCTCCACGCCTTTAACGTCCCACGGCTGGGCACAGGCCTTCACCACTTTGGGAGGGATTATGTGCCCGTGATACCCGCGATACTGTGCCGCGCTCACCAAGCTTGTTAGAGTATTAACTTATTTAATTTTAAATGAAGTCCGTACCTATATATAATTGTTAAACGTAGATTGTAACACAAATCGAATCAAAATCATTTGTTCATGTCAATTTGCAGTAAATTTATTGAGTTGAGTAAAGTAAAGCTTTCTCAGAAGACAAACTTCAATTATCTGTAATTATTTTATTAGCTCTATTAAAGGAAAGCAATTAACGAAGTGAAACTTTGTAAATTGTAATTATACTTAACTACTACCAAAGCTCATTTATCTAATGCTACCACGAATGCTACTATAAGACAATGGCTAACTCCTATCTAATGGCTAGGCTCCGTACCTAATGGTACGGAGCTAGCCATTGTTAGGAGTTTTACTGTTACTACGTATACTGTTTTTTATACTATTAATTATAATGAATTAATAGTATAATATTTTCTAACACTTGCGCGACTCATCTGTTTAAATAAAACTACTTTTTACGGATTTAGACGCGTATATTTGTTTTAAATTTTGGCCCGACGTTTCGGAGACTTTGCAGTCACCATGGTCACGGGTGAGGCGTCTAAATCCGTAAAAAGTAGTTTTATTTGAATTATTAGTATAAAAAACCTAGATATTTAAACTTTAATGCAAATTGAAGCCAAAAGCGTCACTGAAAACAGTGGAAACCTTGACTAAATTTTCTAAGTCCACTAATGTACTCAATGATTCTGCAAAATGTTTCTTAAATAAATAAATAATCAAGTTAATGTAATGGACAAGAGCTTGCCATACTCTAACGAATAATTAATCGTTGACAGGGAACTGGGCTTACACTCTAAGCTAAGCCAATTACCAAGGTGGAATCGGTATGATACCAAAAATATAATTAACCTGATTCATTATCATGTTATCTAATTAAGCTCTGTCCGTGTGGTGACGGATTAGGAATACAAGTATCACCATCCTATTATCCTCTGTAAGAGACGGTGAAATTTAAAATAAACCCTACGCCTACACACCTGGTCAGCTCGGTAGAGTTGACCATAATCCTTCCTAATGTGGAGGAGGCCCGTGCCTAGCAGTTGTCCGAGAAAGGGGAAATAATTAATCTCACTTCTTGTAGAATAATATATGATTATGATATTATTAGAAGAAAACTGTCACATAAAACATTTCTGCCACATCATTATTAGACCAATTATAATAAAACTGGCCGTTGCCCGCGATGTCGTACGCGTAGCACTTACATAGTTAATCCGGTCTTTGCAACATTTTTTTACTGATGCTTCGCTTCTATTGGTTTTAGCGTGATCTTTATAGCTCTTGTTAAATGTATACGTGATCTTTTATAGCTCTTGTTAAATGTATACGTGATCTTTTATAGCTCTTGTTAAATGTCTACATTTAACAAGGTCTCAGGATTGAAGGAGTGCAAACGGCGCAGGATCACGAAGTGCGGCGTTCTTTTATGGAGCCCTATGTGATGTAGTGGAAGAATAAAAATTGGTCAAGTGCGAGTCGGACTCGCGCACGAAGGGTTCCGTACCATTATCTATGCAACATAAGGCAACGTTATTAGTATCGAGCCAGAAACGGTAAAAAAATCATGTTTATTGTATGGGAGCCCCCTTTAAATATTTATTTTATTTTATTTTTAGTATTTGTTGTTATAGCGGCAATAGAAATACATCATCTGTGAAAATTTCAACTCTCTAGCTATCACCGTTCTTGAGATACAGCCTGGTGACAGATGGACGGACGGACGGACGGACGGACAGCGAAGTCTCAGTAATAGGGTCCCGTTTTTACCCTTTGGGTACGGAACCCTAAAAAGAGCTTTTTAGAGAACTTTTGTTTCTTTATTCTTTCTGTGACTGTCACCGTTTGTCACTTTGTCACCTGTGTTGTCACATGGTTGTCACTATTGTATAATTTTCCCTTAATTTAATTAGCAATTTTTTACATCGTAATTGTTTTAATTATAATTTTGTTTATAAGTTGAATGTATAAGGAGTATAATCTGCGAGCATATCTTCTCTCATCAAAACTGCAATATTCCGTATATGTTTTGTCATGAAGACGTCATGCTGTATTCCTTAATGCAAAAGCAAGCGAAAGAATGTGGCTCTGCCCCAATTTCCGATTCGAGAAACAGTCACCAAGAAGTGTATTTAGAGTATTGACTCTGCTCTTTTGAAGGGCCTTTCGGAAGATCAAGTAAGATCGTCATGTGTGTGTAACACTTTGAACTACGATTTGTTACGACGCTGACAATTCTCATATACTACTTTCTTCTTAAAAGAGGAAATTGAGACCGACGCATTTGCTGCTAGTTATGAACCCCAAGACCCATCTGCTATACAGGGTGTCAGTTAGTACCCGAGTTTTCTGCTTTAATTTAATTTATTAAGTCAACTAGGTAATTTTAAAATTAACAATTTCCTGTTGTAAATTTTGTTTTCGTTGTCCGTATAGTGAAGAATACAAGTGTCACTACCCCCTTTTTGTTCCTAGGGTGCTGTACAAGTTAGCTAAGAAATATTGTACACATACAACATTCTCTGTGAGAGACGAAAATTTATTGTACGTTATAAAAATATTGTTGTTATTTTAAATAATCGACCGCCATTTGTTAACACCAGGCATAAGCACAATCTTGTAATGCATGTAACTCGACTATGTTAATGATAATAACATAAATCTTTGGAGTAAGTAGTTCTGGGGAAATACATAATTGTTTAGTTTTTAAAAGAATATTGGCTTGCTCTGATCTCAGTGTACCTATATAATATATATATTTATAAGTGTATTTTCGTAGAAATGCTCATTTGTTTTGTCATGTACAATAAAATAATTCGGTCACCAGATAGTTGTAATTTTATTTTTGCATCTTAATAATTATCTATTATGTAAAATATGTGGCTACATGGCTATAACATGTGGTTAATATTTAATGGCTCAATTATTACGGCTGTACTCAGTTCCAGCGGGCAGTACAATGTCCCGAAAAATCTAATTTACTCTGCCCCTGTGCTGGGAATAAGGCGTGTTTACGAATATGGGAACAATTTTTTTTTTATCTTTTAGTATTGTCTTTATGTCAAAACTCAAAGAGTCTGCGAGTAAACGCACGTTCAATAAAAATGACGGTTGTCAGAATGCAAAACACCCCTTGTCAGAATGAAAAACACTCCTCCTCTATAATTTACCCGTTCTTCGGAGTTTCCGTTCTGATACGTAGTATCTTCTATCTATTCTGTAACACAAAGTCCTTTGACATCAAATGCGAGGCGTTCAGTCTTTATTTTTATTTATAAATGAATTCGATTCCCGGTCAGGACAAATATTTGTGTGATGTTTTTAATTGTCATACAAATGTTTGTACTGCGTCTGGGTGTTTACTATGTACTTATTATAAGTATGTATTTACAAAAGAAAAGTAGTATATGTATTCTATCCGTATTCTGGTACCCATAACACAAGCATACAAAGCTTAGCTTGGGACCAGAGGACGTTGTGTGAAATGTCCACGAATATTTATTATTATTAAATACTTAAATTGTATCAAAAATATCATGAAAAAATATAAAATTTCTTAGTAAGTTTATTCTGTGGCTATGTTTGAAAGTTTGTTACATTGCGCAAATTAGTTTTTAGATTAGTTTCCGAGTTATCACGCGCGCGTTCTCGTCTATTTCTGTGACTGTTTATTCGAGCTTTACGTATTGGAGTTTTATTTTCTTGCATTTTCTACAATAATAAAATACTTACTGGTACTTTTATAAAAAGGATTCATATAACACTTACAGCACAGACGAATGCACATCATGCTATGATAGTCTACAGAACTTACATTATTCTGCTTTTTAGGGTTTCGTACCCAAAAAAGTTTAATGGAACCTTATTACGAACCTGTCTGTTTCTCACTAGACTGTATCTCTGTAACGATGATAGTCAGAGAGCTGAAAATTTCACTGTTTGTGTAAATCTGTTGATGCTACAACGATGAGTACTCATCATCGTCGTTCTCCTGTCCTTATTTCGTTATTTGGAGTCGGCATTACGACTATATTATGTTAATTATTAATACTATGGTACGAAACATTTCGTGTGCAAATCCAACTCGTACTTGACCGGTTTTTTAGAAACTATAACTTACATGGTTTTTGTACTTAATCTTTAAAAAAAGTAATTATAAATAAATATTTTTTATGAAACGTAACCTCTTCTACAAGTTTATTCCAAGCAATGACCTGAAAGCATATAGCATCCACATCATTGCCTTGCCCATAAGCGTTTACTTGAGGTATACACAATATGCCGCTTTCTTCATTTTCTTCCATGCTCTTGTGTCGAATGTCATATCCGTATTTAGGTACTTCTCTTGCTTTCACATCTTTTTTAGTACGTGGAGTATGAAAGTTGTTTTTGCACCTACATAGTTAATTAAATAAAAGATATTTTTCCATAACTTTTCCACAGAACTTTCCCCCCATATGTGTGAAATTTATCAGCAAATATAAGTTAGGCTAACTATTATTTACTTAATAAATTATAATTGAATACTTACCAAATGAGTCGTGAGTTCAGGTCCCACTCATAGTACCTAATCATCTTTTCCGCTAAAAGTAATTTGATTTATTAAGTAAAAACATAGGAAGTCGATTGCGAAAAATATTAAATTACATTCGTTCACCTACCCTTATGCCGTTATTAGGAGTTGGCGCAACATGACTAGGTGCTTGTTCATGTTGCAATAGGATTTGGCTGATTTTACGATAGGCTAAGAAATATGTTAAACCGTTAAAGTTGATAAAAATACTTACTTATACATTTATAATAGTGTGTGTATGTCATCTTCTTCTTTCTTTATATATAAAAATCAATTGCTATTCGTTAATCTCGCTAAAACTCGAGGAAGGCTGATTATGGTGAATTTCGTCTTGAAATATTCGTGAAAGTCCAGGGAAGGTTTAAACGGTGACAAAATATTTAGGGTTCTAAAATTCCACGCATACAGAAGATTAGCTGATGCCCGCTAGGGGCATCAGCTATCTTATATATAAAAATCAATTCCTGTTCGTTAGTCTCACTAAAACTCCAGAACGGCTGGGCCGATATTGGTGATTTTGGTCTTGAAATATTCGTGAAATGCCAGGGAAGGTTTAAACAGTCACAAAATATATGGGTAAACAAAATTCCACGCGTACGGAGTAGTGGGCATCAGCTAGTTTAAAATAAAATTCTATTTTAAATGACTCAAATTTAATTGATTAAATTTAATGACTCAAGTGTATGTTTCACATTTCACTCATGGCATGCAAACCGATAAATGAATTTGCGCTCCCGTGATCCGTATTGTCTATTTGTGGTCATTTTATTCAAGTCACGTTGCATTGCGTATATCGATGGACCACAGATAATTCAATTTCCTCTTGTCACATCAACTAAATTATATATGAATTACTAGCTGTCCCGGCAAACGTTTTGCCATACTAAAAAAAGGCTTGAAAAATAGATGTTGGCCGATTCTCAGACCTACTGAATACGGATGTAAAATTTGATAAAAATCGGTCAAGCCGTTTCGGAGGAGTACGGTAACTAACACTGTGACACGTGAATTTTATATATTAGATATATGAATTATTTGGTTACATTGTAGGAAATTGTGCCTATAATATTATAGATACAACAACAGTCATTCCATAAATAAACCTACCAAGCAAGGTAATAATAAAAGAATAAAAAAAAATAACTCAATGTCTTATCGGGAATAAGTATAAGAAAGAAAACCACTGCCAAAGTAATACCTATTAGATATTTTGATTATAATCTTCGTTAATCGGTTATTTTCTACATTTTCTTTGAATGCTTGTTACATTAGGAGAAAATTCCTAAAAAGTAATGTCCCTATAGTAAATAAATAATTAGAATAGATAGAAAGCACTCAGATGTATAGAAAACATCTGTTTTCAGCAGTACCTACAAAATTAACAAATTAAAAGAATAAATAAATAAATAAATATTCAGGACATTTCACATTATCCGGTTTTCTTTAGATGAACTTGCAGCGTCTATCGCACAAATTTGGTAAGTTTTTATCAAAAATGAAAGTAATAGGAGCATAGATATAACTCTTCATCTATGACGAAATGAAATTCAGCGGACTATGAGAAGTATTTTTTGAAAGAATTTGCAGGTAAAATCTGTCTCAACTGTATTTATTTTGTCCCTTACAGAGCGGCGCTCGCCTATATACCGATAGCAATACCTAAGGCAAATAGCTAAATTGGAGATGTAGTCCCCTTTTCAAATTATGGAGCCTGGCAGTTAGTTAAAATTCATCACGAGAAACTTAGATTAAGTTCGACAAAGCCAGTGCAGTAGCTTAGGTTACGAGTAGCTCGTTCAAATATGACCTCTCTGGTTTGCAAGTTGGACACACTCTTCAGAGGCTCATTACGCAGCGTACATAAAGAAAACTCCAGTATAATGCAAACGTACCTATATATTTTTCTCTAACTCGCCGAAGGAAATGAAACTTCAAAAATATGAATTCTTTTAATAAATAGGTAAACGAACTTATTGAGAGAAGTCCAATCAATATTATTATGACTTCTTAGAAAAGATTTGGTTATTACATTCATTTGACATCACAGAGTGCTAGGTTGAGAGAGAAAACAAGAAAAAGTCACCGAGTACTAGGTAGGTAGGTTCGTGTTATATGTTAATATTGAAGTGCTGACTTATGCCCGATTTTAATATTACCTATATCTACCAACATTTAAGGCTACTAACAAAGAAATACTAGACAGGTAAATCCATTTCCTACAGAAAAGTTAGCTCTGGGTAAATAACATCTTACCGGTAATCGGGGATCATTTCCATCTCCTAATCTTAGATTGATACTGAAAACGGCCGCTAAGATAGTAACTTACATATAACAATTGCCCAT
Source organism: Orgyia antiqua (assembly GCA_916999025.1). Lineage (NCBI taxonomy): Eukaryota > Metazoa > Arthropoda > Insecta > Lepidoptera > Erebidae > Orgyia > Orgyia antiqua. The sequence goes on along the minus strand of OU779863.1, from coordinate 4,351,887 downwards.
TTAAGAAACGTATGATTGAAATTATGTTTCATACTTCAAAAGTCTGAATAAAAATAAATAAATATATTGCAACACACACACAATTTCTGAAAAACAACGCGTAGACTAGAAATACCACAAATCGTGGTCACCCCGGTTGGACACGCCGGGAACGTGCTGTGTTGCTCGCTGACAGGCGTGTACAGAACGAGAGTCCATAAAGTAAGTAAAGTAAGTAAAGATTTATTGCAATAAAAACAGGTTTATACATTTATGTTAACTTAGATATACATTTTTTTTTTTTTTTTTTAAACCCAGTGGCTATATAATTATGCAAACTATTTCCCGTACTAGTTTTAAAACTGTATCACGGTGAAACAGGCTTCCTCATACAATATCTGGCTAGTTAGTTAGTTAATATACTTAGGCCTAGTGCTTTATATAATTTAAATAATATATATGAAAAAGATAAAATAACAAAGTTTTAAGTAATTAAATTGTAACAATAATTATTTCTACGCCGAGCAAAATATCAAAAGATGTAGGTAGCAGAAGATATCGTGTAGTATAAGCAAAAATGACAGACAAAACGTCTAAAGTGTACAAAGTAATATTTTGCTCGAATTAAACAAATTAATTACTAAATAAGTTGGGATTTGTGATCATATGTAGTTTAATAGGTTACCTAACGTTAATTATGTATGCAAAAAAAAAAAAAATACATTAAAATTTATGTAACCAAATAAAATAAAAATAAAAAATAAGATAAAAAATGAGATTTTATCACACTTTTGCTCTTCCCTTTATACTTTTTTTTTCTTTCTTAATCTTTTCTTATATTATGTAATCCTTGAATCAAGTGTGTATATAATACATATCCATGTGTGTGTGTATGGATGTGTGCATTAGTGTGTATGTGTGCGTGCGTGTGTGCGTGCGCGTGTGCGTGCGTGTGTGAGTGCGTGTGTGTGTGCGTGCGTGTGTGCGTGCGTGTGTGCGTGCGTGTGCGCACGTGGCTGGGTGTGTGTGTATGCAAGTTTGTATGTGTTGCCAGCGTGCATATTGTGTGTCTGAACATAGTATGCATGGGTATATTGTATGGAAATTTAGGCATTAGTTTAAATCATAGTATGTTTTCTAAGAGTTTCTCTGTTTCATGATAATTTAATGTCTTTAAGTATTTTTCAATAGCTTTCTTACACTGTCTCTTCGTAAGATTTTTTATTTGCATGTTTTTGCTAATTCGGTTGTATAAAATAGGGCCAAGATAATTTAAGAAATGTTGTGCGAATCTTGTTTTACAAGCAGGTATTTTGTAGACAATGTCAGCCCTTCGTCTGTCAACATGGTGAGCTTTTACAGAATGTTGGGTAAGAACTACATTTTTTATGTACAGTTGCCTCACAGATAGTACCATAGCTTCTGCATAGAGTAATTGAGTTGGGTACGTATATTTTTTGTAAAGCATGACCTTCAGTATGCTTCTCTGAGCTCTTTCAACTGGCAGCAGAGTTGTTTTAAAACTACCTCCCCAGACGTTAATACTCGTAAACACGTAGACTCTCGCTACCTTATTGATTTGTCGGATGTAGTAGACGCTCAGTACCTAGACTACATGATGTTAGGCACTGTTAGGTTTGTGCAGCGATGGTGTAGGGCGGCGCGAAGGATAGAGCCACGCGGCGTTAGGCTCGGGCAGCGCTAGGGCGGCGCGACGGTTAGGGCGGCGGCGTGGCGCTGAATTCGGGCAGCGCGATAGTTAGAGCGACGCGGCGCTGGACTCAGGCAGCGCTAGGGCGGCGCGACGGTAACCACGTGGTGAGGAGGGAGTCAATGAAACTTCGGGTGATTTCACTGGACTGGTTTATTGTAGACATACATAGTTTATATAGTAGTTTCATTTATACACACATATGCAAAATACGTGACCGCGGAGAGTTACTAAAGTAGAGCATAGAAGGAATTTGCTGATTATATTAATACGTGAGTTTATTTTTAAACGGGAAGTTAGTTATTCAATATATATAACCTAGGGTGAACTTGTCCGTATGTATGTTCATACGTGAACACCGGTCGTCTGCCAGGCCTCCGTCTAGAGCGTCTCCTCCCAAATCTCCGACGTGAGCGACATCCACCCTGACGCACTCTTTACCTTTTTTAAAGTAATTTTATGTCGCAAATTCTTGCGATATAATTTTCTTTAGTAGAATTAGCTCGTACTAAAGTTAAAGTTCTTGAGACGAACAAGCGAAGTACTTGGAGACGAATTTTATCGTCAGTGTACAACAGGAAATTCTTAGTATGGGAATTAAATTTAAACATACCTAATAATCAAGTTTGAAAGAAAATTTAACTTTACTGAATTTTAGAATTTATATTGTATTAGTTATGCTTTGTTTTAACTTACTTGTTAAAGACATTATTGTAGCCGTTGCCCGCAACTTCGTACCTACGCAACCTTTTAAAATCATACAAAAAGATTAGCCTCTTGAAGCACTCAGTCTATTAAAAAAAAACATCAAAATCCGTTGCGATATAAGCTCACATAAGAACCTACATACAAAAATAACGGCTGCGTTTTATAATAAGTATAGAAACTGCAGTTGAAAACAATGACGAAATATCCTGTTATTATCCCGAACGAAAAAGAAAAATAGGTCCTACATTTACAAACACCAAAATACCTTTAATTAAGTGTATATATGCAGTATGACAACCCATTTTAAACGAAGTATACAGACTACGTGAAACCTGAAATAAATAATACCCGTAATGTGAACTACTGCACACAGCACTCATGAATATTTAAATGTTGGCTGTCGGGGGCTTTAATTAGTCGGCTTACCTAATGTCAGACTATATAGTTAACTGTTGTTGAGCTTGTTGTTTGTAATATATTTATTTATTAGCCGCGTTAACGAAAAATATATATATTTGCTGATATTTTATATAATTGATTTTTAAACTTTATTCATAATATACCTACCACTTTTTGATGCTACTTTAGAATTAAATATTTATCTGCATTGCTGGAACTAAAGTAAGAACACCTGTCGCTAAATTGTTTAACCTGTTTTACTTTTTTTTAGTAGACGCCTTTTATGACTTGGATACAAATAAAAATAATAGCCCAGAGGAAATCATAACGTGATGCCTACAATATGAACAGCAGATAAATATCTACTAAGTATTATTCAGAATAAAATTTGAATAATGATTTTCATCATAAAAATTCTTTTGTTTAAATCGAGGATTCTAAGGCATTTTATTCGTTCACTATAAGTCAAAAACGCCTTAATAGTTCTTAATAAGTACAATGCTACAGTCATTTTAATATTTTATTCGCATATTATGCCTGAAATAAAAGTCCGTATTGTGTCCCAAAGGATAAAAATATAAACATCTGATTGGATTGAGCCAATAACAGACATCTATTACTAACGGAAACCGGGAAATGTTGCATGTGTGTTACTAAATTTTATTAGCTTGTAATGCCCAGGGGATAATGCTTCAGGCATTTATTTATTCTGTTATGGAGGTTTTATTGAACCAGTATTTTATGTTTATATTTGATATTTAGTAAAATGGGTAAATACACTGCCAAGAAATGTTGATAGTGTGTGATATGTGATGTGTTAACAAACGAAGGTTTATGTGTAGCATTCAGGTACCTACGTCTCACATTATTAAATAACATTATTAATTTGTTTAGTTCAAAAACTTAAAAAATGCTTTGAATCCTAATGTTTTTATTATTACATAGTTTTCGGTCCTTTAATATCCGTTTAAAATTGACAAAAATTGCCATCTACAACTGGGTCAAAATCTTTAAGAAATTCTGTTGCATCTTACAGCAATCTTGTCCAAGCGTTACATTGATAAATACAATGATAGATACGTACCGAGTTAATAAAAGCGTGTATAAAATATTTCAGTTTAACATTTTGTTTAATAGTGAATTCCTGTCAAAGCTTTTTAGGGAGGATCATTGTTTAAATATCTCAGTGAACTCTAAATAATAATATTCTAAAGGTGTGTCCAAACATTGAGCGGCAATCGAGCGCGGCTGCCGCGCGCGGCCCGCCGCGCTATCATTGGACGACTGCCCGCCGTGTTCTAGCTGCCTTAAGGGCCTACATCAATATTATCGTATATCATCGCCGCCACGTACATATTAACACAGCCAGTAGGCACAGAAAATGAAGAATTAGGGATACTTTTCCTATTTACTCAAAATCTACTAAATATATTTTAATTCTGATTTACGTGTTTCTATATATAATAGTTACTTATGTTTTTAAAGTTATTTCATTAGTTAATACGCGATAATAGACCGACAAATGAAAAAAATAAAAAATTTGAGAGGTTGTTTCGCCAAGATTTTCTATCGAGATAACTTTTTTCAATCGCGTTTCTGAGTTGATGCGATCCTAGATCATATATTGAAAAAACATATACTTAAAAATTAGAGCTCTAGCCATTCAATCTAAAGAAACAATGAAAACTTCGTACATAGAAAAATGCACGAAGCTATTTTGGTATCGTCTTAAAGAATAAACGTGTTCTTGTTGAGAATGAGTTCAGAGTTAGATTCCGATAATGAAATCGATGAGTTATTGTTACTTTACAGTTTGTTAAAACGTAAAAAAACTATTTGGCAAGGTGATTATCTGAAAAAACGGTCTTTTTTTAATAGTCTGGATGAATTGTGTCATATTTATAAACATGGTTCACATCAAACTAATTCAATTAGAAGTTCATTGCAAGAAAGTAGATAAAAACATATTTTATAAAAACACGTCTGAACTCGTACGCGTCTCGCTGTAATCTGTAATCGCTATAACTACAACTAGAGGTGATCGTTATATTAGATAGCTGATAAAATAATCTAATATTTATTAATAATCATTCAACCTATTATTTATTACAACTGGTAAGCGTTATTTATGTTGTGATTTATTTTTTATTTTTATTAGTTAAGACCCATTCATTATACACACAACACATCACATGCACTATTCGAAACGAAACGGAACGTCCCATTCAAAGTCGATTGCACTTGGCAGTATAATATTTTTGTCACCTACCAAATTATACTCTAAGGTGACCGCATAAGAACTATTTCCGTTAAATAACAAAATAATATATTAGTTTGCCTAATATATTTATTAAATATATTATGCAAACTAATATATTTTGTCCGGCTAGAAGTCGATTGCACTTGGCAGTATAATATTTTTGTCACCTACCAAATTATACTCTAAGGTGACCGCATAAGAACTATTTCCGTTAAATAACAAAATAATATATTAGTTTGCCTAATATATTTATTAAATATATTATGCAGTCACCTACCAAATTATACTCTAAGGTGACCGCATAAGAACTATTTCCGTTAAATAACAAAATAATATAACGATCTTAACTCTTATCTCTATAACGATAATCAAAACGGGTCGTTGTACGAAGCGAACTAATATATTATTTAATATAATAAAGCGTATAAAATAATAGGCGTTTTAAAAATAGCGTATCGTTATAACGCGTTTGCAATATATAGCCGTTGCGAACACTCCTAACTACAACGGGGCACGGAGCAGAGCAGACTCGTGTCTGCGTCGCATGCAACCTGCGTCGCAACGTACGTAGCACACGGTACGCTCAAGCATTACAAAATCTGCGCCACCCTGCCCTGCGTGGACCTGCGTCGTCTGTGTCTCAGCATACGCTTAGCCTTAGTCAGCTTCGTCCTAACTAGAGCGCGGCAGAAATGTGTCCTATAAACGCCGCGTGTTGCTGCCGCGCTCTTGCCGCTCAATGTTTGGACACACCTTAGCAATCCCTGCCTAAGTGTCTACTTTTACCTTTCCTAAATTTCAAAACATACATATCGTAACGAACAGGAGGGATTATAACATTCAACTAGTGAGATACCTTTTAAATTATGTTGACTATAGTTAGGTATTAATTTCAAAGGCATATTTTATTGCGGAGATTTCGTTTTAATTTTCGACATCTGAGTGTTTCTATGCGCTATAAGTATGTACCTATAACCTATTTACAAGAGAAAAGTAGTTTATGTAGTATATCCGTATTCTGGCACCTATTACATAAGCATATTATATTAGCTTGAGACCAGAAGACGTTCGTTGTGTGAAATGTCCATTAATATTTATTTATGTTATTAATATTTTATTATATAACTTGACAACATAGAATTTTTTGCTTTACTTTTACTGGATTTGCTATGAACTGTGTCACTCACTTTTGATTTACTGTGGCTATTATGTAATAACAGGCAACTGATTGAAAATTTCTAGTTTGCTGTGTGACTTCGTGAGCATGTGTATTTGATTCGACAGGTTTTTTCAAAGAATTAATATTTAAACCCTGCTTGTCATATATTTTGAGTTAGGCCTCTTGCAACACATTGATAAAAACAGTATTTAATTCTGTCCAGTAGACATTGTTGGTTTTTGGTTTTCTTTGTCACGTAGGTATACAAAATGCCGACTGCTTTGGGAGTTCAGCCCCATAATCATACATTAATAAGCATTGGGAACCGAACTCCGGTTTCAAATGAGCATGAATCCAATGAATAAACACAAACGAAACATATTTATGTTTCGTTCCGATACGTTTTTAAATATTTCTACAAAAGCATATGTATTACATAAATCAATATTATATTTGATAATAATGGTTTTTATAATGTTAGAGTTCCGCAAAAAAATAAATTTATTCTCCTCCATTTCAAATATTTGTTTGGTATTATCCTTTTTGTTTAACTTTACTTGTGTCCTTAATTAAACAAGAGCCTTTGTAAATTAAAATATTGTTTGCCCAGCAGCTGTATAATTTATTTTAAATGTTTCATTTTCAACTTGCTTTGAAACAAGCGCAGAGGAGAGAAGTTAACAACAGTTAAAAATATAATCTGTTTTAACGACATTGGAGTCTGGAAATATGTTACCTTTATTTATTAAAAGTACCTAGGTATGGCTTAGGTCTTAGTAGATGGTACTCTACAGCTTCGAATGCATTTACGCACTTCGCCTATCTATCCCACTGGCTTCGTGTGGGACTGCCGGCTTTGAGGGCTGAACTATCACTAAACTCCATGGTGTCGAATTTCGAAATTGTGGTCGATTTAAGATCATTTAAAACACCCAATAATTTTGATTTTTCTTGGTCACTCGGATTTCTAATATACCTATATAGGTTTTAACATATTTTGTAGACTGAGATCCTAAAGATGAATATCCAACATATTTTATGGCTGAGAAAATAATTAAAAGGATTCACCTATCGACTCTAGGTCTATTACCTATGCAGGAAAAAATAAAACACATTAAAATCAGTTTAATAATATATTGGTTAAACAAGGGGTTACATGATCTATTACACCAAGTATTTAAGACACATATTTCATAAATATCTACGGTAATAACATACATGTAACATTTAATAGAATAAATAGTCGAGATTTTCGTATTAGTGTTCGCTGGGCTACAATGAGATTAAATAGCAGTCCAACTTAGTTTCCCTGGGTCTTTATTATGTTATAAATAACTAGCAATCCACCCTGATTTTGCGCTTTCATACTTTCATATGTTTATAGTGAAATCTTAGAGTAAAAAAATACCACCCGATAAAATACCTACTCGTTTTAAATTTTTATATGACCAAATTGTAGCAAAAAGCGTAATGTGCGTTAAGTAGTGTAATTACTTTTGAATACAATAAATCCACCGTCTTTAAACGTTAAATGTGACCTTCCAATGTTCCGCGACTGGGTCGCGCGACCCGCTCTGATTTTGTGTTGAAACTGACAGTTGTCACTGCTGCAGTGTATGGAAAGTGGACGAGGGTAACGCAAAAGTGATTGCTGAATTGGCCATCCGCGGCGCGATAGATAGCCCGCATTAAATATTACGAGAGCAGTGAGCGACCGACCGACTAATAAATGAATTTTTGTTCATTTCAGGCAACTTGAAAATTGACATTATTTTGACGAGTCACGTGCATCGGAAGGCCACCTTAACCTTTTCAACCTCTTTTTTCTTGTACGTAGAAGCGTATAATTTTTCAACGCACAGAAAATATCATTTAACATAAGGCGAGTTTATCTCACTATTCAGTTTACTACCTACATACTTTTGCGCTGAGATTATTTCTGAAAGCTTGATAAATTATAGAGATAAGTGAGGTTCTTGAACTCTGAAAAACTTTAACTAAATCCTAGTTAAAGTTTTTCAGATCTGTTAGATATTGGCAAAAGAAAAAAAATCTTTTAGTGTTGGATAGTTCCATTTATCGAGGAAGGCTTTAGGCTATATAACATCACGCTCTGACCAGCGAACCATCAGTAAAAAAAGACGTGTGTCACTCGGGGACTGCCGCAGTAAAGCTATTGCATAGTATTTTTTATCAACTTATGCAATTATAATTATTTATTTATTTTATTTATGCAATAAATTAAATACCATAAACTAAAATAAGATTAATAATCCTTATTTACTGATGCTTACATGTAATTATGATAAAATAGCGATTGTCAATAAATAAATATTAATTCATTCATGGACATTTCACACAACGACCTCTGGTCCCAAGCTAAGCTTATTATGCTTGTGTTATGGGTACCAGAATACGAATAATAAAATGTCAATAAAATAAAAACTAACTCTAAAACTGATATGAGCCACCAGCGCGAACAGCGAAACGGCGTTACTGCCGCGTAGCGCCGATGTATAAGGTTTTTTCTATTTCCGTTACCTACGGAATTTAAATCTCGATTTTGGGGATTCGGTCTCCACGCTCAAGGCCAGCGATAGAAGCTATGCAATAGCTTAAAAATATTGCAAAAACCAGATTAATCGCGAGCAACAGCTAGTCTAAGTAGCCCAGTGAACAACAATCATTAACATTTAATGTAGTTACATTATTTGACGACACTTATTACTTGACAAATAAAACATCAATGTAGGATTAACAATTTGATGCAGTCGTTATTTCAAGATATGCATTAAATTGATAATTATATTTACCTATATTATACCACATCAAACTTATTTATAGTTAGATAATTCTTTAATTTGTAACAACAGTAGGTACTCGTATATGCAATAGAAAAGAGCAGTTAGGAGTATTTTTCAAAACCGAATACACACAGAATGCCTATTCTGTGTAATTAAAATAAATAAATCTGTCAATCTGGTAAATCTGTCTGCCTAGACAGATTTACCAAATTATGGATACGCGTTCGATCTCGAAGACACGTAAATTTGGCCTGGCTAAATTCTACTTCATAGACCAGTAATGTTTCATATAACGTATAGCCTGTATCAGAGACACACATAAATACATATTTTGCGCACATAAATATTTATATGGCTTCGGGGAAGGGCGAGTGATCGAGCCATAGACACTCATTATTATCATTATCTTAACGTCCCCTCAGTCATATTCACAGCTGTCGTTTCGGAGCCCCGAGTCCACTTTTTTTACTTCTTCTGCTCCATTATGCACGATCTTCGGTATCTCTAACTATGAGACCATGCATGCATATTAATAATAATTTAGTATCTTTGACGACCTTAACCCAGTACTTCTGGGGCTTGATGTTGCCATAGTTACCTACTCTATCTGGTAAATTTGTGAAGATAGGTATTGCGCCATATATGACAGAAGGGTCAAGTTTAATAGAGATATGTCCTTCATAGTCATAGAGGTACTGTGATACTACCTCTATGTTGATAGTATAGAATATAATCTCATAATTAGAACAGTTAGTAACTTTCTTTTATACGTCTTTCTAACTCCGTAACATTCATGATTCTCATTAAATACTTACACAATCGTCGAGATCGACATTATTAATACCACTTTCCAAGACATCTTCAACAAAATTATCATTTTACTGTACAACTCCCAATAATCTGCCACTCACTTCATACTTTAACTATACAAGGGTAATTCATTAGTCTCCTCTCAACATTATTAAGCAGGTTAATTTTTACAATACCCTATTTACCAATATGTATTTGAATTTCGAAATTCTAAAACAATCTAAATATTCATTTAGAATTTTTCATTACCGTATTAAATACGATAAGAGAATTATGTTGTAGCTTAAGATATCTTTGATTATCTAAATACTATTTTTATCTTTTCTCCACCCATGACCACGATAAACACATCGAGTTAGTAGATCCTGTGATTAAGAAAATATTGGTCTTTAATTTTAATTACATTATCTTATAAAATTAGCAGATTTGGGCCCTAATGTCTTTGAATTTTATTAACATGCATATAAATTTATAACAGAAATATCTTTTAAGATAGACAGGAGAAAAATCGTCTCGCATTGTCTAGAGAGCGAGACGCATTGTCTAGTGATATTTTTTTAATTATGGATACAAGACTGCCTCGCCTCAATTATTAATTAATTATTATTATTTTAAATCGATTATTTATTTTTGGGAATAATATACTTTCAGTTGCAAAAGGCGGCCCCTTTTAGTTCTTTTCTTAAATGAACTAAGTATAAAATTTTATTAAAATAGATTGACATTTTCATTGACATTTTTATATGATTCTAGATATTATTTAGCTAGTATTTGTTCAGCTGTATATCTGATTATGGTAGATCACGAGAGACGAGGACCTCCTACAGTTAAAACATTTTAAGTAGAAGTTAAGTTTAATACAATTTTATAGATTTGTGGAAAATTTACTATATATAATGATAAATTTCATTACTTGAGTTCCGATTTCAAAAATAGAATGAGGGTATTAAAAGCACATTCAAAATCTTACCTAATTATGGAAGATGACGATTTTGTTAACGGCAAACAGAAGTAGACTAACAATTAATAAAATTTTCCGTGAATGTTAATTATAAATCGCTTTTATAGTAGATAAATCGAGAAAAGTTTTGTGTATAATACATATTACACTGGATATGTATTTATATTAATTATGTAAAGTTATAATGATATATTTTTTATATTTTTAAAATTGTCACGCGTTGAGATGTTAACGATATTATACCAATAAGTTTGACCAAAGCTTTAAATTCTTTTTAAAATAGTATTTACAACTGATAATGGTAACATATATGTAGTTAAATATTAATTTTAGGATCTCCTACTACTTTTAAGACCTATTTACTTTACGACATATCACTAATTCAGTCCTCAATGCCTCTCATAAAACCACAACATCTAGTACTCCATTTACAGCAATAAGTCAAATTCATCTACCGTTTTTTATCAGTCTATCCAATTAGAATCATGATCACATTTTTACGACATCCTTGATTGAGCGCAAGTTATAATAGTTAATGAAATTATAATAACATAAAATAACTAAAATACTAACGGTCTTATTCATAACGACTTATCGGAGGTTTAAAAGTTCGTGAAAATTGTCAAAACTTTTGTTCATAATAGTCATTTTACGATAAAACGTTTATTATCTCTCCGATAAAATCTCCGTTTAAACCTCCGATAAGACCGTACAGGTCTAGTCGCACTTGAGTAAGTAGCCAGAATAGTAGTGACCACAGCGTCACGAATTAATTCTATGAAATTGTATAGCTTTATGCAGCGCTATTATGTAAACAAGGTGTCACGTAGCGGCCGTAGCGACTAGCGCGTCACTTCTCGACTAATTCGATCAACCACAATTTTATTTGTAGCGAGTGCTACACGTTAGGCTGCTGACACAAGTGCGTTTTGGCCCTAGTAATACATTCGATAAGATTATATATTTAGATAGCATTTTAAAACCCAAATAATATAGGTAATACTAGTTCCATGAAAATTAAGACTAAACAAAGGACATATCACAGAGATGTATATAAATATATATTATATACTATTATTTATATCAGTAAAGCAGAGGAATTCACGACAACACAGATTACATTAAAACACATTTATGTAGGCATATCGTTATATAAGTTGTAACATAAATAGTTATGTCTAACTTTAGAGTATTTAACCAAGAGGAATTGAAATATATAATATACTAGCTGGCCCGGCAAACGTTGCTTTGCCATACCAAAAAAAAAGTAAAAAAAAAAAAAAAAAAATGAACTATAAACCTCACGGAGCCTGAGACCTTTCCAACGAATGCAAAACCGTGGAAATCGGTCCATGCGTTCTGGAGTTATAGCGTCAGGAAGGAAAACCCGACTTATTTTTATATAGTAGATATTGAATATTTGATGTATGAGTATGGATGAAGCCAAGGAAGTATGTTTGGATCGTAGCAGATGGAGCTCTATGGTATCTGGCTACCCCCATGGAAAAAGGCGTGATGTTATGATGATGATGAATTGAAATATCAAGGCGACCCCCGCTGTAAAAACAACAAGAGCAATTCTCATAGTCATTGTATACGGACACTGCCGGTGTCGTCTCTTAGTGTGCGCAGTATTTTTGGGCGGAGCGTGCGTAGTCACCAATGAATATACGTCATCGTATACCTTGCGTTATATTTGTTAAAGAAAATATCAGGACCTGTAACAGCTCCCGTTGGGTAAATACTCGAAGTTTCTACCACATTAAGAGATCTGGAGTGATCATTATTATAGTTAATTAAATTATCATTCATTTACCATACTTATTTTTTATTGTTTTTTTTTTTAATTTTTTTTAAATAATATCTATATGTTAAAACTTAATTACGACATACTAATATACAGTGACGATTTGATTTGAGACAAGTTATAATAACATACATTGAACATTGTATTCATAAAATATGACACCTAGGCATGCAATATAACACACATACTTAATAATGTTTTAACTTACAACCTACGTTATAACTGATTCTTTTGATTGTTTTTGTGTATTTTTATTACTAATATATTAAGTGGATAACAAAATCATAACAATGGTTAGCCTTTTTTCTTACATAATTAGAAAAGGACCTTTTTTTTGAATAAAAAAAAATATTTGAATTTTTTATTAAAATTAGATATATGAACAAATTAATATTTGAACTTTTTCGTATTTTATCATAATTGCGTTTCCTTCATAACAAAAATTATATCATATAATAAAAGATAAGGTACGAACAGATATAACGTGGACCTTGCAACGTACACTTATGGTCTTATTCACAATGACTTATCGGAGGTTTAAAAGTTCGCTATAATCGGTTCCCGAAAATTGTCAAAACTTGTTATTCATAATAGTCTTTTTACGATAAAACGTTTATTATCTCTCCGATAAAATCTCCGTTTAAACCTCCGATAAGTCATTATGAATAAGACCATTAGTCTCTGTAAAACTAACATAAAAAGTTTAAAATAAGATATTCTTTCTTTCTAATACAAAAGAAAAATTATATTCTAACTTGGAAATATACATTTAGAAGATAAATATGTATTTGTGCATACTTATATGCGTATACTCGTATTTGATATTATGATAAGTTAACAATAGCCCTGTCACAATTATTATTTTAAGCTCCCATTAGTTTCTTAACGGTATAGCCGGGTACTGCATAAACGAGTAGGAAAATCATCAGAGCCAATACTAGTACAATGGATGTTTTCAGAATTGTCCATTTGTAGTTATGCCAAACAATGTAGCGGATAGATTTCAATGGATTTAAAAACCACATAAAGGATGCATCAGGACGACTGAAAAACAAAAAATACGTTAAGAATTACTGTCACAGATACAATATTACCTGAATCCGAAGTGAATTATACCAACTTAGGTTTGTCTAAAGGATCTGGCTCACTACGTCCTAAACCTGCAGGTACTTTCTCCGCCTCTTCTGATGTTAAAAGATGTATTTCAGCCTCCACTTTACCAGTAAGTTCCATCTCTTCGGTATCACGTTTTATATAGAAAGGCCACCAGCCTTTAACACGTTTTTGCTTGAAAATATTTACCATTGGGACTGATCCATCATTTTTCAACATTTGCAAAGTGCAAAGTTTGGAAGACTTAGCTCCCCGAGGGAATCGGCTTAGATCCAATGTTAGCGCACCTGCAAAAACCAATGTTATGTAGTACCAAACCATTGCCATTTCGGTTCAAAACAATTTATTTATGTCATAAGATTAGCAGTGATTTAATTAATTTCTAACAAAAACAAATAATTTACCCAGGAAGTCGTCAGCTGAAAAGTGATCAGCGTCCCATACTTGCAACTCTAGACGTGCTGGAATCTTACACTCAGTCTCATCCCAAGAAAAGACAGACTCTTTGCGAGAAATTACAATACGCTCTTCCGCTTCCAAATAATCAAATGGGTATATGAAACGCCAGTTGAAATTACCTTCACCAGTAAGTGAACGATAATGTATATCAGTACTCTGGCAGTCATCTGGCCCTTTCACCCATCTGTGAAGAAAACATTATCTAGGCATTATTAAGAAACCGGAGCACGGTTATAGACTGTAAGTCTGTACGAACTCAATCACGCAATTTAATATTATTAAATAAATCCAAATAAGTTGGTTTTTAACCAACATTAAGTTAATAATCCAAATATATAGTTAAATAAAATTACCCTTTCACGTATATATCAGACATTTTTTCACCCGTGAAGAACGCGTCGTCTTCCAGAACTACTTCATCTGTGTTCCATATTATCACTCTCATCTCATAGGACTTTGGCTTGCGTGCAGATATATCCAATGGAGGACCTGGTAATGGCATGTCCATAGGGAACATATCCACCCACATTTGCAAGCGACCTTGTTCCACACCTAAATACATACAACAAGTTAACGATAGTTTTCAACACAGGCAGATATTTATTCACATGACTTTAAGGGTGTTAAGGTGTTTCCAAGAAAGAAGTTTGTAAATTTAATTTACATCCAATTTTATGTATTTCTATGCTAGATATTCCCAAAAAGTGATAATGTTCTACATAACTTTCAAAAACGATAAATTATGTAGGAAATTAACTTAATGTCATAAATCTAATCATAATTAACTTAAATATTATTACCCGGTTTATTAGGATTGTACAGAGGCCGGGTCTCAACATGTTCGGTTACCAAACGTGTTCCCACACGAGGTACCTCTTGCCACCGATGTAAAACAACGAGTGCCATTTGTTCTTCTATGGTATCAGGGTTAGAGAATAACTCAGTGTCGTCCATAGGCATGTTGAAAATCGTACGCCCAACTTTAACACGTCCATACTCGTAGATGGGTGGATCTATTTTGCCATCTTTACATAGTTTCGCCAATATTTGCGTTGGTTTCAAAGCATCACGCCACCGATTGTATCCTTGTCTAAATATAACGAGTATATTAATTTTAAGAATAACCTAAGTATTACATTGATATTAGGTGGAAAGTACTTACTCTTCATATTTCGTTGGCAAACCACAAGTGGCCCTATGACGACTATAAAATCGATTCTCTAGGTCAATTTTAGTTTCTCCTATCAGGTCGTCAGAACCGAGTAAATCCCAATCCAGAACTTGTATTGTGAGCATAGAATCTTGTGGAAATGTTGCTTCTATTTCAAAACATTTTCCAAATACTGGATTAAGTTGCTTAGAGACATAATTTTCCTTATCACTGATCCTTTTTGATCCTAAATGCAGGACAATGTATGGATCAGCTTTTCCATTCAAGTCCATTGGATGGAGATCAGTAGCCTTCACAATATATACACGCACTAGGACATGTATAGGATCATTATTTGGAACACCTTGAAAAAAGCCATAATTAGGATCGAATCCCATAACTGTGTGGTCATCGATGCCTCGTGGCAAAGGCCATTTGTACACTTTTACAGCGCCCTAAAACAATAAAAATGAATTTTAAAACACATCACGTGATAAGTACATTGTCTTGTAATGTGCGTTTCCAACTTCAGCAGAAAGCAAACAGCAAGCAGATCCATACATTCTAGAGATACAATCCACTCAGGCATAAATTACATACAATGAATCAGCCGTGAGAGATAACCGAAAATGGACGTGACATGTAATTTAACCGAAATAAATGTATTATCGTTTTGGTAAAGCGAAAAAGTAACTTACCTTAAAAACTCCCACAACCCTGTTATCATCCTCAGAATCATCGCCAGTCTTCTTACCTCGGTATAATTCAAAGGAATGTAACCATTCTTTGAACTCATCGTATTCTGGTACTGCTTCCAGTTCATG
This sequence comes from Orgyia antiqua, assembly GCA_916999025.1. Classification (NCBI taxonomy): domain Eukaryota; kingdom Metazoa; phylum Arthropoda; class Insecta; order Lepidoptera; family Erebidae; genus Orgyia; species Orgyia antiqua. The sequence goes on along the minus strand of OU779863.1, from coordinate 4,335,743 downwards.
AGGGATTATCTATCAAAATCATTAGGAAACATTATAAAAAACTGAAAAGCTTAAATACTAACTAATAGGACCCTTATGGCTTCCAGAATTTAGAACAGAGCGTCAAGTGGTTCTTAAGTCTTTTATATACACTTATATATTTTAGATAGATTAAATAAATTATATACGTTTGAGACTTGTTTTCTATAGATTTTAGAGTTTTTAAGTACAAAAAATAAAACAAAAGACAAAAAGTAGATCGATTGACAAGAGTTAAAAGAGTGCCTATACATATATTTAAATCACTTAATGAAATTTTCGGTAAGAATGTGACACCACATCATCATAGAAGACGTATCAGCATCGTCAGAAGATAAACAAAAACCATTGCTATAATATAGCAAAACAACGTTTGCCGAGTCAGCTAGTATTATATATATATTATACCATATTATGGTATAATATATATATAATACTAGCTGACCCATGGTATAATATATATATAATACTAGCTGACTCGGCAAACGTTGTTTCGCCATACTAAAAAAAAGGTTTGAAAAATAGATGTTGGCCGATTCTCAGACCTACTGAATATGCATGTAAAATTTCATAAAAATCAGTCAAGCCGTTTCGGAGGTGTACGGTAACTAACACTGTGACACGTGAATTTTATATATAAGAAGATAAATTTATGTATTTACCTTAGTAATAGCTGAACGTGGAATTTCATGCTTTTTTAAAGTAATAGTAGGGCTAATTTTAGGACGCGGTGATGTCGGTTGACGTCGTTTGTTACGGTCACGATCAGATCGTGGTGAATGTTCGAATTCCTCCCTCGGTGAGCGTGTTTCCTCAGTCTGATTTTGACTCCAGCCATGTCTTTCACGCTTAGCTTCTTTCTCTTCCTCAATCATTGACTCAACTGAAGCAAAGTATTTTGTCCACCAATCTTTACTAGCTCCATCATCTTCGAAGACGGATTCAGTGCTGAACTTCCGTTTTTTCGATGATTCGCGCTTTGAATTCTTGTTACGCAATGTTTTTGGCTTTGCGCCTAAGTTATTGTACGACATGGTCGGCCTATTATCACGATTAAGAAGAGGACAATTTTCCTTTTCATTTTCCACAGCAAATGCATCATCTTGTACGATACAATTGGCTCGTAAATCAATATTTTGTAATGGTATCATAGACTTCTTGCGTTCTTCAATATCACGCTCTCGTTTACTCATAGGAGTGTAAATATATTTGTGAATAGAGTTTATTGTGTGTGTTCCTACTAATGTAATTCTACCAAAGCTGCGACAGTCAACCCCTCGAATGGTCAGTGGTGGTCTGTATAAATTTTGATCAGGCAATTCGACGTCTACGAATTTAACTGGATTTATGAAATTTGGATTGCGTTTCGCATTTTGAATAATCGATGAATACAAAATATTGCCGGCACATTCAATGTCGACTCTTGGTTTATCGACAGTCAGTAAATGAATACGCTTTAAATCACGTAATCCCCAGAATAGTACTTCAATACGATATTTAGATAAAGTAGGTCGTATACCTCTAGGCACGGGTAGAATGGGACCTTTATTAGGATCAATTGGAGGCTTTCCGTTTGATTCTCTTGGCGATGGTAATTCTGGCAGAGTAGAAGAATCTTGTTTGGGTAGTATTTCTAATAATTCAAATGTAGCTAGTAATTCACCAGCTCGATCATCACCTCTGGTGATTTGATACCATTCTAAAGAAGGTGGATGTTGTAGTTTAGTCTGTGTATCCGCGTGAGATTTGATATGCGGTTTAGCTAAAGTACGACCAATAAATTCAGATTTCCCTACTTTGTCTTGATCAAAGATTTCAATTACTACTGTGGGTGGATCAGATTTTATTTGCTCAATTGTGCTGTAGAGAAGCACATCTTCACATACAAGAAGTTCATCCCAGGTTGGACTAAGTGTTTCATCGATAACTTGAGTAGATGCAGTACTCTCCCCTAATACGATACGTGCAAAAGGATCTGATAGACCAGACGAATCTGATCCAATTAACGATCTTGCTTGATAAATATAAGCTCTCATTTGGAAGTTCTGAAAATATATAAACTGATTGAAATCTGTTTGAAATAATATATCTGACATAGATATTCATGAAATTAGCTACAAAAGAAAACACCAATCTGATACGCTCACAGAAAAATTATAGTAAGATATCTTATATTATAGTAAATTATACTAGAATTAGAATTATATTATTTATATTATACTAGAACTAGAATTATACTAGAATTATATAGAAAAATTATAGTAAATTATACTAGTGCTCAAAAATAGGTTATTGGCAATATTTTATTTTTCTAAATCGACTTATCTCAACTATCTGTTTGCTAAACTAGGTATTTCAATGAAAATTATTGTAATAAAAATTATTCTACAATATGGATTAATTGTAATACGGACATGCTTTTCCGTGTAAAAAATTGCAGTAGGTGCATTTGATCGTAGTCTATCAGCGTTGCGCAGTTCATTGCTCACATCATAACCCTTAGGTAGGCCATCTATGAAATGTTTTTTATCTTGTAGAATCCCAAGCCATAGATAAACTGTAATCTGAGCTGGAATAGTCCATCCACTTGGAGTGTTTGCCTTCTTACCAGGCCACTAAACATAAAAAAATAGTAAAGTTAAAGTATCAATTTCTAAAGTAAAGTTTATAAACTTTATGAAATAAAATTCAATATTACCTTAAGAAAGAATGTTTGCATTTTTCCACAGAATTTGCCGGACTCGTCCGAATATTCAGAGAAGATGATATCTCTTGTAGGTAGCCTATAATAAGCAAGACGCTTGCCATTGCTTATTAACCAAATAAATACGTCTGGCATAGCGGGCTGTGACTAAAATTAGAATAATTCAGGTGTACCTAGTTAACTATGTTTTAACATTATATTTCAACGTTTTAACACGCTATTCCTAGTTAAGTACTTACATCTTCGCAAAGATGCTTTAACTTGTTGAGATGTGTAAACGCTGTTCGAAGGCGATCTTTTATCGAGTGTTTAGTTATAAGAGCTTTCAGTCCCTTAGTCAATGTAGCGATTTGTTCCTGTTAACAATGTACAAACATGCTTAATTGTTAAAAAAGGAAGCGCTATACTACATTGTTATAAAAAATAATAAATATACATAATAAATTCAATCTATAGACTTTACTTTTTCCACGAGCCATTTAACTAGCTCTAAATTCTCGCCTGGCTGGCGACTGGCAGAAAATTGGTAAGAATAATGATGCAATTAACTTACAATTTCAAATAAGCACAATTTTTGCCTTTCCCTGTCCAGTTTCGTATTGCCAAAAGGTGGAGCATTGGTCATGTGATTAACGTAGGCTGTGCAAGCATTGCTAGCAGCTTCAAGTGTGGACTTTAACATTACAATGCATGTACTGTCCAGTTCAGATTCACTATCGATTGCTATTTGTACGTCAGCTAAGCCTTCATCCTGCAAATATATTTGAATCAAGCCTCGGTTCTGATCTACTTATTTCGAATCCATTTTATTGTGCAGCATTTAATTCAAAAGGTTAAGGGTTTTACTAATATACAGTGCACAATTCGCAAAACTTCACTATCTGCATACTAAATTAGATTATGAAAACAATCATCGTTATACTTGAATAATATTTTTAATATCTAAATCGGGATTCGTAAACGGTAACCCCTTATTTGAAGCACTAGACCCCGAGGCCCGTCAAATTGATAGATACCTAAATAGGAGGATATAAGTAAGGTACTAGGTAAGCTGTTGACCGCAACTTCGATCGCGTGCCGTTTTGTATGACTGGGCAATAAAAAAAATACAGCAGGTTTTCCCGTAGGAAATAGAGACAATCCCGGGACAAATTGTAGCCTATATTTTCAGTTAGATCTCTACCAACACATCACTGAAAACGATACCTATTCAATTCTATGCAAGTAGTTTTTACGTGATGCGCGTACACTATACACTATGTCCTACAGACAGACCAACAAAAATTCTATTAATCATTGTTTTGGCTTCAATTACGATAAAATAAAGACGACAATATTTTTTTTTTCAATATCTTCAAAGTCTAGACAACATTTAAGATTTTTATCATATTGTATAGAATATAGAATAGACTTTTTCTAATTTAGTGATTATTTTTCTAATATTAAAACTCAGCAACATGTGATAGAGTGACCTGAAAGCGCTCCGTAGGTGTACTAATCGGCTTTCGTAGCAATGTACCTATTGAACTCGTGGCAATAAGTCTTGAAGTGGTATAGAAGCCAGAAAGCGATACAAAGGAACTTATTCATTAAAACTAAATACTTAGGTATGAATGGTATTTATATGATTAAAAAATAAACTAAAGAAATTCCTTCTATCAAATTTTATGATTTTTTACTAATTGGTAACCTTAGTAGCTTCCCAAGGAAAGCAAAAGGGCAAGCTTTTTTATATTAATTGAGTAATATACTTGGGAAAGGATTAATATACTTAGAAAAGTGATGCCAGAAAGAAAGAGTCGAGTAATATAGTAAGAAAAGTGATGCTAGAAATAAAGGGTTGAGCATTGTGTAAGAACTTTGCATGGAATTAAAAATGGTACAGATAATAGGGGCTATTATAGGCGTTGTAGGTATAGACCACATAACATGTAAATGTATTGTGCCGGGCGAAAAGAAACAACATTTTATTAAGGATATTTGGTTATGTAATGTATTTTAACTGTTTGTTTAAAACAATGCATAAAGACAAAAAGCTTGCAGTACGATAATTATGTAAGCATATGGTAACTGCTAAATTGTTAAGAAAAAAGAACAAGTAGATGTGAGCTGAGAATTACAACGAATCAAAAAGTAATAATAACTATCAACATAAATTACTTACCTCAACGAGAGATAACGTATCGTTTAAGTTATTTAACTTATAGAAATATTATCCATGAGATCATGACATATCTGTTGCTCATTCAGATGAAAACTCACTAGTTAAAAATATAGTTTCAAATAGTCGAGGCCAAATAATGTGAAGCTTAATCTATTAAGCGTAACTTACAAATTTTTCTATGATATTAGCGATGAGGTTTGAATTGTACATGCGTCGCCGATGGTCAGGCCAAATGCTGCGGACATGCATGCACTGCTTGTTGTCCCAATACGGCAAATAGAAGTAATTCTTGTCCGAAGAAGCGGCTTTAAATGGTTGAGTTGTACTCTGCCAGTATCCTGTATCAGCGCTCATTTCATCTAAATTAAAAACCAAAATTATACATAATTGCTAATGTGTATTCATCATTCTCAGCCACTTGTAGGATAAACATTAATTAAAATACTATTTGGGAGTGAGTACAGCTAAAAACACATACCAAGATTGCAATCCAAATCGGAAGCTCGTCTTACAGAATCTTGGTGACCATCTAGCGCATTGCCAGAATTACCAATACTCAATTCAAATTGCAATGGTTTATCAGTAAGCCGCTTCTCAATCATATTTGCTTCAAAAATGGTGCCAAATAAAAAGAACTCCTCATTCTTGCCACAACTGTTCTCTGTAATGGGTGGGATAGACTCAACTTCCACTTCTGAAGCAGGGCTTTCGACACTGTCAATTATTTCCGTACGAATGGAGATCAAAATCCTACAAAGAGTAAGAACATGTAGGTTCATCTGGTATGTGTTGAAAGTAATATTATTAAGCTAACTATTAAAATATTAGTCTTCTTCCTAATGGACATTCTTACCTGCCCCTGTAAGATACTCCTTCTCCCATTCCCAAGTTAAGATTGGCGTGTTGGTCCAACAAACTAAAATCTCGGGTTGAGCCATACAAATAAATATATGCAGGTCCAAATGTAGGCAAGAATCCTAAAAAGCCAATGTTATTTTAATAATAGCATTTAAACACCTATTTTTGTTTGCATCAATATGTTATTGAGTATCAAAACATTGAAAATGTATTTCAGTTCATCATTTTATCTACTTAAGTGAAGCGCTCGCTGAAAGACAAAGCGTTCACTTTTTAAGTTTCAATTCTCATAATAATTAATTTTACTTAGGTATAATTAAGTTATACAGGTGTACAAGTAAGTTGCTGCTGTTATTTGGCTTCGGGTAATTAAAATTCATCTGTTTAATACAGCTATACATATAAGCGCAAGAGCATGGACTGTTTTGTTTACTGCCAATGAAAATGTTATCGATATCATAACATACTTTAAACTGAAACAAAAATTCTTTTACCTCTTTGTCCATCGTTAGAAATTGTCTTCAGATCAATAAAGTGGGTTCCAATAATATTGGGATGGACAGGGTCTCTGTCACGAAGCTGGATTTTTAGACGCTGACAGAGCGGTGGAAACATCTCCGTGAATACAATCTGTTCATTCCATACTGGATTATATGCATTCTTTCGAACTGATGTGTTTCCCTGTTTAGGAAATTTATCTCATATCATTGTCTGACGTAAACCACGAATCAAACGCAAGGGAAACCGCGGGCCTCTAATAGATAGATATATAATGTTTCCTAAAAAATATTTGAGTATTCATGTTTCCATCCATCCATCTATCTGTCAAACATCTTTAAAGTTTATTACAAACGAGAACCTGGTTAGGGATACTTAGTTAATAAGTAAATTATAACACAATCAGTTTCGAAACTCAATATAAAAATAATGGCGTTAAAAAGCTTTAAAACTTTAATTCTAACTTCAATAAATTAACCATTAAAGATAAAAATTTAAACCCATTAGACTCAGATGTAACTGTGTTTGAACTGTGAAATTGCTGTAATACAATTGTCAGCTAGTATCAGTTACTTACAGTCATTCCTGCAAAGCACACTTGCACGTATGGATCCACGAGGTCATGGCTTTCACCGGTAAATGCTCGCTTCATATTAGCGATAAGAGAATAATTCATCTTTGGCAAACCGTCTGCTTTATGTATCCTTATTATAAACTTGGCTCGCTGTCGCTCAATCGGAACTCCATCCGGCAGAAGCAAATTACTAAAATAAAACTTAACTCTACGTAATTGAATTAACGCCATATTATATCCGGATTTAGTAAAATTAATTAAATTTTATAGCAAAAATTACTACTACAAAAACTAGAATATGTACCTACCATAAAAAAAAGAGTTATTTGGCTGCAATGTACCTAACTAATCAAAAATTTTAACTATTGCAAAATTAAAAATGATTAAGTAAAATTTTGAATGTTTTAGCAAAAAGCTTGTTTTAATATAACTCCTCGGATCCTCAAAAATAGGTATTTTGGTTTCATAACCCAAATATGTTCGGCGATGCTTCCATAACGTAAACAATTTTATGGAAAGGTCGACAAAATTATTCAAATTTCATTATATAATAAACGAGAAACTGAGCTACAGGCGTTTTTACCAATTCGCCTGGGAAGCCTCGGCGTTGGCAATATTTCCGAATTTACTTTACTTACATTGTTTGGCCTTGGTTGGAAAATTCTAAAAATTAAAAATAACATTGTATATACACGCGATTATGATTTGATAACTTTGCCAAAATTTCAAACAATAGCACGGGCACTTTTTGATTTGAATTAGTATTAAAATCTCATGTCACAACATCATTTCCTCCAATCGCGGCATCGGTGGAAGTAGAATATATATTTGGTCTAATTTTAATGAAGAGATTGAGAAGATGATATCATAAGATAAGGCTGTGGTTTAATAGAAGATGTCAAGGCAAGGGTAATATTGACCAATAAAGAGGATGGTTAGGTGGTTTAGTCACTAGGGAATGGCGTGCGAATATAAAAATATATAGCAGGTAGGTATGCTTTTACAGAAGCATGTTTTTGGATTGACTTATCATTGGCTATATGGGATAAGGAAACTCATAACAAAACATGACATGCCTCATTACAATGATGCAAGAAAAATATGGTTCTTATTACACATCTTTAGATCTTTCGCTTCATATAAATAACAAATGAATAAAACATACAGAGAATCATGGGAACTGCTGACTAGCCTTATAACATGTAATAACAATGAAATTGTTTTCCGTCCAGTTTTCCCCCGAGATTTCTTGTAGTAAAATACTCACAACGAAATGCTTCTACCAGTAAAAAGATTGTATTTCCCTCACTGATTCTATTTCTTCTATATATTTCGCATAGGTAAGTGTTTAAGTAGTAGTTTTTGTTTTAATACTGATCCAACAAGCATAAAATTATTATTATATAATAATAATAATAATAATAATTTATTGGCAAAAAGTTCATACAGTTTTTACTTAAGCTAAGAAATATGACACAAAATATACATAAAACAATAGCTCCCGATGCCGAACTAGGTAAAAACCTGTGTTTCAGCCCTCGGTGCCACCCCTATGTTACCAGTAGTATACAAAACTAGCTTATATTTATAGCATTTTAGTTCATTTAAATCACCAAATTTGTTTCCATAAAAAATTTCTTTAAATGACAACACAACAGATGATATTAATTTTTGACAGTAGGTACCTACAGTATGTGTGTGAACCTCTCGTGTGTATATGTATAAATGTATGTGGGTGTGTATGCATATGTATGTGTGTGAGAGGGTGTATCAAAGTCAATATAAGGATCTCTTGTGAATACTTTCAGGCCAATTACCAGAACATGCAGATTGTAGACCAACACGAAATGAGTGAGAAACAACATGAGGCAGGGTTACACTTTACCTAGCTTAGTACAGTTAAAAGTTTTTCTGTTTCATTATAGCTTAATGTTTGGAGCCAGATAGTAAGGTTTTTTTTACATGCCGTCTTATTTAGCGCGTAAATAGGAATAATGTTATTAATTTTGTTGTAAATGTAAGGTCCGAGTGAACAATAAAATCTTCGGATAAACGAAGTGTGGAACTGTTTCCTAGTGTCACAGATTCTACCCCTACGTCGACTTATATTATTTTGGGGCTCAAAAGACAATTCAGCATGTTGCTTCAAGATTATACCCGTTATAAATAATTGTCTTACTGTCAGAACTGCGCAATTTTTATAGAGTTGGTCAGTAGGGAATAGAAAGGGACGAAAGGTGCTTATTTTAAGAATAGCTCTTTGAGCAATCTCCACTCTCTTAATTGTAGTAGCTGGGGCTCCGCCCCATGCAGTGATGCAGTAGGAAATTAAGGATTGGCAAAGGGCGAAGTAAATCTGCCTAACAAGATCACTGTCCGCGACGTATCTCACTTTTTTAAATATTAATATTAGTTTGCGAATCCTTCCACTTAAAGATTCAATGTGCTATTCTATTGTTTGATAAATGCATTTGATTTTCAATTAGTTGCCGCTGTTTTTAAAAACATCTTTTCTTAGTGCTTATTTCTTCATGAACTGAAACGAGCCAGGCATCCAGTCTGCCAGTTCTTGTAATTCTTTTTTTAAATAGCTTATTACTTACGCCTCTATATCGTCTTCATCCTTTTCACTTTTAGGTGGTATTTTGATGGCATCTCCTTTGCCGATGACACTAATGTCACACTTTAAGTAGCCCTTGGCTCCAGCGGCAACATCATCTGGGTCAGTAAGAAGTGCCCATTTGTGGTAGAACTGACGATCTGTGAACAAAATCATACATGACAGTTATTATTTATAACTTATAGATAACAGGTCAAGTTTTTATTTGCAAACGCACTCGGCTTATAAATTTCGCAATAGCATAAAACTATTTTTCTGTTATTAGTAGAGAAGAGCAATGTTCATTTCCTAGCGAAGTATTGTGTACTACTACATTATTATGTGGACACTGCTTGTCAAATAATTACAAAACCTATAATTCAATTCTTTCTTGTTCCTTGATGACAAAAACACCTAACATCTTATGACAATACCTACTCGAATACGTGTTTTATTATCATTTAATACCAATTTTAGGAATAACGTACGTAAACAAAACAGTCTTGCAGTCAACAAGGCCTGATCATCATAATGTGTGACAATGATATTAAGTATTCAAAATAAGCCAATAAAAAAAATTCCTTTGTAACACCATTAAGGTTTATTACATATGACCACGGATAACCAACCAGTATAAATATTTCTGAAGGAAATGTGTTTCTTTACAAATCTTGTACAGATTGGAGCTACATATATTTTCTAACAGGAAATATTAGTAGCCTGGATCAGTAATCGAACCCCTAATTAATGTCTATGGCATAGACTACATTACCGAAGTCAATGTGATTCAGTAGTTGGCTTAAATTAATTATTTAAAAGTATATAAATATGTACATGTTAATTAATAACATAAAAGTGAGTGGGTGCAGCAAGTTCTTGCTGATTCATATACATTATATTTTGTATGTTGCGTGTTATTTATATCTCCCGTATCACGCAACTTTCAAAATCGAGCCACATGTCAATTTGATTGTTTTACAACATTTTCCAGGCATTTTTCCAGATTTTTCTTTTTAACTTTTTAACCATATTTTTCATGCTTCATTTACCTATATTGAATTACCTAGCAAAAAATAAGCACGTACTAAAAGATTGTGAATTGTAAAGACAATAATAGTTTTGTTTAGCTATAGTAGAAATAGGAGTAAGGTTAACAGTGCGTAATTTTTTTCTTTTGTTTACATTTATTTTTTGCTCGAGTCAGTAGATGAGATCTTATGTTGTAAAGTCGTATATTATATGAAAGTAACTTGTGGATATTATGCCATATAATATGTGGTACTAAATAAAATTGTTACAGAATAAAGTCTACTCTTCGGACCTCTCTTACATTTCGTAAGAACGTCATTAGCAAGAATGACGTTCTTACGAAATGTAAGAGCGTCATTAACAAGGAGAGGTCCGAAGAGTTGCTGGAAGTGGTAGAGAGCATGACTATTTAATTGAACAGTGTGCTTGAATATATTCTTCTACATCATCATCGTAAATTGCTGTTTCCCGCGACCTCGTACTCCTGGAATTTCGGATCACAACCTACAGACATAACCGGCCTATCTCTTGAAGATTAAGCTTCCTATTAGTGAAAAAATGTTTTTGGATAGAACAATTGATTTATGAGATTAGGGTACGAATACCGAGGGAACCACGTCGCATAACTTCTGCGCACATACCCAAGAAGGGGTTGACGTCAGGCAGGCGACCGGACATGAATATCAGCCAAATCTCATTGCAACTTGCACAAGTAGTCATGTTGCGCCTACCCCGAATAACGGGATAAGTGCAGGAGAATGATAAATTGCTTTAGGAGATTACTTACTATAATTACTTATTATAATAATATAGATGTCATGATAAAACAAATAATTATTAGAGGAACATTATTGTGACGATAAATAAAATAAATAAATATGTACTGGACTGCCGTTCACAAGGTCGCGGGTTCGATTCTCGCTTGGGACAATCATTTGTGTGATATTCATAAATGTCATACAAATGTTTGTACTACGTCTGGGTGTTTTCTATGTATTATCTTAATATATATAAATCTCGTGTCACAATGTTTGTCCTTAATGGACTCCTAAACCACTTAACCGATTATAATAAAATTCGCACACCATGTGCAGTTCGATCCAACTTGAGAGATAGGATAGTTTAAATCTCAAATTATAGTCGCAATTTTAATTTATTGCAAATTATTTGTCTACCCCTGTCATTTGTATGGCAAAACAACGTTTGCCGAGTCAGCTAGTAAGTATGTATTTACAAAAGAAAAGTTTATGTATTATATCCGTATTCTGGTACCCATAACACAAGCATAATAAGCTTAGCTTGGGACCAGAGGACGTTGTGTGAAATGTTCATGAATATTTATTTATTTATTTATAAAATAAATATTCAAGGACATTTTACACAATAGGGACTCGATAATTTAATGCTTACGAAATACTGAGATTTCATCTGCAAGCTTTCTTGACGAATTGAATCGTGAAATTTACCGTGATGACAAGATTTGCGAGATAAGAAATTCTAAAATTTTTTTGATTGCGGGATCTAATCTATCATCCTCATTCAACGAGTCACGACAGCATTAAGATTCACTTGAATAAGTATTCCCAAGTTTTCATAATAAAGTTGTTATTTTGATTCATGTTATTCGTTTACAGCGTATTTTTTGACAGTATCGAAACTCTCAGTGCTTTGATAAGAACATGGGCTTAACAAGCAGAGGCTTCATTACCTACTTATACCTATGACGCTGTAAATGTCACGACTAAATTATTACAAAGTATGCTAATCTTATTCTCCGATGTCCGCCGATAGGGTCTAGTACGTAACACTTACAACACTCGAGCATGTATGAACACTATGAACAGATAAGTAGAAATGAAGCTTAAGAAGTATGTTTAAATCGTAGCATATGGCACTTATAAAAGGAAAAAGGGGTCTAACATTGGTTTAGATCTAGAGCACCTATATATAGTTTGAATTAAATTCGAACTTTTCAAAAAAAGAACAAAGCATTTATTTAATTTCCGTATAATTAATTAAATTATTTATTTGTTTAAACACTTCATTAATTGAACAAACTAAATACTTACAATAATATTTTGGTCTATAAATATTTTATAAATCCAAAGATAGAGCACATAAGTTTATTCATATATGTTGTGTTATCCCTTGAACATCAAAAGCTCGTGAAACTGAATACCCAATATAAACGCATAGAAGTAATAAATGTTAGCCTGAATACTTCAATGTGATATTTATATGTGAGTGTGATCCCGTAGCACATAATGCCAAATTACAATGTCTATGATATTTATTGTAGTGCGATAACAGAATATTTATTCATCATAATAGTGATGTTGACTATTTTTTAGAATTGCTTTTATTTTGTAGATAGTTCTTACTTGAACACCATGAAAAAAAGAAATTAATTTTCTTCGCTTACGCACGTCGAGGGCCCCCATGGCCCGGGGGCGTATTTCCATTTCCGTGTTTATTAGGAGGCAGTACTGTCTTGAAACACGCACGGGTTTGTCGCGCTAACTGCCTTTACAAAATCGTGTTCAATCCAAGGCACGTATCCTCCAATCGCGCACGGGTTTGCAACGCCAACTGTTCTTCTAAACACGTGTTCAATTCAGGGTACGCGTCCTCCAATCGCGCACGGGTTTGCAAGGAGTATGCGCCTTGATTAAGCGCCACAAATCCGTGTGTGTTCGAAGGCAATTTTGTGTTTAATGAATGGGCAAGAAAACTCAAACAAAATCTTTAACTTTTTATTAAGACCAAAATTATACCTAGGTACATAAACAAATATAATGTAGTAATTTTATATAATCAATGTTTTTTGGCAGGAGGCTCATTATCATCAATATTAGATGCAATATTATGAACACGTTTTCTTTTCACAGTTTCTGACTTGGCTGGTCGTCCTGATTGAATCCTTCCACTGCATGGTAGACCTCTTTCTTTGCGGCGACTGATCGATGTTGGTTGTACATGAATTTTTCGAGATTTTCGTCGGACATTTTTTTCAACTATAAATGATATAATACTCGATGGAGTTTGTAGCTTCGACAAATCAGATCCAAACTTTGTAAGAATGTTTGTATATGCAGCATTGGAGTCATTTTCCAAGATTTCAGTGATTCTTTGCCACTGAGCTTTAATATTACGAACAGCATTGTCAAAGTTTTCATTGTTGATAGTTACATTGTTTTCCGCTCGATTTATTGGAAGTTCAAAAGTGTCTGGTATAACATCATCTGGTGTAATAGAGTCAGTTTGGCTGTCTTCATTATTTGTGCTTGATTCACCCGTAATATTTTCAAAGAATGACGGCGAAAACTGATCACCCAGAGCGAGTTTTGCAAACTGTTGACGATCACAGTCATTCAAATGTAGCGATGTGGTAAGTTCAGTCCCATGTTTTCTTTCTACAGCGCAGAGATGTTTACAAAATCGGCCCCCAGCACCATATGGACAGTCACATGTTGCCATTTCACAGTCAACAACATACAGATCAGTCTTCTCTTTCACGAAGTAGGTATTGTCATCCATGTGTACAATATCCTTAATACTGCTACTTGCTTGGCAAAATTTTTCATACGCTAACGTAAGATTTCTTGCCCGCCCATTGGCAAACTGAATCAACCTTTTCTTGTGGTATGATTCAAAGGTATTTGCGATAAAGTCAACTAACGCGCACATATTGAACACTTTACAGCGCTGCAATACTACGTCTTTAAAAATTCTTATTGAGGATTCACAGTAATTGTTTGTGTTATTCCCTCGTGTTAGAATACCAGAGCGATATGCTAAACACCACTCCTCACGCCGACTCCATAAACTTGTTAAATGTTTTTCAAGCTTTTTATTTTTCTTAACTTTCTCCTCATTTGATAAATCATACATTCTAATTTCGGCTTCTTGCATTGTATTGGCATACATTACAGTACGGAATTTTTTCATAACTGATTGCCGATCTTCTTTAATAACTTCATGTTCACTTTGCCACAACCAACGCCAAAGAGCTTGATTTACATGAAATATGCAAAGAAGTAATCTGCTGTTTGGAAATACTGTGCGTAAGGCATTCCTTTCTGCGCTGCTATCATCAGTCATTACGATTTTTGGTTGAAAAACCTTCTGGCAAGTCTCCTCTAAATAATCTTTTGCACATTGAAATGAATGTGTATAATTTTCCTGAGATTGACTCGTGTGCAAAATGACAACAATAGGTAAAGCACCAATTTTCGTTGCAGCAAAGATAAATGTAACACAGGCATTTGTTTGATCACAAGATCCACTTGTATCCATAAACACCATTTCATCAGCCAAACCAGCCATGAACACTCTTTGCATAATAGGCGTTATTACAACACACACAGTTGGTTCTTCCTTTAAATATATCTCTACATTTATTTTAGACAACTCAATCTTCTTACGTTTTAAAACTTCAATTATATCACCGATGTCTCGCGTTCCGTAGGTTCGGCGACGCCATTGTTCATACAGATGAATAACTTGGCGGTCGCATGGATTTTTTTGTGCATTAGATAAAGTAATGTAAGCATTCTTCTCACATCCTTCAATGATAGCTATTTCATGATACAATTTTGCTGCTGCAGCTGTCATCCCACCTTCAAAATACGATTCAAATTGTTTTATCGTGTCTTCGGAACAACGCAGTAGGCTCAATGCTTGGGCGACATTGACTCGGTGGGAATGATTATAGTTTATCTCTATTAGAACATTCAGTCCCCGTTTCATTAGTTGCGAATTTTTTATCGTACTCTTTGTTACTTTTAAAAATTTTATCCCAATATTTGCTCTACAATTATAGTTTCTAGTCACACCTTTCTTTTTATCTTTGGTTTTGTTTCTTTCCGAAAGATGACAAATAAATACTTTTCTGAAATCATATCGTATCTGCTGAGAATATCGTCTCAACATAATCCAATTTGTTTGCGTTGCCTCCGAAAACTTTTCAATGAAATAACCACACTTTTTGTCATAATCACCTTCACAAGATAAAGAGCATCGAATTTTACATTGGTAATTATCATTGTCTCCATCATATTTTACGACTTCAAAATTGTCCACAATACCACTAAGTATATTCTTCAATAGTTCCATATTAATCGAAAGCACACTCTATAAACATAACCTCAAAATGTTCTAATAGTGTAACTAAAGTTTGCTTTGTATTTATTTATCACGATCACAAGATAAAGTTTGTTTGTTTATTGTTCACAATATTACCAATTTATCTTTTAATAGTTCCATAATCTAATATTTAATTATTTAAAAGCACACTTATTTCAAACGCTGCACAGTGGAAAAACAAACGAATGTTAATGCGACTGGCGAAGTGACGAGACGCGAGCGAAGTTGTTTACGCGCGAACTTCATGGCTAAGTTCCATGCATCGCCTTGAACACGTGTTTGGAAGAACAGTTGGCGTTGCAAACCCGTGCGCGATTGGAGGATACGTGCCTTGGATTGAACACGATTTTGTAAAGGCAGTTAGCGCGACAAACCCGTGCGTGTTTCAAGACAGTACTGCCTCCTAATAAACACGGAAATGGAAATACGCGGCCCGGGGGCCCCGTATAATTGATACGGCTGATACGGCGGTAGCAAGCCCCTGAGTTAACGAATCACTTAGCATTGCATTTGTTTTTTAAAAATTCAGATAAAGTTTTAACATTTTATTTTATTTATCTGATTACGATTCAATATTGTTAAACATATTTTATTTTCTGGAAAATTACACAGCAACTAAAGTTATAAAGATTTACCTTTAGAGATTGGACTTCGAGATTATTTAGAGATTGTTAAAATGCTAAAGGCATATTTAATAGCCTTTAGAATTCCCAAAGCTTGACTTATTTCGAACGGCGAACTGGTGTTATTAATACAGTTGTTTTACACTAAAATTCTCCTGAATTTCTCCTCTCTAAACTAATATTAGCCTATCACTAACAAGTTGTTTGCTGATATTCCAAAATGTGGTTAAAAACGTTCACTAAAATCCAGGGTACAAACAAAGTAAGAAAAATTCTCGCAGAGAATGTAATTGGAGACAGGTTCCAATTTTAAAAATAATTTCTTAGGGAATTAATCTATTTTTAATTTCCTTTATTACCGTTGAAGAATTTTATCGTTATATTGTTTTAGTTTTTGCTGTATTATTTCTACTACTTTTATTACTAGCGAGCGCAATAAATTATATTACCACAAATCACGTAAAGAATAACATACCGGGCTGGTTCCACACAGTAGCAACGTCCAGCTTGAAGTTGCCCAGTAGCTTGTTAGCACGCAATATGTTGCGCGATTGCAGCACCTGAAACAACACTCATAAGCTTTTGTATGGCGAAACCTCGCCACAAACAGTATAGTCACTAATATTTATGCATGCTTGCATAATAATTAATTACTACTCAAGTTATAACCATTCTTAATAGCTATTCTACATGAAAAAGATTTTGAATAATCTCTCGAACTCGTTATAATTTCATGTAATTACGGAATCAATAAGGTATGTGGATTAGTATGAGACATACAATATGACAAAGTCAACAATACAACTTCATACAATTCGCGCGTTTCGTCTTTCTGTCTTTCGTTGTTCGTCTTGCTTCAAAGGCTTGAAGCGATGTGCGATTACGAGTAGGTACGGACCTAGTATAAGCCACGCAAATTGGTAATGCGCTGGAACCTTTTCAAATTAACGCCCCTGTGACGTCATCAGCAAAGAAAAACTACAGCTAACTAAATGTAACATTCTCATCTATACGTCACTATGACGTCACCAACATGGCCGCCAGGCCCATTACCAATTTGTGTGGCTTGTAATGACCTTAGTGGTTTAGCTGGCTTTTTGGCTGGCTATAATATCGTCCAAGGTTTTTAGAGATTTTATCTAATTAGATTATTATTTTTATGTGGGTGAAACTATATAAAATCGGAAATACCTAAGTGTTATTTTTCTTATTTCATATACATAAGTCACAGCAATTAATCGCAAGCACGTAAAAGGCTTTTCCTATCTTAAGCAGCCAGTAAGAATATGAAAGAAAAATATTATTTTTTATTCAATCTTTACATTTATTATTAAGAAGCTTCATCCATAATACAAAATTAAATTATAACCAAATTTAATATTAAAAAATTTTAATTTTCAAATTCAGTAAAAGGTAAACAAGTAACAAAGTTAAGTCAGACTTGAGCTTAGTTACTACGCTGATATTTATAAGTTCCACCATTCATTTATTCAACAAGTGCAATGATTTGAAGTGAGTGGTTGTAAGCGGCTAAATAATTTATGCCGTAAAATGGTACAATTCCGTATGAATGGGTACGTAATTTCTGCTCAATAAGTAAAGAATTTCTTCACTTGAGTTGGAAATAAGTATCTAATGGCTCATTTTTTTCTAGTACGAAGGCAATGTATAAAATATACAAAGGTATAAAATGTTCAGTAAATATGTTCCAAGAATCCAATAAGTAGATAAAAATCGTCTGTCTGTCCAATAGATAAAAATGAGCTGTCTGTCATGGAGTTATTTATAGATGTACAGACCTATTATACATATTTAGTTGGGCTGAAACATACCATCAACTTCTAGAAAATAAATCCAAACGAATATAT
This sequence comes from Orgyia antiqua, assembly GCA_916999025.1. NCBI lineage: Eukaryota > Metazoa > Arthropoda > Insecta > Lepidoptera > Erebidae > Orgyia > Orgyia antiqua. The sequence continues at coordinate 4,317,663 of OU779863.1, read as the reverse complement.
TATGTGAGACTATACGTATACGAATCTCCCATATACAGTATTCGTAAAAACATCGAGTCTTCAACTATGTTGTATAGAAAGACAATTATTATAAATGTGAAAGTACCATTATTATAAATGTACCAATATTATAAATGTGAAAGTTTGCGTGTATGGATGTTTGGATGTTTGTTACTCTTTCACAGAAAAACTACTGAATGGATTTTAATGAAACTTTACAATAATGAAGCTTATACATCCGAATAACACATAAGTTTCAATTTATAAAGATATTGTGTAAATTGTCTAAAATGAGACCTTAAGTGTCAAGTAAGTAGTTATTACACGGGTACGAATTTTTAATCCCATTTATTTATATCCAAAATATAATTAAGTAAAGGTTTCCACTAAAACTTAAATGTTTAATCAAACTGCGCACACTCAATGTGTTTTTAGCCATAGAATGTAGTCGTGGTATACAGTTTTCTACTATGTATCTTAACAGTTCGTAAGTTTTAATTAAAAGCACGACATAATTAAACAGTGACGGTAGTGTCATCTGGGGATTAGTTTTGTTTAGTCTAAAAGTGAGCAGCTGATGAAGTACGGAGTTTAAAGCAATTAATAAACGCTTTAAAAAGATACTTAGCTAGTGGGAAACCTCCATGCACTGTTTTTGTCCTGAGGTATTAATTACTCGTCAGATTTGCACAACATTACTGATCCAACGCGTAATTTATCGTGAAATCTCTTCTTCTCACTCTCTCCAGCCCCTTAACATTCTACTCTTAACCACGGGCATCCTCCATTAGGGATGGGTCATGGTCTACTATACTGCGTTGACCAGACTTGTTGGCACAGGGTTTATTTTCAAGACTTCGCTCTCTCACAGAGGATCTGTTATCTGTGTACAATATCCCTTATCTGGCATTTATAGCACCTTAGGAAGGAAAAGGGGTGTGTGATGTGTGATATGTGTGAGTGGTGACACTGTATTCTTAATCTGTCACTAGTACACCACACGGATAACTTTCTGTCTAAATGTTGCTATCACTTTTATTAACTTTACAAAATTATTTTTACTAACATAACTTTTTAACTTTATTCGGGTAGTAAATGAATGTAATAATATCTTGCATTTACTAGGAATATATGCAATATATCATGCCGGATGCAGTTAGTGCGGACCGCGCGTTGTAGCAGCCGCCAGATGGGCAACCGATGGCGGAAACACCGTAGGTGCCCAATCCCCAGCTGATGTAGGCTCACGGCGGGGGTTTTAGTGGGTGAGGGCCCCACGCTACCTTCTCAGTCTTCCCCGGACAGAGAGTTGTGCGGTCAGGAATTTCCCCCGACCATAGCGGAAAAAAAGACCGCACCGAAGGAAATGTTCCCCGTTTTTGTAACATTTTTCACTACTGCATCTCTCCTATTAGTCGGAGCGTGATATTATATAACCTATAGCCTTCCTCCCTAAATGGACTATCCAACACTGAAAGAATTTTTCAAATCGGACCAGAGGTTCCTTAGATTAGCGCGTTCAAACAAACAAACAAACAAACTCTTCAGCTTTATAATATTATTAGTAAAGATTTCACACTACAGGAGTAGATACGAGTATATGCAGTTCGGCAGAGAACTCGATGAATTTTAATGGTGTGTTGAGTGCTTACAGTTCTGTCCTTAGAGCATTAAGCCAACATGAGTTGTTATTGTCAGGCGATCCCCGTTAAAAAAGATACGACAGCAATGCTCATACTACGTTCGGACGGTGTCATTTCTTAGTGTGTGCTGTTGTTAAACTGTTGTTGACTTCAAAAAAAGGAAGAATCTCAAATCGTCTATTATTTTTTATTATTATTATTTTTATGTTTGTTACCTCATAACTTTTAAATGGGTGAAGCGATTTTAGTAAAATTGATCTTTTTTTATTTGAAAGCTGGTGGTTCCCGTGTGGTTCCATTGGCACCAGGTCAAGATCTGATGGTTATCTCCTGAGAAATCAAGGAAAACCCTCAAATTTCAACGGCACATGATCAATTGAACATTCTTTTTAAATTCTCGTCATCATATTATGCTACCGGTGGAATTACATTAGTGTTCATTTCGGCTCCCAATCGGTCAGGGGCAGTATATTTGACAAATAAAAGAGCGTGTGGACTGCTGCTGTTGGCTAAATACTCAAAGGTTCTGCCTGACCCACTTTTGACCTGTCATGTACAATGTTCACGTTCCGTCTACTGGTTACCTAGTTACTACTTTATTTCATTTTAAACGAGAAGCTGCAAAATCCCAATCCTAACTAATTTATAAATGTGAAAACGAGCTGATGACACAATGAAAATTTTGACGAGTTTAATATTAAGTGTTAATGTGTGGAACGAAACTATAGCGCGATTTAAAAAAAAAACTGTACCACGCCATCTGTAGAGTGATACAGTAAACTTCTGTTTGTTAAGGTTTGATTTTTAAATTTCACGCGTACGAAGTCGCGGGCAACAGCTAGATAATCATATAAATAAATAAATATTCATGGACATTACACACACCGTCATCTGGTCCCAAGCTAAGCTTTTATGTTTGTTTTATGGGCACCAGAATACGGATATACTAAATAAACTGCTTTTCAGAATAAATCGTATTATGGATGATTTTAATTGATGTCACTACTTGTTTCCCCAAAATCATTGTCTATCTATAAATATGTGTTGACCGTGTGTCATCACCCATTTTTCTTCCCAGGGTGCTGCTAAAAGCCAGAATTGCAATATTGTACACAGATAACATCCTAAGCGAGAGACAGAAAACTCAAAAATAATCCTGTGCCAACACCTCGCGCGCAGAAGCGTATTTACCCTAGGGCCATGGTTCGAGACGGCCAGCCTGAGAAGGGCGCAGAAAGAAAATAAAAATTTTGGTCTAACTGTATTAATTGGGTGGCTAATTAAATTGGCCCGGGGCGTCAGATCAAATAGCCAGGGGCGGTAATTTTCAAAATTCGCCTCTGTCAGCGCGGCTTAGTAGACGATAATCCCTTCCAAAATGGAGGAGGTGCGTGCTCGAGTTAGAGAGAGAAAGATATATAAGTACTAATTGCATATTTTCAAACGTTTCTTTCGATTTACGGTTTTTTGAATCGAATTTCGATCTACGTTTTTTTAATCGGTAATTCTTCCTTGTTTAAAAAAGGAATCATCATATTACAAAGATATTTTTTACGTGATTCTATTATGTATACAAACACAAAAGAATTTCAACGTAACATTAAATTGTCAGTCTGTACAGTATATATTTATATATTGTTTATTTTCAATCTTCGTGATAATTATACAACGAGCTTTGTTCGAACCTAATTGAAAATATGTTGTTCCATCAGTGTATAAAAACATTTGCGCGCAGAAGCGCTGAGGGATAACAACAATAATTATAAAAATTTTATTTTTAATGTAGCCATGTAATGTAACATTAAACATAATTTGAATTTTTCATGAATTTTAATATATTAGAGTTTTTGACATGATTGGTAATAACCACCATCTAAGGCTTTGTTGGGAATTTATGTAGATTTATTTGACAATTTAAAATTATGTCAGCCTTATAACAATAATATTTTTTAATTATATTTTTTTTTTGCAACTGTAAAATCCTCTCGTTCAAATAAATTACAATATTGAACCTATTATATTGTGTCTACCAAACCAATACCAAAGTTAACAGCATCTTACACTAAGTCATTCGCTTATGTTTCGCGAAGCACTCAGAATACAAAGAAATCTATCGCAGTAATTGCAAAAATTATAAAAGTAAACACAGGCAAAACTTACCGATAAAGTGATTATCTTGTCAAATAGCATTATAGGTGGCATGTGGAAATCGAACACGAAGTACTGTTAACAAAAAAAAATAGAGGTAAATCATACATTATTAAAAAAGAAATATCATAAGACAATCCATTGGGAATTGGCATAAGAAATGTCTTTTATAAGATAAAGCATCGATAGTTACGGAACTATTTTATTATCTCTACTTATCTAAAAAGCTAAGGATAAATATTTTATTAATATTGAGCGGGCATTATGCTAAAATGCCGTGGTATAAATAAATAAGTTAGTATTCTTATATCCCTATTGGAAAGGCTTTGTGGCGTAGTCAGTAATGATGAAGACGACAATCATAAGCAAATAGGAATTGGCAAGAGAAGAGCAGCTGCCTCGCTGACTTAAATAAAAAAATAACTAACCTAACTTAACTTAACTTAACTATAGTTATATGTTAGTAACATACCTCATTATAATAAGGGCAGTTGGTGCTTTCTTTGACACTGGTATATTTGCGGACTTCCCCCACTTGAACACACACAACAGGGTCCATGTTAAGTCCTGCCAACTGGCGAGCTTCTATTACGGTCACGCATACTTGAAAATCTGCAGCTTTCAAAGCTGCAGGACTGCCAGTCTCTATAGCAGCCCGCCTGGATTATAAACAAAATATTATAATAACTATAAATTAAAATTGTAAAATAAATGGTTTCCACATCTTAATACTTACATTTTCTTAACTTTAGGTGTTTCAGGTGGCGATTGAATGTTTAAAAGAATTTCTTCAGAGGACATTGAGGTCTGACTAGCGGGGCGATCTATTTCCGACGAAGGCCCGGGAGTATCAAGCAGACCCATTTCTTCATCACAACTACTCGCACGGAACTTTGACTTTCCTAGACGGAGTAATGTTCGGACCACCTTTAATGTGGAAGACCGCTTGTGTTCCGATGGTAGTTCAATAGTAACTTTCTCGCTGCCACTCGTGGTGAAACCGCGTCTAAAATTATTGGCTAGATAAGGTACCACAATAGAATGCAATTTAATCATAACTAGGTATAGCATTCATTATCAAGCATTGTTTGAATATACAACAGTAATTAATAATAAGTCTTACTTTAGCAAACGTTTTCCAGCGTTTTTAAACTTATTAGTTTTAGGTTCATCCATAAACTCCATATCGATTACAGTCTCTTTGTTCCGGATTGACTGTTCCAATGATGCAATGTTGCGTTCGACATCAATCAGTAAGTTTTCATCAGAACTTTTAGGTGAGGTGCCTGCAATAGAACCATGAGCTGATCCGGACGTAGACCCATGTAGAGAAGTTAGGGAGCCATGTGTCCCTGGAGTTTTCCCGTGGACTCCAGGTAACATTTCATTAACGATACTATGAGTTGATCCTTTAAGTGAAGCTGGCTCACTTCGAGTGAGTGCTGAATCTTTTGCCGGTTTATCTGGTTCAGGTGGTGCTGTGTAGAACACATCCATATCAACAAATGCCTGTAACAATAACCTTTCAGCAATTATTATATTAACAAAAATATATTGATATTATGGAGTTTCTACATTATGACGGTACGATGAACGATGTAATTTTCAAAAAGTTAACCCACGTGTCATCCCGATATAGGATGGTAACATTGATCGCCATAAAGACACCCTGTCTTTATCTATTTGGTATTCTTTTAATGTTGTTTCAAGTTTTATTTATGCCATAAAAAGGTATTAGTCGTCTCATGTTTCACACTAACTGTATTTTACGACACGTTCATTGAAAAATATACAGGAAAATTTCGACACGAGGTTAAAAAAAACAGCCAATTCATTTTACGCAGTTGCTATAGACATCGTATTTTTTAGGTAATAACTGTAAATTTTATTCAGGTATGCTAACTTCGTAAAACATACCCCGCTTTTTTCGATCATGCTAATTTGTAAAATCAGTTTTGCCGCTCCTTGGTCTGTTGGGAGAAGTTTAAATAAGATTACATCGTGTTGAGACGTTCTTTTGAGAAAGCCTGTGTCCAGTCCAACAGTTAACAGGCACATATCTACGGGCTCAATGTTTTCATACGGTATGGTGATCGGAATAGGTAGAGCTATTTTATGTACTAGTCGTATTTTACAATAATATGGATATGCCCAAAATCCCGGGATTTACTTTTGAAGTAGTGAATTTATAAAAAGCTATTTACCTAATACGGATTAAGGAGTAACGACAGAATACACTTACTTTACGATGGATAAATATAGAAGTATATAAATATAGAAGAGTCAATAAACCATGTATATTTTTTAAGTAACAGTTTTTATATTTATACTAGCTGACCCGGCAAACGTTGTTTTGCCATACTAAAAAAAAAAGTTTGAAAAATAGATGTTGGCCGATTCTCAGACCTACTGAATATGTATGCAAAATTTGAGAAGAATCGGTCAAGCCGTTTCGGAGGAGTACGGTAACTAACACTGTGACACGTGAATTTTATATATTAGACAATACTTATGATAACTGTTATGTGACTTTTTACATAAAATCCGAAGTTATATTTTACTTGTATATACAAGAGGTACGCAAGAATCACCAATCTGTTACGTTACATGAATTTTAAATAATGCAATATATCTGCCTATATAGCGAGGCCTTCAATGCCACTTTGTTGTCAATAATATGTCGAGATCGTGTCGTACAAAAAATGAAGAGTGGCGAGTCTTTGTTATTACACACATTACAGTATTTTTCCTGTAAAAATACACTACATACAAACCTTAACATATGCTCATATCACGAGCGTAGCTACCGCCGTATAAGCCTTAGCCGTATCGACAATCGGGAACCTTCAGGTAAAAGGGGCACAAGAAGGATGTGAGCAAGGTCTATCTAGGCAATTTTTGAAACGCACATATTGGATACAAGGCTTTAGAGGACTAAGACAAGCAACGCCACTGACTCGAAAATAGATATAGTGTTACTTCATTCTTTTTTATGGAAAGTGGAATATCTACGGCATTAAGAAACAAATCTACGCAAAATGTAAATAGCCTGTCCTTTAAGTAAACACCGTTAATTAACCTATTTACTCAAATAATTAAGCTATTAGTATTTACTTCGATTAACCTTGTGACATTCTTTTAATTTTATAAATAAACAAATTATATTTGTTCTTGAATACTTATTTTTCTTTTATATGTACTGATAATAAAGTCCTCGTACTGTTGTGGGACCCAACCAAAAAATAACTATCCAATCTTGTGCAGTCGTGCAATATCGTTAATATATTATCGTGTAAAATAGATACATACATACACATACAAAGCTGCTATTTCCTGTGACTGTTGTAGATTAGTTTTGCATAAATCATGTTCAATAAATGGGGGAGGAAAAATAACCAAAACTTGGATATACGCCAAAGCTATTGTGTTGAGATAAAAATCAAAATGCGCCGCATATTTCCCAAGGCGCAACAAGTACGCAACTATACAAAAATAACGACATGTTGTTGGAAATTGGATCCTGTATATTTATTGTTCATATTGTTGTTGCGAATGTCATGCAGCCTCGATAAATTATGTAGGTACGTACGCAATTTTAAAGTTTTACTTATTTGCGTTTTTCAACATTTGCAATTTTGTAACTAACTTCAGAGTCGCGTTTTAATAAACTAACTTCGTAGTCTATTTTTCGGCCTGCTGAAAGTGTCTGATGATATTTTATATATATTTAAGGAGTATTTTTTGTGACACACGTAAAATTCAGCGCTCTAAAAATAATAAAGTTTGTGCCGTTTTTACCAGACTTATATCGTAAATGCCAGACGGAACAGTGTGTTTTACAGTGATAGTTATTACAAAGGCGAATACTTAATCCAAAAGATTTAATTACCTATATAATATCATCATCATCACCACCACGCTTTTTTCTCATAGGGTTAGGCAAAGACTATAATTTCCACTACTGTGAGGATGCGTAAACGTTTTTACGTATCGGATATTGGTCTATAAATTTTACTCTCAACATTTTTCTCTAGCGCGCCAACAGCAATAGCTATACAAAGAACTGACTGTGTTTGTGTTATTTTTGAATCCTGAAATCCTTATATTAAGTCAGTACCTATCCTAATTTAACCCAAAATTCAGCAGTCTAACCTAGCAAGGATATATTTATATTGGTTATTATTGGTTATATCACAGATAATATAATAAAGGTTCTAAAAGTTCTAGTAAATTCGTGCCCTAGGTGACTAGGACACGAATACGGCATATTCGTAGGAAAAAGAGGATAATACCACTCGTACCACAGCATTTTTGACGGGCTTCGTGGTGGAATGGTTTATGTAAGGGACTGTCATGCACGAGGTCGCGGGTTCGATTCCCGCTTGGGACAATCATTTGTGTGATATCCATAAATGTCGTACAAATGTTTGTACTGCGTCTGGGTGTTTCTATGTATTCTATCCGTATTATGTATTCTATCCGTATTCTGGTACCCATATAGCTTGGGACCAGAGGACGTTGTGTGAAATGTCCATGAACATTTATTTATTATTATTTATTTTTATAAGCTAAGAGTAATATTACCCAATTGGTTGTTCATGCAGGCATTGTTACTCACATTTATTCCTTCATTCAATCACTCTACAACATTGCTCTGTAGCTGAAACAACTACGTATTTTGCGGCTTTTACGCTATAGATGATTACTCAAGCTTTGACTTGACTAAAGCAATTTATATACGACATAATAAATGTATATACTACATTAGATGGTTTCTTTGAATATAGGTCAAACAACAGCAAACTTTACGCTATTTTAGAAAGTCAGCCAGCTTTCTTTGTGTATTGTGAAACTAGAAAAGTAGAATAGTATTGTAGAGATTACACAAATATTTTGAAATTATAAACCAACCGTTTGAAGATGATATGGTACGATTGATAAAAGAATACAAGATTCATAGATTCTGTGATTCTTCTCGGAAGTTTAGGATATCTTGTTTTCTTGGGAACTTTTAGTTCTTCTAGTTCCGCTTGCTAATATGCAGTTGAGCTTTCCTCAGTGTCTGTGTTATTTTCTGTTGTTTTTCTGTTATAAATCAAGTGCTTCAATGCCGTACAAACATCCCTAATGTTTAAAATGACAAAAAATAAGGTATAAAATACATATATTGATCTGAACTTACCGGTACTGCTTTGTTCCGGTCGTCAACCAGAGTGTCAGTGATGGAAAGCTGTCCATCAGCCACCAGGATCTGTAGTCCTAGACGATAAACGCCCAGAATGCGAGGATGGCCCCATCGCGCTCGAGACAACAAATAAAGAGTTAACACCTCACCAGGATCAATAGGTCGCGTCACTGGCCATTCAAAGTACTGTGAACAATAAAAAAAAAACAAACTAAATATCATACAATATGGTATTGTAAGGAATGTGATAGAGTTTATCAATCTCACTAAATTTTAACTTGTAATTCGGTAGCAAAGGAGAGGAATCTAAAATACTACGTGATACAAGATATTTGCAAAGAATTTTTGATCGCCGTTCCTAAAATGATTTTAAATTGTTTTGAAGCGTATTTTCATCTTAATACACATAAAGAGAATTTTTACGAAAACATTTGGTGATCCTAAGTTTTCATGGTTTGCAAGTTTAGCGTACACGTCGTCCAAAACGCTTGAAAGTTATATATTCATGAAATAAGTAGCTTAGAGCAAACCATACCTAATAGTTAGAAGTAAGTTGGAACGTTGTTCATATTAACAACGTTATAAATCTTCATACAGGTTATTACTTGTCTAAACAGACCACACATTTTTAGCTTCATCAAAGAGCTTATACATGTTTTTTTGTCTGCTTCTGTCGTTCTTTTAGCCCAAATAGATTTAGCTTAAATACATTGTGATAGACAGATTGTCTAGAGACTGAGAAAGGAAAGGACAAAGTCTACTTTTTAGTGCTGGAAGCATTGATTGTAGTAATTTTATTCGCACGCAATAGCGTGCGACGTCGTGATACGTGTGGAGCTAGTCCCCTGGTCGGGTCATGTTAATACGTGAGTGATTACCATGGCCCGACTAAGGGCGAGGAGGAACACCGTGGGGTTTAGTGGGTAGTCCGGGTCCCCTTAAGTTGATCTGGGAGTCCCGCACGAAGTCCGAAGGCTGCCCCCGCAGCCGGAAAGACGAAGTGCGTAAAAGGCATCCCCACGTAAAAACAAACCGCAATAGCTAGAAGTAGGTAAAGGTGTGGGTCAGTATTTTTAATTTTTGATATTTTTGTTTTTGTCTTTTGTTATTTTATATTCGTTAAAATATTTGTATTTCCTTTTAAAACAAGTGATAGGTAATTTATTTCCTTTTCTTTTCATAAACCGTGATCAAACTAAAAACGTCTGTTTTTGTAAAACGAAAGAATCTTCTAATAACGATCTTATCCAGCTGACCTACTTCCGATGGCTTGATGCTCCATTGTAAAATTGTGCAAATAACTTGCCCGCATAGATTTAGATACAAAGATACAGATATTATATTATACTCTCGCTTCGCTGAGATAAACTGAGACTCGGCCTAAAAAGAACCAACTTGTTATTGTACGTACTGGGCGAACCTATTGTGATTTCTCTCAGACACATCGAAATTATGCATATAATGGTAGCAAATTTTTCTACATCAAATAGTAAAGAAAAAATGATTACATAACATTTATTTTATTCCAATTGTGCCTACACCGGTGGGTTTGGGCATTTGTAAAACTCCCAGAAATGTCAAAAACAGTACCAAAACTTCAAATCTGACAGCATTTGCAACAAAAATAATCTTTTTTTCTTAAAAATACTTATACAACGTGATTCTTCGAATAGTCTAAAGCTCAGACACCCCAAAAAGTATTTCATTTAAATATAACATATAAAAAAAATTAAATAATAATAATGAAAACTGACGAACTTATAAGCTTTTAAAATTATCTTGTTTTCTCTGCGAAAATATGTTCACCCATGCACGTAGGTACCTACGTTCGACGCGACGCGGACGCAGTTAGTAAGTAGGTAACAAACAGCTGTTCGTTTCGTATTGATAATAATACATATGTTGTTATGTAAACTATGTTTAGTGATCATCACATTTTTCATCACACTATTAACAGGCTGTGGACTGTCAGAATGCCAAAGTCCGCACCATTTCGGCGTATTCTACATTTGTGTAATTATAAGACATGTTTACGTAATTCGCACAATGATAGTGACGAAGGCGTACAGTACAGTACTGTTGTAATCGGTCACTGAGCAGAGGCGCGTGCGATGCACCCGAGGATGTTTGCGGGGAGTGCGGGTGCGGGGTGCCAGGTACACAGGGCGCCGCGCCCGGCGGCATTCATTATTATCTAGTACCTAACTATTATGTATGCACTCGACGAGCTTTTACGATCGTTAGGGTGTCCAATTACTTTGAGATTTTAATTGAATATTTTTTTTTGGGATAAAATATAAAGTAATTTGAAAATTACTCCATTGGAATATGCTACTGATTCTGAGCAAACTACTTTCAGGTTTGCACTATACCAAGAATCACGTTGTATAAATCATTTTTAAGCTTTGACCCACACATATACCAGATGGTAGGTTGACCTTAAAAATTGAAGACAGATAACTTTAGCCTGGCTAAATCGTACCTACTTCATAGAATAATGACGTTTCATATGACGTATAGCCTGTATCATAGTCACACATAGACACATTTTCGCGCTCACATAGATATATTATGCGAGTGGCTTCAAGCCGATTATGTGATGTAGCCTTTATACAGGATGTCCACTGTGTCCAGTAAGAGTAGCGGGAGTTTGTTTGAAACCAATAATGGTTCACGGCGTCAAGTGAAGTACTGCTACTTCACGGGCGCGGAAAGGGCACCGTCGCGCGCGTCTTTTCGTGGAATTTTAGTTGCCATGGAGCCGTATCCCGGAATGCATCGCGCTTTTTGCGTGCGAGCGTATTATCGCAATAACGATTCCATTGTTACTGCTCAGCGTTTATATGGCAGAGAATATCGCACACGTACAGCGCCAAGCGACGATGTCATACGAAAGTGGATTAAAATGTTCGAGAATACCGGGTCGACTGTTAAAATTCAAAATACAGGTCGCCCGCGATGTGTTAGAGATGCAGAAACAATCGAAGAAGTGAGAGTTTCAGTACGTGAAAATCCGTCGCTATCAATTCGCAAACGAGGACAGGAACTAAACATCAAAAAATCTTGACTGCAGGTCATTTTGAAGAAAGATTTGCATCTCACAGCCTACAAAATCCAGTTAGTGCAAGAACTGAAAGATTCCGATTATGAAAGTCGGTTAAATTTTGCTACTGAAATGCTAGAGCGATTAAACAGCTTTGACAATATTCTGTTTAGCGACGAGGCTAATTTCCACCTAAACGGTCACGTTAACAAACAGAATTGTCGCTATTAGTCCAAGGAAAACCCTAAAACAAGACATCAACGGCCACTTCATGGTCCAAAGGTCATCGTTTGGGCCGCCTTTTCTGGGAGAGGCATAATCGGCCCCTTTTTCCATGAAGACAGACGTGGGTGAGCAGTTACGGTGAATACAGACCGTTATTGTGACATGTTAAGGACTTTTTTGACGCCAGCATTACAAGATTTCCCAGGGTTTAATTCAAGAACATGGTTTCAGCAAGATGGAGCCACATGCCACGCCGCAGGGGCGTCAATAGAGGCTGTAAACGAATTGTTCCCAAACAAAGTTATCTCGCGTAGGGGCACAATTAACTGGCCCCTCAGAAGTCCAGATCTTAGTCCTCTCGACTATTTTTTATGGGGATACCTTAAGGGTAAGGTATACGATAACCACCCAATGAATCTGAGTCAATTGAAGGAGAACATCACGTCAGAGATGAGGGCAATCCCAACTTCGCTTTGACAACGCGTCGTCGCCAACCTGCGTTCAAGGTTAGAGGAGTGCCAGCAGCGTGGGGGTACACATTTAGATAATGTTATATTCGCCAAATAAATTTCCAAGTAACTGTTTTTGAGTTAAAAATTAAGGATATATTTAATTAATTGTATTTCTCATTTTATTTAACTGTCAAATACCCGGTACCCTTACTGGATAATATTTGGAATTGGAGCATATTTCAATATTAATTCAATGCGGATGGTTGAGTTGGATTAAATATGCATAAATTCTGAATTCATTTAAGTCCTATGAATTTGCATCAAAACAAGAAAATTATTTGAATAAAACACAAAGTATAGTACTTCATACCCAAAAACTTCTTGTTCATGTTGCAGTGGGTTTTATACGCGCAGGTTTGATGCCACGTGGTTCCCTCGATCAGATCATACGATGCCCGCGGACAAGACATGGGGGGCATGGCTTGTATTATTTTTGTCCGTCTAATGCAGGGGGCATCTTTCGATAAACCATATAGTACCATAAGTACACATATTTCGATAAACCATAAAGAAAAACAGTTTTATCAAAAGATATTTTAGTGCATGCCAAACAACGCACCTTCGACAAACCATTCGATCTACAGCGATTTGTTTTTTGCTAAAAAAAAACAACATTTTTGTCACATTTTTGTCGATCGACTTTTTGTTCGATTAATCGTAAGGTGTATAGGGAACATTAGTAATATAGTAAAGGAACTCTTGCTGTTGTTATATTTCTTACTATAGATTATTTTAGTACCAAACGCCTCTAGAATAACCAAGAGTCATTTATAGATAAAGGTCAATAAGCCTACCGTGAAGGTAGGAACATAAATTCCTGGCCGTTTTATACATATATAATGTTGATCCCAAGGAACCTTGGAATTAGTTATCACTACAGGCTAGAGAGAATAGCAAATAAACTTGTTGCTACGATCGACAAGCCAGCATATTTATAACAAGCTGTTGCTCGGGACTTCTACGCGTGAAATTAAAAAAAGACCCGTATACCCGTAAGTATCTTTACTTAGACTATGCATTATACACCTAACCATGTTAGTACTATATACCTAAGACTATGTTAGTCAGAGATATTGTAGTATTCTAATGATAAAAAAATTATCGTAATCCAGTCATTCAGTAGTTTTGTAGTGATTTGGTTACAAACGTTCTAAATACGACGTTTCCTCCCTAATATTAGTTCAGATTATATTCTATACTATTATAAAATAAAGCTAAAGAATTTATCCTTTAGGTATATTATAAACTGTGCAAATAAAATTGAACGCAGTGTCTCCACTTTACACGCCTCCGTGATGATTTGTTATATGGACACAAGATCGATAAAACCTTCTATTATTATCGTCATAAGATAACCAACCTACCTAAACTTTTTTATCTGAGTACAATATACCTTGCCTGTGTGGTGCGGATTAAGAATACAAGAACACACCTTTTCCTTCCCAGGGTGCTGTAAAAATCAGCTAAAAATATTGTATATGTCCGCAGTGAAAGACGGAAAGCTAAAATAAACCCTGTGCTAACATACTCGGTCAGCGCAACCCAGTAGACCATAACGCCTTCAAAAGTGAAGGAGACACGTAAACACTGAGTGAGGCGTTAATGGCTGGAGAGAGAGAGATATTATACATATGTATAAAGTTTCATATTTATGACAAATCCTACTAATATTATAAATGTGAAAGTTAGTGAGTTTGGATGTTTGTTACTCTTTCACGCAAAAACTACTGAATGGATTTTAATGAAATTTTGCAATAATGTAGCTTATACATCCGAATAACATATAGGCTACTTTTTTTTTATCCCAAAAGAATGAAATGTTTCCGTAGGATAATAAAAAACGCACAAATTTTTTATCCTTTTTACTGCGGGAATCACCACGGGGCACAGCTAGTGTGTTTATATAGTAACACAACATTAAATTTTGCAGAGTTAAGGGTCGATTAGTAATATTACTTTATTGTGCGTGCATTAAATATTTGTGCACAAACCATACCTACAAACAATATTTGTTACAAACTAAGTTTATTTTCAAAATAAATATACGTTACCAGTCTATAAGGAAGTCCAAATAGACAGAAGGAAAAACTTTACCACAAAATTAAATGCCAAACAATGAAAACATTGCTTATTTTCCCCGTTACGAATAGTAGCTAGCTATAGAATTTAATATGTTACACGGAGTAGGGGTCTAGAGTTCTGGACACACGATATATACGGCAAGCTATGTGCAATAAATATTTATAGACATTTCATACAACGTTCTCTGGTCCCAAGCTAAGCTTATAAACTTGTGTCATTGGTACTAGAATACGGATAGAACACATCTAGTTTTCTTTTGTAAATACTTACTCATAATGCATAGAAAACACCCAGAAGCTTATATGCTTGTGTCATGGGTACCAGAATACGGATAGAATACATATTATTATACTAATTTTGTTTTGTAAATACATATTTATAATACATAGAAAATACCCAGACTCAGTACAAACCTTTGTATGACAATTATAAATATCACACAAATGATTGTCGCGAGCGGGAATCGATCCCGAGACCTTGTGAACGGCACTCCGTTACATGAACCACTAGACCACGAAGCCCATCATTTCATGGTAAGACACCTTACTTTGAACATTTAAATACATGTTCAGGCATTTACCGTCTAGATATGAAACTTTTTCAGACCATACTCTGTAGGAAATTATCTGTTACAAATGTTTTTTTTATTAGTCATAGTTTTCTTCCTCTCTTTTTCCAGCCCAGCTGTTTGTTGGGCATAAGTCTCCTCTACTTTTTAATTTAATTATGTTTGACATAGCTGTAATAATTTTAATGAGATCTTTGAAAATTATTCACATAGTTCGCTAATTCGCAATTAAAATTGTAATTTCCAAAAAAGCACTAACAAGGCATTATGTTTACAAGAAAATAATTTGGAAAATACAAATTATTACTGTCACGTTTTTGACGGCGCCTCGCTGTGTCACTTGGTATACTGAGCACGTACCTTAGTGACGGGCCTAAAGAATAATTAAGGATCTAATTAGCGGATAATTCATACTTTAAATTAAAGGCCATCAACTAAATAATCATTAAATAGCACTACTTATGCAGACAATACTTTGGAGTACACAAGTGACATCCGGTAAAGTACGAGTTGGACTTTCACACAAAGGGTTCTCGTATCGTAATTTTTGTAATATATTCGACCAAATAATGGGATGAGGGCATGAGCATAATGATGATCAGTATTTGTTGTTATAGCATCAACTAATATAAATAAAGTGTGAAATTTTCAGCTTTTTAACCTGTGCTTTTAACTATCACGATTGCAAAAATACAGCCTGGTAACAGATGGACGGACGAACTAACGGACGAACGGACAGCCTCAGAATTAGATCTCATCTTACCTACCTATTTATACGGAAACCTAAGCTAGAAAACACGGTTGAAAATTCTATCTATTTTTTTTATTAATACATTTTCATAGGTGTAATGTGTGTGGATGGAACAGAACGATTCGTTTATTACAAGTGAAAATTACTTTCAAAGATTCCGTAAATTATTACATAGTTACGAACGAAGCTATTAAAAGCGTGTTAATAATAAAAAATACAACTAGTTGGTATATTCAAGTAGTTTGTAGATGGAACTCAATTTTCTTTCGCCATTGCAGCAGCGAAGTAATTATTCGCAATAGATTGTCTTCATGCAACGAGATCTCTACTGGGAATATAACCAATCGCATAGGTCTGGTAAGCGTGAAAATTAAACTGTCATATAGATTTTACAAATGTAATATCATACCTACCGCTTTTCTGGACACATTTTTGATTAATTCAATTATTTTTTATATTTTTTTATATTCATGGACATTTCACACAACGTCCTCTGGTCCCAAGCTAAGCTTATATGCTTGTGTTATGGGTACCAGAATACGGATAGAATAAATATACTACTTTTTTTTTGTAAATACATACTTATAATACATAGAAACACCCTATTTAGTAATCTTTTTAAGTTTAATAATTACTTTTTATATTAGCCTCTGCAGGATATATCGTAATTTATATGTAATAGAACCTTCGAGAATGTCTTCGAATTCCAGACTTATTATGAAAAAAAAGTACAGCTTTTCTGAATAATTGTTGCCCGTGACATTGTACGCGTGTACTTTAGGAAATTTTCCACGTACGTCCGCGTCGTAAATAGACTATTCATGGGGGTGACACTAAGGAACATTAGAGCTCATAATTATTTGTATGGAAACTAGTAGCATCTAGCGTAGAGGGCAAGTAAACTAAGAAATAAACACGCATAAACGATACTAAATGTCGCTATAAAGCACTTTATAGCACGCTATAGAGATTTTTTGTTTATATACAGATAAACAAAAGTTCTCTGTGGATTTTTTGTATTTCTTTTATTAACATCCCTTGAAAAGATTTTTTTAATGAATAAGTAAATATATTATATATGTACCTATATAATAATACTAGCTGTTGCCCGCGACTCCGTACGCGTGGAATTTGGAAAGTTTCATGAAAATCTATCCACACATCCAACATTAACCAAATATCCAAACATTAGAGTAGGTATGGATAGAAGACCGAGGAAACGTTCGCGTTGCTCAGCCAACAGTTTAAGTATTTCATATCGTCACGCGTAATTCGTTTTTCGTCATATCTCCTAAGATATTCATTTAAATTGCTTGCTGTAAAAAGCAGTTATAATCTATATTAAACGTGTAAGCTAACTAAGGTGTTTAATTTGATAAAAAATATTACTATACACACATAAATAGCTTTTGAAAACACCCCATTGAATTTAATATTTTTTTTGACATTATTATGGGTACAGCGGGTTTCCCTTAAAAGGTAGACATATGCCCTTGCGGACTTTTTTGAAGAACTATAGGTAACAAACAATTCCTCCATACATTATTTTTTTGTGCCTCACATAGATAAGGCAGCGTTTTCATTTATAGCACGCACGCGTCCGAATTTCTCGGCAAATTTAATCATATCTCATCTAATATACAGCAAACCCCAATAAATTATACAAAAAAAGCCATCCTCTTGAACCATTCTATCTATTAAAAAAAACTGCATCAAAATCCGTTGCGTATTTTTGAAGATTTAAGCTCACATAGGGACATATATACAAAAATTACGACTTTGTTTTATAAGAAGTAAAGATAAAGATGTGCTCACACTCACGCACATACACAAATAAATCAGCGCCATCTAGCGGACAGGACGTTATTAATATTAATAAAAAGTGATAAACATGCCGATTTGTGAGTGGCGCATCTATCTCTATATTACAGGTATTATCTATCTATGAGACTATTTAACACAAATTATTTTTTTATTACGAGCCTTTAGTTCATGAGACTACGCGCGTTAATTAGTTTATATAGAAATACATAATAATATACGATACAAATACAAATACTTTACAATATACGATAATAATATGTGAAAATACACAGCAAATGAGATATTTTATATGCGTTTTTAGGGTTCCGTACCCAAAGGGTAAAAATTATATTATTACTGAGACTTCGCTGTCCGTCCGTCCGTCCGTCCGTCCGTCCGTCCGTCTGTCACCAGGCTGTATCTCAAGAACGGTGATAGCTAGAGAGTTGAAATTTTCACAGATGATGTATTTCTATTGCCGCTATAACAATAAATACTAAAAATAAAATAAAATAAATATTTAAGGGGGGCTCCCATACAACAAACATGATTTTTTTACCGTTTCTTGCTCTCATACAACAAACGTGATTAATTAATGTGTGTGTTGTTTGCTCATTTATTAATAACGTGCCTTATGTTGCATAGATAATGGTACGGAACCCTTCGCGCGCGAGTCCGACTCGCACTTGACCAATTTTTTATGTTTATGTTCATATAACATTACGGTCGGTCAAGTACGAAATGGACACGCACTGGAAAGTTTCCGTACTGTTATTAACATAATCCTAATCCTATCATTCCTATCCTAATCCTATCCTAATCCTAACTATTTTATAAATGTGAAAAAGAGTTGATGACACAATAGAAAGTTTGACGACCATAAGTTTAGTGTTAATGTGTCGAACGAAGCTATCGCGCTATCTAAAAAAACTGTTTATCGCCGTCTATCGACTGTCATAGTAAACTTCTGTTTGTTAAGGTTTAATTTCTAAATTTCATGCGTATGAAGTCGTCGGCAACAGCTGGCATTCTGACCCCAAATAACTACAAATAACGGGACCTCAAAGAACAAGATAAGGAATGATGATGATGGGTATTTTTTGTTGTAGCATCGACTGATATAAATAAACTGTGAAGTTTTCAGCTCTCTAGCTATCACAGTTCCAGAGATTCAGCCTTGTGATAGACTCTCGTAAAATGGTTTGGTTTAACCTTAAAACATATTTTTTTGCATAAACGGGAAATAGTCATATACTGACCTGATCCACATAAATGATTTGATTCTCATCGGTGTTCAGAAGAATCCCGGTGTACTTATTACAACCTGAAACAAAGTTTTTACCTATGAAGTATTTTCATAATTTTACATATTATATATTAATTTAATGGTACTTATGTTAGGAGAGTTCTGAGAATAAACGCGGAGGGAAAAAAGTCTACAGGAAGACCTAATAAAAGATGAATGGATTGTGTGAATAAGGATATGAAAGAAAGAGGAGATAACACAGATAGATAGGGTGATAGGCTATGGAAGAAAAAGACATGTTGCGCCGACCCTAAACAGTGGGGTAAGGGCTGAAGAATGTTGGTGAATGTTGATGTAAAATAATTCATGCAACTCCTTAAAACCAGACAACAGACCTTGATGCGTCTTTTCTTTTAATATAAAGCGTTTCAAGAGTAAGGCTTGTACCTATTTACGACTAGCTGTTGCCTGATTTTGGAAAATTTTGACTTTTTTCGCAACATTTTTATTGATGGCTTACTACTAAAAGTCGGTGTGATGTTATACAGCCTATAACCCTTCCTCGATAATTGTATTGTTGCTGAAAGAATTTTTCAAATCAGACCAAGGATTCCTGAGATTAGCACGTTCAAACAAATAAACGAACTCGTCAGCTTTATTATAGTAAGTATTAATAGATATATTTTCAAAATTTCACAAAAACGAATTTGTAATACCTATTAAGAATTACCTACTTTTGTATATACTTTTATACAAGTAGGTACCTACCTAGTTGATAATGATAACAAACAAAACAACATTCAAATAACTTTCAGTGCCGCAATCTAGATTCTGTAACAATAACTCTTCGTATAATTACTATACATTATTTTACGGGCCGTGATAATATTCATAATTTAGACCTAAATACTGCTTGTGGTACTGCTAATGGTCTCGGTGGGATAAACGACAACTGTATTCACAAATGTAATATTACATGATCTACGTCTGGGTGTTTTCTTTCTATTCTTGGTATGTAGAACAAAATAATAAACGTATGTAGCTATGTTATCATTAAAATGGTGTCCATATCACAAACGTTAAGATTAGTTTGAGATCAGAGGATCTTGTGCAACCAATCTATGAATTTTCATTTATTTATGACTTGAAAGGCAGTCTAGGTAACAGTCGGAAGTATTTATGGGAATAGTCCTAAAACAGAAAATTGAGATTTTATCCAGCAGTAAAAAAGATTTCACTTTGGCGGCAATTGACCTTATAACTTTAATGAAGGATATAATGCGTATTACTATCTACCTAATGTTAACTACTTATTTATTTGTTTATTTCCATAGGATTTAAGCTGCCTTACTGTGTTTAAGGGCCTACATCAATATTATCGTATATCATCGCTGACTCGTACATATTAACACAGCCAGTAGGCACAGAAAATGAAGAATTAGGGATACTTTTCCTAATTACTCAAAATCTACTAAATATATTTTAATTCTGATTTACGTGTTTCTATATATAATAGTTACTTATGTTTTTAAAGTTATTTCATTAGTTAATACGCGATAATAGACCGACAAATGAAAAAAATAAAAAATTAGAGAGGTTGTTTCGCTAAGATTTTCTATAGAGAAAACTTTTTTCAATCGCGTTTCTGAGTTTATGCGATCCTAGATTATATATTGAAAAAACATATACTTAAAAAATAGAGCTCTAGCCATTCAATCTAAAGAAACAATGAAAACTTCGTACGTAGAAAAATGCACGAAGCTATTTTGGTATCCTCTTAAAAGTTCTTTTGTAATTAAATCACTATCGTACGAACATACAACAACACTAACTATTCTCTCAATACTTTAATATCCCACTGTTTTTGGTCTACTACGCCGCCCTAACCAAGCGCGCTGGCATAGACAGTGGCGGATTTGCAGTCTCGGCCGCCCTAGGCCCCAAGTCATTAGCCGCTCTAGGCCCCAAGCCATTAGCCGCCCCTTTCTCAGCATCCACCATATAAATCACCGCCCCTAAATCTGGCCGCCCTAGGCCCGGGCCATTACCTTTTGCGAGGTGGTGATAGCCGCAAAGGAAGAGGCAGAGCGCGCAAGAGAAAGGCAAGGTCTGCGTCCACGCCGCAGGATAAGACGCCCAGAGGTTAAAAATGTCCGGGACGATCTCCGGCCACCATAGGCGCTAATCTGCGGGTGGCGAGCAATGGGCATCTCGTCGCTCGAACGGCGCCTGGCCCGTGGTGGGATGCGTTATAGATCATAGGCGCTCCTTAGTATATGCTGTTATATGGTGTCATGTTGAAGCGTCAGCACGAGAGAGGAGCCCGGCTGGGCTGGTGCCTACTAGAGTTGCGGTGCAGTCCGAAAGGGATCCCGTAACCCTTAAAGTATAGGCGCGAGAGGAGGGAATTTAAAAAAAAATAAAAAAAGGCCCGGGCCTACCGGGCCTTGGGGTAATTTCGCCACATAGGGTTATGTTACAAGTTTTCCGCCTCCTACAATAGATGTTAAATGCTTAGAATAAATACCCCTCAGCTGGCTCTTACAGCACCACACGGATAACTATTAATACATATGAGACATACCTAACACTAGTCTCTTTTTTTTCAATTAACGTTTGGAATAGGATCTCGGACTCGGCATCAGGAAATTGAAAAGTCTGTTGCTTATTGAGACACACGTCACCCGGATACAATTCACGTGTCGGTATCATTTCAGCTATATTTTGTTATTATTTGATATACTTATATGTAGGTATCGCAGACGTTATTATGGAAGTTGATATAAGGGAGATAATGAAGGCCCAAATACAATCATTGATATGAGTACAAATTAAGAAATAGAATAGAATATATATTTATCAAGAAATATATCAAGTCCAAGATCAAAATTTATTAGGTTTGCTAAGAATAAAATAAGTACGTCCGTAACATCCCACTGCTCCATTGGTGTGGGGTTCCAGTCTTGTCTTGTAGAAATAGATACCACGTAGGTAGTTTTACGAAGCAATTTATGTCCAACGAAATAAGTAATATCAGTTCTCAGTGATGGATAATACAGTCAGTCTAGAGTAATATTCATCAGTTCATAGAACAGACAAGACTAGAAAAATTTATAGCGCGGGGCAGCTACACAGTTAAACGGAATGTTGTGCTCTTATTAAGGCGCGTTTACACGGGTCGATATTCGCCGTGCGGCGAGTCGCTTCACAAATTGCCTCACCAAGCCGCATCGCTAGCCCATTTACACAGGTTACTAAAATCGCATGCGGCTCGGTCATTTCCATCGAAAAAAGTTGAGCAGAATAGCCGTTTCTACCGGAATTTAAATAATTAATTATTCCATTATTCAACAATTGCTTAAAGAACACAGAGAGAAGAAAAACAAAAGGAAAGAAGAAACCTTCATGCGGCGAGCGATTGCCTGCAACTGATCGTTTACACGGTCGGTTTTAGTCACCAGTCGCATGCGGCCGGTCGCCGCATGGCTAAAGTTGGATGCTACCCAACTTTGGGGCTTGCGGCTTTAGTCACTTTGTCACACACTGTGACTTAGCCGAATTGCCATTTAGATGGTCGATTTACGCCGCGCAGCAAAAATCGTGCGGCTTTAGTCACCCGTGTAAACCCCGCATTAGCAATCACACACTAACTAAGATAACGAGAATGATACGGGAAAAATATTATAATAACATATGGTTATCTATACTTTTACACAGCGTATATTTAATTGCGTATCAGTTTTAAATTTAATAATAGGTGCGTGGTAACAATGGTATAACTTTAATAACATTCGTAAGTTCGTAACTTTAGTCGTTTAGGACATATATGTCACAGAACGTAATAAACTTTTAATTGGTTCGCTTTCAATGTATCTAAGCAATTAAAAAGTTATTTGAGTATTTTAATAACGAAAGTACAATCAAGTTATAATTCTATATAATTTTACGATATCAAAACTTTGCGAAAGCAGAAAAATCATATCAACTGGAATATGATATACAATATGACATATTTAATAGGGTCAAAAAAAGGTATAAGTACCTACCTACTATTAAAGAGAACTAGACTCTTGTGTGAAGATGGACGATGGAATGGCAAACTGGAAAGACGTCAACGTAAAAAAATATTGGGACGTATTTTATCAGCCGAACATTTTTAATTATAATAGTAGAAAGTAGTAGAAACCTACATAAATGTGATTGTAACTTATCATTATCAAGTATTCCTAATAGAAACCTGTT
Organism: Orgyia antiqua; assembly: GCA_916999025.1. Lineage (NCBI taxonomy): Eukaryota > Metazoa > Arthropoda > Insecta > Lepidoptera > Erebidae > Orgyia > Orgyia antiqua. The sequence continues at coordinate 4,294,215 of OU779863.1, read as the reverse complement.
AATGAGTACGTAGGCGAAAGCTTACCTCGGGAGGTTGCCTGCAACTTCGTACGTGTGGAATTTAGAAAATAAAGAAAATCAAAAAATTTAACAAAAAGCCGTCCTCGTGAAACACTCCATCTTTGAAAGAAAACCGCATCAAAATGCGTTGCGTTATGTATAAGATATAAGGCCATAATGTGTAAGACTTTTTGTCAATCCTTTGGCTTATGAATGAGAAATCTTAATATTCTCTGCTTATATTTAGTAAGTACATAATAGAAAAAGATATCGAATAATAATGATACAGATTAAATTTCTAGTAACAAAGAAATGTTGTTTTATTACTAAAGTAGTATAATTATTACTAAAACTATTACTATTCCTACTACTTCTTCTGGTTGCCCACATGGTAGTACAATACGCTCTTCACCAATAAAAAAATTATTAGTTCATTGGACCATGAGATTATATTAGATATAAAGTTAATAAAAGAATTTTTAAATGTTTAGTATTAGTTAAGGACTCAACTCAGCTTAATTTATTTATTCAGAAGTATCGAGGAAACTCATCAACATGATCCTATTCTTTCACAGCGGCTGCTCTCGATAAAGATTACTTCAACCGTAAATGCTTTTTCCGTAACTGTTTGCTTTTTACGGCTGTAATTTGGTGGAAAAAACACGGTCTTGTTTCAAATATTATGAAATACCTATTTCATCCTATTTCATCCACCGAAAATCATTAATTGAATACGAAATACTTTCGAGGTCTGTTTTTACTTTGTCTATGCTTTTAAGAATGAACTTCGCTTTGAATCAACATACCACAGAAATAAATTACATGTTTATTGTTTGGGAAAGAGTATCTATAACATCCATGGTTTTAATACAACAGGTTTGAACACATTAATTAACCTTTATTGTCTAGGTACATAAAAAAAAACATTTAAGTTAACAAACATAAAAAAATCCTACAGACGAATTGAAAACCTCCTCCTTTTTTGAAGTCGGTTAAAAATGTTACGATGTGTAAAGCATTAATATTTCCTTATAGTTTTTTTCCTTGGTATTTTTTGGTAAAATGATGTCTTGCGTCGCGATCTTTGTACGAGATTCTCACATGACTTCCAAACAATATCTAACTGTATTTTTATGGTTTCCTGAAAAGTTAGTCTGTTCTAGCGATTGTAGTAGGAATAAACGTGGATGCGTAAGGACCAAGTGCTGAAAGTAGGCACCTACATAAATAGTTCCACTTTTAGCGGACATCAATTTTTATAATTTGGTTTTTATTATTTAATAACTTGACCAGTATCAAAATTTTATAGCAGTACCTAACTTGGATAGCAGCTAAGTAATATATAACAAATGTATGTACAGCCTGATTGCCATTTAGCGATTATAAATAAATAACTAATTCGACGCGTAGCTATAAACTATGTATATTCATTAATATTGCAATGCAGAGCCAAAACTGAAAGTTTCCCAGACCTAAATCGCTTTTGAATTCGAAGGTTACTTCAATGTATTTATAATTATGAAAGAGGATTACGATTTATATTAAATAAGTACCTATTTACTAATATTAAGGATCCTTATCCTAATAATTAAGACTACGGTCTATGACCAGTGTGTGTTACCAGCGATGACTTACGGAGCAGTGACGTAGTCTTTGAATGTTGGCCTCACATCTAAGCACAGCGTGCTGTGGAGAGGGCAATGCTCGATATTTCCCTACGAGATAGAATCCGAATTACGGAGATCCGTAGGAGAATGGGCGTATCCGACATAGCCCGAAGGGTTAGCTCGCTGAAGTGACAATGGGCAGGCCACATCGCTCGTAGGACTGATCGTTGGGGAAGAAAAGTCCTAGAGTGGCGACCATGTACCGGACGACGCAGCGTTGGGCGGCCCCGACAAGGTGAAGCGACGCCATCGTCAAGGCCGCGGGGAGACATTGGGTGCAAGCGGCACAAGACCGCGCGTTGTGGTGTTCTATGGGGGAGGCCTATGTCCAACAGTGGAGGGAGAGAGGCGGATGGATGGATGGAAGGATTCTAATAATACCTACATAGGTATATGCTCCTTATTCCGACGTGTACCTAATCTCCGTGTGAAACTCAGCTAAGTGATTTTGCACAGGGTTTATTTCCGAGTATTCCGTCTCTCGCAGAGGATAGATAACATCCTCTATAGACGGAATACTCGGAAATAAACCCTGTGCCAACACGTCTGGTCAGCGCGGCACAGTGGACCATAATCCCTTCCAAAGGGGAGGAGGCCCGTGCCCGAGCGGACGTGAATGGGCTGGAGAGGGAGGTATATATTATGCTATAATAAGATAATAGGATATTGCCCTGAGAACCGCCATATTAATTCATTCAAATATCGGGGTAAGGGCAGGAAAATGACGATGATAAGTATTTATATATACTAATACTGATGACTTTTGTACTATTATGCGCAAGCGTGCTGCCTCCATGCATTTTTTAATTGTATTATTTTATATATTATTATGGATTTAAAGATAAATGTATTTTAAATCTGAAATTAATTATTTTGATTAATTGATTGATTGATTTGTTGTTAAAGCATCAAGTGATATATATAAACTGAAATTATCAGATACAGCCTAGTGAGAAACGAACAGACTGACGGATGGACATGACAGAACTATCTAGCTATCACCTTTCAAAAGATACCTGTGTGTGGTCAACTAATTTAATTCATACTGGAATAACTGGAATTTAACAACCACATAATAATTGAAACAAATACCTTCCCGTTCGATTCCCGCTTGGGACAATCATTTGTGTGATATCCATAAATGTCATACAAATCTTTTTACTGCGTCTGGGTGTTTTCTATGTATTATAAGTATGTATTTACAAAAGAAAAGTAGTTTATGTATCCGTATTCTGGTACCCATAACACAAGCCTAATAAGCTTAGCTTGGGACCAGAGGACGTTTATTTATTTATTTACCTACTTAGGCGATTTATTCACGAGTTATACATATTTAAAGCGTATGGATAGTGGTCCAATTAGTTATATTGATTCGAAAATCGTGTTCCGAATAGCAAATGAATATGTTTTGTGATGTTGTATTATTTTAAACGGCAGCAATTAGCTTTGAATGGCCAATCAATGATGAGCTTTGTGGAGTAATTGAGACATGTATGACACTGACATCTGAGTGAAATGAGACATGATCAACACAATTAATTGTATTGCATCTCTAGATGTGTATGTCTGTATAAATGTATTTAATATAGATAGGTACATCCATGTGGTGACGGAAAATGGACAAAGTATGAAATGAGTATTTAAGAGGAAGCATGAAAGTGACGCCTGTAGTGGAAAAGTTGAAAGGGAACCGTCTGTCCCGGTATGGGCACGTAATAACGAGGAATGAAGGAGAAAAAGTAAGTGATGAGAGTATGACGGCTGATAGGAGAGGCGCAAAGGAAAAAACGTGCTCCGCCGACCCCGAGTAGCTTGGGATAAGGGCAGGAAAAAGAAGAAGTGGTGGTATTGTTTTCCGCATTGTAAGCAGTTACCGTTATTCGTGAGTTGATCTCTAAACATTGGGAGCCACATTTTTAGTAATCGGTTAATGTACAAATCCGGGTTATAAAAATATCTTAGCTCATTTATAATAACTGCGTTATAAAGCTTTGAAGAAACCTAACAATTTCGAATGAAATAAAATTACTTCTGGGAACAAAATTATCCTCAAGGTAGAAAGGACACGACACTGTTAATTAAAGTTCTAAGAGGGTAATACAACAACTACCCTCTTCAAAGCAATTCCCTTGTTAATTATGTTATTATTATTCCTTTTCCATGCACCCGTGCTATCATTTCAAATTACTTCTTAAGTTTTCCTGTAATGTTATTGTATTCCTGTCGCGATATTTAAGTATCTAAAGTACCTATATTTGAGTTTTGTAAAACCTTATCTTACTGCTTTTGCGCGGCTGATATTGTTCTATTTGGAAGTTAGATAAAAATTCTTTAACGAAATTTTCTAAATATGCTAGGAGTTCACAGCAAACAAACACTGTATCATAATAGTTGCTCCTTTTTATTATTTCAACCTGTAGATAAGGACTTAGGTTAAACAAAAATTAGGTTTTTAACGATTACGTCTCGCAAAAATATTTAGGAGGTTTTTAGGCTCTAATCTATCTCACCAGGTCAATCTGCACCATATTAGGGCTGTCCACGTGCATATCATAATTCATAACTCATGCAAATATAGTATTGTTTGCTTCATTTTTGTAATTACATAAAAAAGTTTGCGCCTATAAGACTATAATCATATCAATCTATTCTTCTTTAATACGTAATTATCTCAAGTCAATAATATCTTCTTAGTCATAACTTAAATGACATTTACACAGTCTTTACAAGATTTAAGATCAAATAAGTTTATCTCTATTATAGAATTTAAATCTTGTTTATCTATTGCTCGCTTTGCCTACAGGCAAATTACTCAAACTCCTCAAATTAGCTTCAGAATTCAGAGACCATTATTTGCGGATTACAAAACGGTTTAGTTTTGTCAATAATTCGCTTCAGTGTCTAAGTCTTGTTATTTATAAGCTCAAACTAAGCTTGCGTCGTCGTAAACATCTATGTTTATCACAACAATAAACTGGCAATCGAACCCACTTATCTTGTAATGAAGTTCTGCTCTGTGAACAATTCGTACAGGTTCCATTGATATTTAATCAAAGGAAAAGAAACCAGTTTAAAAACAGACTACCAGAAAGAGTTCTAAGACTAATGACTGATAAATGATAAATGTTCTGAGACTAATTATCGATTCCAATCTGAACTGGCAGGCCCATGTTACTGATGTCTGCCAAAAAGCTACCAACACTGTGCGTTTAAAAAACTTTTTACCTAGTAAGACCAAAGTAACATTGATGCAAACCTTGATATTTCCCATAATTGATTACGGTGATGTATTTATTATTATACAATTGTTAGATACATTATTCATTTATTTCTTTGCCTCCCAGACTAGGTTTAGACCTGTGTTCCAGGAGACAATGTATGTTGCTTTCATCTGAATGCAAATCTTTTAAATAAGTTGGACCGTCTTCTTAACAACTGCATGCGCTTTATTTTCAATCTTCGCAAGTATGATCATGTGTCCACCCATCGCGATCAATTAAAGTGGCTTCCCATACCTTGTTTTCAATTCTCATGTCTTCTTCTCCTCCTATATACGTCTCTCCCCAATTTCAATATCTTCACGCTAGCCACGACAGAACACTTCGTTGTTCAAACAATCGTCTGCTTCTCTGTCCACTTAATAGAACTAGCTTTGTACACTCTTCTTTCCTCACACAATCGACTTTATTGTGGAATTCACTGCCCCCGAGGTCAGACTGCTTAACAATCGTCACTCCTTTAAGAAAAGGGTTAAGGGGATTATCCTAAAAAAATTGGCTGCTCAATCACGGTAACTGTACGCAACACATATAGGTATGAATATTTTGCACACGTTTATGTATTTTATTGTATTATATGTAAAGATGTGTATGTTGTGTATGTAAACGGTATGTATGTCTATATTTTATATTTTTATGTACAACTTAGTAAGTATTATATTGTGTTATTTTTCATAAATTTACCTTTTATTGGTATATTTATAGATATTTTTTCTTGTCATCTCATCATCTCATCTTGTCTCATCTCTCTGCACCACCCAAGGTTGACTGTAAGAGTATGCCTAAGGCATTAAGTCCGCCTGTATACAATATGTTTGTGTATGAAGTTTAAAAACAAATAAAAAAAAATTAATAAATATATAATTGCAACACTAAAGGAGAAAAATGTCTCATTACAATTTCGTTTGTTCATACTCGTATGTCGGATGAGGCCAGCAAGTTTTATTAATAAAAGTACCGATCGCGTTTCTGCATGCTGAGTTTCCACTTATCATGAGCGAGCTTATCTGATTCCAATAAAGAAAAAAGGAAATCTTTTTGTAATTGCTTTCTGTATCGACAGAAATATGATTACAAACTTGATTCCTGAGATGTAGGTACGTACACATCATTTTCGATCTAAAGGGCATATTACGATACCTATATTAATATAACGAGAAAGAGACAGATATACATTAATATACCGAGATGAATCTATACTTATGACGTAACCGACAGATATATGTGTCTCTTTCTCACCTCGTGTTTTTTCTATATACATCTATCTCTTTCTTGCTATATTAATATATCGTATATAGTATGCCCTTCGTGGCGCCCTAAATGTTACTACTTAATAATAATGTTAGACAGTGATAGTGTACTTAATAGTATAATCTGAGATTATTTTCTTGTAATAGGATTACGTGAGTATAATCACAAATTACGGTACCCAGTTTATGAAGTTTATAACAGTAATTAGGTAATAAATAAGTATATACTTATAGTAAATAATGTATTAAGGCACCATGACAGACAGTGTAGCGATGTTGCTAGATGTAATATTATACTCTCACTTGGGCCTCGGGGGAAATATTTACGTCTGAGCGTGAACTGCGAGGGATATTCATCCCAGTACGATTTTATGGAGTTAAGCTTTAGACGATCATAACTTTAATATTTTTCAATCGAGTTGCAAAACTTTTTATTTTTAACACATAAAAAATGCAGAAGTAGTTATCACTCGTGATAACCGCTTACTACTCAATTTGATTAGTTAAGAAACAACTTTATTATCGATATAATTTAACTAGCTGACCCGGCAAACGTTACTTTGCCGTACAAATGTCAGGGGTGGACAACCATTATAACTTAGGGGTATGAAAAATAGTAGCCGATTCTCAGACCTACTGAATATGCATATAAAATTTCATAAAAATCGGTCAAGCCGTTTCGGAGGAGTATGGGAACGAACATTGTGACACGAGAATTTTATATATTAGATTATAAGCACAATGTGATGAACTGTCATATTAACCATTATGGTACCTACCTCATAAAAGTAATATTGTAGTGCTAAGGTAATGAAATTATACAATCTAACTGAAAAACTGGCTATTGCCCGCGACTTCTTACGCGTAGAATTTAGAAAATGTTCCCCTTTTATGTAACATTTTTCACTACTGCTTCTCTCCTATTAGTCGCAGCGTGATGTTATGTAACCTGTAGCCTTCCTCGCTTAATGGACTATCCAACACTGAAAGAATTTCTTACATCGGACCAGAGGTTCGTCAGATTAGCGCGTTTAAACAAACAAACAAACAAACTCTTCAGCTTTATAATTATTTGTATAGATTTACTAGAACTTAGTAACATTAAGGTCACTAATTCACTATCACCCGTCCTCCAGAAACCATAGGCTTATTAAATATTAATGCTACCTTTGCCTCAACCGCACAGGTTTATGTAGGTTTATGAATATAAAATGGGCAAGGGATTGTGTAATAAGTAAGGAAAATTAAAGCTCCTTTGTATTTCGAAGGTCCTTGTGAATTTCCATCAACAAGAGCCGGATCCTCAGAAAATTCAGAGAATTCGTTATTAATAACAAACTTAACCCATGTTACAATGGTTTATAATTAATAGCTACTATGTACAATATAGCTACAAATATAATATGAGTCTTATCTTGCCAGCTTTTGTTCGGTTGTTAAAGTATGCCTACACCTTCATCTATGAACTTAGGATTGAAAGAGATATTTGAAGTTTATGGCAATATTTTAGAGACAGGAGTAACGATGTATGTTAACTATATTGTGTATGGTACCGGTAAAAGAAACTAAAACACCGTCCAAGTATATTTAGTGTTCAATCTTAAAGACACGTACCTAATTTTAGCAAGGTTAAATTGTACTTCATAAACTAATAATGTTTCATATGACCTATGGCCTGTATTAGAGACACACGTATATATTTATATGTCTGAGGAAGGAGTGATGATGATGCCATAGACACACTATTTAGTAAATCTATGTACACTATCTGTAGACATGACGAGATAATTTGCACATCGTTCAATGAACTGACAACGTTGGCAAAAGATGGTTTTCGAATTTCGATCATATACCGGATGATACTCAACTGGAGAGTTCTGTGGCCTACAGGGGAGGGACAAAGGCTGGAGGAAAGCTGATTTCCAATTTAAATATACAGCACAAATAAATAAATGTGTTTAAAAACAAAGCCATCTAAGTAAAATCAAAGTTCTTGTTTCAAAACATAGGGGCATTCAGAAATAAGAACTTTTTTTATAATAAGTGACGAGGTAAACCTATTAGTATCAACCAACTTCAAAACTTCAAAAATACAATATAAAATAACTAAGTTAACCATAAAATATATAGCTGATATTCATTTAGCAAGCGTACGTTGTAGCTGTCATAATAAATTTCGACTATAACACGCCAAAATACAGGTATGATACACGTCTATTCAAACATCTCAGTTCCGAGTATATACTCGTAACAGCAGCAATAATATGTAGGCATTTGTATTGTATGCCTGTTTAGTGATAGATGGATAGGTCTCTCTGTTTCTACGTAGCCGGGCGTTATGTAACTAAACGTAGTTTCACACTACTGAATTCTGGTACTTGTAGTTCTCGAATTAACCAAATTAATATTTTATAATTCTCATCTGATAGAATTTATTTATGAAAGATTCCATATACTTATTAAGACGTATTAAGTATACAAGTGACACCACTCCTTTTTCTTCCTAGAGTGCTGTGAAAGCCAACTAAGATAACATCCTCTGTGAGAGACGGAAAACTCGAACACCTACAACTACCCTGTGCCATTACGCCTGGTCACTGCGCCATTTTATACCGTAATCGCTTCAAAAGAGGATGGCCGTGCCTAACAGTGGAGTATTAATAGGCTGGATAGAGAGCGAGAGAGAGATTAATTAATCTCTCTCTCGTCTTCAAGTCCGCCAAGACAAATTTGTCTTGGCAGACATAAAATCTACGAAAGGTTCAGGACGATATAGATCGAACTTAACTTTGTAATTTCTTGTGATCATACTATTTTAATATACTAAATACATTATAAACCGTGGCGTTAAATACAATGAATGGCGTTTTGGGAATTCTATTACCGCCAAACCGCCACGAAATTCCTAAAATAGTACCAAAAAATCAAGATTTTTCCGAGATTCGATAACATTTATATCAAATCTTTGTCTCGTCCAGAAATAAAACGAAGATTAATTAGACATATCTGCTACCAATATAAAATATCAAAATCCTTGACAATTACAAGTTTGATTCTACTACTATAAGTTCTGTTGGTATCTATTTATTTGCCTTTAATTGTTAACCATATATTATTCAGTGAAAGCAGGTGTTATAATGTTAATTGATGATCTGTATATATCACGCATAAGCCCTAAGTGTATTTATTATTCGGTTTACTCCATTTTGCAAATTGTTAGCGGAATTTACGTTCTACAACTTCTTACCTATCTCTTGACTCACGCCCGATCAATCAACAGAAGAAATGTTGATGGATCTGACATAATACTATATCGTAGAGCATAATATATTATGTACATATTTTCTAATATATAGTTATTCATTCCAGTTTAATTAGGTTTTCTGAACAAAAGAAAATACTATTTTAATTAGGAATGAGATGTGTTATATTACTATGTATATATTAAATAGTATCTACGTATGTCGAAGATGTAGTAAATAATCTTAGCCTAAAATTTCTCATCCAAAATGTAAAAATATTAAAACTTGCACGGAAGAAATTATTTCAGAATTTTAAACACGGCTCTTATTTTATTCTCTCATAAAGTCAGCAATTTTGTAAGTGAGCCGGACAAAAAAGTATGATACGTCTTGAATAAATTATTATAACGCACAAGGGGACGCTTTGTAACATAAACATTTTCCTTTCCTTGTCATAAAACTATAATATTGTAGTATTTGCTTTTATCTTCTTCCCAAATTTAATACATAATAAATGCAGTTTCAGATATTTCTTCAATATACGAAAACAATTGCCAATAATGTTATAAGATTTACCTTACAGCCAAAATGTATTCATAAAGTCTTTTAAAAGAATCCGACAGATAACACGGGCAACGTCCAGCAAAATTCCCTACTACATACTACATCAGGGCCAGCACCGACTTACAAATGAAGGAGCTTCTAGAAGTGTTGCAATAGGTATTGAGACCAAAGCATCACCAACAGAATAAGTTATTATTATGTTTCCTCGGTCATAATTAAACCGATATTGCAAATTGTAATAAATTGAAAGTTCAAACAATTGATCCAAACCTTGTAAAAGTTTAACATCAATCTACAGCAAATTCACAGTTACTGGCAATTTCTGATTTCGTGCTAAGTTCTATGAAGTGAATAGTTTGGAAGGAACAAACTAGGAGCACAACTTGAGCCAAACTTCGAGGATGCCTGTCTATTGCGCAATGCGCAAGACGCGCAACTATGAGTATCAATTTGTTTCTGACGAAGCCAAATACTTTACAGTTATTGAGAGAAGCTAAGAATTTCAATATCTAATATTACTAGGTAACTTGCTGCGTGCTTTCTCATAAAGTTAACATTTTTATTGAATTCATTTTGTGACGATCTAGGTACCTACTTATACGTGTGATACTTAGAACTCGCGAGTTGCATTCTTGAATGAAGAAACCTTTGCACCTAATAACGACTTAAATTCAATAAAATGAATATTGATCCGATACAGTGTGGATATGGGATTCTAGTAACATCTCTACACACTCCTTTCCAATAAATGTAAATTTCAATCTCTGATGCTTTTAATGGCGTTATAACTAGCTAAAGTTACATAACAACAACATACGTATTTATTTTTATATCGTTGTAATAAACTAATAGATTGTAACAATTTGTACATTATTTTTTTGAATCATTGAACTTGCTGCACATATGCAAATAATTTCTACTTATACATTTGTGTAAGTTACTATGCTCATTAAGTGGATTTAATGTTCTTGATTAAATAAAGGTCTTTATACACATAAAATATTATAATATTAAATTTATAAAAATCTCGTGTCACAGTGTTAGTTACTATACTCCTCCGAAACTACTTGACCGATTTTTATGAAATCTTATATGCTTATTCGGCAGATCTGAGATCAGTTACTATTTTTCATACCCCTAAATTTAGCACACCCCTAACATTTATATGGCAAAACAACGATTGCCGGGTCCGCTAGTATAATAAAGAATGTAACATTTTCCTTGTTAGCTTGTCACGTTTATCTCTGCTTACTGCACCGCGGAGAACTTTGCTTGGTTTGAACATATCTAACATTTTGCAATGAAAGGACTCGCACGGAAACTAAAAAGAACAGTAGTTGCCTTTCTACAATTAAGCGTTTCATCTGTTGCTATTCTCATAACGTAAAATTAAATAATTATGTTGCTGACATGATTATCACAATAGAATTGTGTTACATGCTACTCATATCATGTTATGCATTTATTGTAGGAAATATACGACTTCAAAAAAAGTAGATTTTCTATTCGTCTGTTTGTTTCTTTTTTAATATTTTTTTATGTTCGTTACGTCATAATTTTTTACTGGGCGAAGCGATTTTAATGATTCTTTTTTATTAGAAAGCTGGTAGTTCCCGTGTGGTTATTGGTACCAGGTCAGGATTTGATGGTTATCTCCTGAGAAGTCCGTAGAACTTTTTTTTAACAATACCCAATTATCAGTACGTGTGTCAAACAGACAAGAAATTATATTGGCTCCTGCTCTCGTGTCAGCCGTCGTTTAAGTCAAAGCATTTTACAAGTACCTATCTATATGAAGATAATGTTACAAACGTTCGAGTTACAAAAGCAAGTGGGCTCTGTAAAGTTTTGTTACCGTTTCTGACGCATATTGACGGTTTAGCAAAGATATTAGTTATTTATTACCATTGCTTATATACCACCCCTTTTCCTTTCTAGGGAGCTGTAAAAAACAACAAAGGGATATTATACAAAGATAACATCCTCTGTGAAAGACCGAAAACTCGATAATGAACCCTGTTACAACACGTCTGATCAGAGCGACATAGTACACCATAATCCCTTCTAAGTGAAGGAGGCCCGTGACTAGCAGTGCGACGTTAGTGGGCTGGATAGAGAGAGAGATATATGTATACGTTGCTTGTACAAAGACAGACTGCACAAGGTAGGTTTTGCCCGCAACTTCGTACGTCTGTAATTTAAAAACAAAACCCCATCAAATTCGGGAATTCAATGACGGGCTTCGTGGCATAGTGGTTCATGTACTGGACTGTCGTTTACAAGGTCGCGGGTTCGATTCCCGCTTGGGACAATCATTTGTGTGATATATATCATACAAATGTTTGTACTACGTCTGGGTGTTTTCTATGTATTATAAGTATGTATTTACAAAAGAAAAGTAGTTTATGTATTATATCCGTATTCTGGTACCCATAACACAAGCTTAATAAGCTTAGCTTGGGACCAGAGGACGTTGTGTGAAATGTCCATGAATATTTATTTTATTTTATTTTAAATTATATTTAAAAATTTTTTTAAAATAATCTTGATAAAAAAATCTCCATCTATTAAAAAACCATCAAAATCTGTTGCGTTATTTTGAAGATTTACAGTCACATACAAAAATAACGATTTTGTTTTAGGTATAATAAGTAAAAGATAACGTCATCATTACGAAAAATTACACAAATGCAATTGAATACACTACACAAGTTGTATAGTGTCTCGCTAAAACTCAAGAACGGCTCGGCCGATTTTGGTGATTTTGGTCTTGAAATATTCATGAAAATCCACGGAAGGTTTAAACGGTGACAAAATATATGGGGATTTTAAATACCACGCGTATGGAGTAGCGGGCATCAGCTAGTAACAAATAAAAATGAGTTTGCACCCAAATAATTATGTATAGCAGACACAATCCTTCCACGAGGTTTTAATTTGAGCACATTATACGGGTGATAATGAAACCCGCCCGTTATTTATGAAGTTTGCAGAATCTATCTTGTTCTATAGGTTGGGGTCAGCGCAAAATGTCTTTTTTTTTCCATAGTCTTCTGGCTTATTACTGCATTTTTTTTTTATTTGATTACTGCTCTGCCTTTCACATACCCTACTTAAAATATATCTGTAGAAAATAAATTTTTGTACATTAAATATATGTATTTTCAAAAAAATTAGTAATTTATTGGGTCAATCGAAAAACACCAATCCACGCGGGCGGAGTCGTGGGCTCAGCTAGTTATGAAATAAAAACATAATGGTAAAATACATTTTAACTGCACATAAAATATATTTTACCTATATTTTATATACTGTGCAACTCATGTTGAGTTGCACACGCTCATGTCGCCTTTGTCAATACCGAAATTATACATAAAATTAATTATTTCAGTAATCATACCTACTTACGCTACTAATGAAATTGATATCGTCACAGATATTTATAAATGTGAAATATTATTCGTATCTGATTAAATTCATTTCAATATTTTATAGAGAACTTTAGTAAAATTGTTAACAAAGAATGGCTTTTAGAAGGACAAAAGAAATTTTAGCCCGACGTTTCGGAGACTTTGCCGTCACCATGGCCACGAGTGGGACTGAGCTGTAAAGTGTCCTCTACGATCAGTTGTTATTATTGTTACAGGGTTCTCAGCTTAGCTCAGCCGCACACTTAACCATGGTGGCTGCAAAGTCTACGAAAAGTCGCCGCGTCGTCGGGTTAAAACTTAAAATACGCGACTAAATCCTTGAAAAGTAATTTTGTTTAAACAAATGAGTCACGCAATTCTTGGAGAATAGAACATACCTATATTAATATTGAGTACATGTTAAAGTTTTTAAGGTTGCTGAGCTGTCAACAGTCGATGTGTTATTTTAGGCAGGCTCTAATAACTCCTTTTATGACCACTAAAATGTGGATTTATTAAGAGAATGTAATAAGACTAATAAGATATAAGAGCTCTTAATAATTTTACTCCGCGAGCGTCACAGTATCTTAGTTTTATGTACTTCTCTTACTTTCTTTCTTTTTCTTTCTTTCTTTTTTAAACAATATAACTAAAAGAAATAATTATGATTATTCAAAAACCCCGTATTTTACGGTTGTGTTTAGATGAACTTGCGTCTATCACACAAATCTGTTAAGGCTTTTCCAGAAAAAAAAGTAACAGAAGAATAGATATAGGTACCGTTCATCTTTAATATGGCGTATTTTTACTATATCAGTTTTTTTTTCACGAAGAAAACAGCGAATTACAAAACGTATTCTTTTTAGGGTTCCGTACCCAAAGGGTAAAAACGGGACCCTATTACTGAGACTTCGCTGTCCGTCCGTCCGTCCGTCCGTCTGTCACCAGGCTGTATCTCAAGAACGGTGATAGCTAGACAGTTGAAACTTTCACAGATGATGTATTTCTATTGCCGCTATAACAACAAATACTAAAAATAAAATAAAATAAATATTTAAGGGGCCTCCCATACAACAAACATGATTTTTTTACCGTTTCTTGCTCGATACTAATAACGTTGCCTTATGTTGCATAGATAATGGTACGGAACCCGTCGTGCGCGAGTCCGACTCGCACTTGACCAATTTTTTAAGATTATAAATAAATAAATATAAAATAAATATTCATGGACATTTCACACAACGTCCTCTGGTCCCAAGCTAAGCTTATATGCTTGTGTTATGGGTACCAGAATACGGATATACTATAATATACTACTTTTCTTTTGTAAATACATACTTATAGAAACACCCAGACGCAGTACAAACATTTGTATGACAATTAGAAAAATCACACAAATGATTGTCCCGAGCAGGAATCGAACCCGCGACCTCTTGATCGGCAGTCCGCTACATGAACCACTCAACCACGAGGTTCGTCAAACATTATATATGTAAAATCTGATGAACTATAATTCAGAATTACAGTCCTCCCTTTCGGTGCGGCTCACGGGAATTGGGATAGCACTACCTAACACAAAAACCTTAAATGTGAGTTGGCTGGCTCTATAGCCCGCTCTTAACAATAGGTAGTAATCAGATCTCTTGATTTTTCAGAGACGCTAGCAAAACTATCAATTACGTTCCTACGTTCTGTTAATTTATATTAGGTATAAACAGGCCCCTTGAAATTGAATTCTGGCTCAGGTAATCTGGAATTAACTAGTATGTTCCAGGTCAATGCGCTTAGTCTAAATGATTGGGTATCAGGTCACAGCATTGCGGTTAATTGTTATTTGGAAATAGTAACTATGTTAGCTTAATTTACTTAGCTTGTACTTATCAATTTCATATTTTGAGAATGGTACTACATATACTAGGTATTTCTATTTATTTATTTTTTGCCGCATCCTTATCGGTGTCTCCGTCTCTGGTATGACCATAGAAGTATTTGTGAACATCATATTTTTAAATGTAAGTAGGTAACTATATATCGTGAATCTACAATGTAAATCTATGATAAAATAACCTGTCAAGAGCGAGGTAAGCTCGCACACTTAGGGTTCCGTACCTACTACACAGAAAATCAGTTTTCAAATAAAGTTTTTCCGATTGACAGACAGACCGACAAACAGGCGGATACCGAAGTGAGACTATAAGAGTTTATTTTTTGAACGAAATACTAATGATGTCAAAAAGGCCCATCACATCAGACACAAGACCTTTGTCTGATGTGATGAGCCTTTTTGACATTCAACATTCAGGGAAACGGAATGTTGAATGTACGGACATTTAAGGAAAACGAGAGCTGTCATCAAGATTTTTATTTTGTTATTATTTTGTGTGTTGAGCCAACAGGAGTAGTTATAGACTCTGTTTTTTAATCAAATATACTCAGCGAGGTGCCGAGTAACGCACACTAGCATCAACGTAATTCCATTGTTCGCTCGCACGCATTTTGATGGGATCCATGGAGAGTTACGGAATACATTACCCATAAGATAAATAAAGGCAACCTAATATACTCGTAGTATGTACGAGTATGTAAGCATTATGAAAAGGATTCCATGTATAATATATAAAAGTACGTACCTAAGTCATTGTTTTAAAATTATCTTGAACATAAAATTCTCATTTATTTTTCATGCGTAGGGTAGCTGATGTAAACCAGATGGGGTCATACATAACATTATGCAAACAAAAAAAAAATAAGTTGGCGTCGGGGCTTTATTAACTTTTATACTTCGCTGCTATTTATCTCAATGCTTCGCTGCATAACTTTTTAATTACTTTTATAGTAGTAATTTCTGAAATTCCATGTATAAATATGAATTTATAAAACCAGATAGGTTAGATAGGCGGACAAAATCCGGGTAATTGGCTGATATTAAATAAATAAAACAAATTTATATAGTATTACTAGCTGTCCCGGCAAACGTTGTTTTGCCATACTAAAAAAAAAGGTTTGAAAAATAGATGTTGGCCGATTCTCAGACCTACTGAATATGCATGTAAAATTTTATAAAAATCGGTCAAGCCGTTTCGGAGGAGTACGGTAACTAACACTGTGACACGTGAATTTTATATATTAGATTTATAATAGTAAAGTGCATTCTTCCATTTTTGAATCGCTTATCTATATCACCGTCGTTAAACTATCAGAACAATGTTTTCGTTTCTTCACATCGATAATAGCTTTCCAACCGATATATAGGTATACCCCCTTTTCCAAAGAATATACTACTCTCTAACGAGAGCCCTTTTCAATATTCTGTCTCTTACTTTGATTCATACAGGTATATGTAGGTACTATGTAGTTATATTGCAAACAGGATGTAACTCTTCAAATATTAATACTTTTATTTACAAAATTCTGTCTCTCCTTCTTTTTCTTCTAATGAGTTTTTCAATAGAGAATGTCCTGTTAATATGATTTAAAAATACTTACAGAAAGTTTCTGTAAGGGTCTGATGGAATCTTTTGTGAACCTTCATGATCTATGTTCTCAAATTGTTAATAGAATTGTGTTTATTCATATCTGATATCATATTAAAATATGACACGTGAATTTTATATATAAGATTTATCCTTATCCTACTGATATTATAAATGTGAAAATTTGTGAGTATGGATGTTTGGATGTTTGTTACTCTTTCACGCAAAAACTACTGAATAGATTTTAATGAAACTTTATAATAATGTAGCTTATGGACTAGATTAACATATAGGCTACTTTTTGTTCCGAAGGAATCCAAGGTTCCTGTAGGAATAATCGAAAAGCAACTGTGTTTTGTTTCTCCTTCACACTCAAACGGCTGTATTGATTGGAATTAAATTTGGTACTAAGATAGAAGTGGATTCTGAAAAGCACCCTTTACTGCTTGATTTTTTATCCTTTTTACCACGAGTATAACCGCGGGGCACATCTAGTTTAAAATAAAAAAAAAACAAGTTACTTGTACACAAATATATCGATATTATACCTACGATTACCTATTCAAAACGTATCAATAAAGTGCATTCATCTGAAATTCACGGATACGTTCTGCAATACACAAATCTTTAATAACAACCTAGTTCTGTTTTGTCCGTTGACTATTGATATATCCAATAAAAAATCTGTGAGAACTAAATTATAAATTGACGTATTGCATTTTCTCTCAATGGTCTCGAAATTGGAATATCATAAATTGATATAACCGGCCGAGTCTGCCTAAATGGAGAACTTCTTATTATCTCATTTACGTCCCACTTTTGGGCACGGGCCTCCTCCACTTTGGAGGGATTATGGTCTACTGTGCCACACTGACCAGGTGTGTTGGCACAGGTTTTATTTTCGAGATTCCGTCTTTCACAGAAGATGTTATCTGTGTGTAATATCCCTTAGCTGACTTTTACAGCACCCTTGGGGGGAGATGGGGTGGTGACACTTGTATTCTTAATCCGTCACCACACGGAGGAATGAAGAACTACGGGCTTCATTATTTTATTATATTTTGTTTGTCTGTCTGACTGTATGTTTAAAGCACGAAAAAGCCATACAGTATAAAATGCTTTAATTAATAAAAAAAATTGGCAAGTATGAGTTGAGTTCGCACTGTTGTCCATGACTCCGTGCTGGTGGAACTTAGAAAAAATTTTGAAAGAAAAACGTTCAAACAGCTTTATAATATTAAGAGGATACCAAAATAGCTTCGTGCATTTTTCTACGTACGAAGTTTTCATTTTTTCTTTATATTGAACGGCTAGAGCTCTAATTTTTAAGTATATGTTTTTTCAATATATAATCTAGGATCGCATAAACTCAGAAACGCGATTGGAAAAAGTTTTCTCGATAGAAAATCTTAGCGAAACAACCTCTCTCATTTTTTATTTTTTGTCATTTGTCGGTCTATTATCGCGTATTAACTAATGAAATAACTTTCAAAACATACGAGTAAGTAACTATTATATATAGAAACACGTAAACCGGAATTAAAATATATTTAGTAGATTTTGAGTAAACAAAAAAATATCCCTAATTCTTCATTTTCTATACCTACTAGCTGTGTTAATAGGTACATGTCGACGCTAATATTGATGTAGGCCCTTAATGTAGATACTCCGACCCCAACTAACGGAATAAGGCAATATTAAATTTGTTATTATAGCATGAACTGATAAACACAAATTGAAAAATTCAGCTCTCTAACTATCACCGTTCTAGATAATATACAGCCTGAGGACAGACGGACGGACAGCAAAGTCTTAGAAATAGGTTCCCATTTCACCATTTGGTGCAGAAACCTTAAAACTCTTAAATATTTATTTTTTCATGAACGAGCTTTCCCAGTATTGAGTTAAGCTCGCCTTTGTACCTATATATTTATGCATATATATCAACTATGTTTGTTCTTCTGAATGTTCAATAAAGAATAAATGAAATGAAATGACATTATGAGATTTATTGAAACGATAGCTTTTTGTAATCACGCTATAAATTTGCCGTCTTCCTTATGATAATACTAAAAATCACAATATATCTGAAAAAATAAATACACTGAGACGACAGAACGTGCGAACTTGGCAAGCACTAAAACGCGAATGAAGATAGGGTAGATGGCATGGATAGGGTAGATTGATTTGCTTTTTATTTTAGGCTCAAATATAGTGTGACTTTGCGAGTATGAAGAATGCATACTACAAGTTGTTAATAAATTATCGAGAAAGAATTTCCGAAATATTAATTTTATTTAAAAGGCTTGGTCGCTTTGCGACTATATCGCCCTAAATATTAGCCCTATTCCGAAATATAATATTAAATAAATCAAAAATAAATAAAATATATAAACAACTAGCTGTTGCCTGCAACTTCGGACCCGTGGATTTTATAAACTAAACGTTAACAATTTATACTAAAAAGCCATCCTCTTAAATCTCTGATAGAGTTGTTCAAGAAGATGGCTTTTATTATAAAATACCGCATCAAAATCCGTTGCGTAGTTTTGAAGATATAAGCGCACATAGGGACATACATACAAAAATAACGACTTTGTTTTATAATAATTAAAGAAGGTAACAACAAAACTGGATCTCTAATCGAGGGGTCCAGAAAATGAAACACTTTAATTTTTTGAAAACCTTTTTTTAACTTCGATGAAAATAAAAAAATATATTTAATTATTTATGTTATGTAATAATAAAATGCGTCAATATCATTAAAATTATTTGTTGAAAATTTACAAATACTGAACAGAAAGTGATTTGTGCACGGTAAAAACTCCTTTAATTGAAAATCTGTGTTGCAGATATTAGCGCCCACCTCCGAACAATTTACAAGACACTATTAAAAAAATAAAAGACAAAGTAATAAAATAATGTTTTACATATTTTAAATTCAAAATAATAGATACCATCAAAAAGGGGTAGGTAACAAACAAAGAAAAACCGCAGCATTCTATGACGTGTAATAATATTGACCTTCGCGCCTAACACACTAAAATACAATCATTCCTTTGTACTTGTGCATTAACATAATTGAAATGAACATGGGTAAAGTAATAAATTAACACAACCAAAATATAGTGTAAAAATTATATAAATATCAAGTACTTAAATAATAGAAAAATGAGAATGATGTCAACCTTCATGTAATGCAAACAAAACTTAAAAGTAAAAAATAATTCAACATTACTTACCTCGGAAATTCAAGCGGACATATTTCTCGTTCTTGCATTTGAGTACTTTAAAACGATTTAATTTTACCGAAAGCGCCATTATGAGATTTTAAATCAGTTTTTTTTTAATTTTTCTCTACGTCTATACCATTATAACGCTTTAAAATGATGCGTGCCATTTATATGAAGCCCGAAGGCCGCAATAAATTGTCCCCAGTATAGATACGGTTCAACTTTTTCGCGTTAGGAACAACCAGCGGCCAGACTACCGATCTCGAGCTATCTCACCGAAGGAATGCTCAAGGGCGGGCGGTTTTCCCGGCCCAAGGCTCTACCCGCCCTGGCTCCTGCTACCTCACCCCGCAAGCCTCTAGCTACCTGCGGCGTATATCATTACGCTTACATATAGAGATACGCCTTTAAACATTACAACCTTCAAAATATTTAAAATAACAAATTTATGAAATGGTTGAATAAACTCTGATTCAGAACTAAATGATTTCATTATTTAGTGTAAGTTCTACTCTGTATATGTGTCCGTGTGGTGACGGATTAAGAATACAAATGTTAACACCCAATGTCTTTCCCAGGGTGCTGTAAAAGTCAGCTAAGGGATTCTAAACAGATAAATATTCTCTTAGGGAGACGGTAAACCCGAAACAAAACCCTTGAAGTAGACCAATTACCCTCCTAAAGTTAAGGTAGTCTGTGCCAAACAGCCGAACATTAATTGGCTGGGAAGATAAAATTTTATTTTAAATTTGATTGTTTAAATAGAGGTTGACTGCTGAAATGAAATACTGAAATATATCCCTGGATATTATTTTTAAATACTAGAATATACTTAGGACAGTTTTGTAGAGTTTTCGCAAGTATTACACGCCATAAGACGGTACGATACCAAATTATGCTCCATACAAAAGTATGGGTATCGTACTTCCGTTTTTTCTTCGCGAAAGTTAAACCGATTTTAATAGTTTTTGCGTCATATTATAGATAAAGAGTATATCTATGCTTCTATCACTTTTTTTTCTAACATAATAACTAAAAGAAATATGACGATCCGAAAAACCCACATTTTCGGTTTTCTTTAGATAAAGTTGCAGCGTCTATCACACAAATTTGGTAAAGTTTTACTACAAAAGAAAGTGATAGGAGCATAGATATACTCTTTATCTATAATATAACGCAAAAACTATTAAAATCGGTTTAACTTTCGCGAAAAAAAAACGGAAGTACTAAACGTCTTTTTTCAAAGAATTTGTAGGTAAAATCCGCTTCATCTATATTTGTCCCTTTCAGCGCGGAGCTCGAAAATCGGGATAGCAATACGTAAGGCAAATACCTACATGAGGAGTACAGTACCCTCTTAATTACTCAGCCGGTGTTTCATAATTAAGTTCAAGGTTAGCGCCATTTAAATTATACGAAAAATTTTCAGCTAGCGAGTTTCTAATATATTTTTATTGCCGTCGCTACTCCTGAATTATGAGTTTTCTTGACAATGCATGACGTAACTATAGTATAAGAAAACCTTTTGAAAATACGTTATATAGTATAATAATATAATAATATATATAAAAATTATAGTATAAGAAAACCTTTTAAAAATGGTTTCCAAATATTAAATCTTTAATCTACAGATATATACAAGAGCAATGTTCATACTTATTGCGTACGGACACTGACGTCTCTGAGAGTGCACGAGGTGATCTTGGGAGGAGCGTGCGTAGCGATTACGTCGGCACCCCGCCGACATAGCAGTATATTTGTCTAGGAAAAATTCGTGTGTAACTCTAAACTCCTGTTGGCTTATTGTCTTTTTTAAGTCTGATAAGCATTAGCACCTAACCGCATCTTATAACATGGGAAGTGATTTGTAAATTTAAACGTCGGGCATTTAGGACATTTATTTTCATTCACGTCAATGTTTTGGACGACTCATTATGAGACGCAATATAATACAATACAATACAAAATTCTTTATTGTACACCAAAGAAAAGACAAATTACATAATATGATATAATACAGCTTAGGGTATGTACAAGCGGCGGTCTTATCGCTGGTAGCGATCTCTCCCAGACAACCTATATGGAAACTGTCGAGGAATTACAGCTAAGGGCAATTTAGGTGTATCCCATCTGGCGTGTAATATTAATTTCTATTTTAATCTACTTAACTATAAAAAATAATACTAACGTAACATACACAAATAAAGATAAAAATATTAATAATGAAAGAAAATAAATACTGATAGATAAATCTTTATCTTTATCTTTATCTTTATCTTTATCTTTATCTTTATCTTTATCTTTATCTTTATCTTTATCTTTATCTTTATCTTTATCTTTATCTTTATCTTTATCTTTATCTTTATCTTTATCTTTATCTTTATCTTTATCTTTATCTTTATCTTTATCTTTATCTTTATCTTTATCTTTATCTTTATCTTTATCTTTATCTTTACTTCTTATAAAACAAAGTCGTAATTTTTGTATGTATGTCCCTATGTGAGCTTATATCTTTAAAACTACGCAACGGATCTTGATGCGGTTTTTTTTAATAGATAGAATGGTTCAAGAAGATGCCTTTTTTGCATAATTTGTTGGGGTCTGCTGCATATTGGATGAAATATGATTAAATTTGCCGAGAAACTGGCACGCGTGCGAGCTATAAATGAAAACGCTGACTTATATATGTGGGGTACAACGAACTAATGTATGGAGGAATTGTTTGTTACATATAGTTCTTCAAAAAAGTCCGCGAGGGCATATGTCTATCTTTTAAGGGAAACCCGCTGTACCCATAATAATGTCGCAAAAATTATCAAATTCAATAAGAGTGTTTTCAAAAGCTATTTATGTGTATATAGTATTCTTTTTTATCAAATTAAATACCTTAGTTAGCTTACACGTTTAATATAGATTATAACTGCTTTTTACAGTATGCAATTTAAATAATATCTGAGATATGACGAAAAAAGAATTACGCGCGATAAAATACTTAAACTGTTGGCTGAGCAACGCGAACGTTTCCTCGGTCTTCTATCCATACTCTATAATAATATTTGGATGTTTGGTTAATGATTACGAAATGAATGAACGTAAAGACTACTGGATGGATTTTCATGAAACTCCTAAATTCCACGAGTACGGAGTCGCGGGCAATAGCTAGTAAATTATAAACGTGAAATATATCAATAATATTTATAATATACTAGCTGACCCGGCAAACGTTGTTTTGCCATACAAAAAAAAAGTTTGAAAAATAGATGTTGGCCGATTCTCAGACCTACTGAATATGTATGTAAAATTTGAGAAGAATCGGTCAAGACGTTTCGGAGGAGTACGGTAACTAACACTGTGACACGTGAATTTTATATATTAGATAAATAAATAAATATATTTATTTATAGATTTAGTTAAAGTAACTAAAGTTGGGAATGATAGTGGTCGGTAACCATATTTTTTAAGATTGGCAGGGACTTAGCTTGCCTTACGGCTAATGGTAGACTATTCCACAAGCGTGTGGCTTGTATCGCAAATGATTTGTCTGCAAATACCGTCCCATGCTGTGGTATTTCCAGCTGCAGATTTCCGATGATCTCAGCGACTTTGAATGTGCATCACAAAGGAACCGAAAACGTTCCTTAAGATAGACAGGAGTACGGGGATTAAAAAGAATATTGTAAAGTAATAAAAGAATATGTGTATTCCGGCGAAGACGTATAGGAAACCACTTGAGTTTTACTAAGCTCAAGTGGTTTCCTATACTCGAAATTCAGATATATGGTCATATTTGCGCAAGTCAAATATGAACCTAATAATAAAGTTTTGAAGCCGCTCAAGTTTATCAAGTTGTTCTTCAGTGAGGTCAAGATAGCTAACATCTGCGTAGTCGAGTATTGGTAAAATTAAAGGAAGAGTTTGATCTTAGATGACGCATTACGTCATCTAAGATCAAAACATTATATTCTTTTGAAATTTATACAGAAAATTAGAACTTCCATTTTATGACCGACTGAGTAGTATAATGTAGACTATTAGTAGGTATAGTAAAGTTAGGCTAGACAGTTTTGTACGTGAGTAAAAAACATGTAGTAGTAAAATTATTGAGGCCTATTTTGTCTCTGATGAGCGAAAAAGTGTGTTATATATATAACTGGTATACGCGGATACTGGTATCGTCCGTCTGGTGGCGGATTACGTCCGTGAGGTGACGGATTAAGAATACAAATGTCACTATCTCATTTCTTTCCCAGGGTGCTGTAAGAGCCAGTTAAGGGACAATATAAGTAGTTAATGTCTACTGTGAGAGACAGAAAACTCGAAACTAAGCCCTGGGCAACACGCCTTGTCCGTGAGGCACAGTAGACCATAATCCTTTCCAAGGTGGAGGAGAGCTTTGGTCAGCAGTGGGGCGTTAATGGGCTGGAGAGGGAGAGAGAGGGAGGGAAGCGGATAAACAAACAAATATATCAATATATAATACATAAGAACGGCATTAGATCTTGCAGGTACAACAACTACGTGCTTTAAAGTAGGTAAAATATAAACAATTCTCTAAACCTGTTACACACAAACGTGAGATGTGGTTGCATACAAATGTTTCATTCACGCCTACTGTATTATAAGAGCAATCTGTCTAAAGAATTGTAAGTCTTTGAATAATTCAAGATGTTTTACATAACACCATCGAGTATAAGCCCAACAGGAGTAGCGACCCAAATGTTTAAAAGTGGCTCGAAGGGCTAAGGAAAACTGCCATACGATAAACCGTATTAAACCGGAAGAATATGAGCGAACCTTGGAAAGATTACTTTTTGCATAAAAAAGATGAGACGCTTCTCTTTTACGGGTGTCAATGGAATAGGTGTACCTATTTAGCTGCCATAGGCAAGAAGGTTATAAATAGGGAGTAACAACTCGGGAACATAGATTTGTTCCAAGGCAGGGCTGCCCCGTTTATGGTTTAAAAGTAAAATAGTAAATATTAGCCTTGCTTTCTCTTTTACTCCAGCTCAAAAAAAAAGAGTTCGAAAGGCTACTAAATAGCCTCTTTGACATTTATTTTTCTTAATGTGTTCAACTAAAAAAGTCTATGGCCATAGGCGATTACAAACAAAAACAGAAATTTAAATCTATAGTAAGATGGTAACTATTTCTTTCCATTTCTTTATTTTCTCGTTGATAGCTCCTGTAGAAACTTGAATGAGCGTCTTTTTTTCGTTAGGTAGGTATAGGTCTGTACATCTTTATATATATATAAAAATCTTCTGTACGTGTGTTTTTAATTGAACTCCTCTTAAACGGCTGGACCGATTTTGATGAAATTTGTTGTGTGTATTCAAGGGGGTTTGAGGATGGTTTAGATTCACAATTGGCTGGACCGATTTTGATGAAATTTTTTGTTGTTGATTTTTACACAGAATTGTATGGCAAAACAACGTATGCCGGGGCAGCTAGTCATGTTATAAAAATAAGATGCTTAGGGAAAAAGAAAGTACATTGTTGCAGGTATTTGTACACACGTACAAAGCCATACCAGCCAGACACCACAGAGTCAGAGACACCGATAGGGATGTGGCAAATATATACTATTATTTTATAGCTGAAGAGTTTGTCTGTTTGTTTGAACGCACTAATCTCAGGAACCACGGGTCTGATTTGAAAAATTCTTTTAGTCTTGCATTGTACATTTATGGAGGAAGGCTAAATAATATCACGCTGCAGCCAATAGAAGCAAAGCATCACTGAAAAATGTTGCAAAAACGGGGAAAATTTTCCACGCGTACGAAGTTGCGGACAGCAGCTAGTACTGAATAAATAGATAAGTTAGAACTGTCATCGAGAAAATAAAGAGATGGAAATAGTATAAATGTACAAATTTCAATATTATTTCGAGTTGTAGTAAGCAGATATTATAATATGATATAGGTATATCTACTTATTTTTTCTTTTGAGGATTCGCATGTAAACGGGACCCTATAAACGATCACATAAATGTCTGTCAGTTTTGTGACAAGAAAAGAAATTCAATTAGTCTTGATGAGTTTATCCACTCTTTCTCTAATTGAACCGTTCATTCGGTTCATTAGCCACGTACCTACGTGTGGAAATAAGTTAGAAAAAAACAATTTTGTGATATTTTTGAGCATAGGTACCTAATTTCTCTTACTATTAAACCCCGACTTAATATTAAAACTTTTTATTTATTTATTGATTTTGATTTGATTTGAGATTGGTACACTGGCCAATATTGTTTACTACAATGGTGATATTAATAGTAAACATACAAGTCAGCTTTTGATCAGCTTAGGTTGAGCACTACCTAAGCACAATTTGTTTGAGGGATACGTAGTTTTAATTTTAAATTATATTGCAATAGATTGCACTGACCTATTATACGCTCAACTATCCCAGGAGGCGATTGAATAGTCTTGGAAAAATTATAAATTAAACTAGCTGATCCGGTAAACGTTGTTTTGACATAAGAATGTTATGGCAAACCATAACACTCAGGAGTATGAAAAATAGATAGTAACTGATTCTCAGACTTACTGAATATGCTTATAGAATGTCATAAGAATCGGTGAAGCCGTTTCGGAGGAATATAGGAACGTGATAGGAAAGAACATTGTGACCCGAGAATTTTTAAATTTAGATTTTAAAAATTGATTGCTTGTAAAATTATTGAGGCTTCGATCGAATTTCAGATGAACTGAAAAGTTTATTTAAACGGTTTCGTTGATGGCAAAATTTCAATCACCAGTTTTATAATTTTTCCTGGTTCAGTCCACTGTAGGGATGAATTAACAAGGAAATATCCAGCTCCTACACTGATTAATTCGGAAATTTTGTTCTAAATCGCTGCCTTGACTACGACTTATTGCAAAGTCCGAAAACATACGAATCGATTAATGCATTGTCCATAACTAGTGGAATCCTTCTGCCACAGAGTTAGAGGTAACAATTTATGTTGTTTTAATGTCCTGCAGTGGCCACTTGTATACTTCTTGTGAGGGAATGGGAGTCCGTTCTGTAGATTTAGACACCACACGGGCCCCATCTAACATGGGCAAATATATATGAAGAGAAAAAAAGAAATCTATCTGTTTGGAAGACAGTTTGGACTGGTTTATGTATCTATCATAAAAAGAAACCTAGCACGGGATGGATAGTCGTAGACACGTAGTCGAGGTTTTAGTTCGTTATTTCACATATTATATTCATTCGAACTGAATAACTTTGAAATAATCTTGAGATAATAGTACTCTACGTGCATACCCAGCGTCTGACCATATCTCAAACTACCCGCATTTTTTCATTATTTTTAATCATTTACATTGACGGGCCTCGTGGTCGAGTGGTTTATATAACGGACTGCTGTTCACGAGGTCGCGGGTTTGATTACCGCTTGGGACAATCATTTGTGTAATCTTTATAAATGTCATACAAATGTCTGTTCTGCGTCTGGGTGTTTCTATGTATTATAAGTATGTATTTAGAAAAGAACAGTAGTATATGTATTCTATCCGTATTCTGGTACCCATCACACAAGCATATAAGCTTAGCTTGGGAGGACGTTGAGGGAAAGGACGTTGTGTGAAATGTCCATGAATATTTATTTATTTAATTTATAGTTTATCCACGTTCTAATATATTTTGAACCGATTAATGAATGTCTATTGTACTGTATTGTATAACATGGATCGAACGATTTTTTACAATACAGTAAACAAGTATTTAGATACATAAAATTACATTTGTTAAAAGCTTATAACACTACCTACATGTTATAACGCTCTTTACAAAATATAAAGTCCTTCGTAGCGCATATATTATGTTGTTCATAAGTACTGTAGAATGTTCTAGACATTTGAATATAACTTACCACGATAAATCAAGATTATGTGGGTATCTATAAATCAACTTTAAAAATCTTTAAATAAGCTAAACAAAGTATATACAATATATCTGTGAAATGACCAATGTAATTCCATGAATTTTCATTCTAAATCTATTTAAGAGATCGAATATTATGAATCGAAAGGTAGGATGAATGAAAGTTTGCGATATTTCGTACGTTTTACACATTGCATCGGGGATTTCGACATAACTAGTTCACATGCTGCGTTTACATGCTTACATAAGATGAAAAAATATTTCTACTCTTTAAAATCAAAATTTATTTTCTGGAAGTATGATTATAAATTGCATATTTTCTTTTAATTACGCGATTCAGTTTCTGTCGCGCTTTCACGCCTTAACTACTGAACCTATTTCTACGGAATTTGGTAAAGAGATAAACTAAAACTTGAAAAACGTTTTATGCTACTTTATAATTAAAAATTGCTTACGATGAAATAGGGTGACGAATTGTTAAAACTTATTTTTAGACAAAAAGAGAAAAACATAAAAATAATTACA
The DNA here is from genome assembly GCA_916999025.1 of Orgyia antiqua. NCBI lineage: Eukaryota > Metazoa > Arthropoda > Insecta > Lepidoptera > Erebidae > Orgyia > Orgyia antiqua. Next base: position 4,265,680 of record OU779863.1, on the reverse strand, counting down.
TAGGTACATACATAGGTAAATATATCAAAGCTAAATAAACTATCTTTTAAATTTTAACAGTTATGAAATTCCGTAAATACATTATTGTATTACTTTGAAGCATTTTGAATATTCCCGAGATACCTATTCCTTTAATGAAACAAAATGGACGCTTTGAGTCGCCATTACAAAATGGCGTCTGTAAGAAGTTGTTACTGACGCCATTTTGTAACGTTTTACGTGTTCTATTATTTTAATACTTAAACACATTATGAAGGATAATATAATTTATCAAATAAACCTTGTTAGTTAATTCTCCGATGTCCAATCTATGGATTTTTGTTAATCTATTCTATCGAGGTGTTTTGCACTGCGAGCAAACTATTTTGCAAAAGCATACACAGAAACACAGACATGAATTAAATTTATCTCTTTCAATTGTCTCATAAGACATCCTCACCTAGAACTGGCTATCTGTTTAACACTATTTGTATAAACGCATGTCCAAAACCAAGGTATTAGAATAATAGAATAGAATTTGTATTCTATTCTATTATTATATTACCTTGGTAAAAGCCTCTTTGTAGAGGCTTTTGCTATTAAGGAAGCCACATAGTATAGAAGTATAGAAATCCACCACTTTTTCCTTAACCCATATATTGGTTAGCCCGATGATTCGTGTTATTAGGTACATCACACATTATCCAAATACAAAATAAAGGTATTATTTATTAAATAGACAAGAATTGCAATGGATTTCAACTAAATAGTTAATCTCTAGACAAATATTGCTGAAAAACAAATTTTAAATGACGTGATGGGAATACAATTTAGCCTATTTACTCGCAACACTGTGTCGCAACATTTGTTTGTGTAGCAGATGGAACTATGATATAATATTATTATATTCTTAAAGTGAAGCGCGTTATAATACTTTGTGGTTAGTTTTTTGAAACCGGCCGAGTTGATTGCCTATGTATTGCCATATGTATTCTGTGTACACATCTCGCCTCACACGACGTGCGTATGAGCAGCGAACTATAATATGGCATTTATTCGTGATGTTACACCGCTGGCTTAATACATAAGCTTAGTCATAACTGTGGTATTCCGCGAGCGTTGGACGAGGTATTTCTGCTTTATTTCTGTTTGTGGTGACGTAGTTAGCGCGTGGGGGAGTTTTCTTAGCGTGTGCACTTCACTCAGCACTGGTCCCAGTTGTATTTCGCTGCCCGTTCTAGACGCTCGCTTGTTAAGGACCATTATCTTCCTGCTACCACCATGCACGATACTATCAAGAATCAGGTATTTATATATTATTATTATTTAGTATTAATAATTTTAAGCGATAGCAAGCGCAGCCACTAATAACTTATTTGTGTACTTTACTGCAGATGCATCAATATTTTTTTTGTGTTTATATGCGTATTTTTTTCAATAAGTGTTACATTTTATGACTTATTTATTTAACGCAGAGCTAAATTATTAATATTATTATCTATATTGACAGAATTGAGATATTTACCAATCATATTATTATTGTATTTTAGTACCAAACTCTAATAGAAACAAGTTAATATTAATGCTTTAGGAATGCAAATACTTTAGGAAGTTTATAAAATTTAGGATTCAATATTGTGTAGATTTCCTTGTAGCGTTTTTGGTATAGGTATCTCCAAAAATTTACTTACAAATATCTATCTATGAATAATAACGAACATTTTATGCAGCGTCCTCTGGTCTAAAATTTAGCTGTACCTATTATGAGTAATAATCACCAATTGAAATACTTTTTGGAAAATTTAAACCAAATATGTAGGTACATAATATTGTGTGTGTATAACGTACAATAACTCGTAGATCATTATCCTACGTGCGGATCGATCTCATGAATCTCGTGCAAAGAAGTCAGCGCGCCACGAGTTCCTACTGTCCAATTATAGGTACATACTGTCATATAGCAAACTGCTTTGTAGGTATATTATGTGTAATAAATTATGTTATTCTGAGCTATTTAGCTGTAAAATTTCATTAAAATCAATTTACTAGCTCGTGGCATAATCAAATAACAAAAATGTTAACACAACTAGATGGAATTAGCGTCGAGTTTGAAGTATCTCTATCTTTTACATTTGCGGGTATGGCTAAAAGCAATTAATTATTTAACCATGATATTAATTTAAATTAAGAAAATCTAAGTTTATTATTCAATTTTTGATACTATTAGTATGCAAATACTAAACAACATTGCGCGTCATTATGTCTTTGTGTATTGACAACTTTATTCCTCCGCCTTGCTATGAAATCTACTTTTTTATTTTCTGCATATTTTTTTTTCTTCCAATTATAAATACAGCCAAGGTGAGACTTAATAAGTATTTTAAAATTAAATAATAATAAAATCTGACCTTGTTTCATTGTCAGCTTGTTACCAAATAGAAATAAATTATGTATAATATTACGACACCGATAAAGGTTCGAGTAACCAGGCTGATGATAATAATTATTAAATATTGTTAAATACCTAATAGATTGCAAAATTATTAAATTAAAGAGGTGATTCTACTGATAAAATAATAACCAAGGTTGTAGGTCATACACTGATTATGAATTTTTACGATAATATTTTTTCTTATATTAAAAACTAGCTGTTGCCCGCGACTCCGTACGCGTAGAATTTAGAAAATTTCCCCTTTTTGCAACAATTTTCACTACTGCTTCGCTCCTATTAGTCACAGCGAGATGTTATATATACCTATAGCCTTCCTCGATAAATTTACTGTCCAACACTGAAAGAATTTTTCAAAACGGACCAGTGGTTCCTGAGATTAGCGCGTTCAAACAAACAAACAAACTCTTCAGCTTTATTTAAAGTACCTATAGATATAGATCGAAAAAATAGTACAATTACTTAGAGATAATAAGCATGTGTGTCCGTGAAATAGAAAGAAAGAAAAGTATTTATTTCCATGATTTATTTTCATGATTTCCCCTATTGAATGATTTGTGTCTCACAAATCATTCAATCAAAAAAATAAAAATTATATAAAAAAAGAGAATTAAATAAACCAAAAAACTAGAAAAACAACAGAAAAAAAAGTAATAATAATAAATAATAATAAAACAAAAAAAAGAAACTGTAATAAAAATCGTAAATATAAAACATAAAATGAATATGAAATTGAAAAAATAATAAATAAGTAAAATATAGTGAGCTGATGTGTCCCGCCCATAGAGAAGAAAACGGAAAATACTACAGATTATAATAAATAACCTGTTATTAAACGGTTGTTAAAAGCCACGGTCTAAAACCATTACAGTCAAAGGCCAAATTTTTCTCAAAAGCTACTCGAATATTAAAATGGTGTATATTCATTGTGTAAAACTCCTATAAATAGTATAATGGTATAGCTACTAAAAACATTTCAATCCGGGCGAAAATAATAATTGAAACCACATACTTAAGTAAATAAAACACCATTTCTTACATAAATACTTGACAGAAACCTCAAACTGTTAACGTTAAGAGGGCACGATACCAAAGTATGCTCCATACAAAATATGAGTATCGTACTTCCTTTTTTTCTCCCCCAAAGTTAAACTGATTTTAATTGTTTCTACGCTATATTATAGATGAAGAGTATATCTATGCTTCTGTCACTTTTTTCTTTACAATACATAATAACTAAAAGAAATATGACCATCCGAAAATCCCGTTTTTTTTCGGTTTACTTTAGGTAAAGTTGCAGCGTCTATCACACATATTTGGTAACTATTTACCAAAAAAAGAAAGTGATACAAGCATAGATATACTCTTTATCTATAATATAGCGTAAAAACATTTAAAATCGGTTTAACTTTCGCAAAGAAAAAAGGGGACTACGAAACGTCTTTTATTCAAAGAATTTGTAGGTAAAATCTGTTTCAGCTATATTTGTCCCTTTCAGCACGGTGCTCGGGAATAGGGATAGCAATACCTAAGGCAAATACCTAAATTAGGAGTACAGTACCCTCTTATTGGGTTCCCACAGGGTCGGCAACGCGCGAGTGATACTCGTACCTCTGGTATTGCAAACGTCCTTAGGCTACGGTAATCGCTTACTATCAGGCGAGCCCTATGCTTGTTTGTGTTTTTTTTACGTGTAAGGTATTTTTCACAAACAAACCACTTAGTTTGCTAATTACTACCACTTTGCTTGCCTAGTTCTGCAGCAATAGTTTTTAGCTAATTTAGAACAAAAATCACAATTTTCTATCTAAATTATATAGAAATTCAATAGATCTTGACCTTGAATTATTAATTATTACATACCTTATTTATTATCATTGTTACTGACATAACAATAAAAATTAAAACGTTAGATTATCTTAGTATTAAGTAAAAGTATTGCACAGTCCTATCAATTGACTCGATTGCCCCACTATTAAGTTTAAGTGAATTTCAGAACCAAATACATATTATTCGATTTGGCTTTCTAACTAAACTAACATTCTAGGGGATCCTTTGAACTATACTTTGTACACACTTCAAACAAGTTTACCTTCCGTTACATACGTATGTTAATGGGTAAAATAAATAGGCAGTAAATGTTGCCCTAACCTCAATTTAAAGCTAAATTGCCGAAAATCAAAAGGTCTGCCAAATTGGGGTTTACACACAATGACCGGGTCTTAAGGACTAATCGTTGCAGAATTTGTTAACCAACTGGCTGTTGAAAATTTAGAAAATGTTCCCTGTTTTTGCAATAATTTTCACTGATCTTTCGCTCCTATTGGTCGCAGCGTGATGTTATATAGCCTATAGCCATTCTCACTGTACTATTCAACACTGTAAGAATTTTTCAAATCGGACCAGTGGTTCCTAAGAATAGCGCGTTCAAACAAATTCTTCAGCTTTATAATATTAGAATAGACAGATCGTTCGTGTATGCCTGGGCCTAATACGTCAGTAACTTAACCTAACTAAACTAAAATGAAAACAACTAAGGTGTATTTTGATGCCTATTTTGTTGTACACATTTATAGGTATTTATTGAAATGTTTTGTTTAAAATGCATCTTAAAAACAAGAAAGTTTAGGTAACGTTGCCAAATTGTGTTATTGAGATGAGCGTATTTAGACCATTAATTTTCATTTTTAGGGTTCCGTACCCAAAGGGTAAAAACGGGACCCTATTACTGAGACTTCGCTGTCCGTCCGTCCGATCGTCCGTCCGTCTGTCACCAGGTTGTATCTCAAGAACGGTGATAGCTAGACAGTTGAAATTTTCACAGATGATGTATTTCTATTGCCGCTATAACAAAAAGTACTAAAAATAAAATAAAATAAATATTTAAGGGGAGCTCCCATACAACAAACATGATTTTTTTACCGTTTCTTGCTCGATACTAATAACGTTGCCTTATGTTGCATAGATAATGGTACGGAACCCTTCGTGCGCGAGTCCGACTCGCACTTGACCAATTTTTTACTAAGGTAAGGTTAGTTGTGCACGTAGAATGGGTACCATTGTAGACATTTTGTTTATGAGATTATACTTCTAAAAAATGTTTAAGGTAATTTAAATCTAATGTTTCTATGAATCTGACAACTTTTAAAAGCTTTTTATTGCTTTTTTATTTCATATCAGACGGAACATTTAACATAGCAACTATTCCATATTTTCCACTTAGCCAATTAAAAATGTGATCTCTTAATCAATATTGGTCTTGTCTGTTAACTCTATAGCTCCATATTTAGGTCATAGTAATTGATATATGTGACAAACTTGTTGCCTGGTTCAGTAAATTTGGTGTAAATTGAGTGTTACGGACAGATGGACAGAAGAGAAATATCGGTTTATATAAATAGGGAGCCATTACGAATTGTTTCGTTCTTGTTAGTACTTTTATATAAATAGGGAGCCATTACGAATTGTTTCGTTCTTGTTAGTACTTTTATATAAATAGGGAGCCATTACGAATTGTTTCGTTCTTGTTAGTACTTTTATATAAATAGGGAGCCATTACGAATTGTTTCGTTCTTGTTAGTACTTTTATATAAATAGGGAGCCATTACGAATTGTTTCGTTCTTGTTAGTACTTTTATATAAATAGGGAGCCATTACGAATTGTTTCGTTCTTGTTAGTACTTCTTGGTCACCAATTTTATTTAAAAAAATAAGACTTCTTTTGTAACTGTTTGACGATTTATGAATTTACTCAAGTATCTATTTACAAGCACTGTTATTCCTTGATAATCGTTAGAGTAATTCAAATAGCTTGAACTTAACTGATATCTTTTAAACCTTTGTACCTTTATATAAAATATGAAAAAAAAAACGTCAGTGCCTACCAACTACGAAGCTAAACCACATACACTATAGGTACAAGTGAAAATTTTCTTTTCTCTCATTATTTTTACAAGTAAAACAACATACATAAATATAATTATGACAAACATTATAAATTACAGACAGACAGAATGCAGACAGAGTTTGAAACGTATTTGTATTGTACAAAAAAAATAAACAAATATCTTTACTGTCTAACGAGATTTTTATCTGAAGAATCTAAGCAGGAAGGGATGTATCTAGTTAGTCATTTCCATGATCAATACAACCAATTTATGTATTACACACATCAACTCAAATATTATGAACGTTACGTTAACATTATTATATTTGTTCTTACATGAGTAATCCCTAAATTACCAGCGCTGGCCAACACTACGTGGCGTTTCCGTGGGTTGAATACGCGATGTTCTAATTTTACATTTATCCTGAATGAAGAACAAAAATAATGCGCATAATCATAACAACAATCAGAAATCAATATTATAGACTGAGATTATAGATAATTGAGCTCCATTTAGGGCTTGTAAACCCGTATGGTTTGTGAAGAACGATAACAAATGTTAAATCTTACCCTTCGCCATAAATGACTCACGCGCAAATGTAGTCTAGATTTTTCTTCGGTGACGTCGCCTCTGGCCCGAGTGCAATGTATCGCTTCTCCAAACGTAATCATAAATGGATATGTTCATGGTCAATATTACTGCGACTCAACTCGACTTCTCACTTTGTTACTGCAAGACGTTGCTTTGTGATATATACTTACCTATTGAAGCTGTATAGTGAGATTGATTCTATATCAATCTGCTTCTATTGCAAAATAATAATTAAACTTTACTTTTGTAGACTATTTTCTTTACTTATTATAAAACAAAGTCGTTATTTTTGTATATATGTGAGCTTATAACTCCAAAACTACGCGACGGATTTTGATGCGGTATTTTAGAATGTTTCAAGAGGATGGCTTGTTTGTATAATTTGTTTGAGTTTGGTTTCTTAATTCCACGCGTACGAAGTTGCGGGCAACAGCTAGTATTTAAATAAAACAGAAGATGCTTCGTAGTATGGATAGTTTTAATTGCGGATTAATTATCAATCGTCACTTAACCAATAAAGGAATTAGATACAATTTAAAAATTTCTTTTTTATTTTTCATAATATTTAAATTCACGTGTTAATAAAACGCATCTGCCTACCTTCATAAAGACGGTGAGGTCTCTGTTTTAAGATTGCCGTACGTAATTCACAAATTTCTTTTATATCTTATTGAAGGGTTTATCTTTGTTTTACAATAGTCTAATAAAGGAATGACAACATTTTTATTTTTAGCTTGGCAGTAGACTTGTACACAAATGCCATCGCATTGTGGAATAACCAGTAACATAACTTTAAATATACATAGCGATAATAGCACATTTATCTTATAGTTAGTTTTTTTTTTTATGGCAAGGGTTAGGCAAATTACTACGCAGTGTGCAATCCAATATAAAATAAATATTATATAATTTTCTAGTTAATATGTTATTCAACACCTCTGAAATGGTTTAACCAGTTTTTACCAAATTTTGTTTGTATATCACAATAACTGAATTTAAAAACTTCTTCCCGCTTTTGCAACATTTTTCACTAACGCTTGGCTTATTTTGGTCTAGTTATACCTTTTCTAAATTACGCGTATTATTTTAAATTGAGGGCAACAGATATCGAAGATTATTTGAGTCAAACTTTCTTGGAAGACCATCAATGCTAGAAGACAAAGCAATGATTATTAGAATTTTTATATGTTAAATATGAGTTAGTTTGCGCTTATCTCAGAAACAAACTTACTTCTTATGCGACACAATGCCGCACTCAGAGACATTTAATGGTTACTTAGGGAGCTCTTTAGTATTGATTTAAAAAAGTAAAAGTTAAGTTAAAACTTTTTTAAATCAATACTAAAGAGCTCCTTAAGTAACCATTAAATGTCTCTGAGTGCGGCAGACAGAGTTCTAAGTTAAGTGGTCATTAGTTGTTTGTGTCAAGCTTTACTTGCGCTTGTTACATTTCAATCGGTAGATAAACAAAAAAAGATATTTAAATCAATTTTAAACTTTTACGCGCGTGGAGTCGCTGGCGAAAATTAGTTAATATATCACTATATCTACAGAATAAAATGTGTTCTGTACGTTGCGGTATAACTACGATATCTCGTCTATATTTCAATAGATAACCATATAGAGTAGGTACGATATCGTTTGTAAAGTTCAATGGGGCAAATTAGCAATGCGCTCGCAATGTTGACTCACAACACTATATTATGTACCTAAGATCTGGTACTTATTACTCTTATTAGCTACTACCAAATGCCCGCGATTTCATCCGTGCTTATAGTTAGTTAGTCTCCCGTTCCGCAATATCCACTAAACCATAACGAATTATAAAAAAAAATCTTGAACCACTTTATCTGTTTAAAATTTCGCATCAAGATCCGTCATGTAGATTTGAAGATATAAGCTCGAATGGAGACATACATACAAAAATAACAACTTTGTTTTATAATAAGTAAAGATATAATCTTTGTACTATGTCTAGTTATTAGCTTAGAGCTTCGTATAATAAAATTGAGACAGAGACATAAAAATTATACATTTAATTGCCGATAGGTAGTTATACCTATAATAGTAAGTAAGCGAATTTTTTGTACAACGTCCTCTGGTTCCAAATTAAGACTTGATAAAGATAAAAAATACCAAGATGTAGAACAATTATTGGTAAATTTCTTTCTCTCTCCAGCCAATTAAAGTTCCACTGTTGAGAATGGGCCTACTCCACTTTGGGAGGGATAAAATCCCTCCTAGGTCTACTGTGTCGCGCTGATCAAGCAGCTTTTGAGGTTGTTATTTTTGGGACCAAACCAATAGGTATATAAATATACTAACATTATGATTCTAATGTTGTTTCGGCGACATTGTAATTATTTTAATAGCTGAACTAGGCTACTAATTAGAATAGTAGTTACTGGATTTAATTGCTTTTACACTACACAATGACACCAATTCTATGTGCACAACTAAACTAAACAACACAATTAAATACACATCAATAACACAATTCAGCAATATTAACTGAGCATTCTTATTTTAAAAACTGTGTGTTATAGACTAACGATTTTAATTAAATAGCCAATTAATTAAAATAAGCCATAGTTGTTTAAATTTTTGACGCATTAGAATTGGCCTCAATGTCCCTCTATCGTAGATACAAATGAATTTTAATTCCACTTGCAAATACAGTATTTCCAGCCCATTTACGTCCCACAGTTGGGCACGGGCCTCCTCCACTTTGGGAGAGATTATGGTCTACTGTGCCACGCTGACCGGGTGTGTTGGCACAGGGTATATTTTCGAATTTTCCGTCTTTCACAGAGGATGTTATCTGTGTGCAATATCGCTTAGCTGACTTTTACAGCACCCTTGGGAGGAGATGGGGTGGTGACACTGGTATTCTTAATCCGTCACCACACCGTCACACAGTTACTAATAAACTACAAAGTTAGGTGATTAGTTACAAAAAAAAACATTTAGAAAAGAGAAATTTTTTCTATACATATAACGATTTGATGGAAACTGTATTGTACAGTTCTTTGTAACTACAAAGACTTGTAAATATGACAAAATGTACGAAAATAAAGCCACGGCTACAAAGGAATGGACCCACGTCACGGGACACGATGACTTATAAACGTGTGACTCGGCATCTCAAAATGAATAAGTACCTAGAGCTTGCAACGAAACTGTTTATCGTATTATGAAGTCGACATTTTATCTCAAATCTTGCTATCACCGCAATCTTTTACGGCAATTTACGATTACGGATAGATTATATCTTCGTTTATCAGTAAGACATTCCTATCCCCTGTCGAATTTTCCATAGAGAATGATGTCGTCGGGAGCTTAATTACATGAAAGTAAGAATAAAAGTACTTATAGATTTTAAAAGACAAGAATGACATATAGACAAAATGTTGAGAACGACCGTAAGAGGATATGTACCGAGGTTTTGAATAGAAGATTTTGAATGAATACGTTGATCATCATTAAAACGTATCAATGGTTGATATAAGTGCATTTAGGTACGTCATTAGTTACTTAAGGTTTTTCCAAACTCCAATATTGCTATTAATCTTTTAAGTTCTCTAAGGGAAAACCAATAAACGTGGTACCGATGAAAAAAAGGTATGAATTTTGAATTAAAAAATTTGCAAAGACAAAATTTGCAAGTAGACTAATACGCAACCTAAATACACATTTTCTTGCGTCTGTTTAGTACCTACACACTCATCATTATTTCACAACCAAATACATTTATTTCTATTTTATTATTTTTATTAACACAACACGCTATGTCAGCATTACCTTGATGAGGTTCATGTTTATTAATTTTCATAACAATATAACTATTTATAATGGAATACTTACTTTGAAGAACTTTATCCACCAACCCCTTTGAAGTTAACTACATAATAACTCATTTGTCAACACACTAGATCTAATAAGTGGTAGGAAGAATATAATAAAAGAAAAAGGCACCAATTTATTAAGAGGTTTTTATCCAATACTATAAAATTAAATTAATTCTATCCATCAGACTTTCTCCGTCCACTGATGGACTAAGGCCTCTCCCATAGCACTCACAACGCTGGTCTTGCGCTATCTGCATCCAACGGCTCCCTGCACATTTGACTATGTTGTTAGTCCACCTTGTGGTCCACCCAGCCGCTCCACGACTCCATCAGCAACGCTCGTCGGATCATCGAGCAATGTATCCTACCCTTAGCACTTTGGCGTGCTAACTCTTTACTATAAAATAAATTTCATAGTTTAGCTACTGTAACTGCCTGCCTGTCTGCTGTACCCGCGACTTCCTACATGAGGAATTTGGAAAATTTTCCCGTTTTTACAACATTTTTCACTGATACCTCGCTTTTATTGGTTGCACCCAATAGCGTGATGTTATAAGCATAGATTGGGTTTAAAGTGTCGTTAATTTTCTCAAACTTACTTGTCTCAACATTTACTCATCAATCCAAGTCGATAACCTTAATGGTTTGAGGAGTGCATTAATTATAACAATTAGATAAAAGCCTTTGTTGTCATGTTTAATTTGAAATGACATCACACAGATAACTACATTGCATCCAAAGTAAAAAGTATACAGAGTTGCGACTCATTCGCCGACCCGTATTCCCCACCGGGACATGCCCAGAGTCTCGCGATGCTTGAGGGCCTCTTATTCCATACCGCATCCTATTTTTTACTTAATCTCTATTAGGTAAAAGAGGGACCGTTCATTCAGCTACAGATAATATTATCAGCTTCATAATTGTATTGTAGAATTCCACTTGAATAAACATTCCAACTATATTGTCAGGTCAGGTGGTCAATATGATTACGTACATGTTGTATGCAATAAAACATCAACATTAATATTTGTAACCCTAAATTCAATATAGCTAATGAGTTTCGGGCGCATTCATCTACTTTGTTAAAATTTCTATCGCTTTTGTATTCATTGCTGTGGTGTAATGCAATACTTTCATTGTTTGCCTCAAAAACTTTCAATGTAAGAATAACCAACGAAAACATTCTAAATCTCGTATTTGTTTTGAAACTAAATGTGCGTTTTATTGATATTCACAGCCAAGGCTACACATTCTTCCAAACTAAAAATTGATTGTTTTTAAAATTGTTGTCGCTACACGGCCCTCCGCGACGTAATGTTTAAAATAAGCGTACAAAAATAGAGCTGCCACGTGGGGGCGGTATTTGGTAGGGTTGTCGAAATTGTTTTGATTTTAATACAAAACATTAGATACGTATTAGTTGTACGTATCACATTGTAGGTTTTGCTCTATCTGTGGAGAGTTTGTTGATATTGAATACATAATAATGACTTATCCGCCGTCTTTTAGTGATAATTTTATCGATTAGAGCTACAATGTAATATTCAACAATTTATTTATTATAACATAGATAATAAATATTCACGGACATTTCACACAACATCCTCTGATCCCAAATAAATCTTATTGTTTGTGTTTTGAGTACCATATCACTTATTTATTACTAACTACTTTCTTTGTCTTTCTACATAGGTACTTTTATTATTTATTTATTATTATTTATTGTACACCATAGTTACAAAATTTACATATTATAATTATAAATATAGTACAGTGGGCGGCCTTATCGCTAAAAGCAATTTCTGCCAGGCAATCTTTGGATGGAGATGTTTAGAAGAGAGAAGAGCAGTAGTTGTAGTTGTACTAACTATCATAACCCAAATAGTTTATAGACATACACTTATATACTACATACAAATAAACATATCTACAAAACAATACACATAATACATACATAAACGTACATAGACAATTCCAAACGGGAATAGTTACAACTGCATGTTCAGATAGTGGTTCTTAACTTTAGTTTTGAATGTCGCTAGACTTTTGGCTCTTCGAATGTCCTCTGGAAGTGAGTTCCACAAACGTATGGCTGTGACGGTGAAGGATTTTTCAAAGAAGTTTGTAGAATGCATTGGCATTTTTAATTTCAGAATAGTTTAATTATTAGTTAGAAATTACTTAGACGTAGTGCAATTATTTGCGTTTGTCATACAAACGGACGCGCGTCCTCGCGTACGGCCGTCCGATACTCCGATCGCACCACGAGACAAATAATTGTAAATAAAGTGTAAAAACCTCCTTACGCGTAGAATTTTAGACCCGCATGTATTTTGTCACGGTTGAAACCTTCCCTGGACTTTCATGAATATTTCAAGACCAAAATCAGCAAAATCGGCCCAGCCGTTATTGAGTTATAGCGAGACTAACGAACAACAATAGATTTTTATATATATAAGATAAGATGTAAACCTACAATTATTTCGAAGATATACAGAGAAAAAATAGAGATGTATTTAGCTTCTATAACCCTCTATAGCCTGTATCATACCCGCTTTTTCTTTTCAATAACTTTATAGAACACATTTCATCGTGATATATTTTTTATAAATATACATGTAGATTACTGGCTAACGCCTATAATAAAAAATATCGAAGTATAGACGAACTATTTATGGACGCTATATTTGTTAGGTATATATGATATTAAGATTTGGAGCCAGGAATTTAAGAAACCTTAAGATCCATAAATAAAATCCAAACAGATTTCAGTAGTATAAAAAATACCTTATAATTTTCAGTTGGAGGAAAACGGATTCGTAATTTTGGAAGAGTTTCTGAGAGGGCCGGAATGTGATGAAATGGTCCAGGCAGCTGTGGAGATCGCCGAATCATTGCCTAGCAGGGATCAAAGGTTTATGTTCACATCAGTACACGCTGAGGAAAATAAGGTATTAAATAAGGTACCTACCTATAGCAACGACTATTTTAATTACTAGTGAAATAGTAATTGGGTACCATTATTTTTTAATAATTATTTTTAAGATTTGACTTAAAAAGCTATAGTTTAAGATCCGAGCTAACATTAACCTTCATAGTACTGATAACCAGATGACACCTGTTGTTTTATGTATGCATGTAGTTGTGTGTTTATTTTATACCCTTTATTTCGGTATCCAATTTGTCGTTATAACCGAACCAAATTTTTTACATGAAGAACATTATAATATACCAATCTGACGATAATTAAAATATGGTATCTATTGAAAGATAATTAATTAAACCTGCCTGCAAAAATACCTATGCGTATATCATTTTAAAAGCTTTTAAAAAATAGGTCTTAAGTAGTTAAATTAGCACTATGATGATCGCTGTTGGCCCGCTTCTAATATACTAATAATGTATATTCATATTTATCGATTTATTACAATCATGTTGTTTATAAGGTGTTCAAATATTTGACAATATTAAATATGAACCCTGCTAGGGCACAGCAACCTACAAGTTTAACTACCTTGTATGTTGCTGTGCCCTAGAGGGGTTCATGTTTGATACCAACTAAACGATTAAGTTTACTTATCTAACTAGTTATATTATGAATATTACCTTTCGATTCACAGTTCAATTTATTAAATATTACAATTTAAATTTTGCTATCTACTCAAACTAATATAATTATAACACTATACGTAATATAGTTAGGTAAACATGTTCTGTGTTTTTATTTATATTTTTATGCATATATTGAAATATGTCTATATTATCTTTTTTATATATTTTTATAGCTAACTTATTAAAATTACAAATTTCAATACGAATTATTTATATTTTATTATTTATCGTTTAAAAAATCACTAGGCAATACTATAATAACCTTACATAATGGTTTGGAAGAATTTTCTTAAATCTATTTTCATTAACTATATACTTTTAACAACCTGGTAGTTAAATAAACTAAATAATAGTGGAAAAAATGATAACCATGAGCGCTACTTGAACCCACGACCTCGGAATACCGTTCCGTTGCTCTCCCATCTTTTTCCTCATATTGTCCCCCTCGTATTTTTTCCACTATTATTAAGTTTATTTAGTAAAAGCATAGCTATAGGTAGTTCATTATAAATTCTGGTAGTTTATTCTGGTCGTTTACTCTGGAAGTTTATTCTGGTAGTTTATTGGTAGTATATTCTGGTAGTTTATTAGTAGTTTATTGGTAGTTTATTGGTAGTTTATTGGTAGTTTATTGGTAGTTTATTGGTAATTTATTCTTGTAGTTCATTCTGGTAGTTTATTATAATTGTATTAATATGTATAATTTTTGTAGCAACTCAAAGACGAGTACTTTATGAAAAGCAACGACAAGATAAGAGTTTTCTTCGAAGAGTCAGCGCTTAATGATGAAGGAGAACTTATAGTTGAACCGGCTTTGAGCTTGAACAAGGTACATTATATTTATTTATAAGAAAAAGAACCCAATTCCTATAACATTTATAGACAGTTTACTAACTTATTGGATTGATTAAACCATCACAATATTTTAACGTTTCTATTTAGAATAGGTATGTCATCATGTCCTACTTGCTTATTATAACCAAAACATAAAAAAATATTAATATTAATTAATACGATATATTACACAAAATACTAACATCAGCTGACTCAGTGCTGTTCTAGATATTAAAATGTATTGACGTGACGTGGTTTACATGTAGGTAACTTCATTCATGTAGTCACATCCATTTCCAGCTCTTTTCGTAGACATGGCAAATATGCATGCCACTTGAGTGCACTAACTATGAAAGCCCTTAGAAACATAATAAAATTAGCAAAGGTTGAAGGCCACTTTTTAATCAATATCAACGCAATATCAATCTAATATGGGACAAAAAAAGTTGTATATTTATATATTTCTAACATTAAGAAATAATTAACTGGATATATCTTATATATGATTGATGAAATAAAACACACACATGAAATGTTTTCAGATTGGCCACGCGTTGCACGCTCTTCACCCGATCTTCAGATGCTACACATATAGCGAGCGAGTCAAGTCAGTCTGTCGAGAACTGGGCTTCCAGGAGCCGGCTGTTGTACAGTCCATGTACATATTTAAGAATCCAGGTATCGGCGGTGAATGTACGTATCTTAAGATAAGTATCTGGCCGACAACTGCTCTTGAGTTCAACATTTTCAGCAGTCTCTGAAAAATATCAATAAAGTTTCATTTGATTCCGAAGAGAATGTGAATGATTGATAAAAAAATAAAAATCCTATCTAAAATGTTACGGAGCTAATAAAGAATTAACTCAATGGAGATTTTGGTATCTGAAAAACATATTAATACAGTCTTTCAGATATTTTTAACAACCAAAATCTCCTTGCATAGTTGATTCTTTAAAATCTTTGTAATATATGCGATCTGAAGTTTATTTTTTTAAATTATTTACATGCTCTTTCGAATTGAATGACACAGTATTCATATTTTTCTTAGGCTGCTGATTAAAGTTGAACTAGGAGCAATCGTTGGCCATATTATGCTTATGTAAATTATGATATTTCCTAGATATAGTAATACAAATAGTGTAAGGTAATAATCTATACATTCTAGAGAATATTCATAGGTACCTTATAATACAATGCTATGTTTACAATAATTTGAGGAATGCAAATAGGTAGGTAGGTTACCTACAAGAATTAACAGTATTAACTAAATTATCTTAATCCAGATAACATTCCAATCAGTAGAAGATTTGGGACTCCAAACTACGTGACTTCATCCAGCTAAACATCGATTTTCATGACTATATTCTTCTAATATATAAAATTCACGTGTCACAGTGTTAGTTACCGTACTCTTCCGAAACAAGCCGATTCATGTGAAATTTTATATGCGTATTCAGTAGGTCTGAGAATCGGCTAACATCTATTTTTCAAAAGCGTTGTTTTGCCATACATTGACTGACATTTGTATGGCAAAACAACGTTTGCCGGGTCAGCTAGTTAAACAATATAATTTAACTTAGGTATATTAATTACTCAGTGAGACCAATTCTGACGCGTCGTAGACTTAACTTGACTAAAATGACAACTATGGTGTATTTTGATTAATTGGCTATTTCGTTGTACATAATATTTGTATAAATTAAAATCGTTATTCGTGTTATACAGTTTTAATAATTTTAGTCAGGTGTGCAGAATTGGTATCATTATATCGACATACAAAACAAAGTACTTTAGTAATATTTTACGTCGAAATTTAATAAAGAGTCTCTTGAAATTCCCAAAGATTTAGCTATTAATAAATTATTACTGGTATTAAGTTATTCCTTGAAATACTAATGCTAATTAGTCGTTGAAGAAGAAAATTACAAGTACCTATTATAAATCAATTTAATAATAACGTTTAAGGGCCTACATCAATATTATCGTCGACATGTACATATTAACGCAGCTAGTAGGTATAGAAAATGAAGAATTAGGGATATTTTTTTGTTTACTCAAAATCTACTAAATATATTTTAATTCTGATTTACGTGTTTCTATATATTATAATAGTTTTGAAAGTTATTTCATTAGTTAATACGCAATAATAGACCGACAAATGAAAAAAATAAAAAATAAGAGAGGTTGTTTCGCTAAGATTTTCTATCGAGAAAACTTTTATCAATCGCGTTTCTGAGTTTATGCGATGCTAGATCATATATTGAAAAAACATATACTTAAAAATTAGAGCTCTAGCCATTCAATCTAAAGAAACAATGAAAACTTCGTACGTAGAAAAATGCACGAAGCTATTTTGGTATCCTCATAACAAGTATGTTAACGTTGCAAATTCGAGAAATTTTAAAAATATGTATTTGTGATATGTATGTAGGCGGAATCCTATGTAGTAGGCCGATCCTCTGAGCTCTTCCTTGGTCACAGACAAAAACTATATTTTTGAAATAAGATAATAAACATTGTTCTAACATTACTAACATATTGAAATAGTAGTTGAAAGGTCTAATATTTGATTTTAATGGTCTTTGGGAACATTATTTATTTTACAAAATTTTAATCTGTATATTTTAATATGATATCAGATATGAATAAATACAATTCTATTAACAATTTGAGAACATAGATCATGAAGGTTCACAAAAGATTCCATCAGACCCTTACAGAAACTTTCTGTAAGTATTTTTAAATCATATTAACAGGACATTCTCTATTGAAAAACTCATTAGAAGAAAAAGAAGGAGAGACAGAATTTTGTAAATAAAAGTATTAATATTTGAAGAGTTACATCCTGTTTGCAATATAACTACATAGTACCTACATATACCTGTATGAATCAAAGTAAGAGACAGAATATTGAAAAGGGGGTATACCTATATATCGGTTGGAAAGCTATTATCGATGTGAAGAAACGAAAACATTGTTCTGATAGTTTAAGGCATGTGAAAATATTTTTGGATTAAGGACGGTGATATAGATAAGCGATTCAAAAATGGAAGAATGCACTTTACTGTTATAAATAATATATATATTGGTCTTATTCTAAAGACTCTTTGAAACAAAAATTCTCGGCAGTGGAAAATCATAAATGATGAAGACGTAAAAGGTGTAAATTAAAATGGCACATGGAACTTTTAACGCATTTTCTGTAAGAGGCTAAGCTGGAAGGATTAAGCTTATAATAGTATAGAACATAAATTCAGAAGCCCATGCTATTATTTGTTTCAGTGGTACCACATCAAGATGTCACATACTTGCACACTGAACCAGTGGCTCCCATCGGCTTCTGGATAGCCCTCGAGGACGCCACCATCCAGAATAGCTGCCTTTGGTTAGTTCGCGGTTCCCATAAAAATGGGGTGCATAGACGTCTCATGCGTAGTCGACAAGAAGATGGTAGTGACTCGTTGGTGTATGATAAACCTAACCCAATTTACCCGGAATCCAGTTTCACACCGTTCCCCGTCACTAAAGGTAAGAGCGCTTTAATTCACATTATTTATTTAAATAACCATGATCCATACCGACTCAGCAAATAATTAACCTTCTTGAAGTTGGTATTCAAAATAAAATAATGATGGCTATTTTTTACCAACCTCCTAAATTACTTATAATTTGTCAAAGCTTCCTTGATTTCCTGAAAAATAGAGCAACTTTAGATAAAAATTTCCTGGTCTATCTTGGATTTCCTTAAAATACATAGATACAATAATATTTTTTAATTTTGCTCATAAGTAGATACAAGAATTTTATGAAAGAGCAAAAGATTTTTTTGATATTTCTTATAAACCATTTACTTTTTCAGGCACCTGTATACTGCTCCACGGGAACCTCGTGCACAAGAGTGCCCTAAATAAGTCGGAAAAAAGTCGCAATGCTTACGTCTTCCACGTGATTGAAAAGGAAGATAACAATTATTCACCAGAAAACTGGTTACAAGAAGGCATTAATGCTCCATTCACTAATCTTTATGAAACTCAACAATTAATGGACTAAGTGAATAACATACATTCCTAACAAACAAAGTAACATATTTGTTTGTTTCCAAACATATAACAACTTACCTATAAGATGGTTTACTATAAATTAGACTATTCGGCATGCTGTGGCATGATCTTGATCTTTTTTTCAAACGTACTTCAAGTTGTATTTCTTATATTATTATATTAGTAGGTACAAGTAAATTCATTAGTATTAAGATGCATGCGTTTTATCAAAAAAGATAAGAATACTTAATTGTTATTGAGACAATTATTAGTATTTCTTATTGCCTAGATTGCCTGTACAAAAACAGGATATGTCTACAAATTCACGTGCACTTCCGTAAGAGATTTTAAAGCAATAACTTAGATCGTTTCTAATAATATGGAGACGAAATCGTGCTTATTAAGTATAACAATCGAAAAAGAAGATTTTTGTCGTCTATTGATCTAAGGAATCTTTCAATAAGATAAGTATATGATTAATATATTTTTTCTGTTTTTTTTTTAAAGCGATTTCTTGTGATATTTTTTTATAGATACCTAACTATATCAAATATTGTCTAAGTTTTTGCAAAACCAATAAAGTTGTTTTGGTGCATTGGTGTTTTATTAAGTCAATCCTTTTTATTCATGCCCATGCCACTTATTTTACACAACACACTTGTTCTACCACAATCACCTGAAAAAAGAGTATTTATTGATTAATCAATAGGCTGGTATTAAATACTCAAATACTTATTTATTGGTAAACATATTTTATACGTCATACATTTAAGATTGATACATTCTAATGTAATTATCTAATATACTAGCTGACCCGGCAAACGTTGTTTTGCCATACTAAAAAAAAAGTATGAAAAATAGATGTTGGCCGATTCTCAGACTTACTGAATATGTATGCAAAATTTGAGAAGAATCGGTCAAGCCGTTTCGGAGGAGTACGGTAACTAACACTGTGACACGTGAATTTTATATATTAGATGTGTCACAGTGTTAGTTACCGTACTCCTCCGAAACGGCTAGACCGATTTTTAGGGTTCCGTACCCAAAGGGTAAAAACGGGACCCTATTACTGAGACTTCGCTGTCCGTCCGTCCGTCCGTCCGTCCGTCCGTCCGTCCGTCTGTCACCAGGCTGTATCTCAAGAACGGTGATAGCTAGACAGTTGAAATTTTCACAGATGATGTATTTCTATTGCCGCTATAACAACAAATACTAAAAATAAAATAACTAAATATTTAAGGGGGGCTCCCATACAACAAACATGATTTTTTTACCGTTTCTTGCTCGATACTAATAACGTTGCCTTATGTTGCATAGATAATGGTACGGAACCCTTCGTGCGTGAGTCCGACTCGCACTTGACCAATTTTTATGAAATTTTACATGCATATTCAGTAGGTCTGAGAATCGGCCAACATCTATTTTTCAAACCTTTTTTTTTTAGTATGGCAAAACAACGTTTGCCGGGTCAGCTAGTAAGATTATAAGAATACAATTGTAATGATTGAGTAATAATATTTTTTTTAGTATAATAACATGTCAAATATAAAAAGAAATATTTATATAAAAATAATAATAATAATAAATATAATCAGACACAAATAATCAATTAAAAATAATGTACTACGAGTACAATAAGTCACTTGTGTGTCAACATAAATTCGAAAGAGTAGAACGTCTGTTCAATAAGCCAACGTTTCAGCCTGGATTTAAAGGACGCCAGGGAAGGTGAATTAGTGACATGTTTAGGGAGTCTGTTATACACATCGGGGCCCATAACATGAGTCAACTTACCAGATTTTGTAAGCGAGAGCGATACTGGTGCTAATCTATTCGCATTACGCGTGCTATAGTGGCGCTCGTCGCCGCGCTTCTTAAATCTTAGTTCTAATATCGCGAACACTAAGTTTTTTGTATTATAATGTTTTGATTAGCGTTCTATCATAATTCACGTGTTAGACACGTTACTTATTAATTTCTTAAGAGGATACCAAAATAGCTTCGTGCATTTTTCTACGTACGAAGTTTTCATTGTTTCTTTAGATTGAATGGCTAGAGCTCCAATTTTTAAGTATATGTTTTTTCAATATATGATCTAGGATCGCATAAACTCAGAAACGCGTTTAAAAAAGTTTTCTCGATAGGAAATTTTAGCGAAACAATCTCTCTCTATTTTATTTTTTTTCATTAGTCGGTCTATTATCGCGTATTAACTAATGAAATAACTTTAAAAACATAAGTAACTACTATATATAGAAACACGTAAATCAGAATTAAAATATATTTAGTAGATTTTGAGTAAACAAAAAAAATATCCCTAATTCTTCATTTTCTATACCTACTAGCTGTGTTAATATGTACATGTAGACGATAATATTGATGTAGGCCCTTAACTATTACATTTTATTTTCTAAAAGTTAATTATCGGAACCGGAAGCCCTACTTGTACCTGATCCCGATACAAAGCTGCTTATGCACTGCTTTGATGGGGCAAAAGGTAAAAAGCCAGTTCCCACATAAAAAGTACTTTAATGATGTTAAAGTCTCTTCATTTAATATTATTATTAAATAACATGACAGGACTTCTTTTAGAAAATATAATCTCCTTTGTAAGAAAATTAATTAGAGACCATGTTTTTAATAAGAATATTTTTGTTAAATACTTATATGATCTTTAGAGAAAAAAAGAATTTATTACGTTACTATCTTTTTTTTTATCTCTTGTTAATTTTAGTTTATTATGAAAACTAGTTTAAATGACAACCGAAAGAAATTTTGATTAGTTGACTTCATATAACTTTAGATACGTACCTATTTGAGAAAAAACAATATTTGGATATAGCTACACGTATTTAAAACACAAACTACAGTATAAATCTTCATAACTTAACTTTGATTGTCAATCCCACATTCTTTCCACACGCCTTCAATGAAGAACAGAGATACAAAGTAGCTTTAAAAACATTATGCCGTACAATACAATTGGCATTGTTCATATTTTTTTTAAACTCATAATTCGAAAACCATTTCGGGGAATAGAGTTTCTGATCATGATCTATTAGTTTTTTTCGGAAAATTTTCTATATTAACGATTATTTTTCCAAAAAAGCAAATGATCTCTATTTGCCCTTGAAATAAAAGACTTAAAATATTAAGGCGTTCTGAGGGATATAATAGTCTGTGGTGGAGTTGATATTGGTCTATTATATCAACTTAGTAACTTTGAAAAAATGTATTGCAATCTGACTTAAGTCTATCAGGAAAAGTCAATACAGAGATTGTGTACAGCGATGACGTCACAACATTTAAAATTTTAAAATAATATATTTAAAAATTCTATATAGTGAATATTTCAATAATATTGAAATTAGTTGCTTAATATAGTCTATATTTTCTAAAAAAAATATAAAAACAGCAGGTCAAAATGTAATGAACAATGCCAATTTTTGAGTCAGTTTTCCTTCGATTGTTGTATTCGTATTTTTCCTGTCCTTATGCCAGCAATGAATAAATAGTGACTTATGTAGGTATCTTTGCAAACATACTACACAATCAAAACTTTCTTAGACTTTTTACAAGTTAGGTTTTCTCTGTGGTTTTGCTTTATTGCTGTACTACTGTGCTATCGATGAAAAAATAAAGCTAAGTATTTCAAGCTATATGTAGCCTCGTGATACGAACTTAATGAAAGGTTAAAATCTCATGGGACAAACAAGCATCTGAGATATCATAATTTATCCTAATGTCAAGATGGGTGTTCATATCCTTCTGCTCACAGAAGCGTCTGCTGCTCTGTTTATTAAATACCTAAAAGAAATTCTCTTCGTAACAATAGCTACTTGAAATTTTATTATTGAATATTTTTTCCTACAAATATGACAGACCATCCTATCGTATATAATATTCCTATCGTATAGTAAGTGTGATCGCTTAATGATTCATTTTATTTGCTTAGTATTAATTCTGTGTTTGTATTTTTATTTTAGTAGTAGCACAGGTAGTAGTGATCGATGGTAGTAGGTAAGTCACTATAGTCCAATAGTTATGTTATGAAAACAAGGAATGATTTCTGATATCGAAATGATAATTATACTTCGATAATTTGTTTCAATAACAATTATAATTTCAAAGTTTATTAGAAGACTTAAAAGTACCGAGGCCGAGGTTTAATTACAGTTAGAAATAATATTCTCTAACACTGAAACTATTTTTATTTGATTTTTTGATTTTGCAAGTATTTCTTTTTAAATTTTAGCCCGACGTTTCGGAGAATTTGCAGTCACCATGGTCTCACCCGTGACTGTACTACTATATACCCGTAAAAAGTAGTTCTATTTATACAGGTAGTACCTAATGTCAAAATAACAATAACCAAACTAAAAGTAGTAATATTTTGAATAAGAAAAGCAAAATGTGTACTAACACTGAAACACATACAAATGAGCATAGACGAAAATTTCATGTTGGATGCACCACAAGTGATGGGATAAGGGCAGGGTAGTTAAGATTGTTATATAAAGAAATTATTTCTTAATTGTTCAAAATTATTTCAGTATCTCTGTCTCTGTCTAGATGCAAGTCTGAAAAATATGTATTTTAAACGATATTTCTATCCATAGTGAACTGGTTTTACAGATTGTCTATCAGTTCTATGAGTATACTGTGCGGTGGTCCCGTCAAAGTTAGAGTTAAGAGGGTACTGTACTCCTAATTTAGGTATTGGCCTTAGGTTTTGCTATCCCTATTCCCGAGCGCCGCGCTGAGAGGGACAAATATAGCTGAAGCAGATTTTACCTACAAATTCTTTGAAAAAAGACGTTTCATAGTCCCCTTTTTCTTCGCAAAAGTTAAACCGATTTTAATCTTTTTTACGCTATAATATAGATGAAGAGTATATCTAGGCTTCTATCACTTTATTTTTTGGTAAAACCTTACCAAATTTGTGTGATAAACGCTGCAACTTTATCTAAAGAAAACCGAAGAAAACGGGATTTTGAATGGTTATATTTCTTTTAGTTAATATGTTTTGAAAAAAAGAAAGTGATAGAAGCATAGATATATAAGACCTAGATACTGTAAACAAAATTCGTTCCTCTGGAGGCAATATCAACGAATAAAACAGCATGATGCCCATGATGACACTATGATGCCCATATTTTTGTATGGAGCATAATGTGGTATCGTGCCCTCTTAAGGACACATATCCAGGGAAGTGCTCAAATCAATCAAATCCAGGGAAGTACTCAAATTTTATATAAACACATGTTACTATTAGATTTTATGTTTTTTCAAGCAATCCGCTCTGGCTTCGCATTTTCAGCGCGGAGAAGACGAGCTTCCCGATCTGTGAAGGTATTTTTATAGCTTTGGTTATCCGTAGTATTGTTTTTATTTTATTAAAAATATTTAATTTTAATATCCTTTATTTATAACATCATCTCGCATCTTCTTATGTATGCCCAACAATTTTGCTAATAGAGTGTAAAGCTTTACAGGTCAATGGTCAAGTACATGCTCAGTAGATTTATATACGACATCTTTTATTGTAAAAAAATCTTTAAATCTTAAGGGCCTACATCAATATTATTCAATATCATCGCCGACAGGTACATATTAACACAGCCAGTAGGCACAGAAAATGAAGAATTAGGGATACTTTTCCTATTTACTCAAAATCTACTAAATATATTTTAATTCTGATTTACGTGTTTCTATATATAATAGTTACTTATGTTTTTAAAGTTATTTTATTAGATAATACGCGATAATAGACCGACAAATGAAAAAAATAAAAAATTAGAGAGGTTGTTTCGCTAAGATTTTCTATCGAGAAAACTTTTTTCAATCGCGTTTCTGAGTTTATGCGATCCTAGATCATATATTGAAAAAACATATACTTAAAAATTAGAGCTCTAGCCATTCAATCTAAAGAAACAATGAAAACTTCGTACGTAGAAAAATGCACGAAGCTATTTTGGTATCCTCTTAATAGAGGTTTACAATTAAAATAAATAAAATCCAAAGCACTGGCACAGATTCTGAAAAACTTAACCAAGCTTAAATAAAACAAAACCAAACATGTTGTATGGTGTATTTTGATGTACTTAATTGTAATTTCATTTTAACTAATACTTTTTTATTCATTACTAGCTGTTGCCCGCGACTTCCTTCACATAAAATTTTGGTTTTCCCGAAGGAATAAGATATTATTCCGGGATAAATTGTAGCCTATGCATTAAGTCAGATCTCTACCAACATATCGCTGAAAACGGTACCTATTCAATTCCATGCAATAATTTTGGTGTGACTCACCTACAAACATACAGACATAAATTTTAAAAACCATTGTTTTGGCTTCTATTATGCCAATTAAGACCGCCTATCCAATTCTTTTTGAAATACCTATGAAGTAACGACGTCGTCATTTAAGATTTTTGTATAGATAATCTTTTCTCCTAAATACACATTTTTTAATTAAGAAAATTAAAGTTTGAATTGCTGAATAATGTTATTGAAAATATCAAGATGAATGTATTAGTGCCAGTGCCGTAGATAATCGCGTAAATACTAGCGTAGTGTAATCGCTCTATAAAATGCATGTTGTGACTAAGAGCTCAATGACCTGTGATTTCAACAACAGTTTCATTGTCACATAAAAACTGATAAAAACAAGTACACATTGTACTTATTAATTTTGCGCTAAATATTTAACAGTAGTGTGTTATGTATTTGAAACAATATACTTAACGCCAAATACTGCCAATATCGAGAAATAGATACTATGTTTACTTATTTACTTAATATACTTATTAGACGGGCTTCGTGGTGGAGTGGTTTATGTAATGGACTGCCGATCACGAGGTCGCGGGTTCGATTCCCGCCTGGGACAGTCATTTGTGTGATATCCATAAATGTCATACAAATGTTTGTACAGCGTCTGGGTGCTTTCTATGTATTATAAGTATGTATTTACAAAAGAAAAGTAGTATATGTAGTCTATCCGTATCTGGTACCCATAATACAAGCATAGAAATATAGCTTACTTTGGGACCAGAGCTATGACTGTCACTTATCGAATATAATGGTATCAATTCTATGTGTACAACAAAACTTAATTAAAAATGAAAATTGATAGTGTCAATTACACAATTCGGCAATGTTAACAGAACATTTGTATTAGAAAATCATGTAGGTATATTATAGACTCTCTCTCTCCGGCCCTTTTACGTCCCACTGTTGGGCACGGGCCTCATCCACTCGGTTCGGCTTCGTGGTGGAGTGACTTATGTAATGGACTGCCGATCACGAAGTCTCGGGTTCGATTCCCGGTCAGGACAAT
Source organism: Orgyia antiqua (assembly GCA_916999025.1). Classification (NCBI taxonomy): domain Eukaryota; kingdom Metazoa; phylum Arthropoda; class Insecta; order Lepidoptera; family Erebidae; genus Orgyia; species Orgyia antiqua. The sequence goes on along the minus strand of OU779863.1, from coordinate 4,239,101 downwards.
CATTTGTGTGATATCCATAAATGCCATACAAATTTTTGTACTGCGTCTGGGTGTTTACTATGTATTATAAGTATGTATTTACAAAAGAAAAGTAGTTTATGTATTATATCCGTATTCTGGTACCCATAACACAAGCATATAAGCTTAGGTTGGGACCAGAGGACGTTGTGTAAAATGTCCGTGAATATTTATATTTATTTATTTCAGAGCAGGCCCATATAAAACGTTAGTAACAATTTTCTTAAAAACCTATGGTAGTTGCTACAATTTTATTTATTTAATTACAATGTTCTTTTATAAACTATATTCATTTTAAAATTTATATTTTGTCTATTCCATACATACATTTAAACTTAATATTATAATTAATTTATATGTACAATACATTTTATTAAATAGTTTTTTTCATTCAATCATTCATTCAATCATTTTATTAGTAGTTTAGCCCACATTATAAACCTATACGTAGGAGTTTATGTAGGTATGTGTGTCTAGTAGGAGAATTGGACAGCATCAGTACCGTTTTACACAAGTGACATAACAACTAATTAAATTTAAAAGAGAAGCCATAATATGAAGCAAAGGCTATGACTAAGAAGGCAAGAGTTAGTAAAGTAATAGTTTTCTTAGATTGTAATGGAAAAATAAAATGGCATTAAAAAAGCGCCCAAAATACGACCAAATGTGGACAATATTATATAGTATGCGTTTGATACCATTGCGTTTAGTTCGGTAATGATTTTCAGATTCGCATTTAACAAATTAAAAAATACTAAACTAGTTTAATATTATGATTATAAATTAAACATTTCAATTGTATTTCATGATATCTTACATTATATTTTAAATTAGGGGTGTTAATGTTGATACGACGGCCATTCACACTGTATGAGAGGAAGTGTGTCAAGTACCGCGTATATCACTATCAGTACAGTCGGGAACACCACAGCGTGCACTTCAACATGCGTCTAGCAGCTATCATCATCACTCTTGCCTGTGTACACAGTAAGTTAATTCCATTTCAAAAGCTTGCGATATAAATACATTTTTCAGCGAAATTACTTAATTGTTTGTTTTACTTTAAAAATCTTGGAGTTTTCGTGATTATGGTACCAATTCTTTAAGCATAACTAAACTTAAATCTTGGACTTTTCGTGATTATGGTACTAATTCTTTATGCATAACTAAACTTATGTTAACTAAAAATTGAAAACAACTATGGCGTATTTTAATTAATTGGTTTTTAGGTTGTGCACATTTTTATTAATTAAAATCGTTTATAAACTAAACGATTTTAATTAATAAAAATGTGCAATATACATGATTTTCTAATAAAAAAGTTCTGTTAACATTGCCGAATTGTGTAATTGACACTATCAATTTTCATTTTTTAGTTAAGTTCAGTTATACCTATGTCTGTTAAAGTTAATTAAATCTCTAATATATAAAATTTTCGTGTCACAATGTTAGTTCCAATACTCCTCCGAAACGGCTTGATCGATTCTTATGAAATTTTATATACATATTCAGTCTACTATCTATTTTTTATACCCCTAAGTGATAAGGGTGGTCCACCCCTGACGTTTGTATGGCAAAACATCGTTTGTCGGGTCAGCTAGTTTCTTAATAAAATGATGTATATTCTTCATGAATAACACATTAGGTATTATCAGTACCAACAAATAGTGCCTTGTTTGGTAATTCATGTGTGTGACATATCTAGGGGTCATAGTTTATTAAGTTACGATATGTTTTCTACGTACACATATCTTTATCTTTACTTATTATAAAATCAAGTCTTTATTTTTGTATGTATGTCCCTATTTGAGCTTATATCTTTAAAACGACACAAGGGATTTTGATGCGGTTTTCTTTAATTGATACAGTGCTTCAAGAGGATGTTTTTTTTTGTAAAATTTGTTAAGGTTTGTTGTGAGGGAGGATGGGCTCAATTACTGTTAACATGGGTGAAACCGCGGGCAGCTAGTTATGTATAAATTATCATAACTTTATATTATGATTACAAGATAACATTTATTAATAAAAATAATTATTTTGTTTTGACTTTTGAACATGCTTATAGATTATAGGCGCGAAAATTAATAATTACAAGTTTATATTCGAATAACTAAAGAGATACATTTTTTTTATAAGATTTTATTGATGTACCGGTAGACAGAAGTAAATCCTATTTTATATATTATTAGATAACAATAAAGCGAATGATTTTAAAATAGAGGGTTTTAACAACACCCATTAAATCACGAAAAACTTACCTATTGAAATGTGATCAGTTAAATATTATCATTTGAAGCGATGAAAAATTTTCATAACTAAAGACTTTCCATTTTATTCATTCGTTTTCAGTAGCAGTGTGGGCATGTGATCCTGACCAAACTCAAATTGGTTGCAAGATATATGGTGCTGGGTGTACATGCGGGACGGGATGTAGAACTGAATATATTTATAGGACTAGACGAGCATGCTTGAATGCCTTAAGAGGTGAGTAAACGTCGCATATTCATGGCTAAATGTATAAAAATAGATTATGGCATAGCTAGGGAGTTGGTAGTTGAAGAAACCCTTCTCCCCAATCCGCCCATTGCGCATTGTGCCGAAAGAACGAAATTTGTCACATAAAATGTGGCATTGGAAACCGTCCCCGAGACTTATCCTTACTATGGCCATGAGATTAATTAAGCCAAGGGCATTTTCTAACCGTAGCAGTTGCCGCTCTATAACCTGTGCCTACCGGTGTTGGAAAAACCGGTTTGTACGAATTAGACTGACACATGAAGGGTTCGGTGTAATTATTATAATTGAATAAAATGTGAAATTTTATTTATTTATTATCACGCTTATATAAGTTCGGCATGTATCTCTCAATGTATTAATCGATGTAACGGAATCTTTCGACGCGATTTTCACCCACTTACGATAGTAGGATTGATTAGAAATTTTGCATACATATCAAGGACTGATGACAATGCAATAATTTAAAAAGATATTCAGGATTTTAAGCGTGTTTTTTTTGTTTTTGAACTAAGAAAATTATTTATACTTCGCACAAACAAAATTTGTACAATGGCGGACCGCATGTCTATGTGGCGGACTTAATGCCAAAGGCTTTCTCTGCCAGTCAACCATTAAATTTTCAGTTCTATAGCCATTACAACTGTCACCATTCCATAGTATAAATAATATTCGCTGTTTCTTCGATCATCCGTCAGACAGACGAAGTGACAACGAAGTTATTTTATTTATAGTTTGTTTCTGTGGTTTGTTTATAGTAGTATATTTTAGTTATAGTTATTAGTATAGGTTATTAGACCTTCCTTTTGGTATGGAACCCTAAAAATTATCACGTAGTTATGTAAAAATAAATGTATCTTTTCTTACCACAGATCGCAGTTCCAATGTTTGCAACCGTTTCCCTTGTTTACGAGGTATTTGTATCCAAACTATTCAAGACCCAGGTTTCAGTTGCAGATGTGAAGGAACTGGATTTTACGGCCAACGTTGTGAAAAACGTGAGAAATAACATTTATACACGTACATTTTGTTTTGTCCATGTGGTGGCAGATTCAGAATACAAGTGTCACTACTCCATCTCTTACCAAGGAAACTACAAAAGCCAACTAAGGGATATAAAGGTCAAGTGTCAAGTGCCAGTTGAGAGGATAAGCGGATAACATCCTCTGTGAGAGACTGAAAACTCGAATTGAACCCTATACCAATATGCCTGATCAGCGCGGCATAAAAGATTAAAAACAAAAATCTTGGGAAGAAGACCCGTACCCAATAGTGACGCGTTATTTAGACGTGAAGGAGATTCTAGATCATTGTTCTAGATAGTAATCGTAGTAATAATGTTAATATTACTAAAGAGGTAAAGTTTGCAATATGTAAATATACATATAGGTAATATTTACAGAGTAATCTCCGAAGTATGTGACCGATCTTATAAATTTTCTTTAAATAGGAAGCTACGATCGCCAGGAGACCTATAGACTGTATAGTCTGTATAATGTGGTTATATGTTATGTCCAGCGTACGAAGTCGCGGGTAATATTTTACAAAGACGAAAATGTATTTTATTTTCACCTATTTCCATAATTTTTTCAGCATGTCCAACCATTCCAGTGCGTGGAATGGTGTTCCCACACGAGTGTATCGTCATCTAAAGCAGAACAACAAACACTAATACATTAATATTATTTATTAACGTAACAGCTTTGTTTTATACACACTCCAGCGATATATTGTTGTAAAATTAATTCTTAAGTCTTGTATGATAAATAAGAATATTATTATGAATTAACATTAAGTAATTTAATATACGTAATATTATTTGTTTTATTTTAAATCCTTATTTTTGACAGACTAATTAAAATGAATTAAAAATTGTTTCTAAGTTATAGAGGTCGGTCATAGGTACGTCTACATGGTAACGGAATATTTTAGTACACACATAATGTTAAAGGCCTATTTATCCTAGGGCCATGGGCCCGTATCAGCCAACGGCCTGTTTGAGCCGGCCCAAGCCTTCACGCTTAATATTTTGTTCTGTCTCCATTAAGTTATGAATCGGAAAATCAAACTGCTCGGAGAACTAATTTTTAAAATAGTCCTCTGTTGATCTAACGTAGACATTGGTATAGATTCTACGTGCACAACCAAAGTTACCTTAAGTAAAAATTGGTCAAGGTCAAATTGGCACAGATTTGATCCATGATTCAAATTTGTAAGTACATATGCGGCGGCCACAAACCGAGAGACGAGGATTAATAGTAGCCTTGGAACCACCTCTGGTTCATATGGCTCCTCCAAAGAACTAACCTCTCAAACTAAATTCATTCATCAAATTAAATTCTCCAAAAAATCTAATTATAAAAGGGGTGACGATTTTTGTCTTTGTTTCATACATTGTGATGATTTATTTGGGGTCTTGGGATTGAAGGAGTGCAAACGGCGCAAGGTCTCGAAGTTCGGCGTTCTTTTAAGGAGCCCTATGTGATGTAGTGGAAGAATAAGAGCTTTTTAGAGAACTTTTGTTTCTTTATTCTTTCTGTGACTGTCGCCGTTTGTCAACTTGTCACCTGTGTTGTCACATGGTTGTCACCATTGTATAATTTGCCCTTATTTTAATTTGCAATTTTTTACATCTTATTTGTTTTAATTATAATTTTAGTTATAAGTTGAATGTATCAGGAGTATATTCTGTGAGCATATCTTCTCTCATCAAAACTGCAATATTCCGTATATGTTTTATCATGAAGACGACATGCTGTATTCCTAAATGCAAAAGCAAGCGAAAGAATGTGGCTCTGCACCAATTTCCGATTCGAGAAACAGTCACCAAGAAGTGTATTTAGAGTATTGACTCTGCTCTTTTGACGGGCCTTTCGGAAGATCAAGTAAGATCGTCATATGTGTGTAACAAACACTTTGAACTACGATTTGTTACGACGCTGGCAATTCTCATATTCTACTTTATTCTTAAAAGAGGAAATTGAGACTGACGCATTTGCTACTAGTTATGAATCTCAAGGCCCATCGGCTATTCAGGGTGTCAGTTAGTACCCGTGTTTTCTGCTTTAATTTAATTTATTAAGTCAGCTAGGTAATTTTAAAATTAACAATTTACTGTTGTAAATTCTGTTTCTGTTTCTGTTGTCCGTATAGTGAAGAATGCAAGTGTCGCCACCCGTTTTTGTTCCTAGGGTGCTGTAAAAGTTAACTAAGGAATATTGTACACATATAACATCCTCTGTGAGAGACGATAATTTATTGTACGTTATATAAAATAAAATTGTTATTTTAAATAATCGTCCGCCATTTGTTAACACGAGGCATAAGCACAATCTTGTAATGCATGTAACTCGACTATGTTAATGATAATAAAATAAATCTTTGGAGTAAGTAGTTCAGGGGCAATACATATTGTTTAATTAAAACGGCATTCGGAGGTCGCGGGTTCAAGTCCCGCTTATGGTTATCATTTTTTCCATTATAATTTAGTTTATTTAGTAAAAGCATAGCGAGTCAATCGCAAAATATTAATAAATTAATGTAGACATATTGTTTAGTTTTTAAAAGTATATTGGCTTGCTCTGACCTTGATAATAAGTGTACCTATATAATATTTATATTTATAAGTGTATTTTCGTAGATATGTTCATTCTGTTTTGTCATTTACAATAAAATAATTCGGTAACCAGATAGTTGTAATTTTATTTTTGCATCTAAATAATTATATGTATAATGTGTAAAATATGTGGCTACATAGCTATAACATGTGGTCTAAGCATGTGTATTGTGTACAGTGTTGCCAGAGTGATTTGGTCGAAAGTTACGTTGGCATCCATGAAAAGTTACATTTTTAAACTAAAACTTACGTAGTGGTAATTTTATGAGTGTGAATGTAGCAGCCATCAGCCAAATTTATAATTATTTACAAATAGAGTAAATAATTAATAAAATATATTTTTTTTAAATGCGCATTTAAAAAATTTTCAAATTAATAAATGCATTTTTTATAAATATTATTTTTTAAATTATTTACTCTATTTATTTGTAGTTTGAAATTTTTCTGATGTCTGCTACATTCACGCTCATGTAATTTTCAGCTCGCAGATCAAAAATTATTATTATTTTATATTTTCTTGTACACAATAATTTAAAAAAAATTATATTTATCAATATAATTATAACTTTTTTATTTTTTGCGGTAGTTTTTGTTTTCATTAAATAAATTTAGATAAGAATATTTTAATTTTTCAAGATTTTTTTTTCATTTTTACCTCTTTTGTAATTCTTGAGAAGTTACATATATTTAACTAAAATTGTTTCTTACATACATGTTACATGAACTGATCAAAAGTTACGTAAAATGTAAAAAATGTAACCTTCTGGCAACACTGATTGTGTAATTATTACGGCTGTACTCAGTTGACAGAAGGTTGACAGTTGAGCAGTCAAATGACAATCAAATGGCAGTCAAATGACAGTTGTCAGAATGCAAAATACCCCTCCTCTATAATTTACCCGTTCTTCTGAGTTTCCCTTCTGATACGTAGTATCTTCTATCTATTCTGTGGTCATACTCGCTTAGTAGTACTTAAAAGGGCTCGATACCAAATTATGCTCCATACAAAAATATGGGTAGGTATAGGTATACTCCTCATTTTTATTTGCGAAAGTTAAACCGATTTTAATTGTTTTTACGCTATATTATAGATAAACAGTATATCTATGTTTGTATCACTTACTCTTTTTCATAACATAATAACTAAAAAAATTTTTTTAAGTCATTTCCCCTCATTTGAAAATTTGTCAGATTATAGTTTATCGAGTGCTTTGATAGAAAAACCAAGTCGGAACGTATTGCACGTGCAATAAAATAAATTAAAATATTACGGCTGTTATTCTCTTCCCGTTGCCGTCGTTGACCATAGAATTACGGTATATACACTGATGCTACTGGTCCGGGAGCCAGTGACAGATTTTCACGACCAAGTCCCTCCCAATCAAAAATTCGAGAAATGCATGAGGGACTAATACTATGAACACTCGCGACCGTCAGCTGCAACTCCGTGGGTGGGTTGGGCAGTGGCAAACATGGAGAAAAAACCGACTAGGCAACAGGTGATGAACGAATGTTCATCACCTGTAGCCTATAGCCTAGTCTCAGGTTTGTGTCAAGTGTGTGTTCACTGTTGGTCTCTTTAGTGAGGTTCCATTTCTTTACTCTTTGCAGAGTAATGTTCGTGCAGCTCCAGCAGTAAGAAGGAAATAAGAACAAGCTGCGTAATCGCGGCCATTTATCTTGAAGCGCGCCATCTCTATTTTTTTTTTTCTAATATTCAAAGCAGTGGAGACAATTTTATTATTTTTGATTAAATACATTTAGTCAATAAATGTTTACGTTATTTTCGTTAACGTTTAATGACTAGTCGTGCATAAGTATATTTTATATCGATACTGACAAAAGAGTTTAATTTTAGTTGTCATTTGCACCGATTCTGCGTGTACCTACAACTACACGTAACTAAAAACGCACAATAACTTATAGTGTCAATAGCACATTTCGGCAATGTTAACCGAATCTTCTTGTTCTAAAACTGTCTATTAAGGACGAACGATTCTAAATAATGGAAATATACAAAGAAATAGTCAATAAATCAAAACAGATCGTTGCTTTTTTTCATGTATGCATACAAAGGTATAGGTACACATGTTTATGTACACCTTATGTTGTAGAAAATCAAAACTAGAGGTGATTTTTATGTTGGCAATAAACGTCTGAGAGTTGGATCTTCATCATAGTGTAGTATTAGTGCATTTAGTGGCTACTCTATGTCTGCTTTTGGCAAATTGAATTGACTTGACACTTGGCTGACAGTAAGTAGGTACTTGAGTATCATGAAGGTATAGATAAAAAAAAGGAGGCCATACTTGGAACATCGGTTTGAGGCAAATACCTACGTATCTCTATCTCACTCTCTGTGGTCTGACCTCTCTTTTTAGTGTGGCCTTAGTACTGCTATCTCCTTATTAAAATCTCCTAGTAAATTCTTAAAAAGAGTCACCACACATATCAAATCACAAGTTAAACACTGTCATTTGATAGTGTTTAATCGTAACTATAAATAACTAGTTGAAATACGATGAATGAAATTAAAAATAATAAAATAGTAGATCACGGATGCTTTTCATGGTTAACGAATCAGTGAATTATTTTCCCTATTTCCTAAGGATTTCGTAATTTGGCAACATTGGTCACCATATGTCAAGTTGTTGACAAAATTGTGCCAATATGTCGGTTGTTTACTTTACGGTTCACAGCTTCGTTTCAAATTTTCGACTCTAATTATTTTTATAATTAAAGAAATGGTGCAAACTTGTGTAGTGCGTGGTTGCGGTAGTACGTGGTGTCCAGGAGGTGATATACAATTTCACGCGTAAGTGTTTAGATCGTGATTTCTGGCATTGAATAACTGCAAACATATTTCTTTGTATTTTCAATTAAATACTTCATAAAATGATTAAACAATGTTTTCAGCATACTTCTAACTAACTATACTGATAACGATGTAAAGATCTAATAGTCTTACATTGAATTTCATGGACTTAGTGCAATTTTATTTTTCTTGTTTACAAGAAGTAATTTTGAAATAGTGTGACCATACTGAGGACATATCTAGGACTTTCTGTGGGACCTGAACTAAATTATACATGTTTGCTTAGTCATTTAATTTTTATTTCACATTATTTACAACATTATTAAACTTACCTACAATATTATTTTTTTAGATTTCCTAAAAATAGTACCCAGAGGAAATTATGGTTATCCATTGTACCATTGAAAATGAAATTTTATGAAAGTGCAAGGATTTTTTAAAACAAACAGCAGTTCCTACTACAATTACAAATCAAGAAGCAGTATCACCGTGCAAGGTAAAATTTCAAGTATCTATTTACAAACTCCTTTAATTGTCTCACATGTTATACAATGTTAAATATTTGAATTTATAAGGAATATAAAAACTAGTATGAAAAAAAATACCCCACCAGTATCAGGAACATTTTCCAAACTACCGGCGCTCAAGGCTCCAGAGATAATTGCTGCTTTCTGAACTAGCCCCCCCCCCCCCCCGATCCGACTGCCTAATGAGAGCCTTACATTATTATTATGTTTCAGAAATGTAGTAGTTCGAATATATGGCAAAAGGCTATATTTTGTAAAATATATTATAATTTTCAGATAGACAGTTCATTACAGGAAGAGTCTATGGGGCAAGTAGCTACTCTGGGTGTATCAAATCCTAGCTCTGGCATTTATGAAAGTAATCCTTTCTGATGGGCCAACTCAGAGAAAACAATATAGAAAACAAATTAATTAATGTTGTATCACAACATTTTACTCCTCTGTTGCAAGAAATGTTTAAGCATCCCATCACGGACTCAATTTATTGCAATGATTTGCATGAAAGCGTATTAATTAAGAAAATTGCAAATTCATTTTTTAACACTTAAAGAGTCATACAGAAAATATACTTAGTGATTTACGTGGTAAGAGACAGAAATTACACAAAACAATAATATTTAGTCATGTATAAAAGAAAAGTTATTAAATGATTTTAATTTGGAAAGTGCTGTTGTTTCTTTTTTGCCCTTTTTTTGTAACTTTATTATCGTTCCTATTATAGCCCCCTATGATATATGTCACAGTCAAAACTTATAACCACTCAATAGACTGTAAGCTCTCGACAGTAGTACTTTTGACTGAAATTATTCAAAACTAATTTTACCCAATATAGCTGTTTAAATGTAATTTTAACTGACTTGCCTAGCGCCAAGTAGTGGAACACAAGGCACAGGGAGCCAAGGGCAACCCGACAAGGGTGGGTTAGGTTTTTAGCTCCCGTCATGCCATTCATGATAGGTTCCTTTAAACGCTGTAGACAGAAATATACGTAAAAATTGATTTTGACTGATTCTCCGTTCTTCCGTCAGCCACTTTTAACCACATTCATATTGTCAGTTAAAATGACTATTAACTACAGATTTTCCGACAAACTAATTTTAATCAACGTAACGTATTTTTTTTTTTCAGAAGTATTATTGACCGAATTTGCCCTTTAACTGACATTAATAAATAGAAATACATTGGCTAACCCAGAAATCTAGGAAAAACTATTGTCCAGTATGTATTCATAATGTTTAATTAATCTGCAAAATTAATGAAACATATATCTTTTGCGATTTCATGGTTGGTCCCTTAATAACAGTACATGTTTAAAAATATGAGTACAATAACCCTTTTTCGTTTTTACGCTACCTACACAAAAAGTTATGTTTCCACTTAGGTATGCCAAATAGATTTTATTGTGTAACTTGTTTTGTTTACTAAGAAATTACTAACACCTTGTTATTTTTAACCGGCTTCAAAAAAGGAGGTTCTCAATTCGTTGGAATCATTTTTCTGTATCTTTGTAACCTGTATTTAGGTCTGAAATAAAGGTAAATTATTATTATTTTATCTCAAGCAGATCTCACAATCATTCATTAATTTCGTATTGCCGTAGGAACTACACCTTTGTTCTAGTAATTATCTATTTCCCACCAATATTCTATAGGTACATCGTACATACGAACTAGGAAATTTTACGTGTTTAAAAATGTAAAAAGAATAATAAATTTAACAACCGAACCTCCAGTTACTGTTAAAAAACTAGAATTATCCAAACTTTCACGCGATAACAAACAGTTTGTTTTTTGAGTATTTTTTTTACGCACAGTACATAAAGTATCTCGAAATATAAAATCTATACGGGCTAGGTCTTAGAAGTTTAGCATTTTGTTGACACTATATGGAACACAACTACTTGAAGTTTTGTCCTGGAAGAAATACAATAAAGGTTACCCTACTTAGAAAGAAAGGGTTTGACCACAGTGAGCGAGATAGCCATACATCATTTTTGCTTCAAGTAGGTATTCAGAGTCTGGACTCCATTTTTATCTATATCTTCATGTTGAGTATGTACCTACTTGACACACTTTGTCTTTTCTTTTTTCATGATATTGCTTACATGACATACACTTTTTTTTATAATTTATTTATTTAAGTTCTCATTATCTTTACTCCTACTTTACTTTACTGTAGAATTTAAGATTGACTTGCTGTATTGGTGATAATATTAAAATACTTAAATGTAAGTTTTAAATTATTTAATATAGTTGGTGCACAGTTGATGTTATTGTTTGTTAAAAATTGTTTGCGTTTTGACCGATAAGGGTAACAAGAGAATTTTGGGTTTATCTCTACATAAAACTATTTATAGTAGGTAATAAACCCTTCATGTTTTGTTCTAAAAATACTTGTAGAAATAGTCTCTACCAATGGTCTCTGCGTATAAAATTTTTATTTACTATATGGAATCGAAAAATCTTTAACAAAGTATACATAATTAGTGAATTTGCAGAATAAAAATAAAATTCAAAAGTTTTAAAATTTGCTGCTACCTAAGGTTATGAAAGTTTTAAAACTAATATAAAACCATGGTTTTGCTGACTATTTATCTATGAACACCATAATGCGCCTTATTATAAGAATTTTTTGGATATAAGCCATATTAGCATACAATATGTGCATACAATATGTGCATACAATTATAAAATGAGTTTTATTTTTCAGAATGGCTTGGACGAGGTATCAAAAGTTCCTTGCTGTAATGTTGGTTGTGACGGGCTCAATTAATTCACTAAGTACTAAATGGGCTGACAAATTACAGTCCAAGGGATCGGACGATGTTGTTAGGGATTTTAACCATCCATTTTTGCAGGTAAGTTGTGCATATGTTCAGCCTTTCTATATTATATATGCGATTGTAACTCTGTCTTTCACCTCTAATTAATTGAATCAATTGAAATATCGTCCCAAATAAGGTGATGATTATGAGTATTCTTTGTTTATAGCATCAATTGATATGCACAAACTGTGAAATTTTAAGAAATCACTGTTGTCACTGTATCACTGTTCCAGAGATACAGCCTTCTAAAGAATGAACCAACGGACAGCAAAATAGAGCACTCATTTACCTTTTAGTACAGAATCCTAAATAATACTAATCCAGATTCCACACATACAATGTGGCAATCAACAACTAGTATCAAATACTTTGTGCTGTCCTTTGTATTAAAAACTTTATTTAAAACCTTCCTAAGTAATTTCTTTCAGAGCTTACTTCTTCTTCTCCAGCCCATTTACGTCCCACATTGGGCATGGGCCTCCTCCAATTTGGGAGGGATTATGGTCTACTGTGCTGCACTGACCAGGCGTATTGGCACAGGTTTTATTTTCGAGTTTTCCGACTCTCACAGAAGATGTTATCTGTGAGCAATATCCCTTAGCTGACTTTTCAGGCACCCTTGGGAGGAGATGGGGTGGTGACACTTGTATTCTTAATCCATCACCATATAGAAAAAAAGAGCTTACACACTTCTTTAATTATTTTAAATAGACATGAACTGTTCTAGGCGGCAGCTATGTTCTTAGGAGAGATGCTGTGTTTGCTAACATTCAAATTGATTTACTTCAAGACGAAGAACACAGGTGGCCATTCACTAGTCAATGGCAATCAAAACTTCAACCCATTCATATTAATGCCGGCTGCTATGTTTGACTTGGTAATAATATTTTTTTTTTTATTCTATAAATAAAGCTGTAGCCCAAAACTTCATATGCATAGAGTTTATAAATTTTTGAGTTTATAAATTTATAAAAAAACCATCTATTCGAACCACGGTATCTGAAAAAAAATTCACACCAAAATCCGTTGCATAGTTGTGAAGATATAAGTTTACATAGGGAAATACATACAAAAATAACGACTTTCATTTATAATAAGTAAAGATCTAGCCTTGTCAGAGTATTCATACACATCTATCTTATCCTATTAGAGTAATAACTTATTTCATTCTAACTTAAATTATACTTAACTTCTGAGTGTATCTGTTAACTCAATAGAATCAATTTTACAGTCTCTTTTAAGGCAAAGAAGACTATTCTTTTCTCTCCATTGTTTATCTGTAAAGTAGCAACAAGCTGTTCTGGAACAACAAGATATTCTCTTGTCTAATAACTCAGGAATGTGGTTGCATATGGATTAAGGGCCCTCTATTCTTTAGTTTTTTATTAAGTTATTAATGTTTTTTCAAAATTTTAAATGTAAATAAAAAGTGAGAACCTAGGACTTCAAAATTGAATAAAATATTATGTCAAATGCAGTGTCAGGTTTTAGTAAATTTCGTAATATGTGATTTATGTCATCAAATTATATGTAAATGCTGTCTGCAAATTATTGCTTTTGTCAATTATATAGAATAGAGTAATATGAGCACAGTACTGAGTCATGAGTTTGATAACATTGATTTGTGTATATTCTGCATATTGTATTAATAGAGCCGTTGGCTGTCAACTGACCATCCGGAATATTCTAGATACTTAGTTATCCGGAAAATACTATCGAATCATACTTACTTATTATAATATAAGTTGTGATTACAGTAATTTGCAAGTGGGACTTGCGGCATTTCGCATTTTCCACCATAATTTGATTCAATAAGTTGTGATTTTCATATGTTCCTAGCTCTTTCTCTCCAGCCCATAGACATTAGGCACAGGCCTCCTCCACTTTGGGAAGGATTATGGTCCACTGTGTTGGCACCATGAAGGTATAGATAAAAAAATGGAGTCCAGACTCTGAATACCTACTTGAAGCAAAAATGATGTATGGCTATCTCGCTCACTGTGGTCAAACCCTTTCTTTCTAAGTAGGGTAACCTTTATTGTATTTCTTCCAGGACAAAACTTCAAGTAGTTGTGTTCCATATAGTGTCAACAAAATGTTCACTTCTAAGACCTAGCCCGTATAGATTTTATATGTCGAGATACTTTATGTACTGTGCGTAAAAAAAATACTCAAAAAACAAACTGTTTGTTATCGCGTGAAAGTTTGGATAATTCTAGTTTTTTAACAGTAACTGGAGGTTCGGTTGTTAAATTTATTATTCTTTTTACATTTTTAAACACGTAAAATTTCCTAGTTCGTATGTACGATGTACCTATAGAATATTGGTGGGAAATAGATAATTACTAGAACAAAGGTGTAGTTCCTACGGCAATACGAAATTAATGAATGATTGTGAGATCTGCTTGAGATAAAATAATGATAATTTACCTTTATTTCAGACCTAAATACATGTTACAAAGATACAGAAAAATGATTCCAACGAATTGAGAACCTCCTTTTTTGAAGCCGGTTAAAAATAACAAGGTGTTAGTAATATCTTAGTAAACAAAACAAGTTACACAATAAAATCTATTTGGCATACCTAAGTGGAAACATAACTTTTTGTGTAGGTAGCGTAAAAACGAAAAAGGGTTATTGTACTCATATTTTTAAACATGTACTGTTATTAAGGGACCAACCATGAAATCGCAAAAGATATATGTTTCATTAATTTTGCAGATTAATTAAACATTATGAATACATACTGGACAATAGTTTTTCCTAGATTTCTGGGTTAGCCAATGTATTTCTATTTATTAATGTCAGTTAAAGGGCAAATTCGGTCAATAATACTTCTGAAAAAAAAAATACGTTACGTTGATTAAAATTAGTTTGTCGGAAAATCTGTAGTTAATAGTCATTTTAACTGACAATATGAATGTGGTTAAAAGTGGCTGACGGAAGAACGGAGAATCAGTCAAAATCAATTTTTACGTATATTTCTGTCTACAGCGTTTAAAGGAACCTATCATGAATAGCATGACGGGAGCTAAAAACCTAACCCACCCTTGTCGGGTTGCCCTTGGCTCCCTGTGCCTTGTGTTCCACTACTTGGCGCTAGGCAAGTCAGTTAAAATTACATTTAAACAGCTATATTGGGTAAAATTAGTTTTGAATAATTTCAGTCAAAAGTACTACTGTCGAGAGCTTACAGTCTATTGAGTGGTTATAAGTTTTGACTGTGACATATATCATAGGGGGCTATAATAGGAACGATAATAAAGTTACAAAAAAAGGGCAAAAAAGAAACAACAGCACTTTCCAAATTAAAATCATTTAATAACTTTTCTTTTATACATGACTAAATATTATTGTTTTGTGTAATTTCTGTCTCTTACCACGTAAATCACTAAGTATATTTTCTGTATGACTCTTTAAGTGTTAAAAAATGAATTTGCAATTTTCTTAATTAATACGCTTTCATGCAAATCATTGCAATAAATTGAGTCCGTGATGGGATGCTTAAACATTTCTTGCAACAGAGGAGTAAAATGTTGTGATACAACATTAATTAATTTGTTTTCTATATTGTTTTCTCTGAGTTGGCCCATCAGGAAGGATTACTTTCATAAATGCCAGAGCTAGGATTTGGTACACCCAGAGTAGCTACTTGCCCCATAGACTCTTCCTGTAATGAACTGTCTATCTGAAAATTATAATATATTTTACAAAATATAGCCTTTTGCCATATATTCGAACTACTACATTTCTGAAACATAATAATAATGTAAGGCTCTCATTAGGCAGTCGGATCGGGGGGGGGGGGCTGGTTCAGAAAGCAGCAATTATCTCTGGAGCCTTGAGCGCCGGTAGTTTGGAAAATGTTCCTGATACTGGTGGGGTATTTTTTTTCATACTAGTTTTTATATTCCTTATAAATTCAAATATTTAACATTGTATAACATGTGAGACAATTAAAGGAGTTTGTAAATAGATACTTGAAATTTTACCTTGCAAGGTGATACTGCTTCTTGATTTGTAATTATAGTAGGAACTGCTGTTTGTTTTAAAAAATCCTTGCACTTTCATAAAATTTCATTTTCAATGGTACAATGGATAACCATAATTTCCTCTGGGTACTATTTTTAGGAAATCTAAAAAAATAATATTGCAGGTAAGTATATTAATGTTGTAAATAATGTGAAATAAAAATTAAATGACTAAGCAAACATGTATAATTTAGTTCAGGTCCCACAGAAAGTCCTAGATATGTCCTCAGTATGGTCACACTATTTCAAAATTACTTCTTGTAAACAAGAAAGATAAAATTGCACTAAGTCCATGAAATTCAATGTAAGACTATTAGATCTTTACATCGTTATCAGTATAGTTAGTTAGAAGTATGCTGAAAACATTGTTTAATCATTTTATGAAGTATTTAATTGAAAATACAAAGAAATATGTTTGCAGTTATTCAATGCCAGAAATCACGATCTAAACACTTACGCGTGAAATTGTATATCACCTCCTGGACACCACGTACTACCGCAACCACGCACTACACAAGTTTGCACCATTTCTTTAATTATAAAAATAATTAGAGTCGAAAATTTGAAACGAAGCTGTGAACCGTAAAGTAAACAACCGACATATTGGCACAATTTTGTCGACAACTTGACATATGGTGACCAATGTTGCCAAATTACGAAATCCTTAGGAAATGGGGAAAATAATTCACTGATTCGTCAACCATGAAAAGCATCCGTGATCTACTATATTATTATTTTTAATTTCATTCATCGTATTTCAACTAGTTATTTATAGTTACGATTAAACACTATCAAATGACAGTGTTTAACTTGTGATTTGATATGTGTGGTGACTCTTTTTAAGAATTTACTAGGAGATTTTAATAAGGAGATAGCAGTACTAAGGCCACACTAAAAAGAGAGGTTAGACCACAGAGAGTGAGATAGAGATACGTAGGTATTTGCCTCAAACCGATGTTCCAAGTATGGCCTCCTTTTTTTTATCTATACCTTCATGGTTGGCACAGGGTATATTTTTCATATTTCTATCTCTCTCTTAGAGGTTGTAACTCTTGTATTTACCAAGGACAGTCAGTCCGTATGTGAGCTTAAATGTTCAAAACTTCGTAATGGATTTTGATGCCGTTTTTTTGATAGATAGGTTTGTTCAAAAGTAAATTTACATATTTTAAGTTTGGTACCTTTTTCTCGTTCGTATTTACGGTCTTATTCATAATGACTTATCGGAGGTTTTATCGGAGAGATAATAAAAGTTTTAGCGTAAACAGACTAATAAGAATAACAAGTGTTGACAATTTTCGCGAACCTATTTTTGCGAACTTTTAAACCTCCGATAAGACATTATGAATAAGACCATTAGTCGCTTGCAACAGGTTATAATTTTATAAAAAGATTTGATATCAAGTGTGGTCCCTGCACCGCATGCTTACGGTCTCCCTATGATCAAGTTGATGTCGTAGCTTTAACTTGTCTTACATCTCTTACTAGTTTATAAAACAATAACATTATTATTTATCGTAAGATTAATGAAGTAGGTAGTTATAATAACCTTCGTTTTGTGTATATTGTTTTTTATTTTATTTTTTTTATTTTGATTTGATTTTCTAACAAGTTCCGAGGTCAATGCGTTAAAAGGACGCAACAACACGCATTAGAAAGTATTGCCAATAACTTTACTTGTTTAACTATTTATAAAACAGAGTCGTTATTTTTGTATGTACGTCCCTATGTGAGCTTATAAAACTCAAAGTGTAACTTCAAATCTCCACAGCGGATTTTGATGCAATTTGTTTTAATAGATAGAGTTGGTTTGGTTCAGGTGGATGTATTTTTTGTACAATTTGTTAAGGTTTGCTGCATATATGGGAAGGGAGGGCTCAATTACTATAAAATTAGCTAGTATGGTATAAAAGTATTTATAAATATGTACTACTAAAAGACGTACGTATTTAGATCGTAACAGAGGGCCCTCTATAGTCTGCCTACCGCCATGGGAAAAAGGCGTGGTAATGATGAGGATTCTAAAAGAAGGGGAATTTAATTTTGTGTTTGCGTTTAGTATTATGTACAAATAAATCTTATCATCTTGTTATCAGCTGGCTGAAGGTCAATGTTGGATAGGCTATTAGTATATCTATTGTGTATTTAATATATGATGAGCCTGTTAATGGATCATCAGCCCTTCTCCGTTTACTGCTGGGAATAGACCACCCAAAAGAAACCACAACGCGTAATCCTGCGTCACTTGTTTCTCGCGGCTAATTAAAATTGTATATTGAATAAATAAATAAGTTTGATTCCATATTAGAAATTCTTTTGAAAACCTGGATATTTTTCGTATTTATTGCATTGTCATTAGTTCTGAAAGTTTGCAAAAAAACAGTGGCTGATAATTATCGAGAAATAATTCACATTCAAGGATTCCGTTACATAGATTGATACATACATATATTGATGGATAGATTTATGCGGAGCTAATAAAAGCGTGTTAATTATTATTAAACTGCTAAATGACTATTTGGATATGAAGGGCCTACATCAATATTATCGTATATCATCGCCGACACGTACATATTAACACAGCCAGTAGGCACAGAAAATGAAGAATTAGGGATACTTTTCCTATTTACTCAAAATCTACTAAATATATTTTAATTCTGATCCACGTGTTTCTATACATAATAGTTACCTATGTTTTTAAAGTTATTTCATAAGTTAATACGCGATAATAGACCGACAAATGAAAAAAATAAAAAATTAGAGAGGTTGTTTCGCCAAGATTTTCTATCGAGAAAACTTTTTTTAATCGCGTTTCTGAGTTCATGCGATCCTAGATCATATATTGAAAAAACATATACTTAAAAATTAGAGCTCTAGCCATTCATTCTAAAGAAACAATGAAAACTTCGTACATAGAAAAATGCACGAAGCTATTTTGGTATCCTCTGAAATACTATTTTACTAATGAGCATTTCATTCACTAGGTATCATGTATGCTATTTTTTACAGATTGGTACTTCAATTATGTACATAGGTCTAACATTGACGTATGTAAGCAGCTTCCAGATGTTCCGTGGATCCATCATCGTGTTTGTCGCTGTACTATCAATGACATTCTTAGACCGCAGGATTATAAAACGCGAGTGGATTGGTATATGTAAGTGTTGCAATACCATTTGTTAAATCTATGTTCTTATTTTGGTGGTTGGTTATTTTGATGTATAAAAACTGGGAATAATTTCTTAATTCCTAGAATTAAGAAATTATTCCCAGTCTTTGCAACATTTTTGACTGATGTTTCGCTCCTTTTGGTTGTAGCGTGATGTTATATAGCCTATAGCCTTCTTCGATAAGTGTACCTACTTTCCAAGACTGAAAGAACTTTTAAAATCGGACCAGTAGTTCCTGAGATTAGCGCGTTCAAACAAACAAACAAACTCTTCAGCTTTATATTATTAAGTATAGATTAATGGTCTTATTCATGACTTATCGGAGGTTTAAACGGAGATTTTATCGCAGAGATAATAAACGTTTTAGCATAAAAAGACTATTATGAATAACAAGTTTTACAATTTTCGCGAACCGATTTTAGCGGACTTTTAAACCTCCGATTAGTCATTATGAATAAGACTATATGCCTCTATGTGTGGTACATAACTACATACTAAAAATAATCGCTTATTGTATTAGGGTTTAGCTACTGATGTTTTTCTTTTAACTTGCGAACTGTATTCCTAATTATTAAATATTTCATCACAAAAGACATAAACTGTTGAATAATGTTATTAAAACATGAACAAATGTGTTTGTTAAATGTTGGCTTTTGTTTTAATGTTGTCAAAGTATAACAATAAGGAACTGAATATTTCAAAACATTTCATCTTTATAGTGTGGGTATTAATAAATGAAACGTAGAGCGAATCAAAGGTAGAGGAAGGCCGTAGAAATGATGGGTGGATCGTGTAAAAGAAAGGAGGAAAAACAGAAACGCGGCATTGTAGACCAAAGACCCTCTCTCGTACAAGAAAGAGACATTTATGGGCTCAGAATAAGAAGATGTTTCTTATCTCTTCAAACTCTAAAGAAGATAAATAACTCGGACTAAATTTTTATCTCTTCTCATTTAAACATTTGAGCTTGCCAACTAAATTATCTAGTCCTATATTATAAGTTACATTGCTATCAAACTTAATGATTCACGACGTACCATGTACATTGTTGTTGATATACAATTATGTATTAAACAAGCATAATGTCATGTATATACTTATGTATGAGTCAGTGACACAGATGCATGTTCATATTGCTATATTATAACATTTAATCGTAAGTATTATGTAGTGACATACATAATATGTATACACATTTATAGACAACGTATCTATACTATCTAACATATAAAATTCTCGTGTCACAATGTTCGTTCCCATACTCCTCCGAAACGGCTTGACATTTTATATTGAATGATTTCGGCGGATTTGAAATTTTATATGCATATTCAGTAGGTCTGAGAATCGGCTACTATCTATTTTTCATACCCATAAGTGGTAAGGGTTGTCCACCCCTGACATTTGTATAGCAAAACATCGTTTGCCGGGTCAGCTAGTAACATAAATCTGAAGAGTTTCTTTGTTTGAACACGCTTATCTCAGGAACCACTGATCCGATTTGAAAAATTCTTTCAGTGTTGAATAGTACTTTTATCCGAGGAAGGATATAGGATATACAAACATCACGCTGCGACCAATAAAAGCGAAGCATTAGTGAAAAATGTTGCAAAAACGGGGAAACTTTCTAAATAATAAATAAATAAATATTCATGGACATTTTACACAACGTCCTCTGGTCCCAAGCTAAGCTTATATGCTTGTGTTATTGCTTGTGTTATGGGTACCAGAATACGGATAGAATACATATAGGTACAACTTTTTTTGTTAATACATACTTATTTTATAATACATAGATAGAAACACGCAGACGCAGTACCTACAAACATTTGTATGACAATTGGAAAAATCACAAAAACAATGGTAAAAAAAATAAAATAAAATTTCTACGCGTACGAAGTCGTAGGCAACAACTAGTTAGTTATGTTTTTCGTAGTTATATATGACTTAATGACATAGTAAGTCAGTTAGTATGATATGATAAAATCCTTATTTTTTTTTTTGCAATGTACTTCATTTTTGTTACATTACACAGACGAAGCTAATCTTTACGTAATATAAAAAATTGGTCAAGTGCGAGTCGGACTCGCGCACGATGGGTTCCGTACCATTATCTATGCAACATAAGGCAACGTTATTAGTATCGAGCAAGAAACGGTAAAAAAATCATGTTTGTTGTATGGGAGCCCCCCTTAAATATTTATTTTATTTTATTTTTAGTATTTGTTGTTATAGCGGCAATAGAAATACATCATCTGTGAAAATTTCAACTGTCTAGCTATCACCGTTCTTGAGATACTGGGTATGGAACCCTAAAAATCATGTTTGTTGTATGGGAGCCCCCCTTAAATATTTATTTTATTTTATTTTTAGTATTTGTTGTTATAGCGGCAATAGAAATACATCATCTGTGAAAATTTCAACTCTCTAGCTATCACCGTTCTTGAGATACAGCCTGGTGACAGACGGACGGACGGACGGACGGACGGACGGACGGACAGCGAAGTCTCAGTAATAGGGTCCCGTTTTTACCCTTTGGGTACGGAACCCTAAAAAGCCGCTTTTTCTGTATGTCCCTATGTGAGCTTAAATCTTCAAAATACGCAACGGATTTTAATGCCTTTATTATTATTATATAGAGTGGTTCAAGAGGATAGGCTTTTTGTGTAATTTGATGAGTTTTATTTTCAAAATTTCACGGTACGATGTTACTTCTTTAATATATCTCTTTAATTTTGATGTCTGTATTTCTCGTTTGTTCAGTTAACGTGATTATCGGCCTGGTAATAGTTGGTGTGACAGACGCCATGTACCAAACAGCTGGTGAGACGAAGGGTAGGAACAGTTTGATCACGGGCGATCTACTGATCATCCTCGCACAAGTCATATCAGCCTGTCAAATGGTTTATGAAGAGAAGTATGTTGCTGGTGAGTATTGCATTACAACTACTGAGCAACGGCCTGTTAAAACAAATATAATAAAACTTTTTATCTAAGTTTCTTTGGAATTTTCAAGGCTTGGATTTTTACTCAATTCTACAACTATGTAATTAGTGATATAGCAATCTTCGCACTCGTTTACCTGCTAATAGCGTTGTTAGTGTTGAATTTTTTGAATATTTGAGACAACAGATAATTAGATATGTCGAAAATTGTTAAACATTTTGTTTTTGACACAATTTTCTGCATTTAAGGGCCTACATCAATATTATCGTATATCATCGCCGACACGTAGGTACATATTAACACAGCCAGTAGGCACAGAAAATGAAGAATTAGGGATACTTTTCCTATTTACTCAAAATCTACTAAATACATTTTAATTCTGATCCACGTGTTTCTATACATAATAGTTACCTATGTTTTTAAAGTTATTTCATTAGTTAATACGCGATAATAGACCGACATTTGAAAAAAATAAAATATTTGAGAGGTTGTTTCGCCCAGATTTTCTATCGAGAAAACTTTTTTCAATCGCGTTTCTGAGTTCATGCGATCCTAGATCATATATTGAAAAAACATATACTTAAAAATTAGAGCTCTAGCCATTCAATCTAAAGAAACAATGAAAACTTCGTACATAGAAAAATGCACGAAGCTATTTTGGTATCCTCTTAAGTGGGGTTTGATTTTTTCTTATAGTGCATAATTTATGGCAATCTGACTATATGTCTAAATAATTCACAACTTATTTTGTTTGTACCCAGGATTAAATATACCACCGCTGCAGGCTGTAGGCTGGGAGGGTGTGTTCGGATTTTCAGTGTTGTCTGTTCTTCTTGTTATATTCTACTGGATCCCGGCACCACCGCATTTCGGCGACAATGCAAGAGGTACCGTTGAGGATGCTATTGACGGACTCGTGCAAATTGGTAAGTTGTCTTAAAGTAAAACAATTTCTATAATTTTACTTTAACTTAGTTTCTTTCAGATATTAGTACCGATTCTACGAGCACAACTAAAGTTAACTAAAAAGTGAAAATTGATAGTGTCAATAACAAAATTCGGCAATGTTAACAGAACTTTTTTAGAATATCTGTATATTATGACGGGCTTCGTGGTCTAGTGGTTCATGTAACGGACTACCGATCAGGAGGTCTCGGGTTAGATTCCCGCTCGGGACAATCATTTGTGTGATGTTTATATTTGTCATACAAATGTTTGTACTGCGTCTGCGTGTTTTCTATGTATTATAAGTATGTATTTACAAAATAAAACTAGTATATTTGGACCAGACCTTGGGACCAGAGGACGCTGTGTGAAATGTCCATGAATATTTATATTTATTTATTTATATTATAGACTAATGATTTGAATTAATCAAAATACGCCATATTTGTTATCATTTTTGATTAAGTATAATTGTGCACGTAGAATTGGTACCATTATTAAACACGACGTAATTTATGTTTTAAATATTAGATGTTATGATTGTTAAAAATATTTGCTAAATGGGTATACTATTTTATCATAATAGGTAACAATCCTCTACTGCTCGTTGCGACTCTCGGAACAATAGTATCGATAGCTTTCTTCAATTTTGCTGGCATTAGCGTCACTAAGGAACAGTCGGCCACCACAAGAATGGTCCTTGATTCTATAAGGTAACGTTATAGAAACTCACTATTTAAAAGACGGGCTTCGTGGCGTAATGGTTCATGTACTGGACTGCCGTTCACAAGGTCGCGGGTTCGATTCCCGCTTGGGACAATTATTTGTGTGATATTCATAAATGTCATACAAATGTTTGTACTACGTCTGGGTGTTTTCTATGTATTATAAGTATTTATTTACAAAAGAAAAGTAGTTTATGTATTATATCCCTACTCTGGTACCCATAACACAAGCATATAAGCTTAGCTTGGGACCAGAGGACGTTGTGTGAAATGTCCATAAATATAAAAAAAAAAAAAACTATTTTTGTACCTACAATAAATCTTTTGGTGCTCTATTTGTTTCTGTTGAATTGTACCATAATATATTAACGTGACTTATACCAAATGAAGTCACGCCGCGATTATATCAGAATTAGAGCTCAGTAAATCCATGTGTACCTAAAGCAATGGATATACCAAAATTCTGTGTTATCTCTATTTTAAAATAGACAGTCTTGTGCAAACTTTGGCCCCCATTTTAGTAACTTGAGAGAAGCCCTCCCAAGTTACCGAAATGGGGTCTAAAGTTTGTACGAGACTGTCTTTTTTAAAACAGAGATAACTGAGAATTTTTGTATATCCGTAAATTAATAGTATGTATGTGAAATTATCCGGTTCTCTCTCAAACCCATTTATGTCCTACTGTTGGGCACAGGCCACCTCCACTTTGGGAGATATTAAAGGTCTGCAATGCCAACTTCCCGGCTCTCACAGAGGATGTTATCGGGCGGCCAAAATACCTTAGCTAGCTTTTGCAACACCCTGGAGAGATGGGTCGGTGACACTTGTATTCTTAATCCGTCACGGACAATTAGACATAGTTATGCAAAATGGATCCAATCCACAATAACCGTTTTCTGAGGTCACTGTCTTAGTCATCTACCGATCCATTTAGATATATGCAAAAAATATCCAAGCCGCAAAGTACCTATTTCCTAATATAAAAATAAGTCGGGTTTTAGTTCCTGACGCTATAACTCCAGAACGCACGAACCGATTTCCACGGTTTTGCATTCGTTTTGCATTCGGGCCAGCTAGTTTCCTAATAAAAAACACATAGACATTCAAAAGAAACTATGGTCTTGTTATTTTAATATATCAATTTTACTTAAACTCCTACTTTCTCAAAAGTAAGTTTTTGTGGATGGATCCATTTTGCATAACTACGTCCAATTATTCTTTGATATAGTAGAAAATAACATAACATAATAACATAATAATAATAATTTATTTATTCTTCCATTCTTCCTTTCCTTTCTTTCTTTTTTCTTCTTCAAATAGAATCTTAATTAAACTAGACGCTTACGTTTAATTTATTAAAATTATTTCAGGACTTTCGTCATTTGGATGGCATCATTGGCTGTCAGGTGGCAAAATTTCTACTGGCAACATTTAATTGGTTTTGCAGTTTTGATATTTGGTATGTGTGAATATAACGGCATTATACCAAGATGTGGACGACAACAAACTCAACAAAATAACGATGAAGAGGAGAACCCAATAACATCGGAAACAGAAGTTGTTAATGCTGAAGCATAAAATGCCGATTGCCGAAGCGTAAAACTTTTAAATGCTGAAGCGAATGCTATCATTATAAAGACATATTTAATATTTAGGTTTTAATTTTTTTTTATTTACGAAGTTCGGCAACGATTTGACTTGCATTTTTACTCATTATCTACTTGCAGTAAGAAAATAATAATAATGGCTATCATCACCACACGGGCACAACGGCCCAAGCCGGATAAGCACGACAAATCTTAAACAAATATTTATGCATTATTTTTTATATTATCATCATCATCGTCCTGCCCTTATCCCTTTGCTTGTGATCGGTGCAACAAATGTTATTATTCCATGCTCTTCTGTCAGACGTCATTTCTGTATTTACTCCTCTTTCTTTCATATCATCTTTTGCACAGTTTATCCATCGTTTCCTCGTGTCCAGTCCTTCCCCGGAGGTTCTTTCTTTCTATCGGAGGCTATTTCGAAAGAAATACGGACATAGGTGGCAGCCCTATGTACAGTATAAAATCTAATCATATGCCAATGTTTATCCAAATCAAATCGTTGCCAAATTCAGCCAATTGTTTTTTATTGCTATGATTATTAATCTGACTTATTTTTAAAAAATCCTGTAATCGTGTGGCACACGGTACGTCAGAATTTTACGCCGAGAAATGACGCTAATTAAACACTAAAACCAATATTTTAGCTTCGTTATTTTAAAAGTCACAGAAACTGTAGCAGCTACATACACATGACAATTTTACTTGACAATTTTGTCTTTCTATCATGATACAGTCACGCCTTTTTGTAGGGGCTAGGCAGGGACTATAGAGAGCCATTTGCTACAATCTTTCTGGAAATATATCCCGCTAATAAACAAAAACGGAAGTACAGGAACGGTAAAAATATTTCTTGGTATAATTTTTCTATATGACGTATTCTGAACCCTCAGAATGTAATGATATTATTCTTATATAGGTATATATTAAATATTTTTGCGTTTATTATTTTTCAAATTTCTACTGTAAGTATACCTATTAAATTTGTAAATAATATATTAGTTGTATTATAAAAATGCTCGTACCGCACTGTGTCGAAAATAATAGATGAATGTTAAGCATGTTATAAAGACATCAATAATTAAGACAATATTTTTGAATTATAATGATACTGATATTTTTATTGAATTATTATGATATTTATTGTTTTATTTTAGAATTTATTCTATATGTATTGGACTTGGAACAATGTTTTCCAAAACTGTTTATTATTATAGTTATTGATGATTAGGCTAAAATTTGCGGTTTTTTTTAACTTTAACCCTTTGTAATATGATTGACAGACGGACAGACAGAGGGATAAATGTTTTTTTTTGTTTAAAACCCTAAAATTATGAAATACATTCGATCTGCACTGGTTTTAAAAGTGAAGATCTATGTCTAATAATAATTATAGTCGAGCAGGAATAGAATCCACGACTTAATAATAATAATTTTTTTTTTATATTTTGGACATTTCATACTACGTCCTCTGGTCCCAAAGTAAGCTATTCTTTACTTCTTTACTTTTACTTCTTTCATATTCATATCATTACAGGCTTAAAAGGAATCGCTGAATGCGTTCTTTTTTTAGTTTGTCTTCTCACCCTAGCCGGGCCATGGTGCACACCCTGAGCCTGACCATGACCCGGCAAGGGGTGGCCCCACTATGTGGGGTTCAGCGCAGTGAGGGAACATCAGGTCCCGTGTGCATGGGGTTCGCATACCGTTCCTTCCATCTCCACAAGAGATTGTCGCGACATTCACTCCTCCAGCGAGCGATCTCTAGAGTGAGGAGCTCTATTCCCGCCTGCCGCATCAGGGCTCTCCGTCGGTTACTGAATACGTTTTTAAATACTCAGCTGATGTTTTTTGTTTAGAATATTCCTTAAAGTACGAGAATGGTTCAGCAGGCAAAATATGGAAAAAAATGTTTTTTAAATATATTTCATGTATTTTAGTGTAGGTCATGTTTTTAATATCTTGTCTTGAAACGAATCATTTGAAATGATCTCATTGTGGTTTCCTGACGTTTGAGTTCTAAATTTTTTTGTGTAAGTATTGTAAAGATAAATTTTAAAAAATTAATATGAATTGACATTTGTGTGGTAGACATAAGTTTGTTGAATTTCTAAATCATACTTTAAACTGTTTATGGTTGATGATATAATGCCACGAAGATCTTGTTTAATACAAAATTCTGGAGATTTCGAGTTTTGGGGAATAAAGGCACATAAACATTACTAAGTGTAGTAACAATTTTTATTCTCTCTCTCTCTCTCTCCAGCCCATTATCGTCCCATTGTTGGAGAAAGGCCTCCTCCTCTTTGGGAGGGATATGGTCTATTGTGCCACGCTGACCGGGCGTGTTGACACCAACGTTACTTTCAAGCTTTCCAAACGCATTCACTGCTGAGAAATTTGCGAATTTATACCCAATGCTAACAAAAGTCGCATTAGCCCAGTGCGGTAAACGCTTATGTGCGTCCAGAAAATTTTTCGCGTGGTGCTATAGACGCGTATGCGCGTTCATAGAAAACTCGCAGTGCGGCTGGACGCATTAACGCGTCGTCTTTTATCTTGTCAAAGTGCGGTCGACGCTTATGTGCGTTCGGAAACTTTCTAGTTTTATGACTGTCATTTAACAATTACGGGTCATATAAAGGTGCTGGATGGATAAAGGTGTTTCCACACTAGTTGTTTATTTCTAAGAGATTTTTGAAGTTTACACCATAATAATATATCTTCGTCCAGTCATTTATAAAATAGTAAGTTATACCTAAAAAAACAGTAATAGTACAGGTACCTTCTCCCGAAAACCCTTTTTTTCTTCAATTTTTTTTAATTTACGACTTTTCGCCCGCTTTCTAATAGACACCATTTATAAATAAACTAAAACTACCTATTTCTTTAGTTAAAAGAGCGAGTCATGGTGAAAATATTTCAATAATCTATTGTACTAAATTATTAGGCTATTGTTGTCGCCGCCGCCGCCGCCGGCCCCCTTCCTGCAAGATTCGTAGCAGAAACCTGACTAGTGTGTAGTCTCCTTTACAGTTCCATATTTTACGACGTCTTCGAAACAATAGACACCCAAAATACAGCCTATAAACGCATACATGCGGCGCACCGCGCTCGTCTAAAGATTTTTGTTGTATGGACGCATATAGGCTTCGGCCCGCACTTGGTGAAGATCTGAAAAACGCGCATTAGTGTTTTTTTTTTATCAGCACTGAACAGAGAATATTATCTGTATACAACATGGAAGCATGATATAATAATAGATTGGAAGGAAAAGGGTTTGTAACACTTGTATTCTTAATCCGTCACCTCAAAGATAATTTCTTATTTTACAATTTTTCAGCTCAATTTTGTTTTCATCGGGTACTGTAGCTCAAATCTTAGTTATTACATTCGAAACTATTTCTAAGACATATTAATAAGATATCGCTGTCCGAAGGCTTTAGTTAACAATAATTATATTAAAGAACTTATCTTTTATCTACTTGGAAAGGAACACGAACAAGGCCTCTTTAAGTTGTAAATTTGACATTAAAATTATTGCGAACTTAATCGTAATTGGATCGTCAAATATACAAATACGCTAATTGCTGTATAAACGCGTTTATAATTATAAATAGCTTTACATAAAAAAATGTGATGAAAAGAAAGTTCAAAAAGAATTTTTTTAGATATTTAAAGACTTTAGTAAAGTATTAAAATAAAATATATAGCTAAAACATGAAATTTACGCGTAAAGCGACTATGCTATAGGTACCTTCCAAATGTATAATATGTATCTGTACTGAAATTAACCTAATTTAAATCTTTATACCTAATAGAATTTTCAGACTGCAAACTGTTTGTTTTATTCGTTTCCCTCAAAGGTTATGCGTATGCGTTAATGTAGTTACAGGACCCAGAGATAAAATGTTAAAATAAAAGTTTGCGATTTGAACTCATAATTGGTTAATTTTACCAGGACTAAAACGTAACGTCGGAAACAAATATATTAAAGCTTTTAAAATAATAATTAACGTGATTACAGTCTTGGTCAAATTAACAAATTACAGACATGAAAAAGTTGAATCTTAACACTGGGTACACACCTACATAAATCTATTTCGGATTAAAGTACAGTTACTTTATGATCATTACTAGCACAAAGCATGCCATTAATGAGCGGCTTTCACATAAATACGTATTGCGTTATCTCTTATCTATTTTAATATTATAAAGAGTAAAAATAAATAATTTTATATGTCACGAATAAACTCAAAAACTACTGCGCCGATTTCAAAAATTCATTTACCATAATACCATTAGTAACAGCAGTAACAGGCTAGGTATATAAATGATCTTATGTCCACCCGTGCAATGCCGGGACGGGCCGCTAGTATTTATAGATATCAGAAATGACTTACGATACAAGGGAAACAACGGTCAAGTAAAACAAAAACATCTAGCCATGTATACGCATGGTTAGATATATTTACTTCATAAATGTAAGCAGTATTCAAAAATATTATCCAGCTTTTTTCTCATCTTTCTCTATCGTTGGTTTCTTTCCTTCGGCTGTAACAAGACGATATCATAAACTTTATGAAGTCTTCCACCGCACCGCAGTCGTTCTGTACCTACGTAAAAATACTGACTTCCTATTCATGCAGTTTCCCAGTAGAAAAATACATAGAACTGTACTAGATAATATTTTAAAGAACAATGTAGAGAATAACCTCTAAAGATGTAGGACTCATGCAGAAGTGAAATACAAAATTTTTTTTTCTAGAATAGTATTCTATTGGATTTTCGAGTGCTATAGGTATAATTATTTTCCACCTTATCGATTTATCCAAAACTGTGGTGATAATTTCGCAAAATTGTATAACAAAAGTTGGAAACTAAATATTTCTACTCACGCAGTACTTCACCATTAGCCCAAAAGAAAGTTCTGACGGTAGCAGCGCCTTTTGAAGGATCTTCCCTAGAACCACCTTTTAGAGAACCTCTCAATACCTTTGCTGCTATGTTGGAATAATTAACATAACTGAAATAGAACATTAGGTATGTTATAAATACCACGTTAAGAGGTTACCAAAATAGCTGCGTGCATTTTTCTACGTACGAAGTTTTAATTTTTTCTTTAGATTGAATTGCTAGAGCTCTAATTTTTAAGTATATGTTTTTTCAATATATAATCTAGGATCGCATAAACTCAGAAACGCGATTGAAAAAAGTTTTCTCGATAAAAAATCTTAGCGAAAAAACCTCTCAAATTTTTTATTTTTTTCATTTGTCGGTCTATTATCGCGTATTAACTAATGAAATAACTTTAAAAACATAGGTAACTATAATATATAGAAACGCGTAAGCCGGAATTAAAATATATTTAGTAGATTTTGAGTAAACAAAAAAAATATCCCTAATTCTTCATTTTCTATACCTACTAGCTGTGTTAATATGTACGTGTCGGCGATGATATACGATAATATTGATGTAGGCCCTTAAACTAAAACTCAAGAAGTCCGGAGCTTAGACACTTAACCCCGACAAAATCTGCAGGCGTTTGGTAACAATGAACAATCGAAACTGCGGGATGTAATAAGTGTTAAACTATAGATACCTACAGTATGTAACCATAATTAATTATGTTACCTATTTAATAAATTAAATATTACTACTTTTTACGGATTTAGACGCGTATATTTGTTTTAAATTTTAGCCCGACGTTTCGGAGACTTTGCAGTCACCATGGTCACGGGTGAGACTGAGCTGGTGGTCAAGTCTACTATTTTGGAACAATTGTCATACCGACACGATGCAACTGCGTATATGAGTTCATAATGGTCGTTCAATGGTAATGGAATTGTCGGTCTCTTAAAAGAGACCGACAATTCCATTACCATTGATAATATAAATAATATCAATATATCTAAACGAAGTCTAGCATGATTAAATGTTTAAATTTATTAGTAGTTTTTCGAAAATCACTTCAACTGACGCATTTTTTAAAAACGGCATCACATACATACCATTCTAACACAATTCATAGATAAAAGAGACCGAAAATTCAATGCATAGATAAAAGAGATTGACAATTCTATTACCATTGAACGACCGTTATGACGGCATATAGCAGACTACGGATATTTGACTTCAATTGCAACGGTATCGTGCCGGTATTGTGCCGGTATGACAATTGTTCCAAAATAGTAGACTTGAGCACCAGGGTTTACCCACATCCAATTTAATTTTACATTAACCATAAAGATAGACTTACCATAAACTATATTATATTACATTATGCTCAGACTACATAAAATTAATAACAATATCTTAGTTTCTAAATATATAACAAAATTTTAACAATATAAAGAAAATTTAAATTATATAAAGGTAAAACATACATAATTTTATCTTAGACTAAAGTTTTTTAATTTTTGTAGAGGTATTATACAATATAGCAAACAAACTAAGTTTATATACTTATTAGGGTGTCCCTTATATGGAAAAAAAAATTTTTTTTTTGAATTTCGAAACGCATACCCTCTACTTTTTTTATAAATGCTAAAATGTACTTAAATATGAAATTTCATATTTGTAGCATGATTGCAACCCGTGCCGACCGAGCCCTAAAATTTAGTAAAAAATGGTGTTATAGCCTGACATTTTGGTTTGATCCAAAACTAATTAAAATGCAACAAATAAAGTAAATATGAGTAAGAATAAAATAAGATCAACATAAACTTTTATTTAAATACAAATTATAATAATAATTAATTAGGGTAACTTCTCTTTAGTGTAGTTTTTTTACAGTCTGGATACAGTTTTCTGTGTTCCTGAACACAACGCAACAAAAACTGTTTTTGCTCTTCTTCAGCCGTGATAAGTCCATTAAAATCTTGCATTAATTTAACAGCTCTTTCATCAGTGTCATTTACGACCTTAAAACGACTTATTCATCTTCTAGCTTCCAAAAAAGTAGGATTGTCACCCCAAGAAGATATATCCTCCCGAAGAAAACTGTCGTCGATCTGCAGTCGAGATAGAAATTGTTTGCTTCTTTGAGTCACAAAATCATTTAGCGTCATATCTGAAAGAAAGAAAAAACAGTTTAAAAAAAAAACTAAGCCACGAAACTTTGAAAAAAG
The DNA here is from genome assembly GCA_916999025.1 of Orgyia antiqua. Lineage (NCBI taxonomy): Eukaryota > Metazoa > Arthropoda > Insecta > Lepidoptera > Erebidae > Orgyia > Orgyia antiqua. The sequence goes on along the minus strand of OU779863.1, from coordinate 4,206,236 downwards.
AAACAAGAAAATATTAAACTTACTAAAGAAATTTTGCGTAATTTCTTCCTTCGATTCAGACCAAGCGCTTCTACAACCGCATGGAGAATGTAAACTGTGTCTCTTATGCTTAATTGGCAACGATCTAAAGCTGCTACCAGTTTAGGAGTTATGAAACTTTTCGTGCCTCTTTTAGAACTTTTTTCAGGGCATAGAATCTGAGTACTAAGTTCACAGTTCGAAATCTGTTCCTCATCCGAATTCTCCAGACATTTCAAGCTATGTATCGAAGAAGTAGATGCAACAGCCAATAACTCTCTTTGTTTTACCTTTCTTTCCTCTTCTTCCAATCGTCTTTGCCTAACTCGTTCTTCTTTCTCCGCCAATTTTTTGTCAATTCCACCTAAGCATCCCGGTCGACCTGCCTCTCTCTGTTTCCTTAAAAAATCTTTGTCTTCCTATATCTTAATTCTGACGAAGGCATCAGCATGTGCAATATCAAATAAGTTATCAAGGTCTTTTACAAAATTATTTTCACGGTTCTTGAACGTCACCTGAGTTTTCTTACAGTTTTTTTGCAGCTCCCTTCAAACATGATATAAATCAACAAGTTTCTTCACGCAGTTAGGAAATGCCTTCGTAGGAATTCTGGCTTTTTCCCAAAATATAATGCACTCTCTTACAACAAGATTCGCACTTTCACTAACAGTCAGCTTGACTTCACGTATATTGTAAAATAAAACGGTGAGAACTTGTCGATTAGATGGTAATTTTGCACTATTTATCTGGTGGCTTGGCAGTCCGATAAGGTAAATATTTTGTTTATCACTTCGTAATTCCACAGGCATCTTCACATAATAAACAACAACGCATTAATAATGTTAGAAATCACGTATGAAATGACAATTGAAATTCGCAGTAACAGGTCACAGCGCTGTACCCGCGCAACTTGTATGGACAAGTTAAAAACTCAAGTCGGCACGGGTTATCGTTTATAAATCGGGCTAATATTTATTTCTGTAATATATTAGGTCAATACTAAAGTTTTTAGACGGTATGCGTAAAAATACAGGGTGTGGCGTAATTAATGGATAAGCCTGTGCCTGTGGATAAGCCTCCTACTGCGCTATACGAATATGTATATTTTTAATTAATCCTATGTATGGTCTTGAAAAAAATGGCATAAGTCATGTTTTTCATAAAATGACTACTTTCACTAACCAATTATGCTACTGTTGCCACAATTTTCAAAAATTTTGCATTCTGTTTTTTTTATAAAACAGCTTAAGAGGTGAGCTATTGAAAGCAATAAAGAATTCCCTATTCGTAATACAAATTTTGGGAAAAAATACATGAGATATCAAAAAAGTGTTATTGATTATTCAATTTGTTGACTTTGTACATCGTCTAGCTTAAAAAATCTTTATGGGAGTTGATTTGCCCAATATCTTAAAAACATGCTTGTTTTATGCAGTTTCCGAAATGGTATAATACTTATTACATTTCACGAGGTTTTAAAAAAAAACGACAGTTGTAAAAAAATACCCTAATTTTCTTTAACAGAATTATTAATTTATCTTAAACATGTCTTTGTAAACAGTTTGAATGGACCCTTTTTTGTGTGCTCCGGAGCAGGTAGTCATTCACAATGGACCCTTTTTTGGGTGCTCGGGAGCAGGTAGTCATCCACCATGAATAGGGTAAGCAGATAACGACTCTAAGTCAACTACTTGTGGTTGTTTATCGCACGGCAAATCCAGACGGTTAGTCTTATCATAAGACAGAGACAAAGCATTTTGATGTCAGGTAAATAACAGTTGTGCGACAGAGATAGATTTTTATTATTCTCACAAACAACAAAACAGCTTTTGAACTTGTTTAACAAAGTTAGTGCTCTTTTGACTATCGTCTCTTGCGCACATATCGTTTGCGCTATCGTGTTTGTTATTGTGACGTGAATTTGGCTTATGTACTACGGACTCTGTTTTTGCTATACGAATTGGACAATTGTGATATTATCGACGACTTCTACATATCCCTGGACTACTGATCCTGCCGCGTCATACGTACACTCCTCAAGAGTATGCAAATATGCATCTTATTTACGGCCTGTGTAACTGCAATGCAAATGAAGCTGCACGCGAATATCGTCGAAGATACCCCGATTTGCGACACCCAGACTACCGGGTGTTTACACGTGTGCACATCGCTTTTAGCGAAGGGCGAATGCCTGGTACCGGTGTTGGTGGTGCTTCGGAAGGCAGACCTCGACGACATCGTGATGACGAAGTTCTAGAAGCTGTGCGTGCTAATCCAGAGTTATCAATTCGTGAGTTAAGTAGAGGAACCGGTGTAGATACGCGTACTGTGGGCAGAATTCTGCACAGGCATGAGCTTCACCCGTATCACTATCAAAGGGTGCAAACACTAATGACACGAGACTATGAGCCTAGAGTCCAATTTTGTCGCGTCATGTTGCGAAAAATACGCGAAGATTCGGCGTTTTTTGACAAAATACTGTGGAGCGATGAGTCATCATGTAAAAGAAATGGCTACGTCAACATGCACAATCTTCATAGTTGGCAGGCAACCAATCCGAGAAACATAAGGCAAGACCGAGCTCAAGTCCAGTTTAAAGTGAACCTTTGGACAGGAATTTTAAATGGACAAATAGTTGGGCCCGTCGAACTATCCGAGACACTAACAGGTCCCAATTATTTAAATTTTCTGCAAAATACGTTGCCGGAACTATTACAAAGTTTAAATGTGCCAGAAAACTACTGGTTACAAAATGATGGTTGTCCCGCTCACTACGCACGAATTGTACGGAACTACCTCAATGATGAGTACAATGAGAGGTGGATAGGTCGTTTGGGTCCCATTTTGTGGCCACCAAGGTCCCCTGATTTGAACCCTCTAGACTTTTTTTACTGGGGGTGTTTAAAAGAAAAAGTGTATAAAAAAGAAATAGCATCCCTGGAACAACTAAAGGCCCTGATTTTTGAAGCCGCTGATGAAATCAAGAGGTCCGGCTTCATCCGACGCCTAAAGCGGTCATTTATCCGTCGATGCAGGGCCTGCATAGCCGCAGGTGGCCGCCATTTCGAACATTTTTTGTAAAATAAAATTTATGTAGTGTTTGCATCTTTAGAATAAAAAAAAATAAAATAAGTTGTTATTTTTTTTCAACGACTAACATTCCCACTGGTAAACTCAGACAGATAAGTTAAAATACCACTGACAGTTTGTTTAAGTTAACAGTATTAATTTGATTAATTAAATCACAATAAGAACATTTTTTTACGAGTGTCATTTGGTTCTTTAATATCACATCAAACTTAATAAGTATTATAATAAGTATTATACCATTTCGGAAACTGCATAAAACAAGCATGTTTTTAAGATATTGGGCAAATCAACTCCCATAAAGATTTTTTAAGCTAGACGATGTACAAAGTCAACAAATTGAATAATCAATAACACTTTTTTGATATTTCATGCATAATTTTCAAAAAATTTGTATTACGAATAGGGAATTCTTTATTGCTTGCAATAATTCAACTCTTAAGCTGTATTATAAAAAAACAGAAAGCAAAACTTTTGAAAATTGTGGCAACAGTAGCAGAATTGGTTAGTGAAAGTAGTCATTTTATGAAAAACATGACTTATGCCATTTTTTTCAAGACCATACATAGGATTAATTAAAAATATACATATTCGTATAGCGCAGTAGGAGGCTTATCCACAGGCACAGGCTTATCCATTAATTACGCCACACCCTGTATATTGACATTGAAATTTAAGGGACACCCTAATACTTATATACAATATTATTTACATAATAACAAGATATTTAAGAAAATTTTAGGTTTAAGAGGATACCAAAATAGCTTCGTGCATTTTTCTATGTACGAAGTTTTCATTGTTTCTTTAGATTGAATGGCTAGAGCTCTAATTTTTAAGTATATGTTTTTTCAATATATGATCTAGGATCGCATAAACTCAGAAACGCGATAGAAAAAAGTTTTCTCGATAGAAAATCTGGGCGAAACAACCTCTCAATTTTTTTATTTTTTTCATATTCATTTTCATAGGTCTATTATCGCGTATTAACTAATGAAATAACTTTAAAATCATAAGTAACTATTATATATAGAAACACGTAAATCAGAATTAAAATATATTTAGTAGATTTTGAGTAAATAGGAAAAGTATCCCTAATTCTTCATTTTCTGTGCCTACTGGCTGTGTTAATATGTACGTGTCGGCGATGATATACGATAATATTGATGTAGGCCCTTAAGATTTAATTATTTATATTAAAATGAAAAATTGTTAATTTTATTTGAAATTAAAGAAAATTAGTATTTATTTTAATTTAGTTTTTATTATTTTACTAATATACTACCACCAGATCGGAACGCGACCCACTTGAGAAAGATCTGGCAAGAAAACTCAAGGGGAGTCAAGCAAAATTATTTATTAATTATTAAGTTTATGTTGTCGGTCTAAAGTGAAGTTAAGGGGGGTTTTAAGTCTTGTTGTCTGCAAAATGTGCTAACGGTGTCTTGCTGTTTTGAAACCGAGTGTGTTTTGGATTTTATTAAACTAATTACAGGATCCCAACTAAGTGCCAGATCCCAACCGTCTTCTCTATTAAAGTTTTTATGTTTCTTTATTTCAATAGCCTCGCGAATCATTCTGGGTCGGTATCGATTTTCCTTGGCGAGGATTTGAGGTTTATCAAACCGGATGTAGTGTCTCAATCCGTAAAAAGTAGTTTTATTTAAGAGGATACCAAAATAGCTTCGTGCATTTTTCTACTTACGAAGTTTTCATTGTTTCTTTAGATTGAATGGCTAGCTCTAATTTTTAAGTATATGTTTTTTCAATTTAAGATCTAGGATCGCATAAACTCAGAAACGCGATTGCTAAAAGTTTTCTCGATAAAAAATCTTAGCGAAACAACCTCTCTCATTTTTTATTTTTTTCATTTGAAATAATATTGATAACAATAATTAATATTGATAACAAATAAATATTGATGAACAATTTATAAGATGTGGTCTGGCTCTAAATTAAGCTACTCTTAATAGATATTTATATTTACAGAAAATTATACACTAACTTCCTATTTTAGTTTAATCAAGGAATAATGATAGCTGCTCGGTTAACTTACTTCAGACCAGCCATTCGCCAGGATGTGCTCATTGTGTATTTATGGAAAGATATGGAAAAATTCGCTATTTAGCACAAATTAATTATTTTATTATGTACTTTTAGTACCTACAGTAAAACTTGTTTATATGTCAATTTGATTGTAAACATCAAATATGAAAGGACAATGACAGTACAGTTCAAGAATGAATCAAATTTTGAACTAGATTTTATAAAACCTCTTTTACCCAACTGTCACGAAAAAGTTATGTTTCCGTGCGTACCTTTATCTATATTTTTGTTGTAACGTTATGTAAAATGTCCGTGAATGTTTATTATTTAAATATTTCATAAAGAAACCTCATATAATAATTACTCAAAAACTGTATTTACTGTGATCATATAATAAAAAAATAATTGTCGATGTAACCGCATCTACATATCCGATATTTAGTACAATTTTATAGCTGTAAGTGTGACAAAAGTAGCTATCATCGTAATCACATTGTTATAAATATGATGATAGCCAGTGACATGGTCAATGACCCATGACCGCTACACAACTTGACCTTGGCAAAGGTCAATGATACAGAACTGAATTTAACTCGCTTGTCGCAACTAATTCCAACAAAACGATATGACCTGACTTAAAAATTTTCGCTGACTGATAATATCTTCAGTTAAATACTACAGAAAAAAAAAAAATGCCTAGTGCCTATATAATAAAATAATTACGTTTATTAATGTTGTTTATTCGATGCTGCAAGTTCATGAAAAGTCAACCGTAAAAATCGGTTTTCATGCATGGTCATATAACTTTATAGTTATCATGTTTTGGAAAAAGAGAGTAAGTAATAGAAGCAGAAAAAATTATGCTCTAAAGCCAATATTCACGATGAAAACAGGTCCATATTGATTGATTGTTATGAATGGACCATGGTTTGATGGAATAAAAAACCAAAACAATAAGTTTGCTAGTATTTATTTATATATTTTTATTTCTTCATTATATTATCTGTGCTAGTATTAAAGAGAGAATCTTCCTAAGTGTTTTTTTTATGAATACTTACAACGAAAGATTAAGACGATACCAAAATAGTTTCGTGCATTTTTCTATGTACGAAGTTTTGATTGTTTCTTTAGATTGAATGGCTAGAGCTGTAATTTTTAAGTATATGTTTTTTCAATATATGATCTAGGATCGCATCAACTCAGAAACACGATTGAAAAAAGTTTTCTCGATAGAAAATCTTGGCGAAACAACCTCTCAAAATTTTTATTTTTTTCATTTGTCGGTCTATTATCGCGTATTAACTAATGAAATAACATTAAAAACATAAGTAACTATTATATATAGAAACACGTAAATCAGAATTAAAATATATTTAGTAGATTTTGAGTAAATAGGAAAAGTATCCCTAATTCTTCATTTTCTGTGCCTACTGGCTGTGTTAATATGTACGTGTCGGCGATGATATACGATAATATTGATGTAGGCCCTTAAGAAAAAACAATTAAAAAAATAAATTTTTTGACTAAGTAATTATTTAGATAAAGGATATGTTTTTATTTTTTAAGTATGTACATTAGATGCAGTTAAAAATTTTAAAGCACTACATGTATGGCGTACCCTGCCCGCCTATAAAATATTATTGTTATTAATGTGTTGGTTGGTGTACGTGATGTGTGCAATTTCACGTGCAGTTTGTTAGAAACCACGCTGATGACTAATACCTTACAATTAGATAAGCAACGTGATATGAATACCGTCTACACCCGGTCTGTATTCTGAGTTTGGATGACGACTGTGACTAATATCTTATGAAATTAAATGGTAACTTACTTTTAAACGTATTAATATACTAGTGCGAGTGGTCCGAGTGTAGCTCCCATCGTAACACAGCTAGAACTCGACTAGCTGTTGAAAACTGGTCTTTATGAGCCGACAACCAATGAGTCTGCTTGGGGCAGCAGACAAGAATGCACCAGCGTAACAAGCACCCCAACTAAAAGTCGAGGAAAAACATTTGACAAAGCTGCAATGGTCTATTCAGAATCAGACTTTCCGTAATAAGTCCCGTAGGTACGTTGTAAATATGTTATTTGCAATGATATATTATTTATCTCAATGTATAAGTATTAGGTATATGTTTTTGTTGTTGTGGTTGTAAGTGGTTGTAAACATTGAAGTAAGGTTGTAAGTAGTAACCATAATGTAGACTTTTCTCTTCTGCTTCTGAGCTTTTGACTTTCGTTATTTTTCTAGACAGCCTTCAAAAATACCAGTCATGACATTGTCGTGATTGGTATTAAAATTTTCTGAATTGTTATTTTTACTTGTTTTATTATATATTTTTTATTTTCCATATGAAAAATAATTCAGATATTACAAATCTGAAGTAATATTTACAAAATGTCTAATAATTATATATCTATGCTACCTATGTCCACTACGTGTGAAAGGGCACGAAATCTCTTAAGAGTTGGAATCAAACATCATGGTTTTCCCAACTGTAAGTATGGTATGGGTATAGGCACTTACTAGTTTTTCCATAGAAACACTTGGGTATAACCGTAAATTATTCCACCCAAATGTTCCAACAAACCTTGAGTTCTATCTCTCCTCTCTCTTACCTCTCTTTATTCTCTAAAGTGCTGTAAGGGCCAGTTATACACATTGTTTATTACACAGATAATACTTTCAAGAAAAACGTAGGTATAATCTAAACTCTGCCCACAGGCTGGTCAGCTTGGCATAGTAGTTTAAAAACTTTCCAAAAGTTTAGGAGGCTCTTGCTCAGTAGTAGTTACTGCGAGGAAAACGTCACGTCCTAGTTTTATTTTGGTTTTGATGTTTTAGTTTTGATAAATTGGTATTTACACAGACATTGATAGTCCACAAAAAAAACTAAGAAAACTCAGCATGAAACATCCCCGTGAACAAGAGTCTGTAACTCCTTCCAAACAATTTACAACAGCTGGGAAATTGTTCAATAAATTGGGGCCAAAGATTTGTAATGAAGAACAGAAAGTAACTGTAGTTGGGCTTGACGCAACCGGTATTGCTACTGTCTTCGCTCTTTTAGCTCAGGTACTTATAGTTCAATATTAATCTAGCCATCTTAAAAGTAATAAATGCGGGGGCGTACCCTGATAAAGGACTCGGCAAACTTGGCACAGACAAAAGCATGGTACTTGTCACGATACAGCATCATATATTTCGTTTAACTACGTTATTATTTATAATAATGAATTTAATTGTGTACTGTTACGCTATACATAGTCATATTTTGAATGTTCACTGATCGCAGAAAGTAACCAACAATATCTGCATGATTGATTTGGATGAAGACATGTTAAAAGCGGAGCAAATGGACTTGCAGTTCTCATCTCTGTTGCACAACAATGCTAATATTGTCGCTAGCAAAGGTATCATAATATGCCTTCGTTATTTTAATGTTGTAATTTAAAGAAATATGAAGTTTGGATATTTAGGACTCACAATTACTTAATTTATAATAATACTTAAGTATATTAATATTTTCTTATATAGATCCAGTTGCAGCAGCAAACTCAAAGATATGTATTATACACACTGGTACATATAGAAGTAATAATGAACATCCAGACTTATACATAAAACGTAGCCTGGGAATTATTAAAGTCGTTGTACCCATGGTAAATACTTGTAATTTTATATTTTGACTTAACAATATGCCCATTTTCTGCCTTTTCTGTCAATTTTAGTAAAATATATTTATACAGATCGTAAAACACAACCCGAATACAATTATAATCCTTGCGAGCAACCCCGTGGACATCATCAGCTACGCAGCTTGGAAATTAAGTGGATTTACAAAAAATCGTGTCATAGGCACGGGAACGCTCTTGGACACAGTGAGATTCCGATATTTTTTGTCAAAAAAGACTGGAGCATCCCCAGCAGACTGTCATGGCTATATTATTGGAGAACAAGGACAATATAGTAGTAAGTATACAACATTCTTGAAAAAGAAAATTTTCGTTTCTGTGTGCATTATGAAGACAACTAAAAATAATTTTCGAAAAGGAAGGGAGAAGGGAACCATACATGCTTTGGTCCGCGATGCTACATCGGTATACCTCCCGTTTTTTTTTTCGATTTCTTAGGCATGAATCTACCGTTATGTTTCTGTCTAATCTGTAAATATAATTTATAAGCTTGCTAATAGCAATCATTACACTTAGTCTGATAGCAGTGATTATCCTTACAGTACCAGTGTGGTCGGGTGTAAACATAGCCGGCGTCCCTTTAAAAGATGTCAATCCGAATGTAGGCGAAGAAAACGACGGTGAAGACTGGCAACAGATACATAAAGATGTGGTGTACTATGACACGAAAATTCGCTGTCTTAAAGGCCAGAGCACGTGGTCACGAGCACTCGTTACGTCAAACCTTTGTAATACAATACTTACTAATGCAAATACTGTGCTTCCTATCTCCACCCATGTGCAGGTAGGTACTATTTATTCATATAATTTTTAAAACTAAGTAGCTGTCCACTTGAAATTTTACTAAACATATTTTTGCTTCTTATTATTCTAATACTGTTTACTACTTGATCACATATACATTGATCAGGCGTATGGCTATGAGTTTTGTTTCCAGATTTCCGACTCTCAGAAGATCTTTCTGTATCTCAAATAGGGTGGTCCGTCATCACGTATATCGTCAGTCTGTTCTTGGACATTGTACTATTACTTGTAGTGGGAAATACTTTCTTAATAACTACTTATTATATCTTGTCATTTTTGGCAGGGAGAGCATTCAATACATGACGATGTTTTTCTCTCACTGCCATGTATGATCGGAGGAAGTGGAGTGATCAGCATCGTTAGACAAAAGCTGGTTGACAGTGAAATTGCACTCTTACGGAAGAGTGCACAAACCGTAGCTGCAAAGTTAGAGTCTGCTGGAAAGATATTGATGGAAAATTAATTTTTTCGAAGCACTGATTCACAAAAGTAGCGAAGTTCATTAGATATTATCTCCATGATCTCTATTGAGCCTGTATGTATAAAATTAGTTACAATTTACGTTAACATAGCATCTGCCGGCGAAATTATTTCTTTAACTTTATTGTTGCCTGTTAAAAAGATATAGATAGATAGATAGATAACTCTTTATTTGTACACCAATACACAAAGAAACAAAATTACATTATTAGCCTTAATATTATTGTACAAATGGGCGGCCTTATCGCTAATGCGATCTCTGCCAGGCAACCTTGGGAATATACATACGTAAACGTCATTTAATTTTTATGTTATATGGATTTTCTGTTAATTATTTCCAAATGATGTATTTAAAACAAAATAAACTGATTCGATATATAAAATTAATTAACTTTATATTTGGTGAGTTTACTTTATTTAGAAACAGCAAACGTTTAAACAATTTACAAATACGACTAGTAAGACCACTACTAACTACTATACTACTACTATATGCGTATAATGCTCTAGATATGCTCTTTAACAACGCATCCTAATAATATTATGAATGTGAAAGTTTGTGAGTATAGATGTTTGGATGTTAGTTACTCTTTCACGCAAAACTACTGAATAGATTTTAATTTCTCAAAAGTCTCTCGGGGATAAGCGACCGGTAACGCAGTACGCAACTAGTTTACCATATTAAAGGTGAATAAACTTAGTATTGTTGGGGGTTAATTGGGATACTGCCAAATATTCGTTAATACAATCGTAATAAATAAAATCTAAGTATAGCTTTTTAAATTAAAATGTGAAAGTGTTTGGTCAATACGTGCGCTTTATCACGTTGCTGTGTGAGTGAGGTTGTTGCTTTCGGAATTGCTTGGAACTTATTACATTTGTTTTATGGGAATGTGTCTGCTCGCTGGGTATCAATAAACTGACAATATAAAATGTTAGAGCATGCGCGACATTGTAGTTTGTTTGAGGCGTCAAAACAAACTGGTGAAGGTCACCTTGAATTTCATCAACGGACGGGTGTGACCAATGCGAGCAGATACGCGCACTCTATAAAAGTATTTTATAAAAGTTCTACGTGACTTTATACACGGACCCACACACAACTCTGTAAGTAAACTAACAAAATATTGTTATACTTAAGCGAGCTGTTTATGAAAGAATGTAGAAGTAGTTGTTATGTTGAGCTTTACCTTTGTAAGTTGTCTCTTAGAAGGGATATAAAATTATGTCAGCGCGCTTCTGTCGCGTGTTTTTATTTTTGCCCAGTTATAAATGAAATATTTAGAACACATTCGTAATGACCGGTGTTACATATAAAACTTTTCTCATAAAGAGGCTGTACCTAACACTGCACTGACTTATAATTATGTAAAATTAAAATAATGTTATAATTAAAGCTAGTACGAGTATCTATCACTTCTCTCTCTCTCTCTCTCCAGCCTATTAACGTCCCACTGCCAACAGTGGGACGTTAATAGGGCTATGTCCAAACAAAGCCCTCCTCCACTTTGAAACGGATTGTGGTCTACTATGCCATGCTGACCAGACGTGTTGGCATGGGGTTTATTATCGAGTTTTCCGTCTCTCATAGTATATTTTATATATAAGTGTACAATATCCCTTAAGTGACTTTTACAGCACCCTAGGAAGGAAAAGGGGTGGTGATACTTGTAATTTTAATTATCTTATCTATCGGACTTATCCTTCAAGCAGTTACAAAAAAATAAGCTTTCTTGTGGTTTTACATTGCACTCCGTAAAGATATTTAGGATTAAAACATTTCAGGCAATTTTAGAAACGACGACGATTTACAGCTTTGGCTTTATAGGCCTCTCGTGACGACAGCCTTAGTCACATCCCACTTTAGGAACTAAGAAATTAAAATTTATAGCATCGTTGTCACAATTCAGCAATGTCGACTGAACTTTTTTATTATAAAAACTGACTAAATGTGTACAATGAAATAGCAAGTAGGTAATAGATATATTGATACTACCGATTTAAATTTTTTAGTTAAGTTTACTTTAGTTGTGCAAGTAGAATTGGTACATATCTGTCTCCATAATCTTAAAACTATAAAAATGTGTTATTATATTATGTTACTACTAATTGTAACGTGTGAATATTATCGAAACACATTTTCCTGTTTTATCGTGTTACAAAAATTTATCAAAGTAGTTTACGCACGCATCCTGTATCTGCACTTTTAAACAAAATATTTTTTGTTTGTTGCGCGTGCACACATGCATCTTCTCAGTCATACACTCACGATTCCTGCATTTATAAGTGGTACGAACGAATCGAGCGTTCATTCAGTCAATCCTTCGGCGGTGAATCGAACGTATACTTAAAAAATACTAGTTTTGTGCGTGAAAGTATTTACAAAATACTGTTTAACTTTATTAGAACTTTGACGTCTTTGAATTACATAGACATAAGCATAACAACAAAATGACGGACAGTTTCGGCAATGGCTTCAATAGAGACAGTGAGTTTGATTCTTTTATGTTTAACCTTAGTGTATGTTTAATGGGAAGGAATGTTTACATCAACAGAAACTTAACTTTTTATTTATTTACCAAAGATGTCGTATTCGTCATCATCATAACGTCACGCCTTTTTCCCATGTGGTTAGGCAGAGACTAACTACATACCTTTAAATAATAATTTTAATAATTTAATACTTAATTAATACTTAATACTTAATTTTAATCTTAATTGTCATATTTAGGTACATTTTTTAACTATAATTAAGCAATGAGGAAATTTAAAACACATTTGATATCTATCGATAAAAATAGTTTTTAATCAACTATAAAATAATCATACCGGACATTTTAACAAAACGTCCTCTTATCCTAAAAGAAGCAAAATACAGTAAGTACATTATTATACATAGTTGTTTGTGTCTTGGGTCCCGCGCAGATAATTAATTGAATTAAAATTACCCTTTTCGGGGTCGAACATATTATGACCTTGTGTATGGAATGGAAGTCAATTACACTATCGCCACGCCAGGACGCGGTCAAAACTTAAATTATCCTGTTTTGAATGTAAAGGTTCATAACTTCATACCACATACATAATAATATTATACTGTACATATTTTTAATAAATATTAGAAATACCATCGTTCATGTTAAGAGCGAGATAATACCAATGGTTAATGATTCCTAAATATCTTCTATATGATCGTTATTTTACGATATTGAAACCCTAAAAATATAGGTTTACAGCATTACAACATAGTGCATTATTTTTGTTAACTTGCATCGCTCAAGTATATTATTATATAAGTACTTTACGTGATTCAGATTAGAAATATGGTCATTCAAATCACGGAATAAAAATCAAGATTTCTATTCCGTGATCAATGATTTTTATTCCGTGATTCAAATCCATACCATTCCATACTTATCCCTACTAATATTATAAATGCGAAAGTAACTCTGTCTGTCTGTCTGTTACGTCTGAAATTTGGCACAGACAGTCTTTAGACCCTGAGAAAGGACATAGGCTACCTTTTATTGCGAAAAAAAAAATTCCGAATTCCACGCGGACGGAGTCGCGGGCAACAGCTAGTACAGTATAAATTGTATTTTGAAAGAACAAATAGCTAAATAATTCGTGCTCCTATACTATCATTGATCCAAGTTTAACATGGATCAATGATACTATAGGTACTTAGTCTCAGCTCAGGCATTGATCTTGGATCAATGGCTCAGGTTTAAGGCTAGGTCCCTAGGCGGCTATTTTGTAGGAATATTTTGCTTATTGCATGACCAAGAATTTAAATCCTCAAAAACTATGCTAATGATCAATTCACATACATGTCCTCAATCGCCCAAGCCAAGCTTGTTAGCACAAGTTCAAGGTCATAAGAATGCAGTCGTCGCCCTAACAAAGGTTAAATGTTCTACAAACGAACGAAAAATCGAAGATCAAGAGATCGCACAGTTTTATCGTACGATAATTTAGTGCGCGCTAAACAACGCACATTTGACGAACGATTCGATTTGCAGTGATTTGTCATACATTTTTTAAAAATAGAATAACCCAAATTGAACTGCACAGTTTTGTCGGCCGACTTTTCGTTCGATAAATCGTAAGGTGTGTAGGGGCCATTTGAATAGTTTTATGAATGGAATCACTATCAGGCCCGAGGCCTAGGCTATGTTCTGATACATTGGCTATTTAACCCATAAGGGTAGGGCAATCATGATTTGATAATCAGACACTACATGTTAATAATACAGACATCAACATAAATTATAATCAATAATAATAATCTGTTGTTTCTGGAGTCACCCTCGTAATATTGCTTGCAGAGATATTCTTATAGAATTAGATTAGATAGGTACTTTAAAATAGCCTCACATTATATACCCGAGCGGATATCGAAACAACGTCCTCGTCTAAAAAATTAATTACTGTTAAGATTCACCACGAGGTTTTCGTAAAATGTTTGTAAGTACCTAAATGTCACCAAGTTAACATTTAATACGAACTTGACGAATTATTACAATTAACGCGTTCAATGCTGAATAATTTGCGAATTTATAGCCAATGCTATTAAAAGAGTCATTCGCCCAGTGCTGAAAACGCGTATGTGCGTTCAAAAAATTTTTCGCGTAGTGCTAAGAACGCTTATATGCGTTCATAGAAAACTCGCGTAGTGCGGCTGGACGCTATAGCGCGTTGTCTTTTACCTTCCCGCAGTGCGGCCGACGCTTATGTGCGTTCGGTAACTTTCGAGTTTTATGACTATCATATAACAATTACGGGTCATATAAAGGTGTTGGATGGATAAAGGTGCTTCCACACTAGTGTTTATTTGTAAGAGATTTTGTGAAGTTTACGCCATAATATATCTTCGTTCGGTTTTGTTAAAATAGTAAGTTATACCTTAATAAAACAGTAATAGTAAAGGTACCTTCTCCCGAAAGCCCTTTTATTCTTAATTTTTTTTAATTTACGACTTCGCCCGCCTCGTAATAGACACCATTTATAAATAGACTAAAACTACCTATTACTTTAGTTAAAAGAGCGAGTCATAATAAAATTATTTCAATAATCTATTGTACTAAATTAGGTTATTGTTGTCGTCAAACCAACCCTGCAAGATTCGTAGCAGAAACCTGACTAGTGTGTAGTCTCCTTTACAATTCCACATTTTACGACCGCTTCTAAACAATAGACACCCAGAATACACGCTATAATCGCACAGGTGCCGCTTGCCTACAGATTTTTTTTTGTATGGACGCGTATACGCGTCGGCCCGCACTTGGTGAAAATCAGAAAAACGCGCATAAGCGTTAGCCGCACTGAACGTATTAAACCTTCCTTATCTATCAAAAAATTGGTCAAGTGCGAGTCGGACTCGTGCACGAAGGGTTCCGTACCATTATCTATGCAACATAAGGCAACGTTATTAGTATCGAGCAAGAAACGGTAAATGTTTGTTGTTTGGGAGCCCCCCTTAAATATTTATTTTATTTTTAGTATTTTTTGTTATAGCGGCAATAGAAATACATCATCTGTGAAAATTTCAACTGTCTAGCTATCACCGTTCTTGAGATACAGCCTGGTGACAGACGGACGGACGGACGAACGGACGGACGGACAGCGAAGTCTCAGTAATAGGGTCCCGTTTCTACCCTTTGGGTACGGAACCCTAAAAAATATTAAGATCCATTGCGCAGTTTTAAATATTTTAGCTCAGATAGGCACATAGAAAAATTACGACTTTTTAACTATTGTGTAAGCATCAATTAAATTTGATTTGACGGGTCTCCTGGTCTAGTGGATAGTGTAACGGATTGCCATTCACGAGGTCGCGGGTTCGATTCCCGCATGGTACAATCATTTGTGTGATATTTATAATTGGGATTGTTCATAATTTTTGACCTGCTGTTTTTTATATGTATATCTACTATATAAAAATAAGTCGGGTTTTCCTTCCTTACGCCATCACTCCAGAACGCACGAACCGATTTCCACGGTTTTGCATTCGTTGGAAAGGTCTCGGGCTCCGTGAGGTTTATAGTTAATTTTTTTTAATTTTTTTTTAACTGTTTTTTGGTATGGCAAAACAACGTTTGCCGGGCCAGCTAGTTTTTTATAAAATTTAGACTGTTTTATGCAACTAATTTCAATACATATTATTAAAATGTTCAAAATATAGATTTTTTTAAAAATACTTTAAGATATATTTTAAATGTTGTGACGTCATCGTTGTACGGATCCTGTGTATTGCCTTTTCCTGACAGACTTAAGAAAGATTTTGTCAAAGTTGCCAAGTTAATATAATAGACCAATTTCAACACAACCACAGAGTAGTTTAAATGAATATCTTAGGAGATATGACGAAAAAAGAAATAGGTACGTGCGACAAAATAAAATATAAAATGCTTAAACTGTTGGCTGAGCAACGCGAACGTTTCTAATGTTCTATCCATACTCTAATATTTGGATGTTTGGTTAATGTTGGATGTAAGGATGTTTGTTGTTCTTTCACGTAAACACTACTGGACTTAATTTTTCTTTCCAAATTCCACGCGTACGAAGTCGCGGTCACTGCTAGTTTTAACCCTAAGAACGCCTTAACATTTTAAGTCTTTCATTTCAAGGGCAAATAGAGATCATTTGCTTTTATGGAAAAATATTCGTGAATATAGCAAATTTTCTGAAAAAGACTAATGGATAATGATCAGAAACTCTATTCCCCGAAATGGTTTTCGAATTATAAGTATTAAAAAAATATTAACAATGCCAATTGTCATACAAATGTATGTACTGCGTCTGGGTGTTTATGTTTACTCTGTAATATAAGCATGTAATGTATTTACAGAAGAAAAATGTTTATGTAGTACATTTCTAGTACCCATAACACAAGCATATAAGCTTAGCTTGGGACCAGAGGACGCTGTATGAAATGTCCATGCTTATAAAAATCATCTTGTTTCTTCTAAACTTATATTAAATTACATACTGTAAAAACCAGTTATAATCTATATTAGATGCGTAAGCTAACTAAGGTATTTAATTTGATAAAAAATATTACAATATACACATAAATAGCTTTTGAAAACACCCTATTGAATTTGATAATTTTTATGACATTATTATGGGTACAGCGGGTTTTCCTTAAAATATAGACATATTCCTTCGCGGACTTTTTTGAAGAATTATAGATAATAAACAATTTCTCCATACATGTGTACCTCACATGGATAAGGCAGCGTTTTCATTTAAAGCTCGCGCGCTTCCGAAATTCTCAGCAAATTGAATCATATCTCATCGAATATACAGCATAACCCTACAAATTATGCAAAAAAAATTCTCTTGAACCATTTTATCTCACATAGGGACATACATACAAAAATTACGACTTTGTTTTATAATAAGTAAAGAAGATGAATCCTGTGATTGCAGTTATATTAGTCTAACTTTGAACAGCTCGTAATCGGTTGTGTTGTGCTGTTACACAGTCAACTACACTATTTTAATAAATGTGATTTCCGTGTTCGCGCGCTTGAGTTTCACGTGTACTGCAAGTTTAGAACACTAGTGATTTCATAAAGCCTACCTTATTAGATGCTTACTCTTTTATTACAATTTATTTTTACGAAATTTTATGAAACATTTGACCATGGCCTCTGTGATATCACAGTACCGTCATCTAATGCGTGTAACGACTAACATCTTGACGTATACGGCCCGTCGTCAAATACATAGCCAGGGTTTGTTAATTCGCACATTTATTAACTCTTGAATTAAATTTGTTTTATAACATGTTTCTTAACAACCGTAAGCTTTTTATTATTGGTTCACGGTTATAATTATAACTAATTGCAGTCTCAAGTTAGCTATGTAGTTGTTCCCCGTCAAATAAATTACTTTTTTGTTGTTTGTCGCAGTTTTTGTTAGTAAGTGTTTTTATTTTGTATTTGTTTCGGTTTGTTATTGTTTTTAATTGCATTTATCTCGCTAACTGCTCGAAAATGAGTAAACGATGACGATAAAGTGATAAATAAAATAAATTATAAAAATATCTTGTTTTTCTGACCGTACCAAAATTGTTCGAATTGACAGCTATGACGTCACAACATGGCGCGGGGTCAAACCTATTCTCATTTGAACCGCAGTACATGGCGTTCTGTTTTTAATTTTAGGCAATATGGCGACTATCGGCCAGCTGTTCCAGTCAATACAAGAACGAGGAGATACTAAGAACAACAAGGTTTCCGTCGTAGGTGTTGGTTCGGTCGGCATGGCTGCAGTGTTTTCTCTTCTTACACAGGTAAATAATCAAATATACTTCTTTGAGCGTACACGCGACATTAGGATGTTAATTGCTAAATAGTGTATGAGAATTTTTATCAGTGGTTTTATCTACGTGCTTTTAATCCTAAGAGATAAAAAAGTAATGAGAGTAACAGTTAATTAGAAAAAAGTATTCAAGTGATACGGATCTTAAATTTTTTTTCAATTATTGCGAAAGTAAAATAAATATTGTGAAATTCGTCGGAAACTTTACATGGCGAACCTCGCTTTTGGCAATTCCTCCTTCGTAATAGTTAAAATTGTTAAAATAAAACCACTTTTTCCGGAACTTTTTAGCCCGACGTTTCGGAGTCTACCGCCACTATGGTCACTGGTGGGACTCATTTATCAGAATTTAATACAAATATATGCGTCTAAATCCATAAAAGGTGGTTTTATTTAATCAAACAAACGAGTAGCGCAGATGTTAGAGAATATCTATTATAAAAGTGTTACTTGTTGTGTACAAAATTTGTACTACAAATTGATACATAGAAACAATGCATAGAAACCTAATAAAATGGAAAACTGGGATATTAGTAAGATTCGATAAATTCAAGTAAGTAATTTGAGATATACAAGTGGTTAAATTGGTTAGAAGAAATAAGCCATTGACAGGCAAATTTTTTATTGTTGCTATTCTATTGCATCACTTTGAGTTTGGGATGTCCGAAATTCCAATGCCAGTTATACCGTACAGTTTTCCTCTTTGATCGTTTATTTATAGGTTGGCTTGCGTTATCTGGAAATACATATTTGTATACTATAAACTGAAAATACACTTACGTACCCACCGTTTATTCGCTGGCGATTTTTAACCTAAAATTAATGTCTACGTTAAAGCTAATTATTTATTTGATTTATCATTAAGCTATAAAAGCTTTTTGTTTTACATTAGATTCTTAATAGCAATTGTATCATCGTAACAAAAGAAGTCATTGTTCACATAATTAACCTAATCTTCTTCAGTTAATCAGTTCATTAGATAATGTCCCAATATTGGGCACAGGCCTCCCCCTCGATGGGAGGGCATTTGATCTACTTAAGCCATGTTGACGTGGCGAATTGACATACAGTTCAGCTTTTTTCTTGTTCTCACAAATGTTCTGTGGTTATATTGTCTATTAGTGTCTTAGTCATAGATTTCGTCATCCAAGGAAATGGGGTAATGACACCCTGTATTCCTAATCCACACATGCTTGTATACTATTACCACAGATAATATAATTTAACCAATCCTTGTATAAAGTAAATTATAGACAAAAAAAGCTGACTCATGTTTTTGTAGACGTAATAAACAAATGACGAAATAACCTGTTTTGGGTATATAACTATTTCATAGCTTCTGTGTCAGTGTGCTGTTGGTTTTCATGTTTTTATGATGATAAGAATTGATCATGACATCAAGAACGGAGTTTAAAATCTTATCCTTACCTTATCCACTTAGACTAATCAAATATTTCCTTAAACTTGTCCATGGTTGCATGTGTTTTACATGCATATTTTATTTTTAGTTATTTATCTTTAACTAAAGAATGTTTGTTAAAAGGTCTCAAAATTTTGGATGTTCTTTCCACTGATTTCATGTTGAAATGATTTTCATGGTTTTAATAGAGTCGTGACCTGAACATGGTGTACATCGATCTCCATAAATAAAGAGTATTAACCCGAATAGCCCTGTATTATTAAAGTACTTACTTAAAGGTATTACGTATGCTTGTTCCATGTTATCTATCAGATTAGTTATACTCTAAGTAATATATTTGTTTATGCATTTGCGAACTGTTATCAATTTTTTTTTATATCTGAAAGTATATTGTTATTTCTTGCGCTAACTTTTAATAACTGAAATAATTGATTATTTATTTAAAGTAATAGTTTAGTGGAGTGTAACCCTGCATTTAATTATTTTTCACGGGCCATGGTTATCCCAGGCAAGGGCCTCGTCTACTTCGTCTGACTTGACCGGGCGCGGGCGTGTTGACGCTAGGTTTTGTTACGAGTTCCTTTTCTCACCGAAGTACCTATATTGTCCCATAAATGGCTTTTACCAAACGGATAGCTAACTTCTAACATTATTTGTTTGATTTTGGATATACGTAGTCCGTTTAGGAGTTGTCTGTCCAAGAACAGGTTAAATAGTAATACCTACTCGTTTTGCCTGCAGAAACTTGAGATAACAGCTTACATAAGGAAGGAAATAACAAATTATTGACTGAGCTTCGTTTAAAATAATTGGATACAAAAATAGGTATCCCTATCCATATACTCGTAATATTATTATCAGTATCCTGTTTGTATAGCCGATATAACTTAAACAAAAATAGAATATAAACTATCATTTTTAACTAATTAATGAAACAAATATCTGCTTTTATTTGCCTTATACGAAGAAATAAACCTGCCATTGAAAAACCCATTTAGTTGCGTATATGTTTTGCTTTATATATCACTCATTTAAATTATATTCCTATAAAATATTAGGAATAGATAACTACGTTAAGTATTCTCTGATACGTACGTAACTTCTTGTCCGTAAAAAAGTAATTTCATTTAAACGACATTTATATTTGTTTAATGCCTTTTCTCGAATCATATATGTAGAGAACCTTTTACTATGATCTCTTCGTGAAGTACTCATAAACTTCACTTTCTGCATGAAACCGGATATTTAATAGAGACCGCACTATGGTGTGTTATGGACAATGACCTTGAACCGTCTGAGTTGATTGGTCGATGATGTAATTAGTCACTAACATGTAAAAATACTGGCTTTTGACTTCTAATCTCGCAAGCTGTTGATGCTAATTTAACCGCAGAATTCTAAAACATATTTGAATATTATGTATATATGCATACTTTGACGAAAACCAATTTTCACTTTAGAAAAAGTCCAGTTCCAGAGTTTGGGACCAGGTTTAAATTACACTATTTTGTAGCTAATGCATCAATTTATATCTAAAATAAAGATATAGACATATAATCATAACGCCAAAGCCTCGGAGCGGGACAGAAACCATACATACGTTAGTTGCTATGTTCTTATTTATTATGTGTGTAGATTGTTGGTAATAAAACCGTTTGAATTAAACGAATGATGTCATCCATTTATCTATGTTGGAACAGATTGCAGCAAATATATTTAGATTAGATAGCGAATTATACCTTTATGGTACTCGAATGTATTTAACTTAGGTGAACTTATGTTATTTGATCGATAGAACTATTGATTTTTTTTATTAATTTATTGATAGAAATGTAAATGACTAGCTGTCGCCCGAGACTTCGTAGTTACGCGTGGAATTTAGAAAACTTTTCCCGTCTTTGCAACAGTTCTCACTGATGATTTGCTCCTATTGTCGTATTGCCGTAGCGTGATGTTATATAGCCTTCCTTGATAAATGTACTATCCAACACTAAAAGAACTTTTCAAATCGGACCAGTAGTTTATGAGATTAGCGCGTTCAAACAATCTCTTCAGCTTTATAATATTAGAAAGATTTTCACGTGAATATATCAGAATTAAGTGTGACTTTTTATTTAAAAAGCTACGGAACAATGCCTTTACCAGCATGCTATGAAATTAAAACAAAATGGAAATAATTCTATCACTTCATAAAAAACTGGTTAGACTTTTATAAAATTGTTATTGAGCTGCTATTGTCTACCCCATGCGATATAGTAGTCAATATTGGTTTTATGTAGACATTGGCAATATAGATTATCGTTATTGCACGAGGGTAGACACCTGGTTTAATTAAGTGCTCAATAAAAATGTGTGCGGTATGTTAGAACATGATATTAAAGAAACTTTATCAGTTTATTAGATGCTATCAGTAGAGTTTGTGCATCAATAGTGTCTATTTGGAAGCTCTTTGTTAATCCCAATATTTTTTACAACTTTCTCGAGACAATTATTTTCTCCATAAAATTCTTTATCTTCGTTATTTTTGTACGTATGTCTATGTGAGCTGATATCTTCCAAACTACGCAACGGGTTTTGATGCGGTTTTCTTAAAATGATAGAGTGGTTCAAGAGGATGGCTTTTGTGTGTAATTTGTTAAGGTTTGGTGTCTAAATTCCTCACATACAAAGTTGTGGACGACAGCTATTGGTAATACATATATCTGGCACGGACACCTCGAAGAGTAGCTTAAGGGTAGTATAGGTACAAATTACGTCACGCTGAGCGTATCATCTGATACTAAGACATAGGTATTATATTAGGACAAGCTATTCTGTCTCGGAGGTAGCAAATTTTTACATTAGGTACCAAGAAGATGATATACGAGTGCATTTTCCTATATCAACTCTTATCAGCTTGCATCATCATTAATTATTTTTTAGCTGTAATGCGGTAATTAAAAAAATATTAAATATAAAAAAAAGAATAATTAACGTTTAACGTGAATTGCTCTACCTATATCATCAGATATTACACATATATTATCTATTTACACTTTATATTTACGTACTTTTAAAAACAAAATAGAAAACTAAAGAGGCGAAAATTTTCCAACTAAGTGCACATTAATAATTTTTAATAGAAATGTTAAATTCATTTCTCGTGTTATAAAGAGAAAACGTATTTAGACTGTTTAGTAAATAAATAGCCCTGTCATATATAAATCACATTTCATTTCCTTTTTTATCAGGGTGTGTCTAACAATATAGTGATGGTAGATAAGGTAGAAGACAAGCTAAGAGGTGAGATGATGGATCTGCAGCACGGCTCCACTTTCTTGAAGAATGGAAAAGTACAAGCTAGTACTGGTAAAGCCTATTATAATAACTGATATTAATTATTTATTTACCTATTTATCTCAATATTGTTAAACATCTTTCTGCATTTTCCAGATTACGCGTTAACAGAAGGCTCTAAGATCTGTATAGTAACTGCAGGCGTACGACAGCGTGAAGGAGAGACCCGTCTTGACCTCGTCCAGAGAAACACTGATGTACTCAAGGAGATTATCCCTGAGGTAAGTCACAAAAGTGTATGTAATAAAATTTAAAGGAAGTAAAAAATGTATATTTTTTTTATTTTTATAATAAATAAATAAATATTCATGGACATTTCACACAACGTCCTCTGGTCCCAAGCTAAGCTTATATGCTTGTGTTATGGGTACCAGAATACGGATAGAATACATATACTACTTTTTTTTTGTAAATACATACTTATAATACATAGAAACACCCAGACGCAGTACAAACATTCGTATGACAATTAGAAAAATCACACAAATGATTGTCCCGAGCGGGAATCGAACCCGCGACCTCTTGATCGGCAGTCCGTTACATGAACCACTACACCAAGAGGCCCGTCATATATTATTACTATAGAGTCTATATTTTGCTTGTATATGGATCTAACATGATTGGAAATTCGTATTTTTTTAGTTGGTCAAGTACAGTCCAGATACGATCCTGGTGATAGCTAGCAACCCCGTGGATATTCTCACGTATGTGTCCTGGAAGATTAGCAAGCTGCCAAAACACCGAGTCATTGGCTCCGGTACTAATCTGGATTCAGCACGGTTTAGATATCTATTGTCCAATCGGCTTGGCGTCGCCACTACTTCTTGTCACGGTTACATTATCGGTGAACATGGTGATAGCAGCGGTAAGCTTACTTTCTTATTATCATTTACTAGAATTATGTGATTTAACATCATTTTACAGAAGGATTTTAATCATAATACATTTCTTCGTATTTATACGTATTTAAACAGTTATTTATTTTACTTTATATGTCATTATCGGAAATGTGTAGGCCACATCACTATGTGAGGATAATAGAAGCTCAGGAATAATAATAACGCATTTATTTAAATTATCAGTTCCGGTATGGTCTGGAGTTAACATCGCTGGTGTGAGGTTAGTCGACATAAATCCCAAGTTGGGAACTGACGAAGACTCGGAGAATTGGAAGGACCTACACAAGCAGGTCGTACAGAGTGCTTATGAGGTGATCAGTTTGAAGGGCTATACTTCATGGGCTATTGGCCTGTCTCTGTCGCAGATCGCGGACGCTATTTTATCTGATGCTAACAGCGTTCATCCTTTATCTACATACGTAAAGGTAAATTAAAGTGATTAGCTACTTACTTTCTAATTTATTTAACTTTAATTTAACCGTGGTAACAGCAATGCTTTCACTCAACGTATATCTATAATACCTACCTACACTAATTGTATATTACGATAATATTAGGTAATAGAATAAGAAGATACAATTTTTTGGTCTTACTTAACGATTTTTGACGATAACATCTAAATAATTGATCGTGATAGCTATAATTAGAAAAGAACATTTAGTAGTGGATACTAATCGTTAATTCTATCCTTGTGACAGGGTGAACATGGAATTAAACACGAAGTGTTTCTGTCGCTACCTTGCGTGCTCGGCCGCAATGGTGTGTACGACGTGATCAGACAACCTCTCACCGAACGAGAGCTGAAGCAGCTACACCAGTCCGCTGATATCATGGAGAAAGTCCAAGCAGATATCAAATGGTAAACACTTCGAGAGGTTGATACCATTGATTTCAGGGGGTGAAGCAAATATCTTACTCGTGATCCCATAACCTAAATTAAATTAAATAGGTATCAAAAATGTTCCTTTTCCAGACATGATGGTATTCTATCTAGGATTTTGCTGAGGCGAGTATTTGGCAGTAGGTACACTACCTAAATGGTCATTTGCTAATTTTTTTTCTATATTTATCAGACTATACCTAAGTATACATAAAGTACATGGTACATCGAAAATCTTAATCCTAATTAAATTTCGTCATGCTATCATCTAACCTGCAGTCTGATGTTTATAATTCAGTTAAAATGAATGATGAATGAATCTTTTGACTTATGCATTTGAGAGTACCTTCTAGGTACCTACCTACTTAAAATTTAATTTTATAACTATCTCACTATTTTTTTTAGATTATCTATGAGAAGTAGTAACACTATAACACTAGAAACACTAACTGTACATAATATGGGCAGTAGTAGTTTTTAGATATATTACCATATCTATAGATGTTAAATCTATTGTTCTGTATTTATTGTGTTAGCTGATAAGGTTACACGGTGACTGTTCAAAGTATTAAGTTATAACAAAATCGAAACACCTGTATGTTAATTATTAACTATATTAATTTGTTTTAGTTTCGTGCCATATACTTACGTGCATAATTTTCGCACATTTTGGTAAATGTTCCTTGTGTTAAATACCTATTTTCATATAATAATAAGTATTACATTGAACACGTTTATATTCATATTGTTATATGTACTATAAAACACATTTTTTTAAACGAGAAAGTTAACGTTACTTAATTGTGTTATTAACACTATCTAATCAATTAAAATGTTTAGTAGTGTAAGCAGAGATGACGCTATTGTTTATGTAACTCTAAATATTTTAGGAGTAGGCTAAATTTACTCTCTCTCACTCCAGCTCATTAAGGTCCCACTGTAGGGGACGAACTTCCTAAACTTTGAAAGGGATCATAGTCCACTGCGCTGCGCTGATCCGGCGTGTTAGAACGTGTTTATTTTCGAGTTTTGCGTCTGTCTTAGAATATAATCTGTGTACAATATCCCTTAGCTGGCTTTTACAGCACCTTGGGAAGGAAAAGGGGTGGCGACACTTGTATTCATCACCACACGGTCCGCACTTGGCATAATATTACGAAAATATAATAATGTATCGCTGTTTCTAGTCTAACAATTTTATGACTTACTGTGAATGTTTAAATGTTTCTTAATGGTGCCAATTCCATTGCAAGTTCGACTTGACTAAACTTAACCAAGAAAAAATCAAATATAGTTTAGTTTGGTGAAAAAGTTATTCTGTGTAATTCGTCTCTGTGATTCGTCCGTTTCTTGCACTTTTATTAGCCTCAATTTTGGCGCCAAGATTAAATTTATCAAGTATAATTTTAAGTTTTTTATTTGCTAACAAACATTTATTATTCAATATTTAATCAGAAAATCAAGTTTTAATGTTCAAAAAGCCATGATAAAATTAAGTGAATTTTAGTCAGCACCTATTTACATTCCGACTAAATAAGGAATTCACTAAATTAAGTGAAATTTTGACATTTATGATGTACATCAGAATATCATTTTCACTAAATTGTATAGATTGACTTATTTTGTTGCTGTCAAACTTAATTTAAGTTTAGTTGGTGTCTTGCAGAATAAGAAAGTGACATTTGACAGGAATAAATTTAGTTTAAGTTTAGTCAAGTCGTTGGACATCGAATCGGCACCAATATCTTGTATTATTGCTGTACGTGTACGTGTTTATGTGAAATAAATTATCTTTATATATTTGAATGAGTACTTACTTTGATTTGATTACCACAGTCTAATAAGAATAATTCCGCAGATCACCTTCGACAAATACCGCATTACGAGAACTTTGTTAACTTCTAAATGCACGGCTGCTGGAGGAAGGCGCGGATTGCGAGTTACAGAATATAATGAATTTTTTCTGGTAGTAAAATAATCACAGGCAGATTTCTCATACATTACATATGCGAGAATAGTTGTTACTTCAGGTGTAGGTACGTTAGTCGCCTTGCGTTCGCAATCGGATGGTCTGTGGGATAACCTTGTTGAAGATTATTTTTTGGTCCGTGAAGGGACTCTTTGGAAGTCTTTACTCTAGTTATTTCCATGCGTTTTTAGCCAACTTTTCTGTGAAAACAGACACGGGAAAGCTTGAGAAAGTTGTCATTCAGTTGTCCGTCCAGTAGATTTAACTATACAGACTCTGTTAGTAGTTTAATAATACTTTTATTCATGTTAAAAAGTAGTTATTTGTTAAGTAAATTGAATAAGGTAAGGTATTGATAAAAATTGGTCAAGTGCGAGTCGGACTCGCGCACGAAGGGTTCCGTACCATTATCTATGCAACATAAGGCAACGTTATTAATAAATGAGCAAACAACACACACAATACTTAATTAATCACGTTTGTTGTATGAGAGCAAGAAACGGTAAAAAAATCATGTTTGTTGTATGGGAGCCCCCCTTAAATATTTATTTTATTTTATTTTTAGTATTTGTTGTTGTAGCGGCAATAGAAATACATCATCTGTGAAAATTTCAACTCTCTAGCTATCACCGTTCTTGAGATACAGCCTGGTGACAGACGGACGGACGGACGGACGGCCAGCGAAGTCTCAGTAATAGGGTCCCGTTTTTACCCTTTGGGTACGGAACCCTATAAAATGAAAACAATCAAAAGTTTAAGTCACATATTTAATGCACCTCACTTCTATTAAAATTATATAAGCAGTCACTTAATTTTAGTACAATAACTTTATACTGATACAAAATGGAGATAAAAGAAAACTTAAAATAATGGGAAGTAAATGAATTAATACCTTATATACCTAAAATTGAGTAACATTTGGAATAATGAGGGAGCCTTCGGCCCGGCAGTGTGTGTGCGCGTGAGTATCTGTGTGCGTGTGTATCTGTATAGGTAATAGTGTACCTACGTTATCTCTGCTTATGTGTTTGTATGTGTGTATAATGTCTATATAACATACATCATCATCATTACAACTATCATATAACTCCTAAATTACATAATATCTCAGTTACAAGTAGTAGGTACATTAAAAATACACGATTACAATTTTGCATTTTGGTCACAAATTAGGATAAAAAATTACACGCTAAAACTTAGTTCTATATACAAATCGTTAGTTCATTATCAAATAGTCATTAATTTTAACAAGTTAATACGATAAAAATAGAAATAAGCACGAAAGCCTTCATTTTAGCATAAATCACAGACATTTTTCTTTAAAAATCGGCCATTTCTGGTATTATTATTATTAATATAAATTTATTAAAATAGTCGTTTTATTAATTGAATGGATAGAAACAATCGTAGTATTAAAACTTTGGCCTATATTCTTCCTTTTTTAAAATCATGTTACTGTAAAGTAGTGAGCAAATAAAATGCTAATAAAATTTTAAAATAACTAAAGTATCGAAGTGAACAAGGTGGGCGCATTGACTATATAGAATGATTACAGTTAACTATCATATGAACATAATAAAACGTTCGTTAATATGTGTATTTGATCGCGACTCCAATATTGTGTTAACGAACAGCAATCGTTAACTTTTTAAATGAAAGTTTATTTCGTAAGTATATACTTGTACGAGCAAGCACGTACATTTGCCGAATCAGCAATAAGTTTTGACCTAATTATTCACAATATGTATAATATGAGTTCGTCATCGGTCACCAAGTAAGCCGGACGTTCTCGCCGTTACCATTATTCTATTCACTCATCAATTACGTAATATCAGTTTTATAATACAGTTATTTTATTATCAAATCAGTGTTTATATCAGCCTATCCTCTGATCAGTCCTTTATAGTACGGGAACTACCCGTACATATGGTCCTTCGAGCCGGATGACCATATGTACGGGTAGTTCCCGTACTATAAAGGACTGATCAGAGGATAGGCTGATATAAACACTGATTTGATAATAAAATAACTGTATTATAAAACTGATATTACGTAATTGATGAGTGAATAGAATAATGGTAACGGCGAGAACGTCCGGCTTACTTGGTGACCGATGACGAACTCATATTATACATATTGTGAATAATTAGGTCAAAACTTATTGCTGATTCGGCAAATGTACGTGCTTGCTCGTACATATTCCCGGGCGAGAAAGTTGGGGTTAGTGGTGGTGATGAGATGACTCTCATGATACAAGGTGATAAACATTGGACTTAAAATTACTGAACGAACTGATTAGTACTGATAATGATTACAAGGTGATAGACATATTCTTAGGTCTAAGTTTATACTATAACGGAGTATAAAGGGTCACCCGGGGATTTGAATCCCGATCTAAACACAATGGGGGACGACCCCGTCTCTTTCACTTGTACACGCGCACTTTGCACTTTAGAAATTGAGCTTTTATTTCGCACTGACACACGCGCACTTTTATTAGCTAACTCGTGTAGCTCACTGCACTGAACACTCGCGGATACGGCCGCTGAAATTGGCGCCTGTAAGGCTGTATTGCGACGAATATATGCAGTAGTTAACCGCGCTCCTCCATGATATGTAAGCTCGTGAGCCTCATCAATTATGAGTTCTGCTAATCTTGTGTCACTAGGTATAATGATCGGATGCTTCATTTCAGGATCTATCTGTGCGTGTCTGAGCCTGCCTCCGACCCGCAATATTTGGTTATTGTCTAAGACTGGACTTAAATTGTAAATCTTGCTTTTACTGCTTATGCTTTTGCGTTCCTTTAATTGGTTAATTTCTTCAACGAATTTTTCACTCTGAATATTTTTAATTATTAAAGCTGTAGACTTTTTTAGCTCTTGTATGCTTAAGTAATCTTGTTTTTTACCCTTTCTGCTGAACCGTAATACCCATGCCAGTATTCTAACGGCTTTGCGGAGCGAGTTTTGTTTATCCAACAGATTTTTTACTACATCATACTCGCTGGATATTATAACATTAACTTGTTTATATTTTTTCATTTCTTGATTAGTTGTATATGTTTGTGGTTTTTCATTTTGGGACGTGTAGGATTGTAGCCAGGACGGGCCTTCCCACCAGAGAGGATGATCTCGTAACTGAGAAGCTGTGATACCCCGACTAGCGCAATCCGCTGGGTTTTCTTTCGATGCTACGTAGCGCCAGCAGTTCGACGGCATCGACGATGTGACTTGTTTCACTCGATTTGCTATGAATGGCTGCCATCTCTCTACGTCACCGTTTATCCAACCGAGTACTACCATAGAATCTATCCATCCGTAGGTGATGACTTGATAACTTGCTAAACTGGCCTTGATTTTTGTCATTAATTTACTTAGTAAAACTGCCCCACATAGTTCTAAACGAGGCAGTGAGTATTTTTTATTTAGCGGTACTACTTTAGTTTTACCCGCTATTAATCTGATTAAAGGGCTGTTGTTTCTGTATATCTTGCAATACACAACGCAACTCATTGCTTTAGTACTTGCGTCACAAAATCCATGGAATTCAATTTTATCTTGCTCTTGAGTTTGTAACCACCGTGGTACTCGTAATTGATTAATTATCTCAATCTCTTGCTGTATTTTATTCCACTCGTCGTGTATTTCTCGTGGTATAGGATCATCCCACAGTACTTGAGATCTCCAGATTTCTTGAAATAATATTTTAAGTTTGATGGTGAGTGGGGAGAGCCAACCAAGCGGATCAAAGATCTTAGATATTTCTGATAGAATAATTCTTTTTGTAGGTTTTACTGTAATGGGCATATTTGCTTGAAAAGTAAAATTGTCTTCCTGTGGGTCCCATCTGAGGCCCAAGGTTTTGGTCGACTCCACTTGCTTGAAATTGAACTTATTTTGCTGTTCCTCAGACCCGTTGACATTTTCTAATAGCGCGGGAGAGTTAGACTTCCATTTTCGAAGGTTGAAACCCCCCGCTTTTAGAAGCTTGATCATGTCCGTCTGTAATTGTTTTGCTGACTGTACTGTGTGCGCCCCATGGACTAAATCATCCATATAAAATGATTCTTCCAGGACCCTGGGAGCTGAGCTACCGGAGAAGTTTGATTTCTCATCATGTGCTAATTGCTTAAGCGTCATCATAGCGAGAAATGGAGCTGCTTTAGTTCCATACGTCACAGTTGCGAGCCGGTAGTCTTTTAGTTTTTTCTTTGAATTATCTCTCCATATTATCATCTGCAAGTACTGATCATCACTGTTAACCCATATCTGTCTGAACATTTTCTCTATATCAGCAGTTAATGCATATTTATACTGTCTCCATTTAAGGATAATATTCTGTAAATCTTCCTGTAGGTTCGGTCCGCGTAACATTACGTCATTCAAACTTAACCCAGAAGATGTTTTTTCTGATGCGTTGAAAACAACACGCAATTTGGTCGTAGTTGAGTCCTCGCGTATAACGCCGTGATGAGGTAAATAACACTTGAGCTTGTTATTGTAATCGTCGGCCGGTGTCATATGTCCAAGCGATAAATACTCTTTGATAAATTGTGTATAATCATTTGCAACTGTTGCATTTTTTATAAATTTTTGTTCCAATTTATAAAACTGTGCGACCGCTTTTGATTTTGAATGGCCTAAATTTTTCTGATAATCTGTTTTCATGGGAATCCGGACTTCATAATGGCCATCATCCCGCCTGGTAGTTGTTTTCTGATAAAATTCCATACAATGCTTGTCTTCTACTGATAACTCTGATTGTTCTGATATGTCTTCTATTTCCCAAAATTTCTGCAGTTCTTCTATCTTGTTTAAAACTACATTACATTGGAAATGTTTGATATTTCCACTCAAAATCCACCCAAGCCTTGTTTGTTGAGCGGTTGGTAGAGTAGAGTTTGCTCTGCATATTCCGTCCATCAATATAATTGAATAAACATCTGCACCCAATAAAATGTCTACTGGGCGGCTTTTGTAAAATTCTGGATCCGCCATATTTATGTGGTCCAGGTATGACCAGTCAGGCTTAGCAAAGTTCTGGCTTGGCAAGTTCTTGATAAGCTTTTTCATGATTATCACGTCCGTTTCGAACGTAAAATCGCTGACGACTGATGAACATCTGATTGAAATAATACCCTTGATGTTATTTCCTTTATCTCCAATACCTGTGATTACACCCATGCATCTTTTTCTAGGTATTCTTAGGAGTTGTGCTGCATGTTCCGTAATTAAAGAAGTTTGCGAACCCTGATCTAAAAGGGCGCGCAATGTATGTTGTGAGCCATCCTCGGCTTGAACGTTAATTAAAGCCGTCGGTAATAAGACCTCAAAACAGTCGTCTTGAAGAGACACGTGTGAGCTTGTTCGGATTGTTTTTCCTGTGTTAGTGTTTGCGAATGAGTCGTTCCTACTAGCACGCGAGCTTGAGCTATCCCCGGCAGTAGATTGTGACGTAAAAGCCTCATGTAATAGCCTGTTATGCACCATATTGCATTCCCGGCAAACTTTATCTGATAGACATGGTTTTCCTTGATGATTATGCAAGCAATTATGGCAAAGATTTAACTTATTAACTGTACTTAGGCGATGGGGTGGTGACATATCTAAAAATTGCTTGCAAAAATAAATTCCATGTTCGTCACTGTTGCACAACGTACATTTATATTTTGATGACGAAGCGTCGTATTTATTGAGGTCATTTGATTTCGCAACCTTTTTGCCGCTAACAAACGAAGACTTATTATAATTAAGCGTTCTATTATTATTTGTATTAGTCTGCATTTTGTTGGACATCTGAACCTTTTGAATAGGGTTGTCATGTTTTTTACGTACTGATTCTAGGGCTGTAAACTTAGCCTCTAAAAATCGAAGAAATTCTTCTAAATTTGGCAATTGACGTGGTTCCTTGACTGTCGCCACGTATTCTGTATATGAAATTGTATCTAGCTTTTGAGTCAAGAGGTACACAATTATAGGGTCCCACGAACTGATATCGACTCCTAAGTTCTTGATTGCATTAAGACACTCTTGTGTAGTGTCATGCATACGCTTGATAAGACCGACTGTTTGTTGTTGCATAGTCGGCAAATTCATCAAAATGTTCATGTGTGAGGTAAAAATTAATTTCTTGTTATTATATCTCTGATTTAAAATATCCCAACACACAAGATAATTATCAGAGCTTACATGTAAATGCTGAATCATGCGTTCTGCTTCCCCCTTAACCTTAGACTTGAGGTACTGCATTTTCTGCGCGCTAGACATCGAGTTATTGTTATGAATAGCTTCATCAAATAAATCCTTGAAAGAAATCCACGTATTATAATTTCCGCTAAAGAATGGTATTTCCATCTGCGGCGTGGATTTTTCTATGTGAGCTGTAGACCACATTTTCTTGTTAATGGCTTTCTTGGCAGCCTGATACTTCTCTTCATACGAAGTGAATGTACTTTCATACTCATGGTTGGGACCGTCCATCTGACTGTCCAGATCCCAGTGCAGTGAGTCAATAGCCTGCCAGCGGGACTGTAGGGTTTGAAGCAGGTCTTGAAACTCCCACTTCTCCCTCATTGAGTCCAAATCAATACCTACTACGGTACGGTGGAAGGCTTTGAAATTGCTAGTCTGTTTTCTTAACATCTCCTCGGTTTTACTCGCTGTAGCACTTGATGTATACCCGGCCTTGCTGCCACCCGAATGCGGGCTTTCTTGATTACTCGCTTTCGGTACACCAAACGTAGGAGGTTTTATAACCGGAGATTTTGGCCTATCATCTGAGGTTATCTCACAAGCTTGAATGTAAGACCTTATGTTACCATATTTCTCTTTCACTCTCTCCATATCCTTGTTGATATAGTCACGCATTCCTGGCTCTAACTCCAGGGATGATATTTTCTTAAAATTGGATTCATACTCGAACCAATAACCATCTAGTATATCCAACTTTTTCCTTATGTACTCGGTAGTTTTCCTGCTTGGACCATCTTTCTTGAAGTTGATGTACAGGTTTTCTATAGCCGTAGCTACTAGCTGCTGGTTTGCTAGGATATCGTTGGCTGTAGCCATTGTAACTGCTGTTTAAGTACAAAAGGAAAGATCTTACTTGATAAAGTCTGCCTTGCTGCTGCAGATTACCCGAAACCTTGCTGCTGTTGATTGTAGACTGATATGTCACTGCATCACTTGATAGCACAGCAACAGAGTCACAGTTAGTGCGAAATAAAGTTAATTACACGCGCACTATGCTGGTTTCAATAAGGCTAGCGAACCTGGGCCACCACGTGTTGCAGGTTAGAGTCCAACACGACCGACACGACACGTGGACGTTTAAAATTTCGCTATCCTTAATAGCTCGAAGGACCATATGTACGGGTAGTTCCCGTACTATAAAGGACTGATCAGAGGATAGGCTGATATAAACACTGATTTGATAATAAAATAACTGTATTATAAAACTGATATTACGTAATTGATGAGTGAATAGAATAATGGTAACGGCGAGAACGTCCGGCTTACTTGGTGACCGATGACGAACTCATATTATACATATTGTGAATAATTAGGTCAAAACTTATTGCTGATTCGGCAAATGTACGTGCTTGCTCGTACAATACTAATTACATTTAAAGGCCGATATTTGACGATATTTTGCTATAAACTAATATGATGGCTCCCAATTCTTCATAATATCGTATATGGGTAATGTTTAGGAGCTATACTGCTATACAGTCTTACAACAAAGCCACTTAAATAGACTATTCGAGACCGACTTTTAAAAAGTGGTAGAAATTATATGTTTTAATTAAAACATACTGTTTAAAACGATAAAATAGTTAACTTAAATAAAATAAAAATATCATTTACTCAGATTTGTCTATGAGCGTTGTAAAATCAAGTTAAAACCATAAAATAAAAACAATATTAAAATCTAAGGTAGCTAAATACTTTTAAAATTATATGGCGAAGTTGTAAAGTCATTTAATTTGTTTTATAAATATTTTAAATTCATTATATAAATAAAAGAATGATCGCAAACGGTTCAAATAGTCTATTTAAATTTGTTACAATTTACTGAATATATTTGTCAGAGTTTATGTCGGTATTAAACTTTATTGAAAGTACTAATTACAAAAGTTGGTCAATGACGCAACAATCATTACATGTATATCCGTATACATTACATGTATATCTTTAGTTATTTAAAAGTATATATTTATTAACACATGAGTTTACATGGTCTACTTACAATATCTATATATTTGGTGTGTTTACAATTGTTATATCCACGTCGGTCTAGATCAGTGGCTCCCCATTTGGTATTTGAATAGAACATAGCGGGCAGAGTTAAAATATAAAACAGGAAAGACCAGATTTTGAATAAAAAAAGAATCGTCAGTATCGCTTGACTGATTTGAAAGTTATATGTGGCCACAAAAATAAAAATACAGTCAAATAGTATTCTCTTCTCCTTCTCCTTATATTTCAGTCGGATAAAGAAGGAACTGTCTTGTTATATTTAATATGTAGTAGGGATACTTAATTACTTATCTGTCACACAAAAAGTGAAAAATACTGCGAACTGTGACGGTCACCATCAAGTTTCAAAACAATTAAATCACTTGTACGGAATTACGAGCAGTGCTGAGGAGCGTGGCTTATTGCTGACATGATATCCTAATGTTAACTTTTTTTTTTTTTTTTACATAACACATGTTGATGCTTGACTACATTCCACCTGATGGTAAGCGGTAATGCGGCCTTGGATGGTAAAGCGTAACAACTATGTTAGAAGCCTATTCACCTTACTGGTAGAGGTAAGGTGTTAGTTAGGAACCATTGAACTAGACGACCAGTAGATGTACCTCGACGTTCGATAGTGAGTGTTTGTGATATCGCGCGCACGACGCATCGTACCTACACGTATCCCGTCAGGTATTGGGTGATCGTAATGAATGAAGAGCGTTACCATGTCCCGCTGGCCGCCGTCGATCAAGGAAAGTCTTTAGTTGAGTAGCTGATAACTGTGTTGCTGGTGCCTACAACAAACAAAATATACATAATAATATCATATCAGTCATATCATATCATAACAGTCTGCATAAACAACTAATTATGAATGATATTTCGTCAGTTTTTACATACTATTTTCGACATTTAAAAGAGTGGTCGAATACCCAAAACGCGACAAAACTGATACGTCTGTCTATGGAACACAAACACAATATGATTAGGATGTTCTAAAAGTGAACCGAGTACGTTCTGAGGGCCACGTTAGTTACCTGGTCGAACCAGGCGTCGTTGAGAGCGTCCCGCGGCGCTAGTCGTCTTGCGGGGGTTGGTTCCAGCATGCCGCGGATCAGTCTATGTGCCCGCTCGTCCACGCCAGCCCAATGCTCCGGAGGGAAGCAGTAGTCGCACTTAATTATGTTGGCTGTCGTCTCTTCTATAGACTCGTCTAGGAATGGCGATAACTAAAATAAAATATTGATTGATATTTAGCATAACCTCGGCCATTCTTAAATTAAGCGGTCTTCCACTGCACTGCTTAAATAATATGGTAGTTCATATTTTATTTGTGTGATTATACATAGCACTTACCCCAGTGAGGAACACATATAAGAAGACTCCAGCAGCCCAGGCGTCCCACGCAGGAGCAGGTGGTCGGCCCAGCACGCACTCTGGCGGTGCGAACTCTAGCTGGGCTGGAGCGGGCGGAAGCACTTCCCGGCTGGAATTACTCACACCCTCTGAAGTTTCCACGGCAGAGCCAAGATCTATTAGTTTCAACTGAGCTTGTGAACCTCCTAGCTCCACTAATATGTTTTCAGGCTAAAATTACATAAATGAAGACATATTAAACCCTTTGCGTGCTTCATGAATGGTAGTAAAAGAACGCGATAGTAGCTTACGATAATCTTCTGTAGGTACGTGTGGCGACGGATAAAGAATACAAGTGTCACCCGCCATACCACCATAATCTCTCCCAAAGTAGAGGAGGCCCGTGCCCGTGCGTGGAGGAACAGTGGGTTAGTGGGTAACGGGCTGGAGAGCTGGAGAGATAATGTTAGTAGCCCCCGAAACCAATTACGACAATTTACCATTAACTGAGAAAACAAGTATAAATACGCACCCTAACGTCGAGGTGCGCCACGTTGATGGAGTGCAGAAAGTCGAGTGCGGAAAGCAGCTGTCGGGTGTGCAGCGCGACGCAGTTCTGTGTGTAGAGGCGCGGCGCAGCGGCCGCCCATTCCAGTAGCGGCCCGCCGCCTACCAGCTCTAGTACCAGCGTGTGTGCGCCGCCACGTGGCACCTCCGCGAACAACGCCAGCGCACGCACTAGCGCCGCATGCGCACAACGCGCCAACACACGGTACTCGCGCACAGCGTCCGCGCCACGTCCACACACCACCTGCACGCATACTTCATGTGTACCTTGCTCGACTAGTACTGCCGCACTACCCTACACCACTGCTACCTACCTGTTTCAATGCTACTCGTTGTCCTGTTCCAGTATCCCTTGCAGCGAGGACTCGTGCCGTTCTGCCGCGTCCCAGTTCTTCCTCCACGCTGTACCTCCTCGCGAACTGTTCTCGTTGCCAGGCACCGCCGCCACCACACGGTGCCGGCTCCGACGCCGGGCCGGGCGCGCCGCTTCTCGTGCATATCAACCGAAAACTGTACTGACCCGCGGGAAGCTCCTCCAGTGCTAAGGTGTTCGCAGCCGTGGGCGTTTCGGTAGCGCGTCGCCACTCTCCCTCTCCTACCCGACAGTATTCTAGGTGTGCTGGGTTCGGTTCATCCCAGTGAACGACGAGACCACCCCCGGGGTGTGCCCGTACCGTCGGTACACCGGGCGCCCCTCCCGCACCGACCGTTAATCTCGCGGAGGACTGAACACCGCCGAGCTCGTTGCTGATTAAACAGCAATAAACGCCGGCGTCGGATGCGCGGCAAGCGTGTATCGTAAGCGTAGCCAGGCCGTCAGAGGCTAGGGTGATGACGAATCGTCCACCGTGTCTGAGGGCGCGTGTTTCTGGTGAAGTTTTCCGCCACGATGCGGTGACACGCTGCGGCAGAGCTCGACAGGCAAGCGTGGCGGTAGCGCCAGGTGCGACGCTCACGTCGATGGCGGGCTCGGCGAGCTCCGGCGGCCGCAGCTCCGTCACCACGCCGTCGGCGCCAGGTTCACCCGCGTTCGCCGCGCTGCCGCCGCGCCGCAGTTTGAGACCCCAGGCTCGCTTCGACACGCCCTGTTATATCGTACAGAGTGTAGCGCGCCGCCACACCGCACCTCTCATATCAAGCGTCGCATGCATGCTCACCGGTCGGGCGACAACTTACACTTTACAACTAAAGTAAATACATGTAGACATATTCATTATATATAACTTAGTCAATGGTAGTCACTTAACACATATTGTTACAGTCGCAAGTCTATTACATCAACCCGTTGTCACAGTCTTTGTTATAAATGCATTGCTGTATATATCACACCTACAACAAAAGAAATATAAACAAGCGTTTAAAACAAGAAACATGCAGAAAGAAGAATAAAATTATAATGTTATAATGTTACTCCAAAGTTAAAATCAGTAAACACATACATAAAATATATATAATATCTATAGTAGGTGTATGTACCAATCATGGACAGTGTATCAGAAAACAACACAAATTTAACATTATAAAGCTGAAGAGTTTGTTTGAACGCGCTAATCTCAGGAACCACACACAAATTCTTTCAGTGTTATATAGTACAATTATCGAGGAAGGCTTATAGGCTATATAACATCATGCTGTGACCAATAAGAACGAAGCTGCAATCAAGGATGTTAGAAAAATGGGGAAGATTTTCTAAACTCCACGCGTACGAAGTCGCGGGCAACAGCTAGTACATAATGTGTATCAATCTACCAACTTACTTGTTTGTGTAACGATACTCCTCATTACAAAACAAAACCCGATGCTCAATAAATTGTTAAAAAGTTTAGGTTAAATTGGCAACGCATTAAATATTATTGGAGCTATTAATCAGTCTAATGCATCTCTTCTTTGTGTTTCAAAGTGGTTGATCTGAGCATTTTTGTTAAGGATTTAACATACTGCTGTTTTATAGCATATCATTTTAACTGTGTATAGTTGAAATTCAATAGAAAAATAAATATATCTTTTTGTCCATAATAGGTAACTTACACGTACATGCTTACAGTATAAGCAAATAATAATATATTCCGCACAAATAACTAATGTATAAAGCTCTTTTCATAAACATGTAGCCACATTTGGTTAGTATGTATAATATGTCTATTTTAGATGACTGCAAAGACAAATTGTAAGTTGGTGATAAATAGATCGCAAATTCAATTTTTTTGACCGTAAAAAACGTTATTTTAGGAATTACTGCTTCGAATTGAAAAATCATGATTCTGTTGGATAGTCCATTTATTGAGGGAGGCTATTATAGGCTATATAAGATCAAGCTGCCGCGCTGCAACCAATAGCAGCGAAGCCTTGGTGAAATATGTTCCAAAAACAGGGAAAGTTTTCTAAATTCAATAGCTACTGCAACATAAATGTACAAATCAAATGCGTATCTCTAGAGCACACAGAAATACACAAAAAGTAGGTGTCTTATGGTTTGGAAAACAAACTCATCGCGCCATCTCTTTTATATCATAAACTAGCTGTAGCCCGCAGACTCATTTACGTACTGTTTTCAAGCAATTTTTTTATTTAAACTCATTCAGCGATCCATTTTTAGGGTTCCGTACCCAAAGGGTAAAAACGGGACCCTATTACTGAGACTTCGCTGTCCGTCCGTCCATCCGTCCGTCCGTCTGTCACCAGGCTGTATCTCAAGAACGGTGATAGCTAGAAGTTGAAATTTTCACAGATGTTGTATTTCTATTGCCGCTATAACAACAAATACTAAAAATAAAATAAAATAAATATTTAAGGGGGGCTCCCATACAACAAACATGATTTTTCTACCGTTTCTTGCTCAATACTATTAACGTTGCCTTATGTTGCATAGATAATGGTACGGAACCCTTCGTGCGCGAGTCCGACTCGCACTTGACCAATTATTACATAATGCACAAGTTTGTTACTATATAATTAGGATTTAAACAGCTAGGTATTTTTATGATTTTAGTATGAAGGCAACCGACATCCGAAAATATTTTAAGAATGTATTATTCTTCTCATTAAGAATGTGAATGGTATGTGAAAAGAGCATATTTGGCATTGTTCATAATTTTTGACCATTTCAACTCCACCACAGAGTAGTATATCCCTCAGAACGCCTTAATATTTTAAGTCCTTTATTTCAAGGGCAAATAGATATCATTTGCTTTTTTGGAATAATAATCGTTAATATAGCAAATTTTCCGAAAAAAACTAATGGATCATGATCAGAAACTCTATTCCCCGAAATGGTTTTTGAGTTAAGAGTTTAAAAAAAATATGAACAATGCCCATTCATAGAAGGCAGATAGTTAGTATAGTAGTTATAATGATGAAAACATATTCTTAGTTGTGACTCGAG
The DNA here is from genome assembly GCA_916999025.1 of Orgyia antiqua. Taxonomy (NCBI): domain Eukaryota; kingdom Metazoa; phylum Arthropoda; class Insecta; order Lepidoptera; family Erebidae; genus Orgyia; species Orgyia antiqua. The sequence continues at coordinate 4,165,719 of OU779863.1, read as the reverse complement.
AAGTATTATAATGAATTCAGCGGTCCTCCTAGAGTACTAAATAAATAATAGCCATTAGATAAAATTAATCAACAACCTGCCCTCGGCTGTTGGTACGCTCACCGCTTCAACTTACAAATAATATAAGATACTCAAATTGTCCTGTCACACAGAAGGGCTTGTGTCTGGGTTTTAGACCGTATATAGTACAGTTTATAACTTACAACTACTAATAAGTTGAGCACAGAGTTTATAGCCTAGAATAGAACATAGGCTAATCAATCTGCGCTCAATGTAGTTTATTTAAGAAGTTCGCAACTTGAAGACGGCTGAATTGGCACGTAATTTATTTATGTACTTCAGCATCTAAGTCACACACTCACCTACACGCTCGTTAATACGGAAGCACATACAAAAACTTAGTGATTGTTATAAAGTTTGATCGTCGAGGTTCATCTGTGTGTTAAAAATGCAACGATGCATTTCTTAACATATTTTGAAAGTATATAGCTGTAAAATACCAAGGATTGATGACATTACGAATTTGTTTTCTCACTAATAGTCCGGTCAAATTGGACGTTCGAATTCATAGACATTCAATTCAATTGTATTAGTAGTTATAACATTTAGATCTCGTATGTACCTACACCTGAAAAAATTCCTCAGTTACGTTGAGTAATATAAACATAGTGTTTTCTTTAAGTTATACTTACGTATAGAATGAGTAGTCTAAATTTTATCATAGCGTCTGGTTTTTACCGTTCATTTTTCTAGTGTATGTACAATATGTACATCCATAAAAATATAGTTATTCCTTAAAATGCGATAGAATTTCATAAACCATTAACATGTACACTATCATTCCTAACTCGTGGCCTGAATAATTAATATTGTATTACTATCTCTTATATAAATTTTATCATTCAAGTTCGTTTCCACCAGCATGGTAAGTGGTGCTACAAACACATTGACGTTTGTAAGTACATCTATTTGAAACAGGATTACACATTTATGAAAAGCGAGCTCCAACAGATAAGTGATAGTGAGTTACAAGGTCTTTTGTCAACCCTAAACCTAAGTTTACTTTAAATTTTAAGTACAATTTTCAAATAACTCTACTATAGGAGATAAATATTTTTTGCTTAGGATCCAACATACTCTTGTTATACATATAATTTTTAACACACAACTGCTATAGTTGAAATTCACAGAATTTATTTCACTTAGGTCCTTAGCTTTCTACGTGTCTAGTAGCATCTTTCATTTGTCTAAGAGTTAATTGTCAATTTATTGTTTACTTTATTTATTAAATATTAATGTTTGGTAAATATCTAAACATGTTGAAATATATACATAACTTTTATGTCTTGGAGTATAATATCGCGACAAGAATAAAAATTATTCTTCATCAAAAAGTCGGAATGGAGCGGGCCTAAGCAGGAATAAAACAAAAGGTTCCGTACTAACTATATGCAAATCAAAATGCACACATTTTCGGTGCTCTCGATGCTATGAATAGATATAAAATATAATTTAATGATTTCCAACTGTTCGACATAATACATCTGGTGCGATGACGGAAAAAGTATTAAATAACTACTAAATAACTACTAGGAACTCATCAATTATGAGATGTTTACGGTTTATTGAATGCGATTGAACCTTACGATAAAAGATGACCTCATACTAGTGTTGTATTTAAAGACGATCGATTAATTTAAAAAAATTATTAAATTTTTATGAACACATAAAAGTCATAATATAACTAGTATTTGTAATTTCATCCATGCCTAGTGCCTAGTCACCGGCCATGTGTAACGGTGGTCAAATATGAATACACCTTTCTGAAACACGTTGTATATTTTTATAGTTATTTATTGTCATAAGTCTGACAATTGGAATTGTAGTTCATACAATATCAGAGGACTCTATTTTGGGGATTTCGAATTAGATTATTTAGCTGAGTTATATAATTCTTACTTACTAACCTCGGAGATGTGTGATAGTTATAATTCTACTAAGGAATATTAGGTAGGCTTCCTAGTATTATTATAAACCTCTTCCTGTGTATCGTTATGCTAGTCATGATCATGATCCCTGTTCATCATTTGAAGCTAACAGCAAGATCATGTATTGTGTTAGTCATTATGAAGCGTAAAGCCATAGAGTACAGGGTTATTTTAGACAGCTTACGATAAACGTCTTGTGATATATAAAATTTGAACGTTTGATTTTTGAGGTATTTTGTGGAAACAAAACTTATTTCTGGCTTTTAACTATTAAGGCTATATTATAATCATGAATAATTATTGATTTAATTTACATTACAAAAATTATGCTAGATGATCCATATATACTAAAAACCTTATGTAATACCGAATGTAAACACAGGCAACCGTTTCAGATAACCTCAAAAATTATACAACTTCCAAATAATAAATATATCACAAGTTATTAGTAACACAATAAGCAACTCTGAAGTGGTTATAGGTTCAAATGAGTTTTTGTTGATCTTCTGGTAGTAAGTTCATACCAATGCTCTGATCACTTCGTTAGACTTACGTTGGAGTGTGGCGGTGATGTGGGACTAACAGCGGATTGCTTGTGCTGTTCTCTGGCAGTGGTGGGCAAGTTGATGGTGTTGGCTTTAGCGTGTGGGCGCTGCGAGCGAGCGCGCAACTCCGGCGCCAGTCTGCCGCCCAGCGAGGGAGGCACGCTCTCTGTCTTGCGCAGCCCGCACCAACCATCACCTACACTATACACCCACCGGAATAACATACATTAACAAACATAACAAACAAAAATAAAACGGGACCAACAGCTCTTACAAATAGGTATTTAGGAAACAATCTTGCAACATTTATCTATCTCACTAAAATTAAATTATTAATTAATCTAGCTAATCCGGGAACCATTGTTCGGCCATAAATTAGAACGGGTCTAACAGGCTGTAAATCTATAGTAAGATTTACAGTTGAGAAACAATCCAACAACAAAATCCTCGACCGTAGTAAAGCCGGCAGGCAGGTCTAATTACTTTTCTGATACATTCAGATTTTATTGATAAATTTCAATTACCAAATCTCATCATACATTATGAATAAATATTTGGTAAAAACCGCATAATAATCCACTCAGTAATTTTAAAGAATGTTTATTTCAAACCGTCAAAGTCACAGTTCGTAGATTTGAAAGATTTGCAACGAACTAATGTAATTCATTGTATCACTCACTTATCGTCTTATCATACGAACAATAATTTCCAAGTAGGAGGTCACAAATAGCGACACGATATTCTTTCAATCTGTTAAGGTTACGGTGACCACCACTGGGTTCTTTTATTTCACTCAAGTAAGTTGCAGATTGCTTGCTAAATAATGCTTTAAGAAAATATTAATTGTAATTATTGTAAGAAAATAAAATTTACTGAAAATAGAACTTAACAAAATTTTTAATTGGATTCAAGAGACTAATTTGGTTGCTATTATTCATATAGTAATTGGGTTGGATAGTTGTTATCTAATATTTCTAGAAGTGATATTGTTATTCATAAATTAGTGTTAGTTAATCTACAAAACTAGAATTAGTGTTATACCTATTAGCGTTAGTTAGCCAAAGCTGGGCCCCAAATAAAATCCGTAACAAAATAAAAATAAGAAACCAATAAAGCATGCGGGACTAGAAGCAGAAAACCACAAGCGTACTTTTTGACATTTATTAGTTACTCATGTAACACAATAAGTTAGTTTTATGTATTACAGTGATCGTTATGATATATATTACTCAGTATTATATACACAAACTAAAAATTAATCAATAACCGAATATGTACAGATGAAGAATACAAAATAATTATGTCTAATCGTCCAAGAGATTTAACAAATAAGACTTGATTGACTAAAAACTCTTGATATTAATATTGTTACTTATATAAAACATAGCTTAATACATGGATTCACAATATGCGCGACATTTCAATCGCGGTATCGTAATAAAAATCATTTATTAGCTTAACTAATTTAAAGTATTATAGTAGCATTCACAACAAAACTGGGCATGTTGACAAACAAATTGTAGGCATTAAAAATATATTTTTACTATAGTACAGTCTAAGTGGTGTAAATAAATAATTAAATAAATATATATATATATATAGCCAAAACGAAGCGTGTTCAGCTCCGCACTAAAAGCAAATCGGTCCACTCAAAATGACTTTGTTAACAAAATATGGTATTAGGCACCACGAATGTCACAGAATACTTAAAAGCGAGCGAGATAGTCTTAGATTAACGTTAAGTATTATGTTATATAGCATTAAAAGTGCTCGCACAGTTGGAACCTTCGGCATTTCGACACCGCGTCGAGATATTAGTAAATATAACTTATAGTACCCCTTACTCTACCAACATCAAAAGCCAATTTCATAAAGCATTTCATATTATAATTACACAAGCTAATTAATGTTCAATAAGTCATACTAAATAGTGTCATATAATTATAATACACCAGAAAAAGCAACCAAAGTAAATTTTGGCCCCTATTCTTGGAGAACATTCTAGTTATTTTTACCAACGTTACTCACTGTTTGAATATGACATTAGTTGTATGGGGGTCTTTTATTAAAGCTGTTATGTAAACCAAATATATTAGTGCGTGTAATATAACATTGTTGAATTTATCGCTACATAATGTTTAATTAACATTCATATTATTTGAAGTTAAAATATTAGCTGTAAATAAAGGAGTTGATTTAAGCACTTATTGCGTAACTGTGAGTTTAATTGTAAGTTATAGGTAACGAGCAAACTGTTAATCGAAGGAAATATTGTACATGTTAATTGTAGAACGAGATGAATATAGATTTATATAGTGGCGAGTTACGACACAACCACACTACCTCAATCAATAGTGCCTTATTCTAAGCATGCATTAGTACTAAAACCATTCTTTGATACGTTCCATCCATTCAAGGTTACCAGTCTTCACGTTCCTTTCTATGATCTAATGAAAAAGTCACAAATTATCTATATCAAATACGTTGTCATGATATATTGTAGCCAGCCGAGAGCCAACTACAAGTAACCTATTTAGAGGGTTATTTTCAAAGAAGTGCCCAAATTCCCACAGAATCGGTAAACAAATCGATTTATATTTGACGGGCCTCGTGGTGTAGTGGTTCACATAACGGACTGCCGATCACGAGGTCTCGGGTTCGATTCCCGGTCAGGACAATCATTTGTGTGATGTTTTTAATTGTCATACAAATGTTTGTACTGCGTCTGGGTGTTTACTATGTATAATAAGTATGTATTTACAAAAGAAAACTAGTATATGTATTCTATCCGTATTCTGGTACCCATAACACAAGCATATAAGCTTAGCTTGGGACCAGAGGACGTTGTGTGAAATGTCCATGAATATTTATATTTATTTATTTATAAAAAATAAGTATAAAATATAATCGCTTTATAAAAATAAGTAACTTTTTCAACCATTTTATGTTATTGAATCAAGACTTATTGAACTTCGTACCGATTGTAAAACTCATACACAACAAAATATGTAGGTACTTATGAATTTTTTCGACATAGTAATGACCATTTCGACAAAGGAAAGAAATATTTTAATAACTTATTACGGGCCATTGTATTTGTTGTTAGCACTGATTTACATTACCTACTAGCTGCCCCGGCAAACGTTGTGTTGCCATACAATTCTGTGTAAAAATCAACAACAAAAAATTTCATCAAAATCGATCCAGCCAATTGTGAATCTAAACCATCCTCAAGCCCCCTTGAATACACAAAACAAATTTCATCAAAATCGGTGCAGCCGTTTAGGAAAGTTCAAGAGTTCAATTACAAACACACGTACAGAAGATTTATATATATAAAGATTTTTAGGACGACGTAAGAAAAATTGTGGACACGTCTTTAAAATAACCCTGTATCGCAAATTAAGTACTTATCGATATTCTCAAGTGTACATGGTACGGTGTCGGTTTAAACAACCAGACGCCTTTTTATGAATTAAAAAGATATCTATCTTGAAAAAATAATTCATTTTCAATGATAGGGTGTTTGACTTATTTGGAGATATGTACGGGTTATCAATAGGGATAGATGAAGCAGTCCTGAATCTGACACGCCACATTCGAAGTCATTATCCTACATAAAGCTAAAATACCAACCATTTTCATACCCAGTTCTTGCGTCTTTAATTATTAATAAGGTTTTTTCTATATATCAAAATGTATATGAATTCATTTAATCAATTATCGTTTACACATTGTTTTAGAAAATTGGTCACTTTAATTCGCATATATCACAAAGAAATTTGTCAAGTATAGGATATGGATATTTAAATCCTGTATTAAGACGGCACGAGACCAAATTATGCTCCATACAAAAGTATGGGTATCGTACTTCCGTTTTTTCTTCGCGAAAGTTAAACCGATTTTAATAGTTTTTGCGTTATATTATAGATAAAGAGTATATCTATGCTTCTATCACCTTCTTTTTTTTTTCAAACATAATAACTAAAAGAAATATGACGATCTGAAAAACCCACTTTTTCGGTTTTCTTTAGATAAAGTTGCAGCGTCTATCACACAAATTTGGTAAAGTTTTACCACAAAAGAAAGTGATAGAAGCATAGATATACTCTTTATCTATAATATAACGCAAAAACTATTAAAATCGGTTTAACTTACGCGAAAAAAAAACCGGAAGTACGAAACGTCTTTTTTCAAAGAATTTGTAGGTAAAATCCGCTTCATCTATATTTGTCCCTTTCAGCGCGGCGCTCGGAAAGCAATACCTAAGGGATAGCAATACCTAAGGCAAATACCTAAATGAGGAGTACAGTACCCTCTTATTGACTCGCCGAGGCACCGAACGGGCACGTCTTTGTTAAAAGCCTAAAAGCTTGTGGGTTTATTACCTGGGTTTTAATTTTTTAAGTTGGCAATATTCGGGGTCGCTTGCACTTCTCCGAAATTTTTGTTACCAAAAATTTTAACAGTCTTACATAATCATTGGCAAAAATCCGTTTGTTATCGCGAAAAAAGAGACGCGGCATGACATACATTAATTTGTTACATGGAAGGATGTGGCTGGTGTATGGATTATTCCCTTATCTGATTGCACTAATAGGCGAAATGAAAGTATCTTATTTAAAGAAAACTACACGCTCAAATAGCGGTGGGCTGGCAACATTGACGAGTTCCGTTGGGCAAGAAAAATTTTCAAACGGACCCCGACAATGAAAAACGACGTTAATGTCAAGATGGTTAGGCAGTCGCTGGATGCAAGACAATTGTCCAGCAGTGAATAGAGAGAGGCCTAATGGATGAATGGATAGATTTTAAGTAGGCAGGTAAGTATTTTGCTTGGATTTTCCTTATATTTATCTAACTAAGACACCTTTATGCTTTCGTAAATATAAGTAGTAATATCAGATCTTTCATGGACTCCAAATAGTTTTTATAGATGATAAAGCACCGCGAAGTTGAGACGCGAGAACTGGTATGACGCAGAAGGCTTCATTACTTTTAGTTTAAACAATTAAATACTTATTCACAATTTAACACTAAATCGTCTAAATAAATATATCTAAATATCAATTCCAGTGTTTGTTTAAAACTAGCATGGACATTTATGCGCTAGATAAGTTCACGTGACATAGCACGAACATTCTCACGAACACAACAAACAGCGCACGCACAACTATACACGTACGCATTCATTCATAAATTAAATTACATTCGCATCCATCACCAAACAACAACATATAAAGTGGGTTTTGTTGGCAAATTAGTTTTGTGTTTACAGTAAAATAATTTCTATAACCAAACATATTTTTGATAAATGTAGAACTGTCTTCTTTATTACGTATACTCATAACTGGAAGTAATACCATACACGTACGTAATATAGAAATAGGTTATTACAGATCAAATCCCACACAAATCCATCTACAAAAACCACATTACACCCAACATTACCAATCTCAATTCAAACCCATCACCCAACGCAGGCTACATTCTAGTCGCCAGATAAAAGAAATTTTGTGCGTAATTAAACTACAACTAAATTATACTATATACTCCCTACATCACGTTGAACATTATTTATCCCTAGTAAGAATTTCATAGCACGTCTCTCTGAATTGTATGAATTTGTTTTACTAACTGGTTGACTAGTAAACGATCGGACACATTGAAGTGGAGAATATAGTGAATCCAACCAATAATATTACAAAGAAAACATCACTCCATAATATACGCCTACATTTTAGTGGGCGTCCTTAACAACTATCGATCCGGAATGAGTGCAGTTTACGACTAAAAGGTAAGGAGTGAGATACAGTATACAATACACACATCCAGATTATAACAAATACAAAAAATATATGTAAGAGAATTCTCTTCTACTCAGCCCAATAATGTCCCACCATTGGCCACAGGCCAACTCTACTTTGAATGAGTATTTGCCCAGAAGTTTGAAGATGCATGGAGATTATTAGTTTCGTAATTTTCTCCTCTAACAGAGGATGTTCTTTATTTATATTCCCCTAGCTGGGTCTTATAGCACCTTGGGAAGGAGAAGGAGAGACTAGAAACTGAGGAAACTTTAAAATAAAATCAATTGTGCTACAAAATCTATGATGTGTAAATGAATGTTTAAAATTCTTACTAGAGATACAGATATTGTTAATTACATCGGCATCGAGTCGTTTACCAGCGACTTGAGTACATGATTTATACATATAAAATAAAACAATTACGTCGATGAACTACTCTGTTCTTAATACATAAATAAGAACTTATATATCGCATTCATGTAGTCACTTAGTGTACGAGTACAGTTCATCGACGTCTTTACATTTCTCATGGCACTACGCCGATATCACACGGACTTGTATATATATATATATATATCATGCGCCAAAATACCACATTAGTAATTGTTAGATACAGTAATTATTAGATTATTCGAATGTAAAGAGATTTGTTAGTACTAGGACAGGTTTGTTATAATAACAGAGACTCGTGTGAGAGTTATTTGAGGTGGATAGTGTTTAATTTATATATTCCGTTATGAACATTTATTTTATGCACAATGGTATGGTATGATATGCGAAATGTTATATTATGAAGTTTAGTACCAATATTATATAAATGCAAAAAATATAATTCCAAGTAGCACGATATGTCGGTTATTGTTTTGTATCCACCACAAACGACACAGTCTCAGTATTAATAAAAGGAGAATTATAAATAAGTTAGTATGTAGCGATGTTTGACCCGGCGGTAATGGTTAGCCGGGTACTTACGCGGCGGGGTCGCGGCTTGGATCTCGACCAAGTTGCTCGCGAAGGTAAGCTCCAGGGTTCTCTAAAGCTGCGCCGAAATTCTTTTGTAATTGTAGAATACTCGACAATGTTGATATCCATTCTTCCAGTGAAGCTTCTGAAGGACGACACAAATACGATTGTTGCCGCTTTTTAGGATCGTCCGAGTGAACTATAAAGGCGTTGTCAAACTCCTCCAATTCCATCCTGTTTACCTGAATATAAATGAAACTTAAGTTATCTAACTTAACATTATATATAGAGATATTCCTACTTAGGCATATTATATACCAATGGTTTTCTTTACAATCTATTCATTTTAAACAAACAATCTAGAAAGAATACACCCAGATACAGTAAGAATTTAAAAAACACAAGCACAGAACGTACTTTCAGCAGTAGCTCGTAGTTTTAATAATTGCGCAGTATTGGGAATAGATCTGGCCTATTTTATTTGGTCTACTAAGCCTACGTGTTGATACGGCAGTCCAGTTTCTATTTCACAGATATTTTTACGCAAGGGAGGAAATGAGATAGATGGAGGAAGTTATATTTCTCATTCGCTATCACAAGAGATGTTAGACACGGATAACTGTACTCAGTTTCCACCTCTAGGAAAACATTATAAAATTACTTTAGTTCAAAACCCAATTTGCTTTGAATTCTGAGTAAGGTGACTTTGTCACAGGAATGTCCCTCCACAAGTCAGGGGTGAGATAAGCATAGGTCTGAAATCAAGAAGGTCTGTCATGAAAACTATGTTATCCGTCGAGGATGTATAGTGACCGAGTAGGATAGGTAAATAATAATAAATAAGATACTAACTTGTAAATGAGCCTTGTAGTGATAGTTTGGGCTGCTGAATTGTGACTTTTTGCCCATTGCTTCACTGAAAATGATGCATTGTTCGAATAGAAAGACATGCAACTCTTTGCCACGCTCGTTACCACCGCTGGACACGTCGGAAACGCTCATTGACTCTTGCAACAACAGCTTGCCCTGCGCCGTTATGTTGCCCTGCAAAGCACAACATACATTCTTGTTGGTTTTACATACTGACACAACTCTTAATCCGCTTGCACATATATTTTTAAAATGAAAAAGCATCATTGTGGAATATTTCGATTATTTTCTCTAATAGAACTTTGAAACAACAGCTTACAACATTAGCAAAGACTACTATTTGAGTTTCTACTATATACATGATACAATATGTCCTGCTGCATATCATTAACTATGATAGAACACAATTATTTAATTAGTACTACCTAATCTACTGTCCGGACAGTAAAAGCTTTTTGTTAGTAAGAATTTTCTACATACAAGTTGCAAAGAAGATTGATGTTCTTCGTATGATAAATTCAAAATGCACGAAGCTGTACGGCATTGATAACATCTATATTTTCGCTTTATTTGCATATAATTGTTATAAAAGTAAATCGCAATAGCTTTAGTAAAAGTTCTTACCGTAAATCCTTGAAGTCTGCCTACATCCATCATCATGTTCGCGTTTTTCGGTATAATGTCAGTGCACTCAACGGCTTCTCGCAACGCCGATATCACGTGCGGCGCTGCATTGGCTAACTCTGAATATGCCAATATCTTCTTAACCAGAAGATGGTATTTCTGGATACGCTGAATCGGTTTGATCAGCAAGTCTCCAAGCTATTGAAGAAATAATTAAACTGAGTCAATTCAATGCTTACACGATTTTAATATGTACTATGATTTGTGTGTGTCATTGCGCTTAAATTAAATATTAAAAAGATTTAATTAAAGAAGCAATATACTGCCTTCCTTATTTTATTTAGTGTTTTCGCTTTTGACTGGCGTGTATAACATCATTATTCTTTTAAGTTTATGAACAATTACGACCCTATTATACTTTCTTCCTAAATATTTTAGCAATAATATGAATAATGACAATAAATACCACTGATATGCCCTAAATATGTCTTTTTATTTTCATAAACTCTAATGTAATGTAATGTCAATGTAACTAATCCTGTATCGAGACAAAGCGAAACGGTTTAAGTGCCAGCTGTAAGTAGTCACGGTAGAGATCACGCCTACGTTTCAGGTACTAACAATTAATTAGTTTATTCGTGTAAGTTATAAGGTACTAATTAAGAGTTTTGGACACGCCGGGAACGTGCTGTGTTGCTCGCTGACAGGCGTGTACAGAACGAGAGTCCATAGATACTCGTAAACACGTAGACTCTCGCTACCTTATTGATTTGTCGGACGTAGTAGACGCTCAGTACCTAGACTACATGATGTTAGGCACTGTTAGGTTTGTGCAGCGATGGTGTAGGGCGGCGCGAAGTATAGAGCCACGCGGCTTTAGACTCAGGCAGCGCTAGGGCGGCGCGACGGTTAGGGCGGCGGCATGGCGCTGAATTCGGGCAGCGCGATTGTTAGAGCGACGCGGCGCTGGACTCAGGCAGCGCTAGGGCGGCGCGACGATAGCCACGTGGTGAGGAGGGAGTCAATGAAACTTCGGGTGATTTCACTGGACTGGTTTATTGTACACATACATAGTTTATATAGTAGTTTCATTTATACACACATATGCAAAATACGTGACCGCGGAGAGTTACTAAAATAGAGCATAGAAGGAATTTGCTGATTATATTAATACGTGAGTTTATTCTTAAACGGAAAGTTAGTTATTCAATATATATAACCTAGGGTGGACTTGTCCGTATGTATGTTCATACGTGAACATTCTGCCACTCTCCAGGCAGGGATTTCAACTCGCATATCTTGAAGACCTCACAAAGCCGCTCGTTGCTTTGCTTATGTTGCTTGTCTAAGTGTAATGATAATATTCGTACACGTAATCAACAATGCAACTTCTGTAGTATTGCCTTTTCTTCACTGCTGCGGACTTTAATCCCACTTCCTCGGGATCTGCTTCCATAGCTTCCAGTAGTAATTGTACTCCTCTTTTGGTGTTATTATTGTAGCAATGGTATTTATCTGTCTCTTCCTTCAAGACTACATTCTGTTTATACCAGAGTACTTAGTAGAGACTTTTAGTGTGTGTAAACTTTGTTTGTAGATTCGATGTATAGGTTCGAAACTATCTCCAACAACCTCTTCTTTGATAGCTGGTTCCATTACCAATTGCTCTTCCTGGCATTCTTCCATCTGCACGTTTTCATTCGTAAGGCATTCTATTGGTTCTGTTGTAGGTTCTGATACTGGTTCCAGTGGATCCAATGGTAATGGCGGGAAAGGATAATCCTCGGTATCACTAGTTGGTGATACTGGTGGTAGCGGCGGAATGGCCGTTTCCTCCGTGACGTTGCAATCATCATACGTCACAGAATTGTTATATGTAATGTCGATAAGTTCTGACTGCACGCTTCTGTAAGGTTCATGCAGTGCCTGGATCTCTTCTTCTAAGTTTGAAGACTTTCTTCTGCCACTCTCCGGGGAAGGACTTCATTTCGTACAGCTTGGACACCCTGCGACTGCACGTTGTCCTGCCTCGCGATGTCTCGCCGTGGATGTGGTGTCATCAGCGTCATGGTCACACCGGGGCTGTTCCAGTGGTGGGCTCCCTTGGCAACATCCCCCGCTGTTATTTTTCAATAATTTTAGTATTGAATACAAACGTTAATAGTCTGATTTATGAAGAATAAGTTGTATATACTTGTGTTAATATACTTTAGTACATTAGTAACCGTGTAAATTGTTAGTATTGTATTAGTGTATCATGTAATGTATACTTAGATATCTCATACAATAAGTAGGAGTGAGTTTTCATGCAATATTAATTCAATATAATGTTCATTAATCATCAAAAAATTTCATGCAATATAATATATAAAGATGTATTAAGTAGATATAGTGTTATAAAGTGTAAATAATAATTTTCATTTCTTTATGGCCCGGGCCCAATCCTTCTTCTGTGAAATATTTTTCCCCAAGAAATATGTATTATAATGGGTTAGTTCTGTCTCACTTCATTAATGTTATTTTCAATCTCTGCATATTGTATTGCTCAGCTTCTTTATCTTGTATCCTTCATATACATATATATTTCTTTTTATATTTTCGTCCTTCTTGTTAACAGTGGTCTAAAGTTGTCCAATTGTTATCCAACTCGAGTTATTGGTTTTGGTTAAATTTTCTTATTCTTTGTTTGGTATATTCATAATAATTAATTATCATCATGTTGTTTCAGTTTACAGGTATTCAGTTTAGATGATGATATATTATTTAAACAAGAATATTGTGATCCCTTTCACTGATTGTCAATAATGCAATTATGTAAGATGGTGCATTATCTTCACCACCCCGCACATAAAACTTGTTCCTCGGGATATCCTCTTCTTAATGTACAGGTATGCAATGCTCTTGTCTTGTGACAAAATACATAAAAATGAAATTTCTCTTCGTTTCCCTGTTATTACAGGGACTTTCTGTTTATAGCAGCATTGCGACATGTTCACTGATTATTATCATTCTGACCAGCTGGATTGTTTTGTTACAATTATGATATACATATTGACTTCTCATTTTTGTCGATAGCTTCACTAGGTTTTGATAGAAGGTGTAAGCCGTAAAGCTCGATTTATTTATGCAATAAAACATTTTTGACGCAAGTTCACTGACGTCCCTTTTTTACGGGTAGTGCGATATGTATTTGTGATTTGTATGTTTTCATTATTTCCTTTCTTCTTTACTTGATTGACTGGTTTCGTTGATTTCTTAATAAAAATATGATAACTCTGGAGGACTTTACATTATTGCATCAAATGTATTTTAGCAACGATCGCACTAAGCGTTATTTGAACTCTTGCCCGATTATTCCTTGGGTACAGGCATTAGAATTTTGTTTTTTGTTGCATCGTATATTTAAGGAAGGCTGCTTTCCGTGCACGTTGTCAATGTTTCCACTACACTAGCTTCTTAAGCTTTGAACTGGTAAGACTTGCATAGCTTGATAGTATTTTTCCAGGCGACATGTTCATGTTTCTTATGTTCTGTACATTTAAATGGAGGACTTCTGGCACCGTGCGTCTTTAAATGTTTTTCAATGTTTTTAGACTTGGTTTGTTTGATGATTATATTTGAACTTCGATTTTCATAAAACTTTAATAAATGTCATTACAGTGGCTTTATCGTTAAATGTGCCCGTTTTTGTCATCCGAACAATAATGTTTCAAATTCATCCCGTATTCCACATTAGTACACGCTTGGTGTCAATTTCATATTCTTGCTAGATCTAGCATCGTATAGATTTTTCGTTGATTTTCTGTTTTTCGTTGGACAGGTTTTTGTTTTGTGATAATTTGTTTGTATACAGTTCCGAGCGCTCGTAATTTTGATTATTTTACGTTTTTCTGTTATTTTAGTTTATTTGATAATGATAATAAGTATCTTTGGATGCAAATAGCGCACTACCGCGCGTTAAGGTGTCTTATAGAGGAGGCCTATGTCCAGCAGTGGACGGAAAAGGGGCTGATGGATGGCTAGATGGAGAATAAGTATGTTTTGTGTTCATTACTTTGTACAATCATTTTTACAATTCTTGACAGGGAAATGTCTGGTAACTTTAGATCAACGTTATAAATGGCCATTAGAAGAGAAATACATACACAGATTGTCGACGTCGTATTGTCAGAGATAGAAATATGCCTCTAGTTCAATTGTTCATTAAGTGGCATTGTAGAATTGTTAGTGATTTGTTTCTTACGTTCAATAGCAGTGTTAAATATGCTCCCTTTAATTTCATTATTATGTATTTTGTAGTACACCGGGTACGTTTAATAGTTTTATCTTAAATCCTTTGTTATTGCGTTGCGTCATTATTAAGTTTCTATAAATGTGATTCCATGTTTTATACTTCCTTTGGTGCCAATAGCATATAGAAATAATTGCAAACGTATTTTAGTTTAAGGCACACGTACTATCTTCGGTATGTTATATTATCTGCACAATGTTTCTTCATTTTATCATTATTTACACGTAATTTCAGTCTTTATTGTGCCGTTTTAGTAGTTAGCTGCGATAACCTCGCGGTCAGTTCTTGAATGATTTATATCCGAGTCTTTTCGTGCTGTACTGTAAACTCTCGTAACCTCTTGTCAATTTATTGGTATACACTTCTTCACAAATGTGATATATATTTTTTTGCTTAAAGACTGTACGTTTATATTTCCATAAGTATTTTTGTATGTCCTATATCGACATGATTGTGTGGTTAATAGATTTAGCCCATTTTCTTTAGATTGTATATTTCCACAGATATTTTCATGGCTCTTATTGTAAGTTTGCTTCCAACCCTTGTTTGCTTATTGCTTTTTTCAATGTAGGTACTTGCTTCCTACAGCCGTTTTTCTTCCATAATGGAGGTCTTTGTATACAAATTCTTTTTCTTATAAGTTGTGTCATACGATTGTTTGTATGTCCTTTGGTTATGAGTCCAAATGCATTATAGTAGTATTTTAAATTGACCACCCCATTAGATAGTTTTCTTCAGAAATATGTTTACACATAAGTAACGACGTTGACGACTTCATTTCGATGTAAAAATTTTGATTGTATCATTTTCTCTCTATCTGATAGTTATAATATTTTCATGTATTGCTTTCATGAATGAGCCATGAAATTGTTTGCATAATCTAGGTATGGTAATAAAATATTGTTTTTTTTTTTTATGTCTGGTGAGTTTCTTCTGGCTTCTTCAATATGTATTTAGGCGTTATATTCTTAGATGCAATTCCATAATCCTCGAATTGTATTTTCTTTCAATGTTTTCGAACACTTGTCTTAAAAATAGAAATAATCATTTGTGCAGTCTTCCTAGAGTAATTTGATTTTGCCTCCTTTTCCCATTTTCCATCCAAAAAAACTTTAGAAGCCGCTGCCTGATAGAATAATAGTGGTATATTTTGACCCGCTGTTTAAGTCTTATATTAGCAGACGTATATTAATTGGTTTCATTTTTATTTTACGGCAGTAGTAATGTTCTGATTTTTCTAACAATTTTGGGTCATAAATTCGTATTCCGTAATTCCACAATTTTTTGGACCCCGTCCTAGCCTTGGTTGCCATCCTGGATAACTGACCTGATTATAAACTCCTCTGAACTTCTTGTATATTCTCGTTAATGCCTTAATTGCCATCTTCTTTTCTTCTGAATGATTAGTGATCAATATGGTAGAAACATGCCAAATTTATTATGTTACGGACTTTTTTTTTTTCTAGACTGTTTGTCCTCAATTATCGCTTCATTATTAGTAACATGTGCCTGTATACATCATGATTTGTAGTGTCTGTTCATCTCACATGACGTTTTAGTTAAATTATACATTTCCTTTTCTTCTAATGCCCCGTGCCATTTTTACGTGTACTCGTAATTCTCAGTCGTAAGGATGTTGGTATGTGTATAAGTACGCATTTAGTGATTTTCCTTGTCATGTTATAATTTTCCGTGTCCACACACAGTCATATGGTCGTAAGTACCTGATATCTGTTTAGTATCATTATTTAGGACACTCGTAATACGGTAACTGATAATGTCAATTTCTCTTCTGTTGTTAGTTGGATCAGGGCGAGTTACCCTCGTTAGTAAAGTGTTGTCTTAATTATGCCGCCAACGAAATAGGTATTGTTTTCATTAGTGTGAAACGCATATTTTCGAATTTGTTGCCCGAATATTGCTGATATTTGTATCCTCATAATGTGGTTAACTTGTTTTGCTTGTGTTCTAGGTGTTGATAAAATTGGTTGCAATGTGTGCCTTCGCGTCTCCTGGGTTGTTGCATGATTGCTTGAAATCCATGATAATATTAGTAAACTATTGTATGTCTATTTGTAGGTCGTTTTGATTAATGTTTGTCTCGATTTGTAATGTCCCTCCATTTATCTTTGTTGAGTCATTTGTTGTATAGAATCCAGGTGATAGACTTTTGCATGGTGGATTTATATTCTGTGCTGCTAACCATTTACGTTACCGCTATTCTCATCGTTTGGTTGTACCGGTAAAGGTATCTTTGTGTATATTGATCGTGTGTAAGTGACCCCGAACATCTTTTTAACGTTACTACTTTTGTTAATCCATCATTTCAAGTGTGTATTTCTTTCTTTTGCCAGTAGCCATTTGGCTAAGCGTATGTCTTCGTCCTTTATTATTATAATACTAAGGTACTCGTCTTTGAATTATCTTCTCTTGTTTTCCATCTATATCTATATTGTAGATGATGAATATAATCACTAGCCCAGCTTTCCCTTTTTCATTTTTTTTGTTGTATGTAGGTTCTTAGTAGCAGGAGTTTCATTCCCAATTATGAAGTAACTTGGTTTCAGTACCGTATTATCATTAATGTCCTCACATAGTACACATAGTAGTCTTGAGTATAACCATGCTTTTGTCTGATGTAAGAATGTAGATATGCAATTCTTCACATGCAACTGTTTATGCGCCTATTACTCTGCGCAAATGACATTTCATTGAATTCGCCCTATATATTTATATTTTCTCGAAGTGCGGAGAGAATGGAGGTATAGTGCCCTTTTGTGCCCATGATGATTAGTGTTACCGTAATTCCAACGTGTTTGTGGCAATAACTTTTGTATGTGTGATACTCTGTTTACTCTCTTGCTTTGTGTTATTAGATTATTTTCGCTTATATTCTGCATTGACCGCCAACGTGCGTATTTGTGCTGATATGGCAGTAACTCGTTTACACAAATACGTGTTGTTTTAATTGTTTCACTCAATTGATAAACAAATTTGCGACGTAACGTCTATTTGATTTTTATTTTTCTCATTTGACTTGAATTAAGACTTGACCCATGACTTGTTTAATCACTTTGAGTTTCTGATTCTGATTTATTTCGTTCCTTGCGTATTCCTCAATTTGTGTATTTCTAGTTCTTGTTGAAATGGGATCCCATGTGACGATTTTAATCCATATTCCTTGCTTGTAATATTGTCTTAATGAATATGCAGCTGCTTAAAATTGATAAGGTTTATAACAAAGGTACCATATTAATGAGGTGCTAATACTAATTTACCCCTTTTATTTTATTTATATAGCGCTTTTATATGAACGTAAACACATCATGATGTCATAATTCCGTAGAGTACTAGTTATTTTGGCGAATTCGCATTTTTCTGTGCTAATAGCAATATCTTTTCATTAATAAAGTTCAATTCATGTCAATGTCACGATCACGACCAGTGTGACATTCGAATGCATTCGTCAGTGACTTTCTTTATGCGTATTCTTTTTGCGTAAGTCAGCAATTATTTTATTGAGCTCATTTTGCACTTGTAGACTAATTTCATTCTTGATTAACGTAATCTGTTTCATAAGTAGGTAGCTTCTTGGGCAGCAGATGTCTACGAGTTTCTGTTATTTCTTTTTAAAACTAATACGTATTATTCTGTTCCATTATTCTTTTCTTGTGATATTTTCTTGATATTTCTTCATTCCTCAATTTATGTCTTCTTGTATTTCCAATATCTCTTTTCCAGTGATGGTACTACTTGTAATTGGTAGATGTAAGACTAAACTTAGTTGCGCTCTCTTTTCCCGTTACGGTATAATACAATTACATACGACTTCTCGAGCATCGGGGCGACCCGCTTGTGGGAGACCGATGCC
This sequence comes from Orgyia antiqua, assembly GCA_916999025.1. NCBI lineage: Eukaryota > Metazoa > Arthropoda > Insecta > Lepidoptera > Erebidae > Orgyia > Orgyia antiqua. The sequence continues at coordinate 4,146,757 of OU779863.1, read as the reverse complement.
TGATTCGTTACCGCACGAAGGCAACTGAGTTATAAACAGCTTTCAACACATAACAGTACCAGTGAGTGTATAGGGCTCACCAGCCTGTGATTTAATAAGACACAAGTAGTAATAGAAAAGAGAAATGCTAGTTCTTACCTCGAAGGACCAAATGGACACGCCGGGAACGTGCTGTGTTGCTCGCTGACAGGCGTGTACAGAACGAGAGTCCATAGATACTCGTAAACACGTAGACTCTCGCTACCTTATTGATTTGTCGGACGTAGTAGACGCTCAGTACCTAGACTACATGATGTTAGGCACTGTTAGGTTTGTGCAGCGATGGTGTAGGGCGGCGCGAAGTATAGAGCCACGCGGCTTTAGACTCAGGCAGCGCTAGGGCGGCGCGACGGTTAGGGCGGCGGCATGGCGCTGAATTCGGGCAGCGCGATTGTTAGAGCGACGCGGCGCTGGACTCAGGCAGCGCTAGGGCGGCGCGACGATAGCCACGTGGTGAGGAGGGAGTCAATGAAACTTCGGGTGATTTCACTGGACTGGTTTATTGTACACATACATAGTTTATATAGTAGTTTCATTTATACACACATATGCAAAATACGTGACCGCGGAGAGTTACTAAAATAGAGCATAGAAGGAATTTGCTGATTATATTAATACGTGAGTTTATTCTTAAACGGAAAGTTAGTTATTCAATATATATAACCTAGGGTGGACTTGTCCGTATGTATGTTCATACGTGAACAAGTTTCATTATGGAGACGCGTTTGATGGCGAGCCACGTTACATGCAACTGACAATAATTAACGCAAGGTGAGTAGTATATTTGCTTTGATAAACGCAAACTAGTGTTTATAGTGTACGTGCAATATGAATGCATCTGATAACTTATCGCAACTACTATCCCAAGTGTACACAGATAGCGCGCGCAATTTAGATCTACATTAGTGGGAAATGTCCAATGAAAAGTAATACAACATTATGACAGTAAAACGACCGTCCTGAAGCACGCCGTTTGTATAACCGCGATTTAGGCTTCGTAATATTGTCAACGTGTAAATTTAACATTATATGCATAGTTGTATACCAATATGTCCGTCCATGTGGTGACGGATTAAGAATACAAATGTCACCACCCCATTTTTTTGTAAGAGCCAGCTAAGGAACAATATAAACAGTTAACGTCTACTGTGAGAGACGGAAAACTGGAAACTAAACCCTGTCCCAACACTCATGGTCAGCGCAGCACAATAGACCATAACCCCTCCCAAAGTGGAGAAGGCCAGTGGCCAGCAGTGGGACCATAACGGGCTGGTTGACTCTAGTTGTTTGAAATATCATTCAACTATTAAATAGTAAAATAGTTTTAACATTGAATAAATACGAACCTGTAATTTATGTCCCAGTTTGACCCTCAACTCTTGGAAGTAGGCGTCATGTTCCGATACAATGTATTCAGAGACCGGTTTGTTTCTACAGTAGGCTTCATACATGAACATCCTCTTCTCGAGGAATCGTCGGAAAAGTGAGCCTAGCAGCTGGGGCTCCTCCACACAATGACGTAGCTCCAATAGGAACTTACTGCACAGACCAATACAGGTACAGTCTTATATGCGTCTCAGTACTTCTAACGAAACGCCAGCATTTACGTTATAAATGTTCATGTTAACAGACCCTACTATTACCACTAGAACTGATTTCTTGTTAAAAATATAGGAACTTATGACATAAAGATAGAATAATTAACTGTTTTAGCTTTAAAAATTACGAAATTTTATCAGTTCGAATGCAAAACTCTATAGCTTCGTGTGTGTGTTCTTGTTGAACCGCTCAGCGCAACAGCATCGCAAGCGTAAAACATAGAATAAATAGAAATAAACACCTACCAAATTTGTTTGTTATATTACGTTTAAAGGTTAAACTAAACATGGTTGTTTAAGTCTTGAGATAATCAAATAGATCATCAGTTCCCTATTTTCAAATTCATTGTTAAGTATTTGATGAGCACTTTACAGAGTTAAAGAATTCGCAACAAACATTTCCCTAAATGAAGTCATAAACCTAATTTGTAATACTCACTCTCGGTGCCATTCGTAAATAGCCTCGATGTTGCCGAAAATCATACGATGGCGACGATCTCGTTGCAGGCCCTCTGGCAATGGTGGATCAGCGTTTGGGTCCTAAATATCAATAAAAGCAAGTTAGTTATTCGATACACACGCATTACTCAGTGACTAGTATTTCCATAAATGCAGTGGTATTTTAGCGTAAAATCTGTTAGGGTGTATGCCTATATTACGTCAATAATAAGAATTTCTCAAAAATTTCAAACTTCTAGCTTTAGACACAACGAAGTTACAGGGCGGTTGAAAACTAGACTACGAAGCCAATCGTCTGTGCTATTCTATCGTTTAACTGTTCAGGTCTCTGATGTATTTTGAAAATTAGTGCCCGGGGCGGATGTAGATAGAGCGTCAGACGACTGTGTCTGTCTGCTTACGCCGCCCCTCACAGGCCGCCACCCCGTGCCGTGGCTCTTGTAGCCCAAGGGTAAATACGCCACTGTCGACAGTTTTATATTTATTTACTAATAAACTTGGCTTGGGTACATAGATATGCTTAAATTAATATATTAAGGTATATGTTGGTTGATATACATATACACCTCTCAACCTTTCAGTTGAACTATTTTCGAGGCTGCAACTTGTCACGTCATCAAAGCAAGTGAGTTTTAGCCCTTAGGCCAATGTAAGAATGTTGTTCCTACAGTAAAAATCATTTTTTACAACTGAGCGATAATAATTACTAAAAAAATAAAACTTGACCTTCAAACTTTCAATTGAACAGGCGAGGGGTGATTTCCTTTATAAAATGTCATTTACAAGTTTCAATGAATCGGAAATAGAATCCTTAAATAACTTTTTCTACTGCTCGAAATCAAAACGTAAAAGATACTTTTAAGCATCTAACTAAGAAAATACGCAGTAAAGTTATCTTGTAACTGATTTCAATAAAGAAGTATCTCAACCCACAGCACCTTTACTAATAATAATATTATCAATATCTTTCAGACCGTGAAACGCTCTTTCTCATAAAAAAATACTAAACTGATTTAAATAAAACTTAGTACAAACAATAAAGAAATGTTTAAATAAAAATAAAGAGTACTGACTTGCACATGGCGTACGTATCCCTCGCAGATAAGTTGTAGATCGGCTACGTAAATCTCTTCAGTCTCAACAAGTTCCCGTAGGACATACTCGCGCTTCTTGAGGACAGCCTCAGAGGAATCTGGGCCAGGGGTAACAGGTTGGTCTTCGTCCTCACCCCCGCGACCAGAAGTGCTGGCTGCTCCCGATAAACCAACACCGCCATGTTGTTCCTACACAAAACCGCTTAATGCAATCGTCACTTTAAACAAAAGCGTATCATTACACTACATTCTACGTGATGCATATCAATTAAGAACCGTATGTCAATCATCTTTTAACGTATGTGCTATTGAGAAGCATTTTAAGCTTTTACTGTTTCTAAAATCAAGTCTGTGGTGGGTTTTGCATCTAATATTTGACTATCTTGCTACTGATTAGCGTTTTAATACGTTGGCTTTTGACAAAAAAGCATAGCTAGAACAATAACTCGTAAAAAACTACCAAATTTAAAAATCTCACAATACAGAATACATACATAGAAATAAAACTTGATCAAGGTAAGGTAAGCCGCAGTTAATTGTGCAAAATTATAAAAAATAATGTAACCGCAGTCATAACAAATGTTCAACACAAATTGGCTATATTATTGTACCTACCTGTTGTGCGTTTCAATTATAAAACCAACCTAATTATCGAAAAAATCAACAGATTGCACAAAAACCATGCGAAATAAAACCAAAAATTAAGTCTACAACAAAAGACCATGCGATTTAGTATCGAATTATGCCAGCACAGGGCCCGGTAATTTATACAAGAGCCCAAGCATATACACTTTTCAAATATATCAAAACGGTAGCCGTGGATTGCAGGAATGTGATGGATAGGTTTTATTTGGATTTAACATTAATTTTCAGTCTCTTCCCGAGCCTATTTTTTATGTATCTCTACTGAGCCTCCAGTTAAACGAGGTTGATCGGAGACTAATAAAAGAACCTGTGCCATCAGGTTGGATAGTGTTAGATCTCTAGTAATCAATATCTCGCAGATATAAACTCAGCAGTTTAATAGCCAACGTATGACAATAATTTTTGTCTTTGATTCCTATTTACCCTAGAACAAGGATTAGAAATAGTTTAGGACGAAAAGTTGGATACTAATGGAAGGTACACGGCAAATAAACAATACGGGTGCGACAACTCACAAAAGAGCAAAGAACATGCATGATGGGTCATGCATTAACATTGAACCGAACCATTCGCTCCTTCACGATCTGCTCAATTTCCGCAATATCTGCGGCACCATTATTACCGACCATAGCGTCTATGGCCAGTGAGTTCTGAAAATATGCACCATAACTTACTGTTTATGTACTCGTAAAAGTAAAAATGTGGCCTAATTTGTTCAATTTTGGACATAAATCTTTGCTGTATAGTACGATACCTCGATATATATGTTGATTACTAACCTAAAGATTCGTTTGTAGTTATTGCATGAATAAAATTATAATAAATTTACTTACTCGTACAGTGGCAATCGCGGGTGCAGCAGGAGTCGGTTGCTGTAATACAGCTTGTGGATTCTGTTTTAAGTACAATAAAAACATTACTAAATTAAACTTAAAGATAAAGTGCCTGTAATTTTCAAATAATAGCGTTTAACTATATACTTCTTAATGTTTACAAGGAACTAAAATTAAGCAATTAAAACCAATTCTTATCCGTCTGTATGCCCTGGGATTATCCAGGAAGGATTCTGAGATTACTCCGGAACGGTAATTCATACATACCTAAGCACATTATAAAACAATTTATGCAGATAGTTTCTTAATAAAAAATTGTCCATGTGGCCACCTCCATTATTAATTATCTAAATTTCGTAAGAACACAAACATACCAAAAAGCAGTTGCCGGGTTAAAATTTAAACTTACATTAATAGGTTTCATGGGTGGCGGTAGTTCAACAGTCTCGTCCTCAGCTTCATCAAACTTGCCGGCCTCGTGTTCATCTTGACGACCGTTATCTCCTACAGTTCCATACGGTAGCTAAATAGGTAATAGAATTTGAGTACCAGTCTTTAAAAGTCAGTAAACTCAGTACTAGGGTTTACACAACAAACACAAGGGGTTCAAACAACCGCACGGCCGCGGCATGTGCCACCCCCTATGCTAAAAATTGTTCCAAACAACCTTTAAAACAATCTTCCTCATATTCAGTCCATTTTTGTCTCAAAAACTGACCCCGCCTCTTGAAACTAAATATTTGTTGCGCCGGTTAGTGAAATTATCAAATATAAAGTTAGTATATGTTGATGTTATATCAAAACTTACTTTGAGTTTCTTATCGGAGGGAATTTTCTTCAGAGGGATCGGTTTTTCAGTGATTGCAGGTGATTGCGCACCGGTTGCTTTCTCTGCTTTACCTTGCGATTTTTTAAGACCCAACCAACGTTTTCTGTATAAAAAAAATAACTGTCTTTAAAAAGTAATACAATTATTCTAGAAAATATGTACGACTGTGAATTTACCTACAAAATGTTAGTATGTTATAGTTATGACTTCCCCTCCCCGAGGAGATCGTGCGCTGGAGGAGCGAATGTCGCGACGATCTCTTCGGGAGATGGGCAGAGAGATTGGAAGATGTGACCTGAGGCAAGCGGCTGGTTGACGCCGTGCGCCCAGTCCTGCGTCAGTGGGTCGAGGCGCCGCACAGGGTGCCGACCTACCACCTCACCCAGCTCCTCACGGGCCACGGCTGCTTTGCCAAATACCTGTGTGAGCTGGTTGGAGTCGAGTCCTTACCCGGGTGCAAAAATTGCGCATCCCGGGCCGTGGATACGGCCGAACACACATTGGCCGTGTGCACGGCCTGGACTGCCCAACGCGCCCGACTTACAGGCGTGGTTGGCGCAAATTTGTCGCTGCCGGCCGTCATCGAATCGATGGCCGGCAGTAATGCCCGCCTCGTCACAGTGAGCCCCCACCGATAGGGGGGGGGGGGCACCCCTGGTCGGGTCATGAGTGAGTGACTACCATGGCCCGGCAAAGGGACGAGGAGGAACACCGTGGGGTTTAGTGGGTAGTTCGGGTCTGCTTCTGACCCGGGAGTCCCACACAGAGTGCGAAAATGCATTCCCCACGTAAAAAAAAAATATTAAAACAAAAAAAAATGGTTATGACTTATGACAGTCGACTTATTAAATGTTATTTTGAAGATATCGACGAAAAATCATAAAATAGGAGACTTTAACGACGTAACGATATATCAAAACATGTTGTTCAACGTAAAACGCATGAAATAATCAACCGTAGACAAAAACTAACTGAGTCCGTTATGTCCGCAGCTGGGTCCATTTAGGCACGGAGCAGTGGCTCGGCAATGGATACGAATGGATTTCAATTACACATATGTAACGAAATACGCAAACCGCATTGCTTGTATTATATTCCTATGTTCTTATTGCTTATGTTTCTTCGCATTTGTATGACAAAGCCAGTGTAGTATAGGTTAATCTCATTCAAAACAAACACAAAAACCACGACCTAATCTAAAAATATTTCCTAATTGCGTAGTTATATTAATCTCCGTACATGATTCTATATTCATTTATCCCACCAACAGTGCATATTATTATCCTGGATAGACGGTATGTGCTAAAGAGGATAATAATATGAAGGAAAAAGGAGCATAAACCACAAATGACATCTGACTGGAAAGGGTGGCAAAAGAAAATAAGTTGCAAGGAGTATAGTGATGCGTTAATAATAATATCCAGCTACGAGATTTCATACATGTGGAATATTCATGCCCCAATCATTATTTCGACAGATATTTCAGTGAATGGACTTATTGCTAAGAGCTCGACTAATATCTAAAGAAGGCTGGAGGCAGACGACACTCTTCTACACGGCACGTATTGTGAAATAGTTGTATTCTTTTGGGCCCTATTTTTACTTATAGGCACTAAGTATTCACACTAGAATAATTTAAAACTATTCATTTCAGTCTTTACGCGTGAAACATGAACAACAATAAAACGACCAAACTTAACAAAATTTTATTGACTGAGAAAAAAATAATTGAAATACAAACAATGTGAATATTGAATCCACTAGTTTGTTTATTACAAAACGCCACTCCGTCAGTATTCAATGTTTACGAATAATATGAATACAGTTTGGAAACAAACTATTGTAAAGCTGGATTTAATAAACTGAAATATATATTACATAATTTACAAACTGATTTGGAATGACCGATGTATAATTTTCAAACTTCATTGCAATGATAATCATAATTGTGATTATTATAATCATCATGGAATTAATAACACAATTATATTAGTTCCAAGGTTTGTTCAAATGTCGATCACTTTATTTCAATCAGTTGTTATTCCGTAATATATCTGTTAGAGCGGTCAGATCTTTATCAAGACAAGGTCCACGCTACCGCAATGTGGTCAGACGTTGGCGACAACAAAAATGACAAGTGATCCTGCGACACGGTACATATATCCTTTGTGCGGATTATAGCATGCTTAGTTTCAAAACTTAATTATAACTCACTTTACGTAAAACACTTGGTTCCACATAGTTAAAAGTTACATTTCGAATCACGTCACCTTCCACTAAAAATGCAGTTTAAACATAATAAACATTTTTTATTAACATACAAATAGTTGATGTTTTAAAAAGGATTTGCAATAAGTTACACCTCTTTATTACAGTACTAAACTTGTGTAATTGCTTCATTTGATATAACCTCATATCTAACAGACGCAGATACGTAAACGTCTATCAGCGATATCAAATTGATATCTAATATACAAATCAACATGAGCGAGCTGTACTTATACTATACTCGATAACTCACACATCTGTATGAATTAAAAAAACGGCTATACAGAAATACAAAATTCTTACAAAGTATTTCAAAATTTAAAGGAGTTTGAAATCAAGTCATTAGAAATACCAAGCTAATGGATGGCTCACTTGTGATGTGAATAAATATAAAACTAAATATTTAAGCAATTATTTAGACATTAAGGTATGTCCAATGCGAGCCAGATTAGATAACGAATTGATAAGCACATTCGTCAGACACTATGCTTGATGTTGTTTAGGAATGATATCTTTATATGTAAAATACGAGTGCTTTTCTCTGTATGATACTGTAAAGGTCGTGATCATTGAATATAACCTATTCAATGATACAGGCCACATATGGTTTATTAATAAAAAAAAAGTACTTAATAAAAATTTTAAAAAAGGAATAAAAAAAAGAAAAAGATTGGGGATTCGAGAGGACATTGTAAGATGATGTAAAAATAGATATAGTGAAAAAAATATGAATTTAAAAAGAAAACAATTATTTATAAAGCCTTAAAAAAAATATCCTCTAAGGGGGGAGAATGTAAAGGTCGTGATCATTGAATATAACCTATTCAATGATACAGGCCACATATGGTTTATTTAAAAAAAAAAGTACTTAATGAAATTTTAAAAAAGGAATAAAAAAAGAAAAAGATCATTCGAGAGGACATTGTAAGATGATGTAAAAATAGATATAGTGAAAAAAATATGAATTTAAAAAGAAAACAATTATTTATAAAGCCTTAAAAAAAATATCCTCTAAGGGGGGAGAATGTAAAGGTCGTGATCATTGAATATAACCTATTCAATGAAACAGGCCACATATGGTTTATTTAAAAAAAAAAGTAAGCAAAATTTTAAAAAAGGAATAAAAAAAAGAAAAAGATCATTCGAGAGGACATTGTAAGATGATGTAAAAATAGATATAGTGAAAAAAATATGAATTAATTTAAAAAGAATAAGTACAATTATTTGCCTTAAATGTTTTTACTTTGTAAATGTTACAAGTCCTAGAAGGGAAATAAATGAATTGTTCTGCAAGAAGAAGGTTTATGTGAAGCATAGGCTTCACAATACATACCTTCATATATACGTATTGTACACTTTCGTGAAGGACTTTGATGGTCTACGTTAGTTCAATGGTTTCTGTGTAGCATTATAATAACAGTTGGCAAACAACATAAAGGAACTAATTTAATCATGAGTCTCGTAGGCTCATTCATAGTGTCAACATTATTTGTACCGGGGCGTCGCTTCTTTGATACAAAGGCATTCGGATACCGAGGCTCGAGGGTTAATTATCACAGGCAAGAAAAGGCTACTCCCTGAATGCTGAATAATAATGACATAATCAGCCACTAATTCAGTTAAAATTAAAGGAGATTTTAATTTCAGTAATATTAACTGCTGTTTAACAATAATAATTATTGTCTATTGTGGTTTTACAGCTGCGATTCTGCATATGTTTTTTTTTTTTAGAGTTTATTTTCTCTACATACTACACACAGAGGAGTTAGAGACTACGCATCTAAACGAAAATAAACGAAGGTCTAATATAGCAACTGTTCTTTTTCCAAAAACTTCAAAGTTTAAGACAGGCCTTATGCGCTATATGGCCTGTCCTCAATATCAGCGCCTTGCGTAAAGCTAATGTCGGCTAACCGTAAATTAACTATTTGTCTTCTTGTATGAGCGTAATGCACTGGCACATAATTGCAAATTTAATTTAATTTTCACATTGCTTTCAATAAAACCACAAATAAAATTAAACTATTATTTTTATTTGTTACTCCATTAACGATTTATAATTATATTAACTTAAGAGATACTTTCAACTCACTGTTATAAACAACACATTAATGAATATCTCAAGTACACTAGGTATCCATGGGGATATATTTATGAAAAGTCGAAGGAAACCCGTTTTTTTGTTTGTTACATACGAAGAAACGAACAGAAACATGCGTCAACTCATTATATAATGTGTTTAAAAAATATATTACATTGGGATTATGATGTTAGTCATCTTCACTACATAATTCACAAACTACGACACTTTCATTTTATCAGTACACAATATCCCGATCAGGTAGGTACCTTTACATTGAACATTGGGTAAATAACTAAATTAAGGTAATAGAGGAATTGAGATAATTAGTGTCGGTAGAACAACCTGATACGACGGAAACAGTTGGCACAACAGCGTCGCGAATCGTCTGCATCAGCGGGCATGGCTGGGAGCTGCGCGTGCGACGGCACGAGACTACTACAGAACGACTGAGCCGGCCTCTCGCGATATCGCTCAAGAACTAGATAAACTACAGTAACGATAAAGCTATGACTAACACAAAATATTTACTTCAGATACTAGTATGATAAGTGCATTATAGGCACCATTCTTTCTTTATTGTATTTACATATAAATAAATATTCACGATTTTAAACAAAAACCTAATAAAAGATGAACATCAATCATATTGACCATTCTGTATGAATAAATAAAATAGGAGATCAGCTAAACCAATGTTGACTGGCCTTCACTAATAAATAGTTGCTATTACAGGAATTCACTGGGTCTGCGAATGTGCAAAAGTGTGCAAAAAAATGTGCAAGGCTGTTTGAGAGAGGATATGAAAGACAAAGAAGCTAAAACAGACAAGATTATGAAAGTGAATTATAATAAAAATTAAAAAAGCTCCCCACATCAAAAGCTAAGTTCCCTTTAAAAAAAAAAATACATCACGTTGGGGGCCGCTTGTTGACATACCTGGAGCAATCCACCAACACGACATATTTTTATTATTTTTTAATGTCCACATGATGCGCTTTCATTTGAGACCCTAATCAACTATATTTGCAGACATTCGATTATTTTTCCCGACTTTGATCTCCCACAATTTTACACGGTTCAACCAATTTTCATCAAACATTTCTAACAAGAAATTGGCATGCAAGTCACCTATAATAAAAACAAAAACTCTATGTACCTATATTGAAAGCGCCTCATCCCTTCGGAAGTTTTAATGCTATAGACAGACACACAGAGATACACCCATAGACTGACACGTCAAACTTATAACACGCATCAATTCAATTCTTCTTTTAATGGCCCATATGTGACTATCTTAGGACTAGTCACTTTCCGCCAGTGTTTTGTGTTAACTTCAGACAAGAACATGCTAGTATCATGATCTATGGAGAGATAACAATAATTGGCCGAAACAAGTGAAAAAGTTAAATAATAAACTGACAACTGATTATTCTTAGAAAAATTAATAAATAAAAATAGAAACATACAATAACACGCATCTTCTACATATTAAGTTTCATTAAAAATTTTATGTTACTGTCTGACGATGAAAGGTTGTATCAGTTCTTTAATGCTTAGGACTTATATGAATGAACAATTTGCGCTGATGGGACTAAGTAAATATTACTAAGCTTGACCAGTTCATTAAATTTTTAATTCGATTGCGTATTTTTTAAATCAAAGCTGCTTCTGTAATAAAATTGTTTTTTACATTTTTCAGCAACAGAACAACTTTGAAATAACACCTTACACTAATGAATAAACCTTTAGCTATTCAAAACCATAAATTAGAAACAATTAAATGTATGAAATTTAAGTTGTTGCGCATGTTTTCAATTCGTATCTACACTGTTCTGTTTTATCTACACTGTCGCAACTTTATTAGACTTAAAATGATTATTGAAGAATTTTTTTTACAATTTTGGACAAGTTTAAGAAATTTGTTTTGAAAATAGGTAAAAAAAATATCCACAAAATAACTACTAAAAGTCTTATTCATTATATATAAAAATATGACACAAAAGCTGCCATTCTTCTTTATTCACTTACCCGCTAAAAGTTTTTCGATGCTTTACTGGGCTAGCAGCGCTGGCTGCACCAGGATCAGAGCTTGACGCCTCTGGAACAAACAAATGCTATTAATAATATAAGTAATAACAGCATGAATTATTCTTATGCATAAAAAAGCATTAAAAGCTGTGATTAAAACACAAATAAGGACGTAAACACGTGTCGTGCACCATGTGTTATGGGGAGTAATACGATTAAACCTCTTAAGATAACCACAATGGTCAGACCTATCTATAGGTACTATATAAAGTTGAAGAGTTTGTTTGTTTGTTTGAACTCGCTATTCTCAAAAACCACTGGTACGATTTGAATTCGTTCAGTGTTGAATAGTACATTTATCGAGGAAGGCTATGGGGTAAATAACATCACGCTGCGACCAATAGGAGCAATGTATAAGTGAAAAATGTTGCAAAAACAGGGAAATGTTTCTAAATTCCACGCACATCACGCGCACCGTCGCGGTCAACGGCTAGTGAAATATACAAATAAGCTCGGTTGCAATGTCGGAGTATCGACAAAAGAATGTAGGTACCTATGAAAGGGTTTAGTTACCTTGATTTCATTGTTTGTGAAATCGTGAGCAAAAGCTAGTAAACTAAACATTATAATATTAAAAATAATTAAGTTGAAATTCAGGGTCTTTGGGCACAACATGTTATTAATACAATATCAGGCTTGACAACCAAACACAAAAATTTTTATACCGGGCATTTATTTCCTTGCCAAAAGGATGATTATTTTTTCAAGGAAAACTTATTTATTACAATGAGTATTGACAAAGCTTAGCCGCTAGCTAGTTTAACAGTGGTTATGAAAACAGGCAATTATTTAATATTTTTAGATAAAATTCCCATTATCTATTTTTTTTGTGTCAGCTATTTCAGTAACATAATTGGGGTTTTAAATAAGAAGGTACCGACCTTATTTTAACTTTGTATCTCCAAGACAGGCACACTATTTACGTAGGCGGTTACATTTAGTAATTCACCTAACTTTGCCCAATTGAGACTAGTATAAACGAAATGTAACGACGTGCCAAGTGTGGCGTTATGTCCCTCGAACACAAATTATGAATACAAATACGATCAATATATATAGCAAAAACTAATTAGGGCAGACATAAGCCCGTGCGTGCTGGGATGTAATTCTATTAGCCAACCAATGGATGTCGATATGGGCTGAATACCAAAACATATTGCAAGGTCACATTTGTACATCAAATTGCTTAGTCATCATTGACCTAAAATCTACCAATACACAGGAACATAAATTCAGGAAAAAATCCGTCAAATCTTTTAAGGTAATTTAGTTATCCTCTCAACTGGCACTTGACACTTGACCTTTATGTGCCATACAGTGTAAATATCGTACCTACTTATAGATTACGTTTATACAGAATTTCTCGCAACTAGGTATAATTATATTCGGACGACCACATCCAGTCCGCAATGTACGTAGTACATATCGATATTTGTAGGCTTGGATATAGTTCCGTTAAAGCAAATATTAGTATGTACAGATGCAATATTCCGCAGCATCGACTACTGAATCTAGCTCTGATCAGACCACATCAGAGGTACATATTTGTGAGAAATATCATGCGTATTAATTGCGACAAACTTCGAAACCAATATCCTAACAATAGTACACTATTTGGGTATTAAATTGGTAGGTAGTGTCAAGTCCCGTGGTGCGGTAGTTGGTGATTGTTGTTCATGAGGACGCGGGTTTACTTCCTGCACAGGCAAATTATATGTGTGCTATCTATTTGTATTTGACACAATAATAACAATCTAAAAGATAACCTTAACAAGCTATGAAACTGTTATATATCTGAGCGCTGGATAATCTGATTAATGGATTTTGCAGTTTAATTTTACTTAATTACATTTTTTTTATGACATTAGGGTATTTTTGATTTGAATATTAATTTATAATTAACCCTTTATATCGAAATAATTACCTAAGTTTAATATAATTAAAAGAATAACACATCAGAATCCAACTTAGCATCTGCATCAAGTCAGTCTTCAGCCAAGATTAAAAGAGAGTTGGACTCGCGCCTGAGAATTCCGTACCGTTATCATCTTATGGTCTTATTCATAATGACTTATCGGAGGTTTAAAAGTTAGCTAAAATCGGTTCGCTAAAATTTAAAAAAAATGTTATTCATAATAGTCTTTTTACGCTAAAATGTTTATTATCTCTCCGATTATTTTATTGTTTAAACCTCCGATAAGTCATTTTAAATAAGACCATTAATATATTGTTAGTGGTATCATGCCGTACATAATAGTCAACATCATAACATGCATGTCACCAAGATACACTAAGAATATTTATGTGGGAGCCTCATTCAATATTTTTTGTGTTCTGGTTTTTAGTACTTGTTGTTAATAGCGACAAGAAAAATAATAAATCATGTGTTAAAATCTCAACTGTCGAAGACGTTAAGAACTCACGTGTTATCATGATAAATATTCACGTTTTAACATAAATATAGTAGCGTAAGTACTTATAGTAATTGATTTTAGTAACCAAATAGTAGACACGCCAGGCGACAAGACATGGCTAGCTTTAATATTGTTATCAACCGGGGTTGAATAAACAATATGTCAGTACCTATATATCTATACATATAGGTGTGCTTGTTTTACTAAACTTATAACGACAATGTAATTATGTTCTAGTTGTAGTTATTGTTATCACAATAAATAACATCCAGAACGCAACGTTTCTTAAATTTATATAGATCTGTATACAAATGTGTGAAAAGGACTGGCTTTCAGCCTAATTGTTATTTTCACACCGTAGAAAAAATGGGCCTGTAGTGATTAACAAAGAATAAATAAATAAATAAAAAATCAATATTCACGGACATTTCACACAACGTCCTCTGGTCCCAAGCTAAGCTTATTATGCTTGTGTTATGGGTACCAGAATACGGATATAATACATAAACTACTTTTCTTTTGTAAATACATACTTATAATACATAGAAATACCCAGACGTAGTACAAACATTTGTATGACATTTATGGATATCACACAAATGATTGTCCCAAGCGGGAATCGAACCCGCGACCTTGTGAACGGCAGTCCATTACATAAACCACTACGCCACGAAGCCCGTCTAGAAGAATAACATTATGGTTTCATTGTCACGAGTAAGAGAGACGATGTTTCACAAATAACAATTGTTTAGATTTTCATTGTTTATGTGTTTTTACATGAATATAAATTATGTACCTAAAGTACTTGTTTTGTACACTAGCGCCCACGTCCCACATGTGCCAAAATGATAATTAAAGCAGGCAACTTAAAATAGCCTCTAGTTATAGTTTAGGTACAAAACAATTAATGCTTAAAATTTACGTAATGCTTAAAATTTATGTATTTTATAAAAAAATTAGAAATATTAAAGGTGGTTAAAAAAGGTAGGTTAGGTATACAGGCCCATCTTTTCCACTGGCTACAGGCCCATCTTTTCCACTGGCCACATGTCCCTATTCCCTAATTTATTATATTTTTATACTTAATCACATAGGGGCCTCTAGTAGATAACAGACGACTCTAAATATTGTAACAATGCACTGTTAACTACCGTCCCGAAAATGCAAATTTATAAAATATAGCGCCGAAATTAAATTGCATATTGACATCTAATTTAAACAATAAAATAAACCCTAAAAAGTTATGAGCAGCTTAGCCTTATAATGGTTGGAGGTTGTGGAAGGTTCTTCTTTCTTTATCGGTTCGGTGATTTGGAGAAAAAGTCAACATAATCCTGTCTATACGCTCGACCGCTAAGTAAACAAGATTGACACATTGTTAGGATACAAGCTGTCTTGGTTATGATTGTTTGCTAGTGTCATGTTAGCAGTTAGTCTAACTAAGCATTAGTTACGTTCACCGAAAATTCAAGTAGGTCAACCGCTAATTAATTGTTCTAGATTTATGGCCTTATTCATAATGACTTATCGGAGGCTTAAAAGTTCGCTAAAATCGGTTCGCGAAATTTGTCAAAACTTGTTATTCATAATAGTCTTTTTACGATAAAACGTTTATTTTCTCTCCGATAAAATCTCCGTTTAAACCTCCGATAAGTCATTATGAATAAAGCCATTAGAGTGTAAGTTAATATTTAATTCAAGGCGTAGGTTTAAAAGCGTTAGTTATTTATCATGTAAACAATAACTAACATTGCCACGCACCGATAGAGAGGCAATGTATACAGGGTATGACAGAAATAAAACGCTCATCCTTGCCACGGGGATTCTACATTACAATTGAAGTTATCTTGCTTAATAGTAATAGGGTTTTCAACTTAACTCTCATTGATGGCTCTCATTAAGAAGTAAGTATTAAAAAAAGTAATATGTTGAATTTGCAACACGGATTACCAACTAATAGGTAGTTCGAATCACCAATTTCGAAGAAAAATTGTCAACTGTGACTTATTATAATTGGTAAAATAACATAAATAGAAAAAGGACTATTAAAAGTTAAAGACGACTCATACATAAACTCATCACAAATCCTATGAAAAAAGGTATACAAATTAGGCTAAGGCAAACATTCCGAGCTAGCGCACGATGAAAAAGGTGTCCTAGCACATATAAATAATAAAAAAATGTCCAATATGTCCAATAAACTATCAATGCGACGCATCGGCATTCGGAAAATCCTCTCAATGAATAAAATAAAATCCAAACAGTTGGCCTTTACAAAATGACTTCAAAATGTACGTACAGCAAAAATACTGTGTAAATCATGAATTTTCTTGCTGGTCTTGTCCATAGGATTCACTATTGGAACAGATGTCTAGCTTCTGATGTTTTGAAAAAGCATGTTCAACTTGCCTATTTGAAATAAAAATATTTGACTTTGACTGTATAAATGGCATAGCTATTCTCGAGATCCGAATAACTATAAAAAAATACAAATATATATTATTTTAACTTAATTATTGGTAAATAGGTATGTACAATTATAAAAAGTGTTACAGAAAGCACCGTTTTTAAATTTCATGTTATAATTAGCACATCTACTTTTATTGTAATTACCCTCTAGAATGAACCATAAGCCGAGGTTTTTTTTGGAAAGCTGTTTTTTTATCCGAATTACTTTAGATATAATAAATTATGTCTACGCACTGTATATGGTGATCGTAACCCAGTGGCCGAGTGTTGGTTATATTATGACCCTGTATGCCGTAACTGTACCACTGACTACTGATCTTAATTACGCATAAGAACTTTAATACGATGGTAATATGGTTTGATTCGTATTGTTCGAGCGCCAACAAAAACTTTGTACAAGTACAGATGCGAAGTTATATTTAAATCACGGCGCTCATCTGCAATGTTAAGGTTGAATTCCGGAACGTTTGCGTCACGAGATCGTCCGTGTATGGGCTTGAACGCCTGGACCGGCCTCACAGTCCAACCGGTAGTAAAATTAATCGACGGGTTTGATTTCCGATCTAAACAAATATTCTTGTGACTGACACACATTATAATGATAATTTGAGAAAAAATTTTGGGCTTTTCTGACGCACTACTGAAATCTGAATACGATATTTTTAATAACTGCCTAATTTGTACCTACAATTGTTCAGCAGCCTATCAAAATTTTTCGTATTGTCACATTTTTATTAAGTAGATATGGCTCTACGCATAAGCCACTTACGAGTAAATACTAAATACATCAAAAGTCGTGTAATTCGATTCATCACACAATTCAACGTGAGTTGTTTGAAATATAATGATATGTTTGTTATAACCATTCACAGACATTTCACACAACGTCCTTTGTTCCAAAGCTAAGCTTATATGCTTCTGTCATGGGTATATGGGAGAATACGGATAGAATACATATACTACTTTTCTTTGCTAAATACATACTTATAATACATAGAAATACCCAGACACAGAACAAACATTTTGTATGACATTCATAAACATCACACAAATGATTGTCCTGTGCGGGAATCGAACCTGCAATCTCGTGAACGGTAGTCCGTTACATAAACCACTATACCACGAAGCCCGTCAAAGCCCGTAAAGAGTAATACCGACCCCTATTGATGTTGAATACTTTCGACTTTCTTGTCACGAATTCTTACCAATTCGGTAACCGCGGCCGATATCTCAATATTTACAGGGGCTTGGAGTAATGTACAATTACTTGGTATAAGATACCTTTTGAAAAAATCATAACAGCTGTATGAGCACTTGACTGCAGCTCTACGCAGCCAGGTGATGTGGTGGTGGGTATGATTTGACTTTTTGGTAAAAATTTGCCTTGTCTGGAAAAGCGACAACAAGTTCAGCGGCGACGGAATCGCGAGATCCAATGGGAGGGAGAGAAACCGGCGGTCGTTGTCTAGTAGGACTACTTTCTGCATCTGGGCCGTCTCCAACTTATAGTAAAGTATAAATAAATATTATTGGTCTTCTTATCTGCTTCGGCTCGCACGAGTTTCTCCGCCCGGTCCATCACCATGATATCAGGCTTATATTAGGTTTAATAAATTAAATTGTAGTGGAAAAGTGATCACCGCAAGCGGGAATGGAACCCACGACCTCGGAATACCGTTCCGTCCGCTCTGCCAACTGAGCTGTTGCATAATAAAACTTAACCTAGAAAATAAAGCTCCTTAGAAATAGGTTGAACTATAATATTTTCTAACACTTGCGCGACTCATCTGTTTAAATAAAACCACTTTTTACGGATTTAGACGCGTATATTTGTTTTAAATTTTGGCCCGACGTTACGGAGACTTTGCAGTCACCATGGTCACGGGTGAGACTATTTAGGTTTTTTATTATTTATTTTTATTTTTTTAAATTTTTTTAGGACTATTTTTTTAGGTTGAACTATTTATTATCTATAAAGAAAACAGTTTTTCAATACTTTCAACAGCCCCACTCGAATGTGGTTGCCGCATAAATTGCTCATCTCGTCTGCGTAACAATAAAACTGTCATATTGTTCAGTTTAATATAAGTATACAAAACCAAATAAAATATATTTGGGAAAAGGGCGTGATGTTATGATGATGATGATAAATATATTTGTCGCATATAGGTGAGTAGTTTTGTGTAAACATCAAGTTTCTATATCAGCCAACGGAAATAGTATAAAAGTACGGATAGACAAAAATATGCCACAGTTTGCGGATTAAAATAATATTAAAGCTTATTTTGAGCGCGTGATACACTAAATGGCGCCCGGCGCGGACGCAACAGGGCCACTACTGGCTCAACAAGATAAAGGACTGACATACTTATCAAATAAATGAAAATTAACCTTGCACGTAAACGTAACACACAAGGTTTTCTTACATCATCATCTGAAAGCTATATTATGGCCACAGTTTATGAATGTATGTCTCTATGTGAAGAAATTAAATACGTAATTATGTTCACTTCTTTGTATTATTATGTATATTCTTCGCGATACATTTGTAACTAATATCAAAGTGACAGGAAAATCGCGCGTCACCTACATTGGTAACTAGCTTCTTGGTGACAGTATTATTTTGTAGCCTGAGTGGCAAAGCTTCGAGTGCCGGTATAATTATTAAAATCTAGATAAGTAAAACCTAAAAGTGTCTTTTCGTTTACTTTCAAGGTTCCGTATAAAAAAAATCCCTTATAGGAAGGATAAATCATCAGTCAGTCGATTTTTTTTTCAGCTGTGGTTCATGCATACATTTATGGTGGCAAAAAATTTAAAAAAATTTCATTATCGGTAAGTATGACCGCATACTTCGCAATGGTATAGAATCTTAATATTTGAGATTTAGCCTATGCTAAATCTCAAATATTAAGATTCTAGTATAGTATGTCTATAATATAATAATTCTCCGCGTGGTGACGGATTAAGAATACAAGTGTCACCACCCCATCTCCTCCCAAGGGTGCTGTAAAAGTCAGCTAAGGGATATTGCACACAGATTACATCCTCTGTGAGAGACGGAAAACTCAAAAATAAAGCCTGTGCCAATACGCCTGGTCAGCGTGGTATAGTAGACCATAATCCCTCTCAAAGTGGAGGAGGCCCGTGCCCAACAGTGGGACGTAAATGGGCTGGAGAGAGAGAGAGAGAGAGATGTCTATACTAATAATATATTCTTTAAATAATGCCGATATATGATATGTCACCGATGATGTGAAACATCACAGAAATTGCCTGTATTCATCAATCAAAGATCTTGTAATACTGGACACTAAAATATCAACTTACTCACCATTGACACAATTTGAGCACTTACTTCATAATCTTGGAGGTTAAGTTAAAACTGTTAAAACCTTATGTAAACTGTCTCAATCCTACGACATATATTATATAGACTATAATATAATTTTTTTTTGGTAAACAATTTATGAATTACATTAGAGCAGTGAATGGTTTTATATTATCAAGTAGTTACGTTACCCTCAGTGTACGTCGCTCTCGACTGCTTTTCACAGTTGTGTTTCATATTGAACAGAAAATGGTAACACGTATTACTGCAGCACCAATCACATATGAATTATTATAATAAAAACTTTCAACACATCCTAACGGTGTTTATCGTATCATTTAAACAACAGTGAGAAGATATGTATTTCGCTACAACAAATTGAGATTTTATAGCACAAAAGGCACTTTATAAACGATCATTTGAACTGCGGATGTGGGTGGTAATAGCAACACCGGCATGTAACGATCTTTGCCGTTGTCTTTATCCGTTTAGACAGAATTGCAACCATCAATCAGTGTTACGAGGACAGCGAATGGTCGCACTGGCGGGAGTCGGACCGCGACTCCTGCGTCGACTACGAGTTCGCTACGCGGACATTATTGTGCAAGACTCGTGCCCCGTCCTATTCAATTTCAAATATGGAAACGGCCACGCACGTTCCATTGGACAGTTACGATTATAAAAACGAAATGGTCACATATCGAATTGTAAATAAATCATTGGATCACTTAAAGGACAGGCGATTAAACGGAAAGTGTAAAAACTTTGGACATTCAAATTCCGCTGTAGATGAATATAGAAAGAATACTGGTCAATGTAACGGTTTTGGTTTCCTACCTCTAAGAGTAAAGAAAATATTGGGCCGTTTGAATATGAAAATTGTCACCGGTATTTAATAACATTATATAAACTTCATTCATTACAGGAATTAATCATTATATTTAAAGATTAACTCATTTGAATGTCTAATTTTTTCCCTTTTTCTTTTTTCAAGATTCAACGTACAAATATTTGCCCTCGTTAGAATACATTTCTGCCATCTAAATGTCGCATTTACCTCTTTCTGCTAGAATTCTTAGGAACCTAGATTCGACGAAACTATGTGAAAGTATTTTGTAATGCCTCCCGCACTCCCGGGAAGTGCTACATGCAGATCAGCGAAATCACTTTCTGCACGCACTAGACACCAGAGCGACCGGACTGGCGTTGCAAACGTCCATAGGCTACGGCAGCTGCTTACCATCAAGAGCCGAGTCGAAGAACCATTACGAAAGCGTATAAACAAAACACATTGGGTGTGCTCATTTAAGGGCGAGTTGCTTCAACCACATTAGTAACGCGTGAGAACTCTTATTCGACTAAATTATATTTGAAAGAAATATAAAATCCACTTTTAAGCCTTTTGGGCACGTTGCCCAATGACTGCGACGCGGAGCAATCTTTTTATGCCTAATTGTTACTTTCTTTTTAGGTTAATTATGTTGTTATTAAGTATTATATTATATCTGTTTGTTTTCCTAATAAATATATATAAATCTCAAAAAAAAGCTATCAATCTATACAGAATTAACATGTTTGATTAAATAAATATTGTTCTTGTTGCAATTTTATTTTACTGTCACTATTCTATTATTCACAATCGACATTACACACATATTTGAAGTCTGTTCTAGCAAACACTAAAGAAAAACATCTCACATTTGGAAAGCAGTCATCGTTTCCGTTTAAGCTGAATAAAAAATAACTATCGAAATACGTAAACTAAAGAATGAAGCTCATATTTAATTACTTGGTGGATTCATTGATTAATATTTACGGCATTTTGAGTTATTTTTGTGATTAGCCACCAGTTGTCTAACCTAATAATAGTAAAGGGTGATTTTTTGAGGATTGCTTTTTTAAAATCGAATAAAACACTCATTTTGCATTATGTATTTTCTTTTGTATTGGAATCGATAACTTGGCTTTTGCCATTTATATTTTAAAGATAAATTCATGTAAATATTGTCCGCGACTCCCTTTTAAGTGTTCTATTCGGAAGGTCCAATTTTGCGTCACATTTTCGAGCATTTCGGCCTCTATTCCACGAATTACGCGTGTTATGTTTTCCTAGGCATACGACTAACGACATAGACTAACGACTTTACAGAACCCCACAAGAAATAATCAAAAGGCGTTAAATAATCGCTAAACACAATTTTCGATAAAACAGCGGATTTTCATGCAGGTGTTCCAAGGTTCATTCACCAAAATTTTGACGTTGTCGTAGGTCTTCTTCTTCTCCAGCCCATTCACGTCCCACTGTTGGGCACGGGCCTCCTCCACTTTGGGAGGGATTATGGTCTACTGAGCCGCGCTGACCAGGCGTGTTGGCACAGGGTTTATTTTCGAGTTTTCCGTCTCTCACAGAAGGTGTTATCTGTGTGCAATATCCCTTAGCTGACTTTTACAGCATCCTTGGGAGAAGATGGTTACTGAGTACTGTTAGTACTTAAATTTCTACAATTTGAATCGTTACTCGTTTGTTAATCTTGCCATGATGAAATGGCAGAGTTTGCTGAAAACTTTTCACTATCGCAGATGACAATTGCACGCCATAACCAATGCTGCAGGCAGTCTGAAAAACTTAACTCTTAAAAAATCACCCTTTATATCTAGCAATATCTGTTAATTCAATTATTAATGTGATAAACACAAATATCACTCAAATACGTGTACTGTGCAGGGATCAAAACCTGGATGTAACAGTTATCCGCTACTCGAACCTTATTCTCCGTATTTAGGTGTCCATTAGATAAGGAAGTAAACTTGGCTTGGGACCAGAAGAGGTTGTGTGAAATATTAATAAATATTTTTTTATATTATATTGTGGCAAATTAAAGTATTCGCAACTAAAACTAATTAAATCAATAAAATCATCACTAACTGAATTTCAAAACGAACGCACACATTAAAATGTTATTTCCTGTTATTCCAACATATAGAATTGCAGTATAATCCCAAACGTGTATCGTCTGCTTGGACAAAGGCGGGCTCAAATATTGAGCCCTAATTAATCCTTTCAAAATGCATATACGACAATACAGAGATTACAATTCATGTGGAAGTCCCTTTTGTTGACTTGATGAACTCCTGTATCGGCTTTTCGAAGCCATGAATAATATTATCAGTATTCAGCTAGTTTTGTCGTTACAGGTTTTTTTACTAAGAAAACACCAACACATTTTCTAATTGTAAACTAACCTATACTAACGACTTTACACAATTAGAAGTGGCCATTTGAAATTACTGCACAACCTTTTTCATATTATCAAGTGGCCCATGTCCTTTTTCGGACGTTATACCATCTTTGCGCCAAATTGTACATTAGTTAGGTACTCATCATAACTTATTTGATTCTATATTATATTTTAGTTGTAGTTAGACCCAACCAACAAAATATTTTTTCCTATGTCAAACCCTCTTTATGTCACAATTATGTATGGTGATTTTTAACACTGTACTTTACATTGCCCTCTTGTGTTGTTTCCACGTGTACAAATACTTCTGGTTCTATTATGAAACATGAGGGGATCACATTTCATTGGTAAATAACGAATAATGACTTATATATTAATAAAATTAAAATTATTTTAAATGGACTCGCCCACGTACGAATCAGGCGAACCCAATCTTAATGTGTTGCCACTTTTTGGTTAAGCATTCTCCCTTGTTTATAATTTGTGCACAACCTATCGTTGCCACCTATTCACAAACTTTAATCTAGTTTTAATATTTAACCCTTGAATAGGTACCTATGTATTAAACATATTAACGTAAATATTTTGACAACCTTTATGTTAAATAAAACTACTTTTTACGGATTTAGACGCGTATATGTGTTTTAAATTTTAGCCCGACGTTTCGGAGACTTTGCAGTCACCATGGTCACGGGTTAGACTGAGCTGTAATGTGTCTTCTACAATCAGTTATTACAGGGTACCCACATCCAATTTAATTTTACATTGACCATAAAGATAGACTTTTACCATAAACTATATCATATTACATTGTGCTCAGACTACATAAAATTAATAACAATATCTTAGTTTCTAAATATATAACAAAATTTTAACAATATAAATAATTTTATTTTAATTATATAAAGGTATAACATACATAATTTTACATCGAGGTTATGATCCCCGCACAGTACACGTATTTGAGTGATATTTGTGTTTATCACATTATTAATTGAATTAACAGATATTGCTAGATATAAAGGGCGAAGGAAAAATTTTCTTTATATTGTTATTAATTTTATGTAGTCCACAGAATAAATAGAAGATACTACGTATCAGAACGGAAACTCCGAAGAACGGGTAAATTATAGAGGAGGGGTGTTTTTCATTCCGACAAGGGGTGTTTTGCATTCTGACAACCGTCATTTTTATTGAACGTGCGTTTACAAAGACTCTTTGATAAAAAAAATTGTACCCATATTCGTAAACACGCTTTATGCCCAGGCAGCACAGGACAAGAGAAAATTAGATATTTCGGGACATTGTACTGCCCCGCTGAAACTGAGTACAACCGTAATAATTAAGCCATTAAATATTAACCACATGTTATAGCCATGTAGCCACATATTATACATAATAGATAATTATTTAGATGCAAAAATAAAATTACAACTATCTGGTGACCGAATTATTTTATTGTTAATGACAAAACAAAATGAACATATCTACGAAAATACACTTATAAATATATATATTATATAGGTACACTGAGGTCAGAGCATGCCAATATACTTTTAAAAACTAAACAATAATGTATTTCCCCAGAACTACTTACTCCAAAGATTTATATCATTAACTTATTATTATTAACATAGTCGAGTTACACGCATTACAAGATTGTGCTTATGCCTGGTGTTAACAAATGGCGGTCGATTATTTAAAATAACAACAATATTTTTTATAACGTACAATAAGTTTTCTTCTCTCACAGAAGATTTTTTATGTGTACAATATTCCTTAGTTAACTTTTACAGCACCCTAGGAACAAAAAGGGGGTGGTGACACTTGTATTCTTCACTATACGGACAACAGAAACAGAAACAGAATTTACAACAGTAAATTATTATTTTTAAAATTACCTAACTGACTTAATAAATTAAATTAAAGCAGAAAATCCAGGTACTAACTAACACTGTGACACGTGAATTTTATGTATAAGATTTATTTTTAGTTATTTACTCTTAAATGTACACCAATGAATAGCAATATTATTTAAACAATTGTAAAAGAAACAGAATACCTATATCCTGTATAGCAGATGGGTCTTGGGATTCATAACTAGCAGCAAATGCGTCGGGTCTCAATTTCCTCTTTTAAGAATAAAGTAGGATATGAGAATTGCCAGCGTCATCCGGTTTGTGGCCGCTGCACTTACAAATTTGAATCATGGATCAACTGTGTTCTTAAAACCTATCATCACAGAAAGGTTAGAACATATTAGTCTGTGTTGAATAATGGCAACACTAGCATTAATGTCATGGACAGTTTTTCAAAAACCTGAGTTTCCTCAAATTTCCTCTGACGTCCGCTGTCACAAAATAGTCGTCTATGGTTTCTTCTAAGATTCTGGGCAGTGATGTAGTCTGAGCACAATGTAATATAATATAGTTTATGGTAAAAGTCTATCTTTATGGTCAATGTAAAATTTAATTGGATGTGGGTACCCTGTAATAACTGATTGCAGAAGACACATTACAGCTCAGTCTCACCCGTGACCATGGTCCCCGTTTTCCAATTACAGCACAAGAACGCATTATGCGGCACAATGCTCAACGTTGAGTGTTCCAACTACAGCAACGCATCGCACAATCGAGCACTCTCAAAAGTCATGCGTGTAATCCATACCAAATTCAGCGACAGAAAATTAACAAGTACTTTCTTTAAATTGGCATTGATTGAAAGGACAATGGGCGGTTCGTCCCAAGTGTTGTAACATTTTTCTACCTACATCATTTGAAAGATCTCAACAAGTGTTATGTTTTTTTATATGGGCATAGCTCCGTATCTCGTGCAGGGAATGTTAGAGCAAAGGAGTACAATTGTTCATTGACTGGCTGGTATGAATCATGACGTATGTTTGAATTTTAGAGTGACTGTTCTTCTATGTTAAAAAATGAAAAACTATTGTCAAGTTGTTGTTGTGTCAGCAGAGGCTGAAAACTGCGTTTTTATTATTAATGTACTATTTACCAAATATACTATATAACTGTGTCTGTTATGTTATTATTATTGAAAACTCTAATAGGTTATGGCAAGCACGTTCCATATAGAGTACAGATGCAGTAAAAGCGCTAGTGTGCGTAAGTATATGTGAGCTGTGATGGTAAATAAAGAGAAGAACAGTAATACCTACGAGCTTCCTACACAGAGTACACAAAGAGATATGACGGCTTCTACGAGTGCGGCCGGTTCGGGTCTTCTAGCGATAGAGAAACTAAGTGGAAACAGCAACTACGACAGTTGGAAATTCGATGTTGAGTGCATACTAGTACACGATGACTTATGGAAGTAAAGGAGTACAATTGTTCATTGACTGGCTGGTATGAATCATGACGTATGTTTGAATTTTAGAGTGACTGTTCTTCTATGTTAAAAAATGGAAAAACTATTGTCAAGTTGTTGTTGTGTCAGCAGAGGCTGAAAACTGCGTTTTTATTATTAATGTACTATTTACCAAATATACTATATAACTGTGTCTGTTATGTTATTATTATTGAAAACTCTAATAGGGAAACTGTTATAGTGGTATTATTAATTTCATAAAAATGTTAAATATGTATATCTTAATTAATTAGTCTTTTAATAACTATAGGACTAAAGCGATTTAAAAAACCAAGTGGGAAAAAAACACGATCGACCAGGTGCCTACTCTGACCCAACACCCCCTCTACCACCACGCGCGCCACGCGCTGCCATTGTTTTTCATTGTAAGCGCAGGAGCAGCGGTAGCGAACGATATCTTATGAGACAGCGCTACATGTTGGAAAGAGATGGTTCCCGGCGATCCTTCTAGATGCCATTATTTACTTAGTGGCAGTGTAGTTTTGTAGCTGTGCTGTACTATCGTCTTTCAAAATTGTTACTCCGCTATTAATTTTTGAAGACTTACGCATTCATAAAGGACCCCTGCTTCTAAGTTTACATCGATCGTCATCTCGGATGGGACCACATTAGCCGTGATGAAATTGTAGCAAGAAACTTAACAATTCCAAATGCTATATTTGGTGTTGGCAATGAAGTGCCACCAGCCATTTTGATATGCGACGGAACCTACATTTACATCTTGAAAAGTAGTATTTTTTTATTTCAGAAGCAATCATATAGTCTGCACAAATTCAGAAACCTGCTAAAACCTTTTCTGATAATATGCACAGATGGCTACATAGTAGATGCGACTGGCCCTCATGCTGCTACGACTTCAGATGCGACGATAATGAATGCCTATATTGAAAATGAAATGAATCCAATTCATTATGTCCTTCAAAATAATGATACATTTATATTAGACAGAGGTATCAGAGACTCCATATCAACCTTAGAGACTTGGGGCTATCAAGCCCACGTGCCTCCAACAAATCTTAGAAGGGAAAGCCAACTGAGTACAGTAGAAGCTAATAAATCAAGATTAGTTACAATAGTGAGATGGTTTGTACAGGTAGTGAATGGGTGAATTATGCGCGATTTTAAAATATTCAAACAGGAATATTTTAATCGGGCAATGACGCATTTATTCCTTGATATACGCATTGCTGCTGCTCTTTTAAATACTTTTAGAGAGCCTTTAAAAGACCATTCTCGAGCTCACGAAATAATAGAAGTGCTAAATAGGAGAATTCATATGGCTAACAGTCTAAGTGACTATGTTATCGAAAATAATATAAATCGACAGCGAGCTTCTTTTTGAACTATCACCGCAGATGACAATCAATTAATGCAA
Source organism: Orgyia antiqua (assembly GCA_916999025.1). Lineage (NCBI taxonomy): Eukaryota > Metazoa > Arthropoda > Insecta > Lepidoptera > Erebidae > Orgyia > Orgyia antiqua. The sequence continues at coordinate 4,118,609 of OU779863.1, read as the reverse complement.
TTTTCAGTATTAGCAGAAGAAGACCTTTTATTAATTTCATTAGGAACTTATCAAATAAAACTTGCACGGTCTTATTTGAGTGAACACATAAGAAACGGCGTATACACAATAGAAATATGCATAGGAGCTATTCCAAACCTTGTGCGATACAATATAAACATTTTAGATGGTATTCTTTTGAGGGGGCGGATAAAATCGCGACACGTATCTGGTAGTATTTATTATTCGTACATTTTGATTAATAATAGAGCAGACACACCGAGAGAATCAACTGCTCATTATTATTGCTCTTGTTTGACTGGGAAGAGAACAGTAGGTACTTGCGCTCACATAATGAGTATCATTTGGTACCTTGGCTGGGCAAGACACCAGCCAAGCATATTGTTACCGGCGACTTTTTTGGACGACATTGTTGTAGATAATGTCCATTATTAAAGGATAGGTACTGTATACTAACATAAATAAAAATAAATATTGTGATACGATAAAGAAACTGATTGTTGTATCACAAGTACCAGTGTATAAAGTGCATTGTTTAAGTTATATAAGAGAATTATTCAGCCATAATTGTACCATTTTCATCTGTGTGTTTATTAATAACTGTCTAAAATGACGATTACTGACTGTGATTACTGTACAATTATTATGAACGTAATAAGTACCTATGTGAGTATGTAACACAAAATGTAAATTTTACACCCCAGAACTTTTGACCTGCACACAATTATAATAAAAACTTGAATTATTTATATAAAAAAAACTTAAGTGAACATGTTTAAACTAGTCGCAACATGTTACAAGGGTTGGGTCGCAACCCATACAATAATGCCCATTGTTCTTTTATTTATATATTATCGTTAGTAATATTATTTATTGTTAAAAGAATTTTTAAGGCTTTCGTTTCGTCGGAGTTTTCTGGAAATAATCAAAGTTAATTCAAGCTGTGTTTAAAAATATAAGTATGGATGAAGGTACAAACAATGAATTCTTTTTATATTCCACACTTATAATGTTAATACTATTTTAATTTAGTATTTTTATTTTTCTACACTGAACTTAGCGCACTCTGCTGGTGCATTTGAAAACTAATTCATGTTCCAATTATTCAGCATTGTGCGGCACTGAGTCGCATTATGCTCTGCAATTGGAAAACTAGCGGTGACTGCAGTCTCCGAAACGTCGTGCTAAAATTTAAAACAAATATACGCGTCTAAATCCGTAAAAAGTAGTTTTATTTAAGCAAACGAGTCGCGCAAGTGTTAGAAAATATTAACCTTTATGTTACATTTTATAGATCATAGATGACTTGCTTTTAAAGGTCTAAAAAGTATTGATTTCATGGAAAAATATTGTTCTTGTAATTGGTATTTTTTATTGCATGGATGTTTTTTAACCGACTCCAAAAAAGGAGGAGGTCCTCAATTCATCGGTTTTTTTTTTATTTTCTTTGTAAGTTTTTATTATTTATTATTTATTTCAAACTTTTTATACAATAATTGTACAAAGGCGGGCTTAATGCCTGGGGCATTATCTACCAGTCAACCTCAAGTTTTTAGTTACCTATCGAATCCTACTAGGTATATATTAAAATAAAACTCTATAAAAATCCATTACGTAATTTTAAAGATATAAACTCACAAAGAACATACATACAAAATAATAACATTATTAATTTTATAAAAAGTAAAGAAAAAATTTTTACACATTTTGCCCAAAATTGAGAATCAGTAGGAAATGATTTGAGAGCTAGCAACACTGCGAGGAGGTGAAGGGAGGTGCGCACGACTGCGCGAGTCTCGTTTAGGGAGACACTACGATGCATTCAAATATTGCCGAGCGCTCCTTCTGTATATTCTGTGTTATTAAGGATTGAAATAAATGATTACGAAAAAGAATTCTTGTTAAATCAAGAAACGTCAGAAACAAAATGTTTACCAATATTGGCTTCGTTGTAATCTCTGTTAGTCACGTAGCTAGTAAGTATCGACGAGATATTTTTATATGTTTAGTACGTATAATAAGTGTATGTTGTATTTTACGAGTATAATGTACGAACCGCCCAAGGATTTAATACACAGGTTAACAGATGTGTATATGTTTTTTTACGTTAGACTACACAGCAGAAATGAATAATATTAGTAATCTAAGCACCGAAACCCAACATTTGGTTACTATGTGTTTGTTAACACAGTAAAGAACTTACAAGTGCACATCGGAATTTGCTCCCTCTTACGTGTTTCCTGATCATTATGATATGGGTTCTTTTAAGCGAGGCGTGAAGAGGCAGGTTAATGCATTCATATTGCAGCGGCGTGCACTGATATTTAACTTAGGGTAGGCAGTCACAAAAACTTTTTCTTTTATAGATTTTTAGCATAGCCACGCGACGGATCTCTAAGTCGGAAACCATGCCAACAGAACAAATTTAAATCTGAATATCCCGAATCAGTCCACACTGTACTAGAATTACTAAACAATAACTACGTACGTACATACATACGTACATGTACGTATGTACATACGTTTCATAACTTTTAACATGAAATTTTCGAGGTACAATACCTTTTAGCTGGCTTAGTTGTCGTAACTCGGGTACACAGAATCTTTTTACTGAAAGATATTTGTGAGAACTTGTTATTTTTAATTTTTAACAAACACACACTATCAACACACATTTCACAATCAAATAACATTTTAAAATCAACAAACGAAAATCCATACAATTATTAAATTATAGAAACTCATTATTAAACAGTTCAATGAATCACACGAAAAAATAAAATGGCCTCCTTCGAAACAAAATATTTCTGCTATTAAAATAAATAAAACCTTACTAAACAAAAATGCATACGTGATTTATTAGACTTCCGACTATTATATTTATTCGGATTATAAGTAACGAACGAACATTGCCGAATACTCGCGATAACATCCGATCGCCGAAGCATGCCGCATGACATGCAGTACAAGGCGTCTTCAATATGCAAGCCTGTGTGCGTTTGCGAACTGCGCACGGACACCTAAATTTCTACACACATATGAACTCATGGCAGGCGGGCGGCGTCGAGCTTGCTAGCTACGCTAATATTATTCCTTCGCCAAACGCCTGGCAAAAAGCAATTTGCAAGCACATATTGGTGCTATTTATGAATTATTAGGCGTTTTTAAGTTATAATATTTTGTTTAATTAATAGTAAATAAATGAATAAAGTCATCTAAAACATACGAACGTTTTATTAAAATATCTGTGAATGGCAAGTAAGGCAGTGCCTTTCTGCTTATATAGAGCGCACGCCCATGTCATATTGTACTAGTTGCTCCCACATTTGGATTACACCCCGTCAGGTGGGGTATAGTCATTTGCCTACTCTATTAGCTATAAAAAATATCAGTATTTTCCCGACGGCTTGTGTGTTAAAAAAATAGGCTTCAAAAAATAATATTTTGTTAGTATAGGCTATAATTTATGTTATGAATATTTACGTTAATCGCTTAAGCATTCATAAAAACTCACATATTTGATAGAATACAAAATCCAAATTGACAAAGAAGTAAGCACATAGTACAGCGTTAATACAGGAAAAGCATCAAAAACTCGAATATCTTTTAAGTATCACAGAAAAATATTGGTCGCCATAATCCTGACAGAAAGTATAAAATAAAAAGCACATGGTTATGTAGATTTGCTAAATTCGTTGTATTTTGTATGATATTCTAATTTTAAATGTTAAATATCTCTTGTGTTACAGTGTCTATCGCCTTCTAAACTCTGACCGATATTTAGGCCTTTTCCTTAGGTGTAGGACATAAAAAATATGTTTTATTGTTGTATATAACAATCGTTTATAAAACAAAGTATTTGGTAGATTAACGGACGGACAGCAAAGTGTCAGTAATAGGGTCCCTTTTACCCATATGGTACGGAACCCTAATAAAGAGAAGATATAAAATTACCCACATTTTAAATTGCGAGTAGTTATAAAAAGGTATTTCTGTTAGTAAAAGGATTAGAATAGCTTTTAGCGTTCTAGACGGTAAACAATATAAGACAGACTACGCAAAGGACCCTTATAAAGGACCCGCGGAGTGAACAAAGTGTAGGGATCTTAGATTTTATTACAATTTTCATAAGCGATTTTATGAGTATTTTTCTCTACCCACGCTTGTTATAAACATCCTGTATCGTGTACGTGATCAAGTATTTAATAATTCTACCTGCTTATATTTTTGACTTTATTGCATCTGACTTCACATATTATGTAGAAACAGATTCGATCATGTCAAAAAATAAAATGACTGATTTTATTCTACTCCGAAGTTTAGTAAAAAGTCTAGACTAAATAATCTCTAGCCTAGAAGACTAATAAGTATTGGTCTTATTATGCTCGTGTCATTTGTCTATTTTTTCGTGTATCTTGTCCATTGACCCTGATTCTAAAATTTTTCTGGAAAATTTTTATACCTAAACACCCAAAATGTGTTGCGGACCTTGCGATGGCTGTTGCGGTGGTTGCAGTGGGTGCTGTTGCCCATGCATCACTATCTACACTTGCTGCACCAAGATCTGCTAAAGCAAGCTCCCCGAAGAGATTTTCAGCGCTTACAAACCATGGCGTCGGCGAAGAAGACTCTTCGGAAATACGTTTCTATGTCGTGCTTACTCACGTGCCGTTTCGTGGAAATAAAGTAATAAATAATATAATATTTAAATTAAATAATTTAATTAGTAGTTCACATAACGTCCACTGGGATACCAGCTAAGATTATTGCTTGTGGTAATGTTAGCAGAATAATAAGGTGGATGGATTACGAATACAAATGTCTCCATCCCATTACTTCCCAAACATAGTAAGAGCCAACATATAGGGATACAAGTTATTGCCCGCGACTTCGTACCCGGGGAATTCCTACTTACTTGACACTTGAGGTCACATTTTGAACAATGCACACAATATCTTTATAAATTGTATGCTATTCTGATGTATATACAACATTATTGTAAAGTTTCATTAAAATCCATTCAGTAGGTTTTGCGTGAAAGAGTAACAAACATCCAAACAACCATGCTCACGAACTTTCACATTTAAAATATTAGTAGGATGACCAGTTAAAATGAACTGTGAAGACGCAAAACCCGAAATTAAACCCTAAGCCATTTCAGCACGACATACTCGTAGTACACCAAAATCACTCGGAAAGGCCTTCAATTTCTTTTTCAGTACCTAACGTTCATGGTATCAAATTAAAACTTAATACGTTGATGTATGATATACATTATTCTTCGACGGGCTTCGTGGTCTAGTGATTCATGTAACGGCAGTCCCGTTCACGAAGTCGCAGGTTATCTCCCACACGGGACAATCATTTGTGTGATATTTATTAATGTCTTACACGTGTTTGTACTGCGTCTGTGTGTTTTCTATGTACCTATAATAAGTATGTATAAAAAAGTATAAAATCCGTATCTGGTACCCATGACACAAGCATAGAAATATAGCTAGTAGCTAGGGGCCAGTGGACATGTGGCAAATGTCCATAAATGTTTATTTATTATTTATTGCTGCAAAAAAATATTGAACTCTCTCTATATTTATGTAATCAGAATAAGTCCTTTGTGGCGGTTTTACCGTACTTTGTGTATATTTTCATACTGTATTGCTACTGATCATTTTTCAAATAGAAAAGCTTCAAACGCTTTTTCCGACCGCAGATTTACGTATAAAGACATTGTCAGTTGAGAGCTTAAAGGGTATTTTAATATTTGCATGAAATGAATTAAATTTCTGATAATATAATTGAATCGATGTTTACCTGTACCAGATTTGAAGAAACCTAATAAATATTTAACTAGCTCTTGTCCCAACTTCGTACGGAAAATTGTATAAAAAAAACATTCTCTTGTGAACAACTCTATCTATTAAAAAAAAACCGCATGTGTAAATACGTTGCGTAGTTTGGAAGATATAAGCTCACGTAGGGACGTACATACCAAAATTTCGACTTTTGTTTAAAAAAATTTAATAACATGCATACAACAACACCTTTACCATATAGTGGTAAGCAGGTACTATAGAGAACCACGACTAAAATCTAAACAAATGTTCTGAACTTCATTTATACTCATCCAAAATATAAACACACTTTTTTATAATCTACTTAGTTTAAAAACTAACAAACACGCTTAAATATCCTGAATATTTTTTAAATGATTGCATTGTCTTTGTCATCGATACTCAATTCTATGCTACCTACTTACAAAGCGTTGACAGTTTATATTGTCAGAGACATAAGTTTCTGTTGTCACATGTTGTCAAAATCGTAGTAAACACAAGTAAACAATTAAATATTATAATTTTACCTGATTCTATAAACAAAGCGTTTTTATGTGAAATTATCTGATTGTATATGAAAGGCGTACGTAGAAACACAATAATCTTGGTGAGTCTACTCATATACAATTAAACTATTACGTGTATAATTAAAAATACAAGTGTGGTCATAGTGATACTTCAACATGCTATTCTAGTAATTCTGATCAAGGAATTGGGATTATTCTTTTAAATTATTGCATTGTCATCGGTCCTTGCTAGGTGTGCAAAATTTCAGATCAATCCGTCTACTGCAAGTGGCTGAAAATCGCTTTCAAAGATTCCGTTACACAGATTAATACATTGATAGTTACATACCAACTTATAAAATTTTTTTAAAAACTGTGCCCAAATGCATATACGTTCCTAATAAAAAAAAATACAAACTTACCAAATAGTTTGCGACATCCGGAGGGTGAATGAAGTTTTAATGTAGTTGCTTTAAGAAATCTATTAGCTCTAGCTTCTTCGAATTTTATGTCGTACGTGTCTGGTGATGTGGAGGCATCATAACTTCCAAGGTTAGAGCTTGGAGGTGATGAACTATCTTTAATTTTAGGCATGCCCGCAGCCTCGTAGAGATCCGACTCACTTTCACTTTCACTAACTCTTGGTGAAAAATCGAATATAGAACTACATGAAGAGAAATCACGTAAACAATTTTGACATTGTGAAAATGCCCAAAGGCATGGGAAACAGGTATTCTCCAGGGTACAAATTTTGATATCTATTAGTATCGATAAAGACTAAGAGAGCACAGCGAGGCTGTATCAGTGTGTCGCGAACGGTAGTTGCAATCAAACTGTTAGTGTCGCCGAGAGTTACGGGAGGCGTTCCCTAATGCACGGGGTTGCAGGCATGCAACAGGAGGGCAATTGTGATGCGTGCAGGGCACGAGATGCACTGCGGGCGGGTGTGCGCAAACATCCTCCCGCCCGACATTATGTTTTTGTCAAGCACGCCCTTTCATAACCGCAACACCTTTACCAACATCTATTCACTGCTAACTTATAACACAGCACACTCGTAAATAACCGCACAAACGGTACTAATAATAAACGAATAGGTTTTAAGACAACACTTTTAGAAATTATTTTAACATTATACACAATCAACCATTTCTTTCATAATAAAAAATATTCAAAGAGATTTTTAAATTTAGATTTTTATGTAATAAATACATACAATTGTAACACTTTTAAAATAAATGTAAAATAGCTAAGAGCGGTGAACAGACAACGAGCCGACGTGGTGGTTTTCTTTACACTGGGCCTTATTTAATCGCGATTATAAACGTCACGAGACAAATAATAGTGGCGGCGGCCAGCACAGTTCGCTAGCACAGCGTACGTACGCGGCATCACAACGTAATGTACCAGTCGATTTTGTAATCGTGCCGAATTTTGGCCGCGGCATCAACAACAATAACAACAGACCTATCAACTAAGCGCCCCAGCTAATTAGAGCACGATTAAAAAACCATTAAACAAATGTTGATGACGCCTGGTTTGGGGATGTATAATATGTATATCTGTGACCACTTATTCAACCTGCAAATTTTAGGACAGAACTAGTGTTAAAATTTACTTTCAAACAGAGAGATAGGATGGTTTCCCTTTCACTTTAGGTATAAAATAAATTTTAAAATATATTCTACGGATAATTGGCCAAATCGAACTGTCTGGCTGCTCCAAGAATGAGGCACTAAACGGTTGAATTAAATATTTTAATAAGCTGCTTACGGATTGTATATCCTTGTTAGCGCGGATCCATCGTAATAGGTATATTCAGTTTAAAATACTTAGCACGAGTGAATGTCATGAGCAGACTTTATAGCATAACTAGCTGTCCCGGCAAACGTTGTTTTGCCATATGAAAAAAAAAAAGGTTTGAAAATAGATGTTGGCCGATTCTCAGACCTACTGAATATGCATGTAAAATTTCATAAAAATCGGTCAAGCCGTTTCGGAGGAGTACGGTAACTAACACTGTGACACGTGAATTTTATATATTAGAAGATATGAGCATGGACTCATATCATATTCTCAGCGAAAAGTGACAAAAATATTAGTAGTAAAACACGACTTAGCTAGTGTCGAGATTTTTTTAAATAATTAGAGCTTTGTATTTAAAAACAGAGAAATCACGTTTAAAGATAGAATAACAGCTAAATATATATTATAAAGACCGAAACTAATAAAAGCATGTCAAAACAGCTATAAGATAACAATAGCAATTAAGAAAGTATCTATATAAAATCTATGCAGTCCCCATCATGTAAATTGATAAAAGTCTAATATGGTATTCGTCAACATTACCTATGCGGAAGGTTTGTTTCACCTCACCCACTAGACAAAACTACAAACAGCATTTAAATTTTCATGTCATCCAAATCAGAATATACGAGTACACCGACAGAACAACGCCTGCGAATTAAATAACATCCGTGTTACAAATTACTACTGCTCTAATCAGGCGTAAGATAATATAAAATCTTTTATTAAGTATAGCTTTGTGATATAAATAAACTAATTTATGAAATATAGATTTATAAAAGTGTTTATTTATTATCCACTTTACACTTACATCATTATATCTAACTATTGCTACGGTTGATTGTGCGGTTACGGGAAGCAGTTAATAAGTACAGAACTCTAGGTACCTAACTTCTTAATTGGCTTTTTCCACTGTAATTCTCACTGAAACTATATTCTACGAATATGACACACTGTAAACTCACTGAATTGAGATAGGTAAAACAATTCATTATGTGTTTACAAACAGTGTTCCGTTGTTTAAATAAAAACGCAATGGCGATAATATACAAAGTTATTGATAACATATTTATACTGAATCAAGTTAACGGCATAAAAGTAAAGAATGAAGTTGTTGTTTATAATCGTTGCATTCTCATTAAAGATATGAGTTTCCAGTATCAAAACCACATTTTAAAATCAAATATCATGAAAAATAAAAAAATAAACTATACATGGAGTAAGACAATTGATATAAAATACAAATATGTTCCAAGAATAATCACTTTTTCAAGGAAAATTTCTCAATAAGATCGCGGCCGGGCAAGGAAAAGAATATGAAATTATTCTTTTGTCGAAACATTCTTGTGGAGTTTGCGAGGATTTTGAGGTACATATTACTAAAAAATCTAACAATCTAAAAAACTGGAACTTCATCTGCCAAATAGAATAAGTAGCTGTATCCCGCTTTTTCCTTTGCTTACATAAGATATATAAGAAATCTATGTTGAACGATTCGATTCTGTGACATTCTTATCCTAATCCTCACTTATACATAAAAGTGAAAGTGAGTTTGTTTGTTTGTGTCATTTTCACGCAAAATCTACCGAATGGAATTGCATGAAAATTGGTATAGAGATAATTTATAGTCTGACGGGCTTCGTGGCGTAGTGGTTCATGTACTGGACTGCCGTTCACAAGGTCGCGGGTTCGATTCCCGCTTGGGACAATCATTTGTGTGATATTCATAAATGTCATACAAATGTTTGTACTACGTCTGGGTGTTTTCTATGTAGTATAAGTATGTATTTACAAAAGAAAAGTAGTTTATGTATTATATCCGTATTCTGGTACCCATAACACAAGCGTAATAAGCTTAGCTTGGGACCAGAGGACGTTGTGTGAAATGTCCATGAATATTTATTTATTTAATATCATTGAAATAACCAAGTTTTTAGAATCACGAGTCGAGTTAGTCAGTTGTTGTGTTCCATGTTAGGCCTATTGAAGTGTGTTATCACTAAATGTCATTTTAGAACTCAAATAAACACATCCTTTAGATTTTTGGTAGATATATTAGGTGTCGATAGATATAATACTAGCGACTAACCAATAACAACACACACTGGTGGATCGTAAACTTATTAGCAACGTTGGGAGCTCGGTTGCATGAATTTAATGTATTTACTGGTATGCATCTAAAGTTCCGCTTTAGTCAACAGCTCCCTGTTTGTATAAATTGTATATAATTAGAAATATAAAGTGGCTCAAAAGCTCTAGTTTCTCCAATAGTGATGCCGTCATTTAATGGACCTCACACAGCGTTTAATGACGTCATTAAAACGTTATTTTTTTTTAAGATCAGTATTGGACTTTGTCAAAAATCGATTTCAAAAAATCTACGGTATTGTGTACACTTACAACCGTCAGTACCTATATAAATAAAGCCAAGAAAGTATGTGTAAATAGTTTAAGAATGTAAAAGAGGGCGTAAAAGTTATTAAAACAATCCTAGTTCTTATTATAGAGTTATGAAAATCAGAATTAAGTAGGTCGAAGTTGTAAAAAGCTTGTCATAAATAAATGTTTAGTGATGTGGTAGTCAAATGATAAAAAGTAATAGTCTTAATCATAATGACTTATCGGAGGTTTAAACGGAGATTTTATCGGAGAGATAATAAACGTTTTATCGTAAAAAGACTATTATGAATAACAAGTTTTGACAATTTTCGCGAACCGATTTTAGCGAACTTTTAAACCTCCGATAAGTCATTATGAATAAGACTGTAAATCTATAACATGACATCATAAAACCAATTTCTAAACGTAACAATTTGTAATGGCCCGCTTCAAGGACAACTATGAGAAAATTACACGAGCCCTTCTTAAAGGAAACCAAATAACAATTCAAAAACAGCTAATTTGTATACCATAAACAAAATGCAGTAACACGTTTACAATAAAATTCTGCACTTTAAGTAAACACATCATACTGTATAAAGTAGTGGCTTATGATGTTGATATGATACCATAATTAAGGGCTATATATAGCAAGTAATAGCAACCCGCCCATTCTTTGCGCGGGCGGGTAGCGGTTCGTAGAAAACTTCTCAAATCTTTTCAAAGATCAGATGAATACCATTTTTCTACCGAAACATCTGTCATAATTTTCTCGAATGTACTATACAGATTTTAAAACCTCTACTTTTTTTGTAAGTTAACTAAAACAATACTAAATGTTTAGGCAGCTCACTCATTTATTGTGTAAGAATAAATAATCATAAATCTGGCCTATAGATTTTTGTAAAAAATATGCATTTAGCAAGCACCAAAACAAAATCAGCTTGTTATTTATAAATATATTTCAAGTCACCATTCCAACCACCAGAACTACCACTTACTTTGTATGTTACAAGTTTTTCTCAGTTTTCAACCGTATTTTCGCAAAGTATTGATCCTTAGAAACTTGATTTTGGGAAACTCATCAAATCGACATGTTTCGCGTATTTTACTCCTGTTATAAGAATTTGGCCCACTAGCGTGTCACGTCTAATCGAAGCTGCATATTATGTGACAACTCGTTATTAATCACTCAAATCCCTTAAATCGATGTGCGCTTTAGGACTAGAGCATCCTACTATAATTTTTTAATACAACAAAAACTAGTCTATGCTTACCCCCATGGGAAAAAGGCGTAATATTATGATGGTGATGATGACAACTAAAACGTAATCATCCAATTTGTTGCAGTCGTTCTATAAAGTTACATATATATATGCATACATTTTGGAGACTCATTTTTATATAAATAACGAGATAAAGAATTTTACCACATCCCGTTCTTTGCCAATTTATTTATTTATCAAAAGCGTAAAGCAGCTTCAAGTCAAAGGAAAAGTTATTTTTTATCAAATAGTAGTAGCAGCAGAGCAGAGCAGTCCTCTTTGTGTTGTAAAGAAACATATTTTCTTCTATTTTTTCCATAACGTAGGTACTAATAAGGAAAACACAGGGTAAAATATTTCATCAACCAAATTGATACCTAATAATTCTGTAATAGATATTTGTATATAATATCTACAATAAATAAAGATACATATTTATTATATCACTCAATACATTTGCGATATACAAATATGTATATCATAAAGTTGTCTTAATCAAACAATATCAAATATTTATTGAGTGAAATCAACTTTCAGATAATTTTGAAGGTTTTTTCGTCGTATTCAACACTATGTCAGTTTACCTAATTCGAAATTGCTTGGCCATGCCCCTTGGCGCTGTAACCTCGATTCAATTAAGAAAATATCACGTCGGAGAAATAATGAATATTTAATAAGATAACATTGTTAGTTCAGTAAATACAAAATCACTATTAAAATGTCAAGCTTTCGCTATCAGCTAAAAAAATATAAGCAATAGTCGTTGAATAAGACAACTGAAGCTTAATATACTCAAATAAATAGAGATGCATTACCAATACTTCAAAAGTAGATTCAATGTGGAATAACATCGATAAGAAAAATATCATTAATTACACGAAACACTCTGTATACGAGTGTTTACTTCGTAGCTTAGGCCGTGTTTGGCTTTCAGAGCTTTGGTAGTTCGAAAAGTCGTTTCCACTGATTAAGAGGATACCAAAATAGCATCGTGCATTTTTCTACGTACGAAGTTTTCATTGTTTCTTTAGATTGAATGGCTAGAGCTCTAATTTTTAAGTATATGTTTTTTCAATATATGATCTAGGATCCCATAAACTCAGAAACGCGATTGAAAAAAGTTTTCTCGATAGAAAATCTTAGCGAAACAACCTCTCTCATTTTTTTTTCATTTGTCGGTCTATTATCGTGTATTAACTAATGAAATAACTTTAAAAACATAAGTAACTATTATATATAGAAACACGTAAATCAGAGTTAAATATATTTAGTAGATTTTGAATAAACAAAAAAAATATCCCTAATTCTTCATTTTCTATACCTACTAGCTGTGTTAATATGTACATGTCGATGATAATATTGATGTAGGCCCTTAAAACCGACAGCTCAGTTAAGAAATTGAAAATAGATATACTAAAGAGGAAACTACTGCTCGGAAACTGGTGCTAGTACATATTTGATTGGGAAATAATCTAGCGATGGTAAAAAGATGTAACAAGCATTGATATACGCATACATCATTCAGCGCCCACATTACGGCATACACACAGTATTCGTTGCATCACATTTTTCACTATATATCTAACTCATCATTCTCCTGTCCTTGTCCCGTTCTTCGGGAGTCGGCGCAACTTAACTACTTGTTGATGTGGGAATATATATATATATACAGGGTGCTTCAAAAAAATGTATACACACTTTGAACTTCCATAGAAAATTTATTTACCGTTCTACAAAGTTAAATTTCAGGAAAATAGAAAGCTGAAAGTCCAATGTAAATGAAACATAAATAACAAATGTTAATACTGTTCAAATTGGTGACCTGCAGCATCAATACAATTCTGAGTACGAGTCACCACTGATTCTGTACATCGTATCAAAACGTCCAATGAGATTTCTCTACACACTGCTTGAATCTCATTCCAAAGAATGTCTAGGTTACGTGGTTTACGTTTGTACACCTCATCTTTTACTGAGCCCCACAAGAAAAGGCCAGTGGATAGGACGCAGGGGGCCAATCGAGTTTCCAGCACGCTCTCCAGACCTTACACCGCTGGATTTCTTCTTGTGGGGCACAGTAAAAGATGAGGTGTACAAACGTAAACAACAAGCAGTGTGTAGAGAAATCTCATTGGACGTTTTGATACGATGTACAGAATCAGTGGTGACTCGTACTCAGAATTGTATTGATGCTGCAGGTCACCAATTTGAACAGTATTAACATTTGTTATTTATGTTTCATTTACATTGGACTTTCAGCTTTCTATTTTCCTGAAATTTAACTTTCTAGAACGGTAAATAAATTTTCTATGGAAGTTCAAAGTGTGTATACATTTTTTTGAAGCACCCGGTATATATGAGTGTATGTGGTGTACAAACGCGAGGGCCAGGGAAATCCATTATGCTGGGATACCATACCATGTGATGCAAATAAATAATTTTTATTTACTTTTTACATTGAAGCGAAATGATCAAGCGTTATCATATACACACATATTATGTAGTCATTGCTGGACACATCGCGGATGACGCCAACGATTGCAAACACCTTAACTCAAGTGCTATTTGGGTGTCGTATTTCTGAGTACATTATAAATTGATGTGTATACGAGTATTGTATCCATAAAATCGAATTCCTTTTATATATTTATATGTATTGAGCAGGAAGTAGCCTACTAATAACGTAAATTTTTGTGAGCATGTATGGATGGATGCTGGATGCAAGGATGTTGGTTGCTCTTTCTTCTACTGAATAAATTTTAATGAAACTTTTTTACTCATACATTTCTGCAAATATTCACGTGCCTAATATTTGTATGATCTATTAGTATTTTTATTTTGTCACAAAATGTACAAGAGCGCTAAAATTCTCGGTAAAAGAGGACCAAAAAGAGGTCAACTTCATAAATGCATAATAATATTGTAGTGCCAAGTAACCAAGTATTGTTCGATCGATCGGGTTTAATATTACGTAAGTACTAAGGGTTTTAATGGAAGGACATTTATTATCTATTTTAAACTAATATAAAGCTGAAGAGATTTTTTTTTCTGAACGCATATGAATGTCGGATAGTAATTTTATCGAGAAAGGCTTTAGGCTATATTATAACATCACGCTGTAACTAATTAGCGAAGCATTAGTGAAAAATTTTGCAAAAGCGGGGAAAACTCAAACTCATGTCGCGGGCGACAGCTAGTTTTAAATATCTTTGGTGGATTGTCCATTGATTTTATAAAGTAATACAATTTGTAGAATCAATTGTGTAATGACTCCACAGTCAAAATGAGTCTAAGCTATGCTTTCTTTTAACTAAAAAGCTCAAAGTTAACTATGTGACCCCGCCCTTAACTTGCAAGTGGAATCCGTCTTGGATACTTAATATTTAATTTTGAGTTCTTTATCACGGATGCATTTAAGCGCATACACTTATACTAATTATATTTACATATACCATATAATTATAAAGCATTGTAGCAGGCGGAGTGGCATTGAATCCATAAGTTTTCTATTTTAGTTTTAATAATGAGAATAAGGATCACTACCACCTCGGAACCACCACAACGGAAGTTGTCATAAGTGTATGAGAGAATTATTGCTCTTTATATATTTATAGAATACTAGCTGGCCCGGCAAACTTTGTTTTACCATACCAAAAAAAGTAAAAAAAAAAAATTAAAAAAAAAATGAACTATAAACCCCACGGAGCCCGAGACCTTTCCAACGAATGCAAAACCGTGGAAATCGGTTCGTGCATTCTGGAGTTATAGCGTCAGGAAGAAAATCCCGGCTTATTTTTTTATAGTAGATAACAGCTACGCCCTGAACACAAGACTTTGTTTTTAATATACATATAGTTAGGTATACATATAAATATTAAGTAAGACAAATAAGTATAACATTAATATAGCTTGTAGTATAACATTAATATAGCTTGCATGAATTATCTACTTGTTAGATCGGTGGCGACGCGCGTTAGTTACGAAGCGGACGTCGCGACGTCGAACCCCTTGATCCTAAACATTTGCTTTTATATTGTGTTATGTTGGTGTTTTCTTCAGTACAACTCTATATCGTCACTTTGAGAAGTATATTTGTAATCCTCATATCACTTACATCAAATAGTTTTAGATTTAGGTGTATTAATGTTTAGCATGTCGTTATTTGTTTTTCTTACCACCATCGATTTATTTACATACTAATACATACAACAAGGCTGGCTGTCTGATTTAATTATGAGATTAAGGGCCTACATCAATATTATCGTCGACATGTACCTATTAACACAGCTAGTAGGTATAGAAAATGAAGAATTAGGGATTTTTTTTTGTTTACTCAAAATCTACTAAATATATTTTAATTCCGGTTTACGTGTTTCTATATATAATAGTAACTTATGTTTTTAAAGTTATTTCATTAGTTAATACGCGATATAGGACTGACAAATGAAAAAAATAAAAAATAAGAGAGATTGTTTCGCTAAGATTTTCTATCGAGAAAACTTTTTTCAATCGCGTTTCTGAGTTTATGCGATCCTAGATTATATACTGAAAAAACATATACTAAAAAATTAGAGCTCTAGCCATTCAATCTAAAGAAAAAATGAAAACTTCGTACATAGGAAAATTCACGAAGCTATTTTGGTATCCTCTTAAGACGGGGTGAAAGTAGACTAAGCAAAGGGTTGACTGAATGAAGTGTAATTTGTTATTAGCATATATGTAGGCGGAGTGTAGGTGTACATACTGTAATTGAGCTTCTTCAACTGCTACAAAATGTAGCATTAAATTTGAAACCGTGACTATAATATCTTACATAAAATTGCACATACAATATCACTAACGAACATATTTCGCTAAAAACGATACTGACGCGTTTAAAAATCAATAACTGCAAAACTAATTAGCGAAAGCGAGCACCCGTACACTGTGTTGGACATTTGTTTGTCCGAATAGAATATTTGATTCTAACATTTTGTAAATGCTACATAGAATTTTGTAACCCCAGGGCTCTTTATGCTTAGCAGCCGAACTTCCGAGCAGGCTTTGAAACAATAGCGCATTTTATTGAAAGAACACTGCGTTTTAACGAATTGATTGTTTACAGAACGTTCAAAGACATAATACATATTTGTAAATCTTTAAATAATCGCAATCAACTGAAGGCGCATAGTTTCTTCTTTCGTAGTTGAAATGATAGTGTGAAATGTTTTGAATATATACTCATGTAATATTCCCTCTGATCTATTGTTAGTTGTTTAGCATACCAAGGACACGTGATTAACGTCAGTGGCATTTGATTATTATAAACAGTTATATCTATTTTTGCAACTGTCATGACTACTTTCGTATAGCACAAACAGTGGGGCAGTCAACGGAAACGAAATAAAGGAAATGAGTTAAAACAAACATCACAAGCTGAAAGAATATGTGAAATTGGTTACACACAATACTACCGTGGAAACCCAGGCATAAAATTAATGTGGCAACTTTCATCTTGATAAACTAAAGATTCTATGTATTTTCACTTTACAGTTTATCTGTCACTTCGAGTATTTAACTTTTTAGCGATTCTGTACCAAAAAGGTAAAACAGGATCCGATTACTTCCTAGTAATAGGGCTTACTTTCCTCAATAACAAGTCCGCACCTTTGAAGGCCCTATCATCTGTCACCAGGCAGTATTTTGGAACGAGACAACAACATAATCAAGAAGTTGAAATTAGGCGTACAAATAAGCTTAGTTGATTTACAGGATTCCTAGCGTTGAAAAACCATACCTAAGAAATAAACCAAAACTTCGGTTAAGTTAAAACATGCAGGTACATACCTAGAGGTTCTTCACAGGGTTGACTAAGAGGTCTCCGTGATGGCGAAGATTTCTGGTTGGCCTGGTGATGAGGCTGAGGTTTTAATATGTGAGCAGGAACTGCTCCCTCCAACGGTGGCTCGCCAGGTACGCGCACAATCCACCAATCTGCACGACCCTGACAACTTTCTACTATCTCCACTTGTTGTCCTTTTGATACTGATATCTCTCCTGTGCCCGCAGCTGTGTGTTCAGCTACCACCCAAGTCATTTCAGGTCCAGCCTGTAACAAATATCTATTTAAATGCAAGTTCCACATAACATAAACTTACTATTAATATAAACAATTGGTCAAGTGCGAGTCGGACTCGCGCACGAAGGGTTCCGTACCATTATCTATGCAACATAAGGCAACGTTATTAGTATCGAGCAAGAAACGGTAAAAAAATCATGTTTGTTGTATGAGAGCTCCCCTTAAATATTTATTTTATTTTATTTTTAGTATTTGTTGTTATAGCGGCAATAGAAATACATCATCTGTGAAAATTTCAACTGTCTAGCTATCACCGTTCTTGAGATACAGCCTGGTGACAGACGGACGGACGGACGGACGGACAGCGAAGTCTCAGTAATAGGGTCCCGTTTTTACCCTTTGGGTACGGAACCCTAAAACGACCACGTCATAATGTTTGTAATGGAACTACTCAGATATTGCTTCATCTGATATTAGATTGCAAGTTATTTTTATATATGGATAAAAAATTGGTCAAGTGCGAGTCGGACTCGCGCACGAAGGGTTCCGTACCATTATCTATGCAACATAAGGCAACGTTATTAGTATCGAGCAAGAAACGGTAAAAAAATCATGTTTGTTGTATGGGAGCCCCCCTTAAATATTTATTTTATTTTATTTTTAGTATTTGTTGTTATAGCGGCAATAGAAATACATCATCTGTGAAAATTTCAACTGTCTAGCTATCACCGTTCTTGAGATACTGGGTACGGAACCTTAAAAATCATGTTTGTTGTATGGGAGCCCCCCTTAAATATTTATTTTATTTTATTTTTAGTATTTGTTGTTATAGCGGCAATAGAAATACATCATCTGTGAAAATTTCAACTCTCTAGCTATCACCGTTCTTGAGATACAGCCTGGTGACAGACGGACGGACGGACGGACGGACGGACAGCGAAGTCTCAGTAATAGGGTCCCGTTTTTACCCTTTGGGTACGGAACCCTAAAAACCGCGTCGAAGTTCTTTTGGAACACAATCCGCAGGGCTTCTTGGGTATTGTCCAGCAAATAAAAAACGCATCTATAAGATATTAGAATTCAGCATACACAGCAAGATTTCAGTGATAGTCACAGACATATTAACAATCAAACAAATAAGTTTAATATCAAAAGTCTCATTACAGCCTTTGTATATATGTAACTAGTGGCTGTCTTCGACTTTTAAATCTAAATGCATGTGCATCGCGTTGTCTGAATTTAAGTGAACTGAGACTAAGAGCAAAATAAACATTTAAAAGAACAATAATCAATTAACATTACGGAAGGCGTAAAACGAAGCCTTAACCACTTCACTCAACAGAATCATCAAAACTATTATGAAAGAAACGATTCGGACAATTTAATTACGGTGCAGAGATAGCAGAATCTGGTCTCATGTAAACAAAACAAGAGTGCATTTTTTTGATGTACCTATATTTGTCCGGCTGCAATCACAATAATTGGCTAATGGATAGCTTGAAAGTTTGTATGTACATGACGTATCTGCAGAGAACAGCACACATTGGTGTAATCAAAATGAAAGGTTCAATAAAACTTCTATGATAACAGTATTGGCTCGAAATATGATAACAAACGCTAGTCTGTCGAGGCGCTCACAATAACACAACATTGATAACGTAGCATTAACAGATAGTGAGTATTGTGCTTTTTAGAAAACGTGTGTTCTCTTGATTTTACATTTGAATTGTGACGAACAATAAATTTCACTTATATTCGTTTTTATTTTGAAACCCTGTGTCTCTTATGTTATGAAGAATGGTCTAACATCTATGTTTCAGGTCGTGGATTATATTTACAATCAGACAAAACTTGTTTGTACTTATAAGTTTGTATCTTTCAAGAGTGTTATTATTTTGAGTATGTCCTTTCCTATAAATACCATTTGCAACTTAAAAAGAAATGGCTTCACTAAACATTTTTGGCTATGACAATAAAATTCTACATAGTTTTTACACAGTATTAAGAGGAAAGATACGGGTACATAGGGATAGAGATGGATGCCTTAGTATTTGAGGATTATTCAGCTATAAAATCGCCTTTAATTTCAAATAACAAAATGTGAATAAACTACACGTTAAAAGTAACTAGCTAAGTAATACCGTTATTATACAAATCTGTCACCTCGGTTTGTAACGCATGACTCAGTTTAGTCATGCATTCCTAAACGTGGAACGAAGCTGGACGTTATTCGTCAGATACATCATAAACTGACCCCAGAAAGATAAGTAAAATAATGTTCTACTACCTCGGAATTTAAGCTGCAAACTAGTATACATCTCATTTAAGGTTTCTAAGGGTGGTCTTCAGGCTGATCAAAGCTCGTGTCTACGTAGTGGGTTATTTCAGATGAACCGTTAAAAATAAAACATATTACAACGGTTATTTCCCTTTATGTAGCTCCAATGATGTTACCATTCTTAAAGTTGTAAATACTCTTAGCGGAAAATAAGCTGAATAGTGCCACGCCCTTACTGTTGTGGCGACTTCTGAGAACGTTCGGCAAAAGAAGCATGAAAGTAGTATAAAAGCTGCGGACAATGCGGTCTTTACGAAATACGTCGGGGGTGATTTTAAAAGAGTAGCTGATGTACTCGTAGTTACAAAGGTAGGAGGAAACATATGCTTAGGTGGTTTGGCCACGAGGTGCGGATGAATTATACGATGTTTACGAAAAGCGGACTAATTTGTTAGTAATATACTGTTACTTTTTGAGGTCTGTTATATTGTTTTAACTATTTTTGTTACATTATACACTAGCATAATTTGCATAGGTCTGCTATCTCGTTCAAAAGTCTAGATAAATGGGACTGTTACTGCTGCGATTGAGGAACATCAAATTATGGTACTTTTTTAACCTTCGTTCCCGTTGCATAGACGTTGGAACTTTGATTGTTATATCACAGTAAGGGACAAAAATGAAATTCATAAAATATTGCAATATCATTTAATGTCTACCTATGCTATTGTAAACATTTATCAATTACCAAAAGCTAATTTCTGTCGTGAAATTGTTTGACATTTAAAAAGCTACAAATTGATATTCTTTGTTACACGTTAGGAATTAACTATGACTGGCAATTAAGCATCCATCATGAGACGTCAAATGACCATTATGCTTTTAATGATAATAGAAACGGACAGTTGGGAATCTCTACTTTTGTTTAGAGAGCTAAATTGGAAATTTAAATTACACAATCAAACCGATTGTTCATTTTACATTTTTAAGTGTTTGTTCACAGTTTATTTAATAAATAAATAAGAAATATTCATGGACATTTCACACAACGTCCTCTGGTCCCAAAAATCATTCCAAGATTGTCTTACTGCATTCAATATTTATTTATTCCGTCCATTATGGGGCAATTGAATGTGTCCGTGCGTTATAGAGCTTTATTGAATTAAATGTGTGTAAAAAAAATAGGCAATTTAATAACTATACAAAATAAAGCAGTATCTATGACACCAGTTTTTGTGAAATCTGAAACCCATTAACTTACTGCGAATAATCTACACAATGTTTATCAACTTAAAATAACATACATTAAATTAGGAAATTTCCTAAATGATATAGAATTTACCACACCACAAATACATTTAATATTGACATCAAAAAGTTTGTTATTAAAATAGAATTGTATTAACTTATCTTTATAGTTAACAAGACGTTATTGTTTGCTTGTAAATAAACTAGCTCCTCAGATAGAAATTACAGATTTCCATTCGATCAGAGTTCTTATAGCGTTATATTGGTTTAGTTTACTTCTGATATTGTGTTTATAAATATAAACGTGTCTGAAAATATCATACAGGTACTCAACGCAAAAGATTCTTTATTCACAAGATAAAGAAAGGCCCTATCATAATAAACTATTCATCTTCGTATAGCCCGGTTCCTACCATTTAACACTACATGGTATTCTAAGTTACCAAATGATTAATATCACTGTAATTATTAAAATTGATTTAATAATATCTATCTGACTACTGCCAAAAGTTTAATTAATAAATTCTTAATAATATTACAAACTAGCTGTTGCCCTCGACTCCGTCCGCGTAGAATTTAGGAAATTTTCTCCGTTTTTGCAACATTTTTAACTACTGCTTGAGTAAGAGTATTATAAACGTAAGAGTAAACAAATATAATCAGAATGAACGAACTGCTAAGCTATCAGGAGTTACACGTGTTATTGTGAGTCAACCATAAAATATAGATATGTGCTGTTCCGGGATATTTTTTTGACAATTTTATGTAGAATATTTCCGTCATACATGATTTCTATGTAACTTTAACCATTAAGGCTGCACACGCGACGGAAGCTTAAAAAATGGAGCACCTTTTCCCGTTTTCCCAACATTTCCCTTCACTACTCTGCTCCTATTGATTGTAGCGTGATGAAAAGTATACTATAACCTGCCCAGGAGTATGAAGAATAATTGTACCAAGTTTCGTTAAAATCCGTCGAGTAGTTTTTGTTTCTATAAGGAACATACAGACGGACAGACAGACAGACAGACAGACAGACAAAAATTTTACTGATTGCATTTTTGGCATTAGTATCGATCACTAATCACCCCCTGATAGTTATTTTGAAAATATATTTCATGTACAGAATTGACCTCTCTACAGATTTATTATAAGTATAGATGTAAAAGTCAAAAATATTTATTTGATTCCAATAAAATATGGTGCACTGATAGCCTAAATAAAGCCTCGAAAAAAAAGCATAGGCTACGTATTATCGAAAAAAGATTGTGTAGAGACTCCAACGTTCACGCGTAGTTGCGGGCGATAACTAGTTAGATAAATTAATTAATTATTTATACCAAGGTAAGATAAGGTATAAACGATTTCGATAGGCATTAAGATGAAAAGCCAAAGTCCATCATTACTAATGTTCTAAGGACATACAGTTAGTAGTATACTACTCAGTGGTAGTACTGAGTTCCTCAAGTGATGATGAAATGATATTAAAAACAAAAACAATTTTTTTTTTAATATTTTGAACTCAAAAGATTACACGCGCTTAACACTGTAACAAAAAATATAAAGCAGAACGAATCTCCAGTGCATCAATACGTCTAATTTTGTCCTATCTTCAAACGGTAGGCACTACTTATTTCCAGGTCACTGGACGCAGAACTTAAATTCATCGAGCTGCAATAAAAGATAAAATATGCCGGGGAGAAAATACTTTGTTTTGTATAAATCGTCTAAAATATAAGCAGAAAATTTGTTACGATTATGTATATGGTTAAAAGATATAACTGGTAAATAGTATCTACCTGAGAAGCTTTGAATTGTGGTTCAAATTGAACAATCTCACTTAACCTGTTCAATCATATTTTTGTATTGACGCAAGCAGTATTTAAAAAAAAAAGAATAATTAATGATTACATTTACAATGTTAAACGTCACAAAGTAAATATTGCATTATTGGTATTTTGTCTATGTATATTGTATATTTTGGTGACAAGCAGGGTAAGCGAATTCTAAGAACTGATTGGAACGTCAACACGGTAACTTTAAAATCATCTACGACTGGGAGACTCGCACTTGGTTCGGAGAAAACTGACTAGACAAGACTTAAAATAAAATTGTCTACGTAAAATTTCTATAACAATACGAAAAGTATTAAAACTTATTTTCGAATTGTTATAGAAACTCAAGACCGTGATTAAACCCAGACATCGAACTTTAGAATTGCGCCTATACCGCAAACCCACCGCTTACATAGACGTAGAAAGTACTCTAAGAAACGATCGTTTCACACAAAAAGAGTTTCTAGAAAAAAGCCTCCCCGTGAGATAGATCGCACCTTGATAGATTCATCATCGTGAGCTCCTTCAGGTTACTAAATATAGCAGTCGTTGAGGTATGAAATCTCTGCTATAAGGAGACAAGGCAACCGTCGTTATTATAGAATGACGTCATAAGACTACAAAGACGACAGAATAAAAATTTTTGTCGAGACATTCCCGCCTACGTTTTGCAATTTGACAACAAGTTGAGTACAAGTTATTAAGCATCAAAATGTTTGGATATTATTCTTGTACGATAACAATATTTAATTTATGCTTGATAATAAAATTACCCAAATTTGATGTCGCCACTCTGTAATTAGGGCGGCTAGACATACAGTAAATAAAATCACCCGTAACTACTTTTTCTTCAGAATAAGTTCAATATTTTTTTTGGGAAAGTTATTTTTTCAATTTCGGAATTAATTCGTTGTTGTGAAAGATTATTAACATAAATAAATAACCAAGTTCTTTATTAAAAATTGTAATACTTAAAAAACTACATGAAAAAATTTAAACATAAAATTATTTAAGTACTTACAAGATTTTGCTTTTTCGTTCCGAATGTATTTTAAACTTAAGGTTAAATATTTATTAATTTCTCAATACAAAATAGAAGTACCAGTTGCACCTCGCAGTTTTTTCCGAGATATACGAGTAGGTAGATAATCGATTAAAGTAATTTACTAATTTTGCAATTGACTTGCTATGCTTTTACTTAATAAATTAAATTGTAGTATTAAAGTGATCACCGCAAGCGGGACTTGAACCCACGACCTCGGAATACCGTTCCGTAGCTCTGCCAACTGAGCTTATTGCGGTCGTGCTAACAGTAACCAATTTGACCACCACAATGTTCCTCGATTGAGTCTACATCGCATTTTTGATGTGCAACGCCATCTATCGAGAATGTTTTGCAACAATCTCGACCAGCCACCTAGTATTATTACCAGAATACATACAATTGGGCTGATATCTTTCTTAGTTCATCTAAACTAAGAATTCTCTTTTGACATTTTATATTTTTCAAGCTGCAATAACTTTTCTTATGATTTATATTTACCTCGAAGTACTTTTCCAGTGCTAAACTGACGTAATATTAATGACAGTTTTCAAAACCATTAAATTTTGTAGCTAATTGCATTTTATCAGAAGCTGTATAATAATAATATGTAAACGCTAAAACTATATTCAAAGACTTTCATCAAAGGAAATTACAATAAATCCTTATCCTTACTTCCTTACTATAATATTATAAATGCGAAAGTAACTCTGTTTGTCTGTCTGTTACGCTTTCCTCGCTTAAACCTCTCAACCGATTTTGATGAAATTTGGCACAGAGAATCGTTAGACTCTGAGAAAGGAGATAGGCTGGCTTTTTTTTGCGAAATAAACGGATGAAGTTTTTTAAATTTCACGCGGACGGAGTCGCGTGCAACAGCTAGTATACAATAAATCGCTGCATTAAAGCCGATGTCGAGAAAATTGTATTAAGCAATGAATGAATCACCACCTGATCCTGAATTCAAGAAACGGGCATTTCATAAGGAATTATTCAACGCATATTGAAAAACTCTTTGGATATGAGATAAGTCTCGGCAAAATGGGTGTCGAGAATGTTAACTGACAGTCAGAGACAAAATCGACTTAACCTTTTGAGGACATTTTTAGACAAGGTTTAAGAATTTTATAAATTTTACTGTCCCGTTTCGTAACAATGGACAAAACACG
The DNA here is from genome assembly GCA_916999025.1 of Orgyia antiqua. NCBI lineage: Eukaryota > Metazoa > Arthropoda > Insecta > Lepidoptera > Erebidae > Orgyia > Orgyia antiqua. The sequence goes on along the minus strand of OU779863.1, from coordinate 4,093,192 downwards.
GGTCCGCCATTTTGATCTCGAGACAAAACAGCAATCTTTGCAATACAATCGATACCGAAGGAGTTACGTGCCGTGGCATCGGCTGGCATGGTTGTGGCCTCAATATTTTGGAAATCACAAGGGATATTGTTGTTATTAACGTACTCGCGCACATGTCGGCAGTTGCGATGGCTGCCATTTGGCACGCTGGTTTCGAATTGGTTGACGACCCCTCCCCCCTTAAACACCAGATATGATGTAGCAATTTTTACATGTTCAGCTAAGAAAATGATACCTAATGAGACGATGGATGCTGAAAAGAGCTTTTTGCAAGACCAAGACCAAAATGTATTTTTTAAAGGGAGGCTTAGAATAGCGCTGGATTCGTAATTGATGAATAGTTAAAGTCAAAATCAAACTAGAAATTGTAGCGTCAGTGCATCACGGTTTGTTTGCATGAACGATCAATCCCTGCGGTGGCTCTAGTGTGGTTTGGGGTGGCATACTAATATGTACTGTAACAGAAACTGTTTCATTATCATGGTTGCATAGGGTGGCGTGGTGGGCGACAGACGTTTGACATCAAACGTGTTGCAACCTGGATGCATAGAACCGCTTACCACCTATGTAAAATATGTAAAACCAATTAATTGGAAGTCAAAACCTTTATTATTGATTATTATATTATGTATAGATTTCTAAGCACCAACCGATCACATTGTCAATGTGTTAGTATTATTTATATTTAGTTTAAAATAATTGTAACATACACTATTACTACTTACTCGGACAGATATCGGAGATAAAAGAACGTGTAATAAAAAAACGTTGAACCGACTTCATGTGCCTTTGAAATTTGAGGGTTTTCCCCAAATTCAGTTTCCTCGATTTCTTAGAAGGTAACCATCAGATCCTGATCTGGTCCTGGACCTGTCCAATGTGACCACACGGAAGCCACCGGATTTTAAATAAAAATAGAATCATTAAAATGGCTTCACCCAGTTAAAAGTTATAAACGAAATGAATAGGCTCTGAAACAACAAGACCAATTAAAAAAAACTTTCACGGCCGTGTAGCTAAGCTATTCCCGGTAAAAAATAGACTATTTTTATTGCAGTGCGAAGCCGGAGCGAATTTCTAGTTTACAAATAAACATAATATTATTAAATACGCGTTATGGGAACGAAAGTGGCTTTATGGTGACATGCTAAAAATTGTAAAGATGATACTCATAGATGATACCACGTACAAACATCAACTAAATAAAGTATAATTACGCTAATTTATAATGACGTGTTAAGTAATATGTTTCGGGCATTCTAATTGCTGTATCCGTGCGCCAGTTAGTTTTTAACGATTTTTGAGATTATGATTCTAAAAACAATTCTATCTTTAAAAGTAATGGATTTTGTAGGCTTTTTGTTAAATATTTTAAAGGTATCTTTGCAGCGTATAGATACCTATATAACAAAAATAGTATCTATGTCGTAAGTTAGTAGTAATATAATAACAACTGCGATGAAAATTTCATGAATAAATTACCAATATATTAATATTAATCAACCAGTAGCCAAACTCAGCTATTGAACTGGAGATACCGATGGGATTCAAACATTATTTACTGCTCGTGTTTAATATGCATAGTAAACAGAATACGAACAAAAAAATACTAATTACTTGATGTCGGTAGAGCACATAACAATAATTAGAAATACTAGTTATTTATTTTAAAAACAACTACCACAATTGAAAATTATACATAAATTTACTCAATTAAAAAGGAGTTTCATAAAATTCTTGAAATTGAGGGATATAACGCTAACTGGTGTTTTTACAGTATTTTCTTGACAGAAAAACACAATTGTATTAGACACGATTGCAACACTATCCGCCTCCTTCTATGGAAGGTTCCATCCATCCATCCATCAGCCTCTTTCCATCCACTGTTGGACATAGGCCTCCTCCATAGAACGCCACACTGCGCGGTCTTGTGCCGATTGCATCTAATGCCTCCCCGCGATCCTGACGCTATCGTCGTTCCACCTTGTCAGGGGGCTGCCCAACGCTCCGTCGTCCGGTACGTGGTCGCCACTCTAGGACTTTTCTTCCCTAACGATCATCAGTCCTACGAGCGATGTGGCCAGCCCATTGCTACTTTAGCATGCTAACCCTTTGGGCTATGTCGGATACGCACGTTCTCCTACGGATTTCCGTATTTCGGATTTTATGCCGTAGGGAAATACCAAGCATAGCCCTCTCCATAGCACGCTGTGCAACTTTGAGTATAGATACGAGCCCGACATTCCAAGACCACGTTTCCGTTCCGTATGTCATCGCTGGTTATACGCACTTGTCATAGACCTTTACCTTTAGGCACTGCGGAATATTGGACGTGAGGATATGCCTAAGCTTCCCGAACGCTGCCCAGCCGAGTTGGATTCGGCGGTTGACCTAGTAAGTTGGATTTGCCCAGCTGGACTGTTTGTCCTAGCTAGACATAATGATCGACAACTTGACATGGATATTGAACATAACCTTGGTTTTATCCATGTTTATCCTTAAAACACCCCTTTGGGAAACACTACTGAGGTCATTGAGCATTGTGCCAAGGTCCTCCAGGGATTCTGCCATGACCACGATATCGTCTGCAAATCGAGGGTGAGTGATGTATTCGCCGTTAATGTTAATGCAGAGTCCGGCCCAATCGAGGAGCTTGAAGACGTCTTCCCATGCAACGGTGAACAGTTTCGGGGAAATTACGTCCCCCTGTCTGTCACCCTTTTGCAGTGGAATCGGTCTTGTGCTCCTATTCTCGATTCGGACCGACATGGAGGCGTTTCTATAAAAACACTTTAACGCACAGGACGCTTCGTACAGGAAGACGTCTGGGATGTCTTCGGTATAGTGCCGGGTTAGCTTGGATCGTTGTTCTTGGACCAAGCCGACAACAGGAGTTTGGGATGTCTGGTACAACTGCCCATAGAACTGCTCTACCTCACTCAAGATCTCATTTTTGGAAGAGATGACAGTGGCAGTATAGTTAGCTGACTCTGCCCAATAGACAGATCTTTTACGAACACATTGGAGCCTTGATTCCGCTCAATCACCTCTTTAATAGGCTTGGGATTGTAGAGGCGAATATCGCGTCGAACAAACTTCGAGATTTGTCTATTGAGCTGCCTCAGCCTAGACCAGGAGACTGCACCGTCATTTCTCTCCTCCGTTTCATGAGCTCAAGAGTGTGGTCAGAGTTTACCGGTTCTAGGAGCACGGCGGGTCCTGAAAAATCTCGACCCAACCCTGTGCACAGTTTCCACAAACATGTTGTTCATATCGTCCGCTGTTTCGCACTCTTCTAGGCATTGGAAGCGATTTTGAAGTTCGAGCTGAAAGCTTTCGGGGTTTTCGTACTCGGCAGGTGTAGGACATGCTGTAGACATCATATGTCAGGACCGCTTGACTTGACAGGCTTTGACACGAATATATATTTATTTTATAACTTTTTGCACACAATAAAAGATTTTGTACAATGGCAGACTTAATGCCAACGGAATATTCAATCCATCGTACCATTCGGTGATCGCTCCCGATTCACCATATTGATCACTGAGACATCATTGAATATTATTTCGTTCCGTGTCGTACCATTAGGGCTTATCCAGGCCCTTTTTCTTTGTAGTGGTTTTTTGAAGAAGGACTTCATCATGAAGAGATTTTCCTTCTCCAAAAAATCAGCCAACTTTGCCCCCTCTGGTTTCTCTGTACGAATCCGAATTTCCCTACTGTCAGCTCACTGCCTTTTCCTTTGCCTAGTTTTGTGTTAAAGTCTCCCATAATCACAGTGAGATGAGTTTTGGACGAGTGGATGGATGGCTTTCGTGATGTCCTCGTAGAGAGCCTCCACCTCACCGTCGGGGTCTGTCGAGGACGGTGCGTAGACCTGGATAGCAGCAAGTTTCCAGACCGGAGGGTTATCGTGTCCTCCCCCTCTTTTCGGACTTCGACAACTCTACAATACAAATCTTGCTCAATTCCTCTTCCAGCTCGGCGATCTTTTCGTCAGTCCTGAGTGTGCGGATATTGTGTGTTACCAGGGCCTGGGTCTGTTTAGGTTGGTGGCCGTATCTCTGCCGGAGATTCTTCGCACCCCCTAATAGCGGGGCCCCCATGACTGGGGGCCACTGGTATGTTGTGTGCCATCTTGAGAGGTATTTGCCATAATCGCCACGCTTGGTAGGCGGGTTGGCGATCGCAGTAGGTGTTATGATACTCAGGAGGACCGTTCTCCTGCTGCTTCCTTAGTCGCCTTTTACGACACTCACGGGAAGCGATGGGGTGGTGCAATATTCTATGCCCGCACCCCACGGCATGTAAGATTCGGTTACGGGAAATTAATGTAAGCCGATAAAATGATGTTACAGATATAACAGAAAAGTTCATACACTCCAGTTATTGAGAAACTCCGTAATTAATAGTCCGATGTTTACGGACTGGGAAAAGTCCCAGTTGAGTAAGTATAGAAACCGCCGAATATGAATACGCTCCGCAATTGTCTGGTTTAATGTTTATTATTAGTTTTTTCACAGGAACTAGCATTGTTGTTTATATAAATCACCTTAGTCTGTAAGCGACGCAGAGCAGGCGTCAACGTTTGCCGGTTTGCCCACGTCAAGAGCGTCCCAAGTTTCCTATGACCCGAGATCAATAAGTGCCAAGCATTCTATTCATACGCTGGTATTTGGGGTTCCGTATACAAAAGGTATAACACAAAACCTGCTAAAAGTACATAAAAGTATAATAAAATTAAGGTACATCAAATTTGGAGTGTTTGAGGCATTGTAAATATTAATGAAGCGAAAGATGTAAGTATAAATAGAAATTTCAAAAATAGACCATTTGTCTCTTAACGACGTCATCATCCTCCTGCCCTTATCCTATTATTTGGGGTCGGCGCAACATGTCTTTTTCTTCCACAGTCTTCTAGTAGCCGTCATGTCTGTGTGAACTCCTCTATCTTTCATGTCCTCTTTCACACAGTCCATCCATCTTTTCTTAGGTCTTCCTCTAGACTTTTTTCCTTCCACATTTATACTCAGAACTCTCCTAACGACATTACTTTCCTCTCGTCTCATAACATGCCCTTACCAGGACATCCGCTCGTTCTTCAATTTTTCAGTCACTGGCATCACTTTCAGACTTCCTCTAATATATTCATTCCTTATTTTATTAACGACGTAAAAAGACAATAAAAATAATAAATGTATGTCTGATTGTTTGAGACGATCTCCGGATCAGCTACACAGATTTTAGTTGACGTTCAATGGTAAATAGCTATTATTACTGGGAAATCGACTGGGGTGGAAACCCCTTATCACTTAAGTGTATGAAAAATAGATAGTAGCCGATTCTCAGACCTACTGAATATGCATATTCATTCAATTTCATAAGAATCGGTGAAGACGTTTCGGAGGAGTATGGGAACGAACATTGTGATACAAGAATTTTATATATTAGAGATTGTTTAACAATTACAGACAACTTTTATTGACGGTACGAAGTTTAGCTGTGTTAGCTAGTATAAGTTATGAAAATCGATAAGTACGAGTAAAGGAGATATCCGAGATAAGAGTCGTTTGATTCTTATGCTTGTAGAGCAAACCCGAATCCTAAAGTGGTACAGGAAATTTAAAAATAACCTAGTTTTAAACTGGGTGTTTTTATGTATTGTAAGCACGAATTTATAAAGAATAGTAGGTACAAGCAGTATACAGTATATTTATTTATTCATATTTTAACTTATGAGTAACTTCCATCGACAGTTTGCTAGTAGACACTAGTCTATTAAAATCACTATGTTCAGGTTCAAATAATTGTTGGATTTTTCCACAAATTTGAATTGCACGCGAAAGGTGACGAGTTCATTTTTGGGACTCAGTTAAAGATTTCGGTATTAAAACGCCAGGCTTGTTTATAACCTATGTTCATATATCAATAGAAACCTAATGATATAATGCGATAAATGTAAATAAAAGAACATTATATTCTCGGGGAATTCTCTTAACTAACAGCAATTAACAGTTGCTGGAATGCTTCATGAGGTTGAGGTCAGTTGATAGGGACTGAACTTTTAGGTGCATGAGAGGATAAAACATACGAAAAATAATTTATAAACCAAGAAATTCATGTGACAAAGCTGCATTTTTGTGAAAACAATTAGTAGTGAAATCTACAACAATAAAACTTCAACTTTTACGCCCTCTCTCTACAGAGTATTAACGTCCCTCTGTTGAGCACGGGCCTTCTCCACTTTGGGAGTGAATATAGTCTACTATGCCGCGCTGACCAGGCGTGATGGCACAGTAAGAACTTCAACTTCCACTACGTGCCTTATTTTTAATCAATCATAGAGCTAGGTTATAAACCTTTCGATTATGACGGACAGTTTGTGGAACTATGATTAATTTGTGTATAATAAATTCATGAAAGCGGGCGCAGGTTTTTATAGGCGACACTTTATGGACAGCACAATTTAATAATTCCATAGTAAAAACTTATTGATTTGAAATACGACTGTCAGTAACTAGCCTTCGTGTTTGATTATTATTGGTTGTTTGCATGCAGTATTTTAATAATAAAATGAGCAAAATTTTGTAAGTTTGTATGTTGTGTAAACTCCGTAACTCAGCCTGGTTTTAAATCTTTTTCTAAAAGAATCAGCGTCAGCAGTATCAGTATATGGGTTATAATATAAATATATCTAGCTCCGCAGTTTTTCTTGCGTATTGTTTATATTTATTTTATTTTATTTTATTTTATTTTATTTTATTAGGGTAGCTTACAGCATCTTAAACAAACTAGGAAACTAAAATTACAACTAAAAAGCTAATGATAAGCTACCACATACAGGTGACTAAATACAGCACAGCGTTAAGAGTTTAGGCAAATAGGAAAGTACAAAAAGAAACAACTACTACGTTATACCTATACGATAGATAACAATATAAATATTACAAGTTATAACAAAACCAAAAAACCTTATATAATAAGCTGCTAAGGGCGACGTGAGTATAATCTCACCAGTGAATCCCGTACACTGTTTAAACTGCCGTGAAACAGATCTAAATCAATATTATTAAGGTTATTGAAACCGTTAATGGCCCTAATAAGGAGACTGTTTTGCCTGTAGTTGGAGTGTGCAAACGGTGTGCTCAATGGTTTGTATGAATTGCGTGGTAAAAGTACCGGCACTTTAAATAAAATTTTAGTGAGTAAATCCGGACAATCTACAATACCCCTTATTAATTTTAGGAGAAAGATAATGTCGGATATGTTACGTCTAGTAGATAACGGCAACAAATGGAATTTTATACAACGTTCATTGTATGGATGCCTAGGCACTACAAATTTGTAGCATAAATAACGTGTAAATTTCTTTTGCACTCGCTCGATCATTCCACTGTAGATGTCGTAGCGAGGATTCCAAATCTGACTAGCATATTCGAGATGGCTGCGGACATAAGCACAATAAAGTATTTTAAGTGTTTTCATATTATTGAAACTTTTAGATATGCGTATGATAAATCCAAGGGCTTTTAATGCTTTATTACAAATGGCAGAAACATGGCTATGGAAAAATGATATTGTTGTTAATATACACATATTTCGTAATTTTTGCATTTTTAATATTCTCTAAAAGTAATCTCAAAAAGTAGGTGACTACAAAGTCTCCGACACGTCGGGCTAGAATTTAAAACAAATACACGCGTCTCCTCTCCTCTACAGCCCAATTACGTCCCACTGTTGAGCACGGGCCTCCTCCACTTTGGAGGGATTATGGTCCACCGTGCCGCGCTGACCAGGCGTGTTGGCACAGGGTTTATTTTCGAGTTTTCTGTATCTCACAGAGGCTGTTATCTGTGTGCAATATCCCTTAGCTGACTTTTACAGCACCTTGGGAGGAGATGGGGTGGTGACACTTGTATTCTTAATCTATCACCACGCGGAGCTCACTGTCTTGCACTTGCACTTTCAACAAGTCTTAATACACGCGTCTAAATCCGTAAAAAGTAGTTTTATTTTCCATAATTTCTCACCGATTCAACATTCCTTGGACTACGAAAACATTTTAAAACCAAAATCAGCTAAACCTATCTTCTTCCTATTCTTGAATTATATTTAGATTTAGACTTTAGCAGATATCTTATCGGAGAGAAAACTGTGAAGAGAAAACAAGTGGTTATTAGCGAATAATGACACGACCAATGCGGACTTCAAACATTTTAATTCACATTTTTCAAGGGAATACATTGTTTAGTAACCGCTGATAAGTTAAAAAACCCAAGTAAATGACAAACAGCTCCAAAATAAAGATGGATTCGCCATAAAAACGTAATGTAACGTAACTATTAAACAGTGCGTTGTGTTTCACAATATGCGGTAGTGAGCTAGTATTAGCATACAATTCACTTTTAACCAACTCGACTAGTAGTTTCTTAGGCCATTCCTAGTGAGAAAAAAGGCGCCATTTGTATGTTTACGAATAAGTGATTTTAGCAATGTAGTCACCTAACGGGCGACGCGATGCTCCGTAGCCATAGTAACGATGGTTAAGTAGAACAAACAACAAAAGTATTATTTAAAATTATTTAATTTACAGAATAAGTTTCAAAAATTCCGTTTGAATCGAGGCTATTTTTAAGGACGAGAGCTTGGTATATCCTAGAGCCTTCTGAGGAACTGGACCGGACGACGACTTAATCAATCTCCGCCATGCTGGTTATTATCTATATTTAAATACTAGCTGACCCGGCAAAAGTTGTTTTGCCATACTAAAAAAAAAAAGTTTGAAAAATAGATGTTGGCCGATTCTCAGGCCTACTGAATATTCATGTAAAATTTCATAAAAATTGGTCAAGCCGTTTCGGAGGAGTACGGTAACTAACACTGTGATACGTGAATTTTATATATAAGATTAGCTAATCGTAAATGTGCAGTTTAAAAACTTTTATCTGTTGCATTCTCGTAAGTGTGAAATTGCGAGACAATCTTGCACCCTGAGGGCTTCGTGGATTAGATAGATCATTCGATTGCGTTGAATTAAGAGTTTGACCTGTTTTCTTTTATATAGATAATGCGAATAGGAGCGATTTTAAATTTCGATTTAAAGTTTACATTCTGGGAGGTATTTTTACTTCATTCGTACGCACTACTACACCAGTATTGCATACTCAAATAACCATATATATATATTTTATATGTATTTATAAAAATATAAAGAAAGTAAAGTGTATTTCTAGCAATATTTAAATTTAATCCTTTGTTTTATCCTTAGCAATTTATAAAAACTTGTCCAATTTTATTAGTTGTTCTGCTACTAATAACTTAGCATTAAACATTTTATAAACTAATGGCTATATATCGATAAATAACGTATGTCATGTATAAAAATAAATTATAATTAATATCGTAGTATCCTTATTGAGTCATTGTTAGTCTACATTGGAAGTTATTTATTCTATGAATAATAAATATGTAATAAAATGCATACGCGAAACTACGAGCTCTACATTAACCAAATAAATACAATTACTAATAACACCATATTTTTACACCATCTATATTCCTAATTAACGTTGGTAACAGATCCTCTGAATAAATATAATTATAATTATATTCGCATCTATAAAATCCACGAAGAAACAAATTTTCTTAAGCAGAAAAGTACCGAAGCTATGAACAAAAATTTGGTTTCCATAGTAAAATATAATCTGTTGTGTATTTTAGGCTCAGAAATACTAATTTTATTTATATTTTTGTAATCTGTACCTAATGTTGTGATAAACTTCGAGTGTAAAATAGAAATATTTGTTGTTGTTACAATGGAATCTTAAAATTAATAAATTTTTTTTAACAATTTCACTAATTGTGATAAACAATAAGTTGTAACAATAACGATACAAGAAAGCAACAGAGCGAATGTAAGCAATGTTTGCGATGTAAAGGTGTTATGATATGATTTGTGCGATGCATGTGCAAGAGTGCATGTGGGGGAGGTGCGTGCGCAGCAGAGTGGGGTTGCATCTCTCAGTGTATCACCTGTCGTTGTCGGCTGACCTTCAAGAGGCGCGCGTGGAATGAGCTCGGCGTGTCAATAGTGTGCTGTCTGGAGAGCGCCGCGTGTGGTGCGCTCACTGAACTCTGTCGGAACCATGGCAGTGATATTTTCCGCCTGCTCTTGTGTTGTTTAGCGGTGGCAGGCGGCGGGGTGGTCTCCATGGCGGGACACGTGCCTAGTACCCGGGAGAGGCGAGCGCGACGCCACCCCGGTCCGACGCGACTCGCGGCACTGTCGCCACTACCGAAAGCCGAGTAACGCCAACGCGCACCGCACCGCACCACCCGCAACTCTCACACGCCCGTCCACTACGCAGCCTCCGTATCGAGCTACATTTCCCCAATTTATTCTACAAAAGATACCACCGCAGTACCTTGAGAAGGACTCACTTAATCCGTTTGCTGAGGTCAGTGTTGCTGTTGCCACATTTGGATGATCATGTATTTAATCTACTTTCCCGATTTTTTTTTCAAACGCAGTTTTAGGTATCCTAGGTGACAGCGCACCTCAAATGTAAAACGGATATTACTTTATTATGATTATTTTATGACACAAGGTAATGTTACAATTAATAAATATGACACGACATAAATTCAAGAGAATGTATTCCAATACTAAAGTGTCGCACAAGCGTTTTGTAACAGCATCCCATGATGAACCATTCTTCATTAACCGGTCTGTCCCGACTTCGCATGGGTAAAAGTTATTTAAAATATATATATAGCCAATGTTACTTAAGAATAATTTTCCATTTTAATGGGGAAAGAATTATCGTTTTCCGTCCAGTAGATTTTGAGTTATTTTATTACAAACACAAAAATAGACAGTTTCGTATATTATAATAGTAACAGTATAAATGGGTCTAGATAATGAAAACACAATGTAACTTCGATGTTTTTTTATTTTCAGTAAGTAATTAAAAAATACTGAAAATCATGATTGCTGGCTTATTTTGAGATGTGCTTATGAAAAGTATTTTAAAATACTCTTTGTCTTATGTTAGAGCACTGTGCACGTATATATATGTTATAACACTTTTATAAAATGAATCGAAGCTCTTGATAAACATAGCAATAAAAAATATTGCTAAAGCTGTTAATGACTAGAGAGCACATTGATTTATTTGTTGTTCGCACAAAAACACTGTTTACAATGCAAGGTAACCTTCTCTGGTCCCAAGCCGAGCTTATTTACTTGTGTTATGGATATCTTAGAAATGCCTAATATTTTTTTAAATAAATTTTTTTTAAATTAACACTTGTTTTTTTTATATACGAAAACAAATACATATTATAAAAGCTGAAGAATTTGTTTGTTTGTTGAACGCGCTAATCTCAGGTACTACTCGACCGATTCAAAAATTATTTCAGTGTTAGATAGTACATTTATCGAGAAAGGCTATAGGCTATACAACAAATTTTGCTAAATTCTACGCGTTTGTAGTCGCGGGCAACTGCTAGTACGAAAATAAACATATGTATTTATCAGACTCGTAATCCGCCTGGGGTAACCTTATTGACGAACAAAAAAAAACCTGTCAAGAGCGCGGTAAGCTCGTACACTTAGGGTTCCATACTTACTAGATATAAGATTATAAATAACTGTATCCAAATAATTGAAATAATCAGTGAATTAAGCCAAAACCAACTTACCAACTTAATTTTGTAAAAGGGAATTGCCTACATTATTATTTCATACATATATATTACTTCATTTAAAATTCTTTAAAATGGTCGTAATCGGTTATATCTTCTAAATGCGTAGATATAAAAGGTGATTGTATTTTATGCAGTAAAAGACCGTATAGATCTACATATCGTATGAGTTTTAACTTGATTACTTCAGCGATTGCTGTGTAAAAAAATGTTTGACGGCCGGATGGTCGGACGCCAAAGTAAGACTATAAGGGTTTTTTTTTGGACGAAACCCTAAAATCATATGTTCATGGGGGATAGTATAGATTCCGGCAGTAAAAGAATTTCACTGTGTAACTTTGAAAGATAGGGTAAGGAATGAAGTTATGAACACTAGTTTCAAAAAAGTTATAGTGAGTAAGGTGGAGAAAAGTATGCCTAGGTGATTTGGTCATCTGGAAAGGATGGGTGATAGACGATTAACGCAAGGCATACTTTCACGGCAGAGGTAAGTGGAAACATGGTCTGAGGAATATAGGAGAATATGGCCTCGGACTTCTCTAGCGCAACCACCAGGCCAAAGGCCCTGATGGTACTGACGAGAGGGGCCGAGCCCGCATTAGCGTACCTTATCATTTTGAAATTTTTTATAATAGCTAATGAGTTTAGAAACATGTACGATAAAAATACGGTGAACTTCCTAGATAAAGTTCTACATGTTCCAATGTTTAGAATATAACTTCAATGTCAAGGAAGATCAAATATATTTTCATAGCATTCAGAATCAAAGAAGCAGACGAAGAAGGATGTGATTCTTTCAGATTTTCTTTTATACCACAAACGTAAGTCGTGTTTTTAGAAACATAAAAATATGAAGATTTTATGATATTTACACTATATTTCATTTACATGAAGTAAAACTGACTAAGCCCTATGCCATAATCATCGTCATTATCCTGTTATTTGAGATCGTTTTATATCAATTACTAGCAAATTTAGAAACAAAACTTTAACAAATTATACTTAATAACCACTCTACCTATTTCAAACTAACCGCTTTAAATACCGTTGCGTAGTTATGAAAATTTAAGAATAGTGACATACAAAAATAACAACTGTGTTTTAATTATAATAAGTGAAGTTTACTACATATTTGTAAATCGTGCATGCTTTCAAAATTCATTATAATTGCGTCCATACAAATGAGATCACTCAGTTACGAATCAGCCCGGCTTTTGTTGACCACAACCTTTTTCACACGTTTTTATCGAACCTGATCCTAATAATTATAATAAGTTTTTATGACCAGTTGTCAATCTTATAGGACACGCTTCCATTTCATTACCTTTCAATAAATAATTGGTCAAGTGCGAGTCGGACTCGCGCACGAAGGGTTCCGTACCATTATCTATGCAACATAAGGCAACGTTATTAGTATCGAGCAAGAAACGGTAAAAACATTATGTTTGTTGTATACGAGCCCCCCTTAAATATTTATTTTATTTTATTTTTAGTATTTGTTGTTATAGCGGCAATAGAAATACATCATCTGTGAAAATTTCAACTCTCTAGCTATCACCGTTCTTGAGATACAGCCTGGTGACAGACGGACGGACGGACGGACGGACGGACGGACGGACAGCGAAGTCTCAGTAATAGGGTCCCGTTTTTACCCTTTGGGTACGGAACCCTAAAAACTGTAAATGAGTACATGGTTTAATTCAGTAACATACAGCTTTTTCAAATAAGTGAAAGCTGTGATCAATTCTTAAACCTATAGCCACGTAGATTTAAAATACGGAGCAAAACGTTATTTTACTGAATTATTTCTTTATAGTAATATTGTGATATCCAACAAACATTTTTCAATTATTTGTAGGGAGTATGCGTAAATATCTTTTTCCCGACCCTTCCATATCTTTATATATAAAAACTAGCTGACCCGCCAAACGTTGTTTTGCCATACTAAAAAAAAAAGTTTGAAAAATAGATGTTGGCCGATTCTCAGACCTACTGAATATGTATGTAAAATTTGAGAAGAATCGGTCAAGCCGTTTCGGAGGAGTACGGTAACTAACACTGTGACACGTGAATTTTATATATTAGATTACGTGTCACGATGTTTGTCCGTGATGGACTCCTAAACTACTGAACCGATTTTAAATTTGATTTGCACACCGTGTGCAATTCAACCCAACTTGAAAGATAGGATAGCCTACATTTCAATTTATAGTCGCAATATTATTTTATTGCAAATTATTTGTCTAACATTTGTATGGCAAAACAACGTTTGCCGGGTCAGCAATTATTTAAGAGACTTACGCCCGGTTTCTGAAAGGCTGATCAAACTGTAAATCAACTGACAGCTCTGTTAACTTAACAGCGCTGTCAAATCAATTTCGGTTTCTGAAACGTTGTTCAGAGAAAAATTTACTAATCAATGATCAATTTGATTTGACATAGAGATTTTTATTAGTGCTGGTCACATTGGTAACTCGATGTCAAAAGGTACCTTAAAATAAACAAACTGCTGTCAGTTCCAATGTAAAATTCTGCGAAATTCAAATTGTTTATATTAACTTGAATAAATTCTGTGCTCCAATATAAATAGTGGGCGAGACCCGAATCGACTATAACCAAGTCTTTGTGCACACCGTTGTCCCTATACATAAAATAATTAATTAATAGTGTTATAGTGACTTCACGCGGAAAGAATTTTACAGAAAAAGAAAGGTGTAAGCTAATGGAACTAGTGCAGAAGTAAGTACTTAGTTATGCAGAAATTTTGCCTATTTATCGATGATAAAATATAGTTATGTTTACATTACACATTGACAAACAATATTGTGAATATATATCATCCAATGTTGTATTTTTAGGTATAAAAATATAATTGAAAATAAAAGTACAAATGCGATTTCAACTTCAAAGAAAAATGAAGCTTGGGAGTTCTTTGTGCTTGTTCCTTAGTGTAAATGGTTTAATTTTATCTGCTATCATGTTAACCAGCAGCATTATCACAGATTTTGTCATCCTATATCGATTCTTAAACTCTTCGTCGTTGTAGAATTCTAAAGGATTCATTCTTGCTTTAAATACTCGCGGCCTTGCCTGATCTTCCTCACTGCTAGAAGTGCTCATGCTGATGCTTAGATCCGACAGAGATGATGCTTTCTACAAAAACATATTAACTTTATATCACAAATACGTTTCAAAAATATTCTGTTTTCATTGTAATTATGCTATACATAGTAGGTATACATACCTTCTAAGTAAAAATTTAAAAAAACTTGAAGTTTTACGTAAATAAACAATTTTGATTACACTTTAATTCGTCCAGAGGCACCGATTACTTGACCAAGCTTTTGACATTAGATAAATCTATGATTAAGGCGTGACAAGCGTTTCAGAAACTCAAAATGGCGCTTGACAAACGATTACGGCGCTTAATTTGACAGTCCTGTCAACTGACCAGACAATCAAATAAAATCGTTAATTATGCTTCTAGAAACCCAAATGTGACTTAACAAGAGATTTGACGACTGATTAGTTAATTTAACTGTTGATCAGCCTTTCAGAAACCGGGCGTTTGTGTGATATTTTCAACAATTATTTATGCTCATCATCATATTCAAATTCATTCTGAGAACAGGCACAATATAATGAAATACTATCTAAAATGATACAACCAATCCCATTACTGGCCTAATACTAATATTGTTTCAACATAAACTATGTAAGTCGATCCTTAGATTTATTCAATATCGAGTTCGGAAAGCTAGGCCTCGCCTACGCTTTAACCAAATTGCGCTCCTTATCTGTCACTGACCTTTTCATTAAATTACAATAAACTTATTTCATTGTTACATCTAATATATATCTAATATATAAAATTCCCGTGTCACAGTGTTAGTTACCGTACTCCTCCGAAACGGCTCGACCAATTTTCCTGAAATTTTGTGTACATATCCTCTAGGTCTGAGAATCGGCCAACATCTATTTTTGAAATCTTTTTTTTTTTGGTATGGCAAAACTACGTTTGCCGGGTCAGCTAGTTATAATATAAAATTTAAATAATTAAAAATAGTTTAAAAAAACTAAAAAACACGCTTTATTTATTCGAATTATTGTATTGTCATCGGTCTTTGACAGGTGTGCAAAATTTGAATAGAATCTGACCGTTTAAAGTGGGTCAAAATAGCGTCCAAAGGAGTCGGTTACAAACATACAAACAAACATACAAGTGAAGCTAATATAAAGCGTGTAAAAAGAAAAGAATTGAAACATAAAAAAAAATATATCTTTTTTCTTATCACATTTCTGTAAGTAACAATAAAATTTGTTAGTTGATTGTAGTTTTGTTAAATCTCAGTAAACAATATTCTTAACGTTTTAATAACATTTTATTATTTATTACCAAACAGTAAACGAGTGTTTCAAAAAAATTTTGGCTAGGATTTTAATTTTGCTTATAGTTATAACAAACAAACAAATACCAATAAGTAATAAGCAAATTATTCTACAACGAGCTGTTGCCCGCAACTTCATACGCATGAATTTAAAAACCAAACCTGAACAAATTATACAATAATCTTCAAAAACTAAAAAACGAGCTTGAAAATCTTGATTTTTTTTTATTAATGCATTGTCATTGGTCCTTGATACATATGCAAAATGTCAGATCAATCCATCTACTGCAAGTGGGTTATAATCACATCAGTTACATAGATTAATACATTGATAGATACATACTGATCTTATATAAGCGTGTAAAAAAGGCCATATTTATGAACCACTCTTATTAAAAAAAAAGACGGCATCAAAATCCGTTGCGTAGTTTTGAAGATATAAGCACACATATCAACATACATACAAAAATAAAGATTTTGCTTTATTATAAGTAAAGATTGAATACACACTATAATACACTTACATTCGTAATCAAAAAATGTTTAATTATGTGAAGTTTTACAGACTTAAATCGACATATGGACGAGCCTCGTGGTTGAGTGGTTTATGTAACGGACTGCCAATCAAGAGGTCGCGGGTTCGATTCCCGCTTGGAACAATCATTTGTGTGATTTTTCTAATTGTCATGCAAATGTTTGTACTGCATCTGGGTGTTTTCTATGTATTATAAGTATGTATTTACAAAAGAAAAGTAGTTTATGTATTATATATTTTGGAATATGCCGGCAATGACGTCTCCGACGTATATATATTATCGATAGTTGAACATTTAATAGGTAAATATTTGGTTTAATACATTCCTCAAAATGAAGACCAATTTATTAACTCTTCTAACAATGTGAACTTCACGCCTCGTCGATCGAATCACGCGACTGGATAAAATTGATAGCCTACTATACTTAAGCATAGCGTTATGTAGATGAGTTTACGTTCAAAGCGAGCAGCGTGTCAAAGCGCCATGGATCCGCATTTGTATAATGAGACGCGCTCTGTGTGTATTACAATTTAAGAGGATACCAAAATAGCTTCGTGCATTTTTCTACGTACGAAGTTTTCATTGTTTCTTTAGATTGAATGGCTAGAGCTCTAATTTTTAAGTATATGTTTTTTCAATATATAATCTAGGATCGCATAAACTCAGAAACGCGATTGAAAAAGTTTTCTCGATAGAAAATCTTAGCGAAACAACCTCTTTAATTTTTAATTTTTTTCATTTGTCGGTCTATTATCGCGTATTAACTAATGAAATAACTTTAAAAACATAAGTAACTATTATATAAAGAAACACGTAAATCAGAATTAAAATATATTTAGTGGATTTTGAGTAAATAGGAAAAGTATCCCTAATTCTTAATTTTCTGTGCCTACTGGCTGTGTTAATATGTACGTGTCGGCGATGATATACGATAATATTGATGTAGGCCCTTAACAGGGCATCTAAATAAGCTCTCTACGGACGCGTAGCAAACGTTGCTACGTACACTATTTCATAGCGCCTATTAGAATAGAATTAAAGCGTAGCATTCCCTTATTTTAAAATGTAAAAATGTAATCAACATACTTCTTAACAAAAAAATCGAAACACTTCAAGTTCAAGTTTTGTAAGGAATATCATAAAAACGTGTAGGTACATTTAAACATTTATTAAATTTTTATTTAATAATAAATAATTATAATATGATGTTTTCAGATCTATTTTTAATATTCTAAATGCAAATTAAATTTTAATAGGTTTCTTATTTTGATTAAGATGTCAACTATAAAAAAGAAAGTGTTTTGATTTTTCTAATGTTAAGTATATTTATGAAATCATTGTTGTGTAAAGAAATTCCAATAATTTTGTACAAATAGTGCTTTGTACTTGTATAAATATTGCTCATTCTCTTTGATTATATTTATAAATAGTGATAATATCAAGGTTATTTACTTGAACTTTAAACATAAACTTTATTTACTTCCAAGGCAACCGCGCCATGTTATCGTAAACAGCAACTGCAATTAAGATGATATAAACAATTTTACTCCACATACATTCACTGCGTTGTCCCGCTTTTGTGTTTACATTATTCTGTTTATGTTTCTTTTCAACATTCGTTCTCTAAAAAGAAAGAGGAAGTCCTCACAAGAAGTCTTGCATTAATTGGTTTACTTCAGCCAAGTAAAATCAGCGACTTTCGGTCGCTATAAACGTTGGATGTTAATAATATTGGATTTGTAGAGATTGGCTCGAGTGGCCTTTATTGCCTCGAGTTCAAGTCGGTCATAATATCTAAAAATCATCCACCGACTATAATCTTGCGTAATAATTTACAATGTTTTAGTCGTAAATTATTATTGCGGAAAAATAATCTTCGTTAATATGACTGTCTATGTTCATTGAACACCATTACTTGTAAAAATATTGCAAATCCATTATTTATGTAGCTACTTGGTAATCTAATACATACCTAGATATACGAATATTATAAAGAGAAAAATTTTGATTGTTTGTTCGTTTATTTGAAACAAAGCTATGGTATATGATAAAAAAAAAAATCTAATATGGGAAACACATTTTAGAAACAATCACAAAGGATTCTTTATAGCTCAGTCCTGCCTGTGACGATTGCTGATGAAAATACATATAACATACATGTAAAATCAATTAACACAACACACATGTTATATCAAGATCATATCACGTATCACACAGACAAAGGCAAACAGCAAAACATATTCTTATCATACTAATATAGTAAAGTTGAAGAGTTTGTTTGTATGTACATTACATGTTCACGTCTCAACAATTAGATTTTCAATAATATATAATACATACATATATTATTTTGTTATATTGTTTAGTCTTATATTAAGTAATATTCTCTAACACTTGTGCGACTCATTCGTTCAAATAAAACTACTCTTTTATTACACGCGTCTAAATCCGTATAAAGTAGTTTTATTTGGTTTTATATTGTTAATTCGTAAAAAGAACAGGTGTGTACAACATAGCCCGAAGAGTTTGCACGCTGCTGAAGTGGTAATGGGCAGGCTACATTGGTCGACGATGTGATGACCGTTGGCGTTCTGTAGGGGAGGACTATGTCCAGCAGTGGACGGAGAAAGGTTGATGGATGGATGGATATTGTTTGGATATTAAGATTGTGTACTTTGTAAACTATTACGTATTATATAAAACACAGTCTCTGCCAGGCAGTTTCACTTGCGGTGCGAGTGTAAGAAAATACTCAGATCAATCAAATATGTAAGTTTGTGAATATCACAACGTTACGCCTTTTTCCCATGGGAGTAGGCAGAGACTATAAAACGCCATCTGCTACGGTCCAAGCACACTTCCATTTCACATTTTTAAATACCTACATACACAGAAAAATTCGTAAAAATAATGAGTACAAAAATAGTTGTCCCAAAGGGGATTGAAACACAGACCGCCGCGGCCGCGAGATGCGTAAGTAATGTCTTAGGCACTATGGCCGCAACTACAACATACTACACTTTTATTTTTATCGTTTAATATGATATTAATGAAGTTTTAATATAATGCGACTTGTAATACTAGAGGATGTATTGATGCTTAGAAGTTTAAATCAATCGCTGGTTTTGGTCAAGTAGATAATAATATTGAGGCGAACTTGTCGCTGCCGGCCGTCATCGAATCTATAACCGGCAGCAAAGAGAGTTGAGTCGCCGTCACCTCCTTCGCTAAGGAGGTGATGACGACAAAGAGAGGCCCTGCGGGAGCGCGAGCGCTCGTGCGATACATTGCCCGAGAGGCGTCAAACTGACGGGGGGCCTAGTGACCCCCAGTCGCAGTTAGCCCCCACAGATAGGAGGCCACCCCTGGTCGGGTCATGGTAATACCTGAGTAACTACCAAGGCCCGGCTAAGGGCGAGGAGGAACACCGTGGGGTTTAGTGGTTAGTCCGGGTCTGTTTCTGACCCGGGAGTCCCACACGAAGTGCGTAAATGCATTACCGCCGTAAAAAAAAGTTGATAATAATTCGAGGACATAAAGGACTAATAAGGTACAGTGCGGTAAGTGTTGATTATTAAACATTAACGAGTTAAATGATTGGGGTCGATATGTACTATACGTGTCAACTGAGAATAGGATTGGCTATGACCTTTAGTTGTCAAAAGTGATTAGAATAGTACTGTCAGCAACGAAACTTTATTTACGTATCAATAATGTTTTTTTTTCTTTTACCTATACTCAGTAATTTGAAGCTGAAAACGTCAAAATATTTAGTTTTACAATTATTATTAAAAAGAAATTCTTTGAATAATTTCATTGTTGGATACTATGATATTCAGTTGAATTGCCAACCGCCATTTTGTTGTTATTGGTGTGCCTTGTTGAGTAAATAAATTATAAGGCATTTTATTTTAACTTCTGTTAGTTAAGTGGTTGTTTCCCGTTAAAAAAATTAATTTGTTGTTATTTCTCGGTGTTTTTGTTTGTTAGTGTGGTTATTTTGAACTATTCGTTATATGTTATAGTTTTTCATTGTATTTGTCTCGCTAATCGCTCGAAAATTAGTAAACGATAACGACAAAATGATAGATAAATTATATTATAAATATGTCTTATTTTGCTGATCCTACCAAAATTTTTCAAATTGACAACGATGACGTTCCAACATGACGCAGAGACAATCCTATTCTCATTTGAACGGCATAGTAAGTAGGTATTTGATAGGATACTCTTAAAAAGAAATCACAGAAGCTATTCCAGCCGGTCTAGCACGTTAATAATACAGGCACGCGAGAAAACTCGACGATGCGGAACTCGTTACGGCGCTTCCCAGAACATGCTTCGCGACTGTGAAATATCAATAATATTTTCATCTCACTTTACTTAATATAAATATTTTATAAAAACACAAAAACAAAATATAGGCGTAACTGCCATCTTATTACAAAATCGATGGCAATTATGTAAAGAAATTATTGTAATTCTTAACAAATTATTATGGTAACTTCTTTTGCAATATCGAACTTTTTTATTCTCAATTTTCATGTGCATAAGAATATATATTTTAAAATATAAACAAAACCATAAGGTATACAGGTTTAGATATTTTCACTTAGATTACATTACAATAACAACAAAATAACAACAAAATAATAACAAAAATATACCAAAAGATCAAAATGCCTATAAATTATGTTTGAGAATTGCAGCTCGTTGGAAGATTTCTATGACATCCTCGTCCAAATTAAGAAGCCTGGTATTTTTAAACTTTGCACTATTTTAGACGACTAACTTTAATAGTTAGGTATTATACTGTGACATACAGCATTTCAATAATGTATTTTTGTACTAAGTACGCACAAATAAATCTTTTATAGCTAGGGTTATAGCTATATAATAATAGCTAGGGTTGACAAATGACTATACCTACTTTACCTGATGTTAAGTGAGAGTGCAATCTGTTGTGTATGTAGGGTTTACTCCTTATATTTATATGCTGGCAATGTAGGCATAGAGTTTATGATGATGGTAAACGTCGTGGAACGGGTGATGTCATAATATGGTACTTAATCTTTATATATATAAATCTTCTGTACGTGTGTTTGTAATTGAACTCCTCCTAAACGGCTGGACCGATTTTGATGAAATTTGTTGTATGTATTCAAGGGGGTTTGAGGATGGTTTAGATTCACAATTGGCTGGACCGATTTTGATGAAATTTTTTGTTGTTGATTTTTACACAGAATTGTATGGCAAAACAACGTTTGCCGGGGCAGCTAGTTTATAAATAAAAGTGTGCAATGGCTACTTATTTTATTATGATTTTATTTAAATACATACTATGTTATAAAATATAACACAATCCATATGCGAGGACGGATAGTTCGTTGTCACAGCACCAGCCATCACCTTGCCTGCAAGATGCCTCTTCACGCATCACTTGCACGACGCCATAACGCAAGAAGAGGGAAACACATGTGCTGGGAGCGTATTCTATTTCTTGGACTTGTTACAGATCAACGAATTCACGATATTTTTGTTCGGGATGGTATGGTAACGATGGCATCTAAGACCAGCACGTGTAGTACGATTTAGAAAAAGGGAATTATTAGGGAAAACAACTCGATTTTGTAGAAAGCCCCGTGCGTACGTACACATTATAAATATTAAATTATGTACCTACGAACTTGGTATAAAAATACACTGAGCAATTTATCAGAACTCGTAATGACAACGGATACTTTCATTGTTACGAACATAATATATAAACATTAAGTAATCTAACTATATGAATACACCTTCCCTTTTTGGCCCGTTAATGTCCCACTGTTGGGCACAAATCTCCTCCACTCTAAAAGAGAATGGTCTACTCGACACCCCCGTGCAATAACATTGTAATTCAGTTTTGTTACTTTTTCGTGAGAGCAAAAACAAAGTTTAAAAAATTATACCATTTGAAGGTTGATCCGTATAATGTTTTAAATCGTTGATATACGTTTGTTTTTAGGTGCATTATTTATACGTACTTTAAGATTCTAGAATAAAACTAAGTTTCATGGTTTTTCATGAGTTACGTGAAAAATGATCCATTATAAAAACATATAAGTTGCAATGAATAACATTGTATCTTGAGTTAGTACCATTTTCAAACTCCTCAACTGTTGAATCACTTAAGGGCCTACATCAATATCATCGCCGACACGTACATATTAACACAGCCAGTAGGCACAGAAAATGAAGAATTAGGGATACTTTTCCTATTTACTCAAAATCTACTAAATATATTTTAATTCTGATCCATGTGTTTCTATACATAATAGTTACTTATGTTTTTAAAGTTATTTCATTAGTTAATACGCGATAATAGACCGACAAATGAAAAAAATAAACTATTAGAGAGGTTGTTCCGCCAAGATTTTCTGTTGAGAAAACTTTTTTCAATCGCGTTTCTGAGTTTATGCGATCCTAGATCATATATTGAAAAAACATATACTTAAAAATTAGAGTTCTAGCCATTCAATCTAAAGAAACAATGAAAACTTCGTACATAGAAAAATGCACGAAGCTATTCTGGTATCCTCTTAAATGTAAGAACATTGTAACTAAAATTACAATCTTGTTGCACTTTATTGAAACAATATTCATCACTATTAGCTGTGCTATTAGTTAGAGTAATAAGGATTACAATGATTTTGCAGGACACTTATTCTTTTTTAGTGAGTTACAATGCTTTTGTCACTTCTGTTATTCAAAAACGAATAGACGTAGAGTTACGACGGTAAGACAGAATTGGAAAAAAAAAATACGTAGGCACAACATTGTAAGTCAATTTGTCAAAAAAATTAGTTACAATGTTATTGCATGAGGGTGTCGTACTTATATCACACTGACCGGACGTGTTGGCAAAGGGTTCAGTTTCGAGATGCTTTCAACTTAACAACTTATCAACGTCCCTCAGCTGGTTTTTGCTGCACGCTGAAGAAACGGGTTGGTGACCACACGGACTGTAACCTACTCCTTCTTAACTTTTCTTTCCATCCCATCGTTTTTTGTTTAATATATTTCTAGACTTTTTTCCTTCCACATTTATACTCAGAACTCTCCTAATGTCATTAGGAAAGTTCTGAGTATAAATGTGGAAGGAAAAAAGTCTAGAGGAAGACCTAAGAAGAGTTGGATGGACTGTGTGAAAGAGGACATGAAAGAAAGAGGAGTTGACACAGACATGACGGCTAATAGAAGACTGTGGAAGAAATAGACATGTTGCGCCGACCCCCAAATAATGGGATACGGGCAGGGGGATGATGATATTTATGGACGTTTCACACAACGTCCTCTCGTCCCAAATTAAGCTTATATGCTTGTGTTATGGGTACTATATATGTATATACTGTATATGTTAATACACACATAAAATACATAATAAACACCCGGGCGCAGTATAAACATTTATATAACATTAATAAACATCACACAAATTATTGTCCTGTGCGGGGAGCGAACCTACGACCTCGTGAATAGTATTAATACCTTATGGTAGTACAATAATATGTAGTTGCATGCAAAACATTGCTTTGGGTGATAAAGCCGCCATTTGCACCAAACAGTTACACTATCTATGTAAAATGCATCAAATTGAAATCACATTAAACTTGGATTACATATGTAAGTACTTACCTTATCAGAGTCCGTAGTGTTGCCACTGCCAACGGACGCTAGTGAGTTTCTATCAACGTTCTCAGTGGTTTCATCCAGTATGGTTTCATCAAGATATCTATACAAAAACAATATAATTAGCATCAATTATCCAAAAATTTACACGCTTTTCACCTTAAATACCTACAGATTCATGCTTATTTTAAAATTCCCGAACATATATTACAATAAATATAAAATTCCGGTATTTTGAAGGCATATCCATGTTATCTTCTACGTTTGACGTCAACGACCTTAAATCAATCTACCTACCTATGGTTTTGAGATACAAGTTTTATATGTACCTAATATTAGGCAGGGTTACTATTATTTGTGTGTATGTTTATTGTTACATATTATAGTGTTATTTACTGACCTGCTAGATCGTTGCGAGCTAGTGGGTCGTACAGGAGCTGGACTGCGCGGTGGTGGTTGCAGGTGGAAGTATGTCTCCTATACACACAATATTAGAGCAATTAATTTTAATTCATAGACTACTAGCTGTTGTCCGCAATTTCGTTCGGTTTTTCTAAAAACACTAACTTTACACAATAAAACATCCTATTGAACCACTATCTTTTAAAAAATACTGCATCAAAAACATATGCATAATTTTAAAGACTTAAGCTCACGAAGGGACATTCATACAAAAATATTGACTTTGCTTTATAATAAGTAAATATACCGTATTGGCAAAATATGCAAGTAGCTTTTTTAAGAATTACTAAAATGGGAAATTCATACACTTGCGCGAGACTCTCACCCGTCTCCATCACCACCAGTCACCAGTCTCACCCGTGACCATGGTGACTGCAAAGTCTCCGAAACGTCGGGCCAAAATTTAAAACAAATATACGCATCTAAATGGGAAATTCAGTTTAATTTGGACTTAAATCGAAACACGGACTGTGTATAAGTGATAGGTAAATTGCGTAAAAGGGATTTGATGCTAACATGTTGGCATTAAATCCCTTCCACGCTAGTAACAGTGCATGCAAGTAAGTTATTACTATTTTAATAAAATAATTAGTACCTGTATCACTTCTCTGAGCCGACGCACCCAAGTTTGTTTAACCTCGAGTGATGGAGCTTTCAAAACAATACGACAGTCGCTGACCATCGGTTCGCTACCAGTCCACACTGAAAACTTGCATTCATCGCCCTCGATGTGTTCAGTCACGCCTAATTCTGATGTCTGTATCAATAATACATAATAATTACTCTAAGTGTAGTGTACATTATATGTACCTATATTTTGACGGGCCTCGTGGTCTGGTGGTTCAGGTAACGGACTGCTGTTCACGAGGTCGCGGGTTCGATTCCCGCTCGGGACAATCGTTTGTGTGATATTTACAATTGTCATACAAATGTTTATCCTGCGTCTGGGTGTTTACCATGTATTCTAAGTATGTATTTACAAAAGAAAAGTATTCGTAGTAGTTTATGTATTCTATCCGTATTCTGGTACCCATAACACAAGCATAATAAGCTTAATAGCTAAGAATAATAAGCTTGGGACCAGAGGACGTTGTGTGAAGTGTCCATGAATATTTATTAATTATTTAAATACATACTACATTTTTTTTTATCAAACAATATATAGAAAACACCTAGGCTGTTTGTATGACATATAACAGAAATGTGCGGGGATCAAATCAAAACCTTGGAACGGCGCGGCAGTCTGTTAAATACCATAGACATAAACAGAGACCATACACAACTCCGTTACGCTTTGTAATTGTTTCACTGACCAATTAATTAATGTTATGTAGGTACACATTTAGAAAACCATAATATAGAAAGTTTGTATTATTTAAGGTTGAATTATTTTGTAAGTATTTGCAACAAAATTCATCCGTGCAATTGAAACCTAACAACTAATCTAGCGAAAATTATATCAATCCACAGACGTAATCATTGCTCGTTGTCTTCAACATTCATTCTCACGGCTTCCTTGTATATATCTACAAAGATATACCTATTTATGCCCTTCGTCGTGATGTCAGTGATATAATAAAATGAATTCATCCGCGACCCAGGACAATCACTCTACATTAGTGATTACCATCGCTAATAAATTTCTAGTGTACAAAAATTACACTAACTCTAAAGGTGAATATTATAACTAACGATTGACATACTGTAAGCACTGATTGACAGTACATATTTACATTCAACGTAAATGTTTGCGACAGCAAAGAACAACACATGTTCTGAGCCTCCAGTTGCTCATTATTCCGAAAACATTGCAATATCCTCACAAAGAGGGTTTTCCCATAATGCTGTTTTCATAAATAAACCAAAGAGTAATAATTAACATAAACATAATAACATGCATATAGATTTTAAGAATGAAAGAGAAAACGATTGTTTTTAGATACAAAATCTGTACAAGAAATTACTTAGTAATATACTCACCATAAACTTCGTTTTATAAATATATTTGGCTTTTCCATGTGAATCCTTGACCTCTTTAGCGAGTAAAAGGTGTAGGTCAAATAGAAAGACACGACGTTCTCTGCCTTTCTTGATGATTTGCCGCAGGTCCCACACGTGGAAAGAGTCCTGAAGCACCACCTCGCCAAGGCTATCAGTGGGCACGTCACAGCCCTCTAACAACGACAAATGCATGGCGTCGTTTGCTTTCTTCGGCACAGACAGCATAACTTCCAGGCCGTCCTGTACAACAATGGAATGAAATGAAATCATTTATTTATATAAAGGGGAATACCCATTCTCCTTAGGGTCTGGGGCCACTCATGGACAGCAAATACTGATATATTTGTTATGCATTTCAAAATCTTAAATATATCAGATATCTAAAAAACATATTTAAAATGCCGCCATTACTTTAAAATAAGTAGAAAATAAAAGAAAAGTTTTAGGTTTAATAATGTGTCTGGCAGCAAGGAAAATCAAGTATTAATTTATTTTTATGCTTGTTAAGTAAAACATGGTAAGAAATGTGTTTTCATCATCTTTTATTTAATTATACATATGGGATATGAAATGAAATAAGCAGTTTTTTATGTCAAATATCTATATTTTCATCACTTTCAAATGTGATCAAAACATCATCCAGGATTGTCGTAGGTGTTATGTTGAGTTCATATCTTACCTATATGTATACATGAGCACTGTCGTAATGTAGCCACAACAACCTACGGTGCGTGTCCCAACTATGCAATTAGAACAATATTGTTGGATAACATTTCGGCCATTACAATTGTTGTTTATTAAAACTTAAACAAAATATACCTTCGGAGTAAATATATACGTTCAGACAAACGTGTAAATCATAATCAAGTTCATATAACAAAGCCAGGCCGTAGTAAATCAGAAAATAATAGAAACACTGTATGCACATGTACAAGTACCCTCATTTGCGACAAGTGAAGTTGACTGTTTGACATTACATTTGATATGCATTTGATTTACTTTTTTTTTCTTTTAAAAATGTTTTTAACCACATTATTAATTACGAAATGCATATTTTATGGGTGCATAAAAATATTTTATAAAGATAGAAAACTCAGGATAAAGTTTTAAGCACTAACAATATTTTGCTACGCGACTTTTGTAAGGATTTTCAAACAAAAATACTTTTTTTATACGAAGCATAAATTGTTCCAGTGTTTCATATATTGTTTAAATATACGTAAAATTCATGTGATTACATAACAAAAGTAATGTACTATATATTTTTTTGCTAAAGTGGTGTTTACAGGTGGCCTAAAGTTGGCTATGCCCTTTACATAGATGTTATTGATGTATCATCTCACCAAATTCTGCCTTTATAGGTGTACAAATATATTGTATATAGTACTGCTTTATTACAGATATCTAATTAAGATCTGACCTATACGTTATTATTGTAATTGATATCTCGATTACAATATGTCCCAGTGTATTAACATATTATGTATTAACAAATTACCTTTGTGTGGGTATTTCAGTCGAATATGTAGTGATCAACTTAATAGCTATTGTATTACCTTTAACTAATTTTGTGTGAATAATATCGGTTTTAAACGCTAACTGTTCCAAATAAACTATAACATAGCAAGATACTCAACTCCTTCACCTACAAAAGACTCTACGTCAAGTTAAATGCACACAGTAAGTACATCATAACTTCGATTTCGTTTTCCTGATCCGTTAAAATTCTGATTTTAATAAATTAAATACTGTATTTTTTAAAATTAATAATGTACAAAATAGTGAAATATATAATTTTTTTTCAAATTCATAGCCTTCGGCTGTGTACCATACCTACTGATAATAAAAATGAATTCAAAGAACACATTCTTGGTATAAAGTACGGTTTAAGCAATCAAGCGCAATACATACATTTTCTGCTACAAGAGGTGTTATCCGATTATTTTTTGAATTTCTAATATATTTTAACATCGACATGTTTTATGGTGCACACTGACAGTTACAAAAACTTGATCACATTTTAATACTGTAATTGATTACTAGAATTGTACTTCGCGGAACGACACACTTGCGCTCAAACTGCAGATACTACACAGCAGATGGGCGGGAGGTGAATCAGTCATAAGGAAAAATATTGAACTTATATTATTATTACTATACTCCAGTGATTGAACTAGATTCACATACACATGTTATTTAACATTTTTATTCACAATTATAATTCGTAAGTGCCACAACAAGTATAAATATGTATTCGATACTACTCGCGTGTTTCAGACAAATCTTATAACAACACTACATAGACATTTTATGTTTAAAATTCATTGAGTCGTTGAGCTTAAACAAAAGAACGTTTTACGGGATATATTTCAAGATGCGTTTTGAGTACTTGAACTGGACATTTCGGAGACAGCAGAGAGCAATAAGGTGTTCTTTGTGAGCAATGTCTTGTTAGCTGTACTTGATGGCGCTGGCCAAAGATCACTTTTTGTTTTATAACTCGTTGCTAAATTTATAAATACCATGTTCTACCTAAATTAGGGTTGTACACATGACCGGCGATTCCATACTTTCTTACAGAAGGTTTATTGGTGTCAATAATAAAATGACGAGCACCTAATTACTCATTTAATACTCATAGCAATATACGTCACAATTTTACTATGAACATAACTAAGTGTCCAATACATACTTATCCTGATGATAATTGTCATGACAGTTTCGTATCATTCAGGAATTAATAAATCTAAATACGAGGAAGCTAGCCGACTGACGTATCAACACACACCCGTAACTACTAAACTACACCATAGGAGCGCACTAAAAACGATTTCTAGATATTTGTAACATTATCTTATTACTATAAACGAGCAATTCTTATATATATATTTAGGATCTCGGAAACCGCTTCAACGATTTTCATGAAATTTGGTATGCAGAGGGTTTAAGGGACGGTAATTCGATGTACCTAGCTGGGTTCCATATTAAAAATATCTCTGTATGTCGGTGTTTTTGAGCATTGAAAAATTGCTATAATTTCATTGGAATAGGATGCATAAGTTCGCCTTCGTGTGGTTAAGAGCTCGGTAATAACTGAACAGAAGAACGATTACATTATTGTTTATTTTTGGAAATTTTTATTATTTTGATTTATTTTTAAATTCGTTGGTACTTTTGTTTATTATTTTGGTTTTATTAACGTTTTTAGGGTTCCGCACCAAAACGGGTTCATTATAAGGCCCATTTATCTCTGGAACGGTGATAGCTAGAGAACTGAAATTTTCAGTTTGTATACATCAGATGATGATACAGCAACAAAATACCCGCCACCATCATAATCTTGCCCTTATCCAATGGTTAGGGGTTCCGTTATTAGTTTTTAATGGGGTCCGTATGACGAATATATTATGATAATAACGGTACAGAACCCCTCGTATGCGTTATCAACTCGGCACTTTGGCGGATTTTAATTTTTTGGTTTTTAGGGTTCCGTGCAAAATTGAAAAATTACTATTATTTACTATATTACTGACCACTTCGTTAAATAGGTATGAATAATTTCCCAAAAATTCATCCCGAGATACGCTCGGTCTACCTCTCGTCTATTTACTTAACGTTTTTTATGATAAGAGATGATAATAGCAATTAAAACTATTAACATAAAACAAAACAGGTAAAAGTTAAAATTAAAATAATATCTGAACTGTAATTAAAAGTATTCTTACGTTAGTAATATAGTCATTTCCTGTGTTATTTAGAGCAAAAGAAAAACCGAGCGAAAGGAATGTTAGTAAGTTCTATTTATATATTATGACAATAATGTACATAAATCAAGGTATACACAACCCTGAACTTGTACTTTCAAAGAGCTTAGCACGTCACGAATAAACTTCCCAAAGAACAAATAGTATATTTTAACTTACCATATCAATAACGATAAGTTACTTTAACAAACACACGCACTTTGTGTAAAAATTATAAATTTGAACATATATTTTAAGTAATTTGTTTACGTTGCGTATTCAACGCGTTAACGTCTGGCGTCGGACTTGAGTTTCCCTGCCATCTTTATCTTATCATAGGCTGTAATCTATATACGAGCAAAAGTAGTACGATAAATTGTTGCGTACAAGTACAGCGTAGTCTATACCTTAATCACCTTTACTGTGATTTGAAAATTTAAACCACCATTTTCAGAACTATAATTATCTAATATATAAAATTTCCATGTCACAGTGTTAGTTACCGTACTCCTCCGAAACGGCTTGACCGATCTTTATGAAATTTTACATGCATATTCAGTAGGTCTGAGAATCGGCCAACATCTATTTTTCAAACATTTTTTTTAGTATGGCAAAACAACGTTTGCCGGGTCAGCTAGTATTATTATAAATTGGCATTGTTCATTTTTTTTTTAAACTCTCATATCGAAAACCATTTCGAGGAATAGAGTTTCTGATCATGATCAATTAGTTGTTTTCGAAAAATTTGCTATATTAACGATTATTTTTCCAAAAAAGCAAATGATCTCTATTTACCCTTGAAATTAAGAACTTAAGATATTAAGGCGTTCTTAGGGATATAATACTCTGTGGTGGAGTTGAAATTGATCTATTACATCCACTTGGCAACTTTGAAAAGATGTATTGCAATCTGTCTTAAGTCTATCAGGAAAAAGCAAGACACAGATTGCGTACAACGATGACGTCACAACAGTTAAAATGTTATAACAAAGTAGTTTTTAAAAATTCTATATAGTGAATCTTAATATATATATTTCTTGTGTGCGTGTGTATGTGACTGAACTCCTCCTAAACGACTGGACCGATTTTGATGAAATTTGTTGTGTGTATTCAGGGGGGTTTGAGGATGGTTTAGATTCACAATTGGCTGGACCGATTTTGATGAAATTTTTTTTACACAGAATTGTATGGCAAAACAACGTTTGCCGGCGCAGCTAGTATTTTAATAATATTGAAATTAGTTGCTTAAAATAGCTTATATTTTCTAAAAAAAATATAATAACAGCAGGTCAAAAATTATGAACAATCCCAATTCAGGTGTTTATAAGTTAATATTGATTTTTAAAAGTTGACATAGTTTTAATACCCGATGAAAACAGGCAGACCGTCATTTGCTATTATCTAAAGACAATGCCACGGTCTATCGTAAGTTCTACTGCCCTTGACCCCGTTGGTTCAATTAATTCATCAAAAACTAAAAAGCTACATACGAAATTGCAAATTTTGCCTTAAATTAATGTTTAAACAGATATTACTATAACTGTTTAAACAGTAATTTAATTACATTTATATAACGAGATATTAAAAGGAAGAAACATTTTCCCGAGTCAAAGTTTTAGTTCATAAATTTCAGTTACATTATGAAATTATTTATATAAGTTTGCGAACAGGCCACTCTTAATAAAGAATGAATTGATAAAATAGACGTGTGCGCGTAACGCAAGATATGAGATAACTGTAATGAAAACAGATCTTGTTTATCATCTAATCAAATATACTTTACCTTGATTTCACCTTGTCCTTCAGCACAACACGCCTGTAAATCTTTGAGCAACAATTGATACTTGGTGATCCGCTGCACAGGTTTGATGAGATACGCAGCAAGCGGATGCTCCAATTTCTTTTTGCGTTGCACCCTGGATAAATCAAATATTTAAATGGGCATTCGATCAAATTCAACAGCGATAATTAATATATTAAAAAATGAAAAACAATGTGATATATAGATTATGCATATTAAATTTGTAAAGGAACACACGTCAAGACAATACTTTACAACTGATTTACTTTGTAAGAATGAACTTAAAAACCCCTAGCCTTCACAAAAATGTCGACTAATGAGACTAATTGTTAAACACGAAATGACAAGATACACTTCCTTCGATAAGCGAGCTAAATGTGAACTAGAGTTGTTTATCGGTAGACACAAATAAACTGTGCAATGACCAAGACAGTAAATAGCACCTATTTAATCTTACTAACTGCCGCACTCAGAGACATTTAATGGTTACTTAAGGAGCTCTTTAGTATTGATTTAAAAAAGTAAAAGTTAAATTAAAACTTTTTTAAATCAATACTAAAGAGCTTCTTAAGTAACCATTAAATGTCTCTGAGTGCGGCAGATTAAGGGACCCTAATAAACCGTTATCTGACTCTGAGAGTGAACTTTTTTAAATCAATACTAAAGAGCTCCTTAAGTAACCATTAAATGTCTCTGAGTGCGGCAGTTAATATTGCAAATTCTCTGCTTAATAATATTTTATTCACTAATAAAATGATTACATTACAAGCGAGAACTTGATGATTAACATGGGATCAAACGAAATAATCACGTAATCGGTGTAATAACAAAATGCACATCCAAACTTTTTATTACTGAAACCTTATTACAGATATTGATACGGTTATAGTTTACAACCGACTTATTGGCTCCTACAATTGGCAATGGCACGATACCAAAGTATGCTCCATACAAAAATATGGACATCGTATTCCCCTTTTTTCTCCGCTTCCTTTTTAACAGATTTTAATTGTTTATACATTTTTTTTATAGATGAAGAGTATATCTATGCTCCTATCACTTTCTTTTACTCCTTATTTATAATATAGCGTAATAACAGTCAAAGTAGGTTTAACTTTCGCGAAGAAAAATGGGACTACGAAACGTCTTTTTTTCAAAGAATTTGTAGGTAAAATCTGCTTAAGCTATATTTATCCCTTTCAGCACGGCGCTCGAGCATAGGGATAGCAATACCTAAGGTAAATACCTAAATTAAGAGTATAGTACCCTCTTAATCAAATAAATTAACTCGCTATAGTAGATAGGACATTATACAAATCTAATATATTTAAACAAGTAATTCTAGAATATACGGGTGTACAATCTGAATCTCGGAAACGACTTTAGCGATGAAATTTAGTAAGCAGGGGGTTTTGGGAAGTGATTATAAGACGCAAGTTTCCCAAAAATATTATTATATAAATACCGAGCACAGAGACAAAGAAAATACCGAGTAATGTGTATTACAATATTAAATTAGAGTTTATAGCGTCAAAAAATAAATTCTAAAATACGCTATATTGTAAAATACAAAAAACAAGAATACAATAATGGTCTTATTCATAATGACTTATCAGAGGTTTAAACGGAGATTTTACTGGTGAGATAATAAACGTTTTAGCGTAAAAAGACTATTATGAATAACAAGTTTTGACAATGTTTGCGAACCGATTTTACCGAACTTTTAATCCACCGATCTATTAAGAATAAGACCATAAATATTTAAGCGGGCTCCCGGATGCCAAAGGCTTGTAGTAAAATTTATGATGACAAAATTATTATGATGATGTAAATATTATAATCAAAAAGATACGGAACGAACTTGTTCATTGCCAATTTTTTAAAAATTCTTACCTTTCAAAGTAATCACCAGCATTCTGAACTACAGCGGCATTGCTATCAGGTTTGTTTCGACAGTACGACACATACATATCGAACTCTCTTGCCCAAGTCACGAAGCAATGTCCAACATCTTCCGGCATTGTCTCATACTTGTCCAACTCGCGTAAGAATACGCGCTCGTGAAAACGATGAATTTCCTCGATGTTACCGAATATTATTTCTTCCTGTGTAATATACCACACCAGTTACTTACGTCAAATATATTATAACTACAGTCTTTTTATACTAAAAATAGTTCTGTATTAAATTATTTCAATAAGATGTAAACTTAACAAATATAGGAAAACATATATTTTATAATTTTGTTACACTAATAAGTATTTACTTTCACTTAATAAGTATTTATTAACAAAAGCCTAACTAATTAAGCCAAAACATTTTCTTAATCTTCATATCAAGCTTCTATTTGGCACTAAGGAGATACAATGTGTGATTTTTCTAATTGTCATACAAATGTTTGTACTGCGTCTGGGTGTTTCTATGTATTAAAAGTATGTATTTACAAAAGAAAAGTAGTATATGTATTCTATCCGTATTCTGGTACCCATAACACAAGCATATAAGCTTAGCTTGGGACCAGACGACGTTGTGTATAATGTCCATGAATATTTATTTATTCATTTTACTTATTATTGTGATATATAGTATAAGGTTACCTTGCCCTGTAGAGCGACTGGGACGGAGCTAGGATCTGTTCTCATTTCTCGTAGATAGCACGTAATGCAAGTCTCCAAATCCTTCACATATGCGCGCTCCGTTTGCAATAATTCAGCCATGATGAACCTATATCAAAATATACGAAATTTTACACAAACGTTTTAAAGTTAAACCTCGCATACTTAATTGAGATAAATGAGCGTAAAGATGTAAGTACTCTTTAATATGTGCATAAATGTGAAAATAAGTTAGTTTATGAGAATTTTGGCGAAGTATTGAAGAAAAATCTAAAGTTTATAGTACGGGATCCGTAGTAAATTTTTTTCACTTGATTACTATCAAGCTGATTTTCCGTGAGTAGCTTTATTATGACGAGACGCCAATAATTTTCTATTCCAAAATCTCGATTGTGGTAGCTAACAGAGATAGCAAGGATAAAATATCGTACTATTACTGGAAGACTGCTTTCTTCCAGTAATAGTACGATATAAGTGATTTTTTTGAAATTTTTGTTTCAAATTTTTGACGCAAGTTCACTTACGTCTTTTTTTACGGGTAGTACGATATTTTATCCTTGCTATATCTGTTAGCTACCACAATCGAGATTTTAGAATAGAAAATTATTGGGCGTCTCGTCATAATAAAGCTACTCACGGAAAATCAGCTTGATAGTAATCAAGTGAAAAAAATGTACTACGGATCCCGTACTATTACGTTTAGGTCTAATTATAATAAATTTGGTACACGAAATATTTATAATCTAGTAGACTAGACAGTATATGATAAAATCTCACTTATTATAAAATTAAATATTACTAGCTGTTACAACGACGCGTGGAATTTAGAAAATTTTTCCCGTTTTTGCAACATTTTTCAATGATGCTTTGCTCTTATTGGGCGCAGCGTGATGTTTTATAGCCTAAACCTTCTTCGATAAATGTTCTATATAACACTGAAAGTTCCTGGTTCCGGTTCCTGAGATTAGCGCGTTTAAACAAACAAACTTCAGCTTTATAATATTAGTTAAAAAATAAAAGTATTTTTACTCTTTTCGTCTTGCACTACGTCTTTTTTCATCGCCGATGGCTGTAGGCTGCGGTTCAACTCTGGTGTCAGTGTCGGCCGACTGTGAGGAGGCAAGCGACGCAGCAACCCCCGAGTCACTCTCCGGTTCACTTTCATCACCCTCCATCGAACCACTGAACTCAGCATATCTATAAATACACATTAATTTGTTACTTACTCATGTGAAAGTAAAGCAAAATAACAAGTTTTATCGTGAGAAGTAAGATTTTGGAAGTCGTTTTTAACCTTGCATCCACGGCGGCGACCCATTCTTTTATCTGTACAGCGTGAGGATGGCCCTTCTCAACTAGTCCGTCAGCAAGCTGTGCCAGTAGGCGCACTCGCTCGCGTGACTCCCGCGCTACGCCGCCTGCTGCAGCCGCTGCCGCTGCGCCGCATCGTTCCTGGGTCTCCTTGATCCATTCCACTGCGGCACGAGCCGAACGCTCGAACAACGCAAATTGCTGACACTGCTCCAAACGCTTCTTACGAACTGTCCAATGTTCTAAAACCTACACACACAACAATCACACCTGTTACACACATAGCTTTTTTATCAATCTAACAACATACATAAAATTTACAAGAAAATAACATATTAATAAACCTTTACAAATTAACACTACTACTGACACCGATATTAATAAAAATATGTATATCATTTTCTCACAACATAAAATAAAAAATACCGGTTGTATGATGACCATAATAAAACTTTTTATCATGTTCTAATGAAAAGTGAGCTTAAACTAGCACATATTGAATGAGAGCACCAGCGTCAGCCCGATGCCCTCGAGATACCATCTCACACCATATAACAAAAGCCATATTGTTAGCAACGTCATACTAACGCGTGACAACAATGATGGCACAACTATCAAACTAATAACAACTCATGTAAAACAAAATGTAGGTACCTAATTGTTTTCATGAGACGTTATTGTCATTTTGTTTGCTATCAGTTAGAGAAAGTCATAACTGAGACAAAAATTGTTTACTGACTGTGCGAAATACTGTATCATAACAAACGATTATATCTGTAGAGTTAATGTCTAGCAAACATAAAAACATTTCCAGCAAACAATGGTGTTTTATGAACCTATTCTAATGTACTGACCTTGGATAGTAGGTGTATAGATGCTAGGATACCGTATCATTTATTTATAGACTTGCATATCATTGAATCAGAACTTGTTTGTATGCATACTATACAATAAAAGAGTGAAAAAGTTTAGGAGAACAACCGCGTGTTTTTGAACGTACATATTAGAGTTCGGTACCAAAAGGTTAAACGGGAGCCTATTATTGAGACTTTGCTGTCCGTCTTTCTGTCACCACGCTGTATCTCAGGCACCGTGATAGCTAGAGAGTTGAAAATTTGACATGTTTTTCTTGACGCTACAAGAACCAATACACATCATCATTATCCTGTCGTAGTTTTTTGGAGTTCTATTATTTGGATGATCTTTCCACAAACCGATTGTAGGCGGGTTAAAGTTACTCTGGAATCGTACAGCACGCGATTGGTATCTTAGTGCTATTCTTGCGTGTATACAATTTGACACCACTGTAGTCAGCAAATGCGCATATAGTTGTATTAACTATAATACTATGGATGTTAAAACTACTACATAAACTGAACAAAATATTGACCTTATTCTCTTGAGCAAGCAACGTATCAAGAATGGCCCTTGTTTGTTCATGATGTGCCTTACTGGCGGCGGCAGTCTGTCCATGTACTTGGGCCGACCTTGCCGCATATTTCAGGAATGTCTCGGCGGTACGACGTGCTAGTGTACACGCCTTTAGGAATGCTTCTTTCTGTTCACCATGTTTTACAATCAAAGCAGCCACCTGCAAATCAAATGCAATCGTTATATATTACACAGAAACAACTGTGGCCTTTGGCACGATAACAAACGTCAAAGAATTTCACTTTTATAAACTTTCCCTGAGCTTAGCTGATTATTTTTTTGTTAGGTATTTCAACCACATTAGTGGTTCTGCAGTTTAATTAGTTTTATCATGTTACTGCCTGACCTTTGCATACTAAAATTTATGTTATTGTCAGTTTAGGTTTCCACGAGACTTATTTTGTATTACCTACTCAAAAACTCTTTATATGTGCACAAAATAATTTATTCTCAAGCTCTGATATAATAAATATTCAAGATTCTTACTCGATATAAGTTCCACTATTTTTATAAATGGTAGCGAAAAGAAAGAATAAAACCGTTGATTCAATATAAGGCGAACAAACCTGAGCAGCCTTGTCAATATTGAGCTGTAACGTCTGCTCATCAGTAGGTGGAGCGGCAGTAGAACCGCACCAATCTTCATCTCTGCGATATTCCCTCTCTAAGGAGTCTAGCACGGAACACACTTGCTCAGCAGTCTTGTAGAAGTTGAGCGATGCTGTCACCAACTTATGTCGTTCCTCAGCACACGTCACTAACCTCTGCCAGCGTTCAGTTACTTCCTCGGATATTTCTCTGGAAATATTAATAATAATTAAGAAATTATCAACGAAATTTACATAGTTTTTTGAGAAATTTTAAAAGGAAACATTACATTACTCGTTTATAAAGTAATAACTTTTAATGAGATTGCCAAAATGAAGTAAATAATAAGCGAGTCAAAATTTATTTTAACATCGCACTAAGAATTTCTCGACTTGAGAGCACCTTCCACGTTAATACCATCACGCCTTCTTCCCATGAAGGTAGGCAGAGACTATAAAGCGCCATCTGTTATGACCTGAGAAGACGCGCGCGCTTAATATTTTATTGTTTAAAAATAAATATATATGTTTATAATTATAATAAACAATGTATTAAAAAAAGGAAAATAATACAATAATATTGTTAAATAATAATATTTTATTTTGTGTTATAGTTAAGTAATTCTAATTATGCTGTTATGCTACCTACTAGGTTTATTGCTCATTTATGTTTCCAAAGAAAAGTTAATGTAAATTAATTTTTATTACACTTTTAAGGTATGAAAGAGCGGTATCTCCTGGTACAGGTTTTTATAAACTTAAAAGGAGACGCCTTCAACTAATGTAAAGAACATAATGTGTAATGACGAAATAAAGATTTTTATTTATTATTTATTAAGACTTTCTGGCTTCATTTCGTTGCGGAATGTCTAAATAAACAAGTGTAATACTGACCTTATAGTATGTGGATCGTAATGGTTAGCGGCTCTAAGTGCATCGGCCCTGTACTTGACTTGCACAGCGCTCGCATGTGTTTTCTCCACAGCCACTTGGAACTGATCATGTTCACGTTTCAACTGCTCCGCCTCAGACAGCGTTCCGGGGATTGAGAACGAAGCAGCTAACATCGCCTCGCCGTTACGTATCCAACTCACTACTTGAGCAGCGTCCTTTTGAAATTGTCCTGAATCAAAATAAATCACAAAATGTTTAAATTTATATTATGTGACAATAACATAAATTATATGAAAATAACTCCAACAATGTTAAATTGATAAAAATGGTCATAGCCAATCGAGATTAAGTAAGATATAAATATTTTAAGATTTAGGTGAATTCATTATTATTTATCATTTTTAGGGTTCCGTACCCAAAGGGTAAAAACGGGACCCTATTACTGAGACTTCGCTGTCCGTCCGTCCGTCCGTCCGTCCGTCTGTCACCAGGCTGTATCTCAAGAACGGTGATAGCTAGAGAGTTGAAATTTTCACAGATGATGTATTTCTATTGCCGCTATAACAACAAATACTAAAAATAAAATAAAATAAATATTTAAGGGGGGCTCCCATACAACAAACATGATTTTTTTACCGTTTCTTGCTCGATACTAATAACGTTGCCTTATGTTGCATAGATAATGGTACGGAACCCTTCGTGCGCGAGTCCGACTCGCACTTGACCAATATTTATTAATGTATTTGCCTTTTAGACTTCGTTACAATATTAATAGACATAGACAAAACCATACGCTATAGTCTAACTTTTTATTCGCTGCAGTAAAATGACGTTTTGTGGGTTGCCGGTTTTTGAAGAAAAATAAATAGGGATGTAGCTAAATGAGTGAATCATAAATGAATAATCAGTTTGGTTTTTTTTTTTAGATTTAATATTAAGTTGTAATGTATTTTTTTAACCTATTATTATTACTATACTAGAGGATTGATCTTTTTTAGTGGAAGTATAGGGAGGTACATTCAAAATAAAACAAAAACGTCATAATAATGTTATTTAATTAATCTTTTTCGAAATCACTGTCGCTGTCGCTTTCGGTCACACTAATAACAAATCTATCTGTCACTCCATCTATAATATGATCGAGGTGGCACATTTTATCTTCCTCTTTAATAGTGTGAGACACACAGTCACTCCACTTAGCCGGTGTAACTTTCTTGATTCCTTCTTGGAATAAAGTTTTCACTTCTTGCATTTTATACGTCTTATTATTGTTTGCGACGTGACTCTTTACCTGCGCCCATACCAACTCAATGGGGTTCAATTCACAGTGATAACTGAATCACATCCCTATTGAGATTAGGCTGTCAACATTATTTTACGGAATGACATTTAGAAACGTCATTTTACTGCAGCTAACAAAAAGTTAGACTTTAGTAGTGTCAGTTGCACATCAACTAACTATATATGCATCTCAAACGGCGATTATTTTCCTTATTAGTATTATCATCATCACAATTTATTTATATTTATAGATCAATATATGCACTATTGTTATATGTAAAATTGAACCTGTATTTTCAATACCATAATTATTATATTATGTAGGAGAACAATTCTAATTTTATAATAGTTGATTTTTGTTTTTTTTTTTTATACCACTAACGGGTGACGAACAAGCATACGGCCCGCCTGATGGTAAGCAGTTACCGTAGCCTATGGACGTTTGCAACACCAGGAGTGTCGCTCTCGCGTCGCCGACCCTGTAAGAACCTTTTCACGCCCTTTTTGAAGAGCCCCATGTTGTAGTCCTGTGGGAAAACCACGGCAGGAAGTTCATTCCACAATCTGATCGTGCGCGGGATGAAGTTTCGCTGAATTTGATAGGGATAAAGAACTATTGTTAAGGAGATATTAATAACAGCTGTTGCCCGCGGCTCCAGCCGCGTGGAATTTAGAAAATATTTCCCGTTTTTGCAACATTTTTCACTACTGCTTCGCTTCTATTGGTCGCAGCGTGATGTTATATAGCCTAAAGCCTTCCTCGATAAATGCCCTATAACCGGCCTAGTGTTTCCTGAGTTTAGCTTGTTCAAACAAACAAACAAACTAACTCTGCAGCGTTATAATATAAGTAATCTATACTTAATTTGTATATGTACGAACTTATCTTTACTTATTATAAAACAAAAGTCTTACTACTTTGTGTGAGCTTGTATCTACAAAACTCACAACGGATATTGATGGGTTTTTTTTAAATGATAGAATGGTACAAGGGTTGTGTGTTTTGTATAACTTATTAAGACTGGTTTCTATATTCCACGCATACAAAGTAGCGGGCAAAAGCTAGTAAAGAATAGTTGAAGTTATCTAATATAATGAATAATAGCACCAACTAACCTAGCTGAACGCACTGTTCAAATCGTGCACGTCTTTCTTCAGCCAGTTCTTCAAGATCCAGTTGTCTATCGTGTAAGAAGTCAAGAAGCAGTTGCACGCGCGCCTGTGGATCGAGCGGCGCAGCCTCGGGACCGTCTGAGCCACTCGAAGCCATCACATCGGAAGCTTCAGCAATGGCTCCGGCCAACTCTTGTCCTTGTTGCACAACCTATACAATATTTAACATATTAGCGATTATACACAAAACATTACATTTTAGTCCCGGCTTTCATGTTACACGAATTTAATTAATATTATCACCTGGAAGGTAGCATGTTGCATTCTCGCCACACTCTCATTGTGCGCTGCGAGAGCCTGCTCAGCTTGTTGTGGGTCACGCGGTGGTTCTGTACGTTGTAACTCATCTCCCCATAGCTCCAGACGTGACGATACCTGGAATCATAACGATAATTAATCCAAGTGGTTGACTTTAATAATGAAACTAGTTTTAATAACAACAGGATGGTACGAAAACTAACGATCAA
Source organism: Orgyia antiqua (assembly GCA_916999025.1). Classification (NCBI taxonomy): domain Eukaryota; kingdom Metazoa; phylum Arthropoda; class Insecta; order Lepidoptera; family Erebidae; genus Orgyia; species Orgyia antiqua. The sequence goes on along the minus strand of OU779863.1, from coordinate 4,051,083 downwards.
TCACTATCTTGTTCAATCTACGTAAGTATTTTAAACACCTTTTTAGTATGTTAGTTAAAACTGAAAGCACAAAAGGAGCTTCTTGCACTACAATTTTAATCATACCTATTTACTTATTACACAACAAGTCGTTATTTTAGTATTTATGTACCTTTGTGAGCATAAATCTTCAAAGTACGCAACGGATTTTGATGCCGTTACATTTAATAGATAAGAGTGGTTCAAGAGGATGACTTTTTTGTATAATTTGGTAAGGTTTGGTGTCTAACTTCCCCGCATATGATGTTGCGGGTATATACCTAATAAATCCACTATTAGCGTTCAGAGTACGCAATATATCAAATTTTCCATTTAAGTATTAGATAGCTGGACAGATTTTTTTAAAATATATTAATCTACTTTTTCTGAAGTATTTTGAAGGTTAAAAGTACGTGTAAGAGGAAGGAACGCAATGTGTACAAAACCCCTTGCGTCAGTAGTGATTCGAAATAAAGTGGAAACGATATCGATTTTATAAGTACAGTGAATACTTATTTATGTACTCAATACCCAGTTGATTTCTTATCAATGTTAATACAAACGTGGAAAGCAATCGCTATTGTTCAGTAATTATATTCTGCGGACTATGCAGTTTTCACTGGGACGTTGCCAATAAATAGTTCAGCGATAAAAGACATCACAACCATTTTTAATAATTTAAATATTAAATTAATAAATTATCGTCTAACATTGTAATAAAAAAACTGCAGCGCAGACAGTAGAATGATGATTAAAGTTTTCACTTTTTATAATATTTTTAAATAAATTTAGTTAATGCAGTGTTTTTCAGCACGATCGCTGTCAAACTAATTTTCTGGTTACAAGTGTAAGTTTTTTTGTTATTCTAAAACACATACATGATAAGCTACATGTAATTTTAAGCAAACATTTCCTTAAGGCTTAGCAAAGATTGCTCTTAAAAATACTACCAAATTTTAATAATTGCTTCTAAATGTACGTTTTATTACTAAACCATAGGCTCTCGTCACGACTTGTGACGTTGTTGTTCAGTAAATGGCGCCAAGTATAATGCAATTTCCTATTTGCATTGTTTATATTGACAGCAAGCCCGCCTTGGCGTCGCAGGGATAGACAGCTTAAAGATACAGTTAACAACTTGCAATCCACTGCTGGATGACCGATATAGATAAGCCCCTTATTGAACTAAGTTTTAGTACCTACATTATAAAAGAGAAAAAATAACAGTAATAGGAAGCTAGAAGCTCTCCGTGCCCTATATTAAATTCTACGAGAAAGAAATCGCGGGCAATAATAGCTAGTAATAATTAAAACACATAACACCAGGTAATGTAGCTGTGACAAGAAATACAATGTTATATTCACCTCTAAAGCGTCTCTCTCAAAGTGCCTGAGTTGTAATGTAAGCTCTAGTCTTCGCTCGCGGTCTGACCACAACTCTTCAAGAGCACCACGAGTACCCCGAAGTCGTTCTAATGTCGTTTCTACAGCAGCAGTGCTTGTCCCATCGGAGTCACCCGATGATCTGTCGGCAAAAAAGTTATATTCAATAAACAATTTGCACTGTCAATAAGTCCTAATACATGTTTCTATATCCTAAGGAACGTAAGGCATATCCATACAGGTTTATTTTGCAAATAATATTACAGCGTTTTCGAGAAGGCTTCTACCAAGAAATCATTCAATCTAAAGAAACAATGAAAACTTCGTACGTAGAAAAAAGCACGTAGCTATTTTGGTATCCTCTTAAAATAAATACTTTTATATGGTAACTAATTACAAACCCGACGCACTTATAAACTATCGGGAACACGCCACATAGTTTCTTTTAGTTACACGCTGTTGATGCCTTCGAGACAATTAAATTAGTATCGTAATAATGTCCATAGGGAGACGATAATGAAAGAAATTGCTTGGTGGAATAGAATTATGTACAGAATAATAATGTTTTTAAAAGAATTTCATAGTTCAGTTTAGTATCTAGTTTGTAGCTAACTTAATTTAAAGTGTCAACGTATTAACTAATTCATTTAAAGGGCAATCATGCCCGTACTTTATAAAACATATACACCAATCAAATTATTATTATTCGATTTTGGAAAAAGACTTAAGATAGGCAATAATTCAAAAACCTGGGCAGTTAGTTTCTAAGTCGTATAAAAAATACATTCAACTTACATAATATGGAACTTAATGCCCACTGCTCTAAGTTCTTTCACTGGTAGAATATATTTTTTTACGTGGTTATATAATTTTATCCACAGTGTTAAACAAAATAAAGATAAATCATACACAGACAAGATACGAAATCTGGTCAGATAAAAACTTAACAAGCTTTAAAATTATAAATTTGATACGTAAATTTAAGCTTTTACAAAATACATACATCTAGAAAATAATGTAAATGTTCCGTGCGGTATGGCTATGATATCGCCCAATACTAAATCATATTTCTTAGGAAAACGCATACTTGGCTGTGTTAATTGGTAAACAAAATTAGCGTTAATTCCACAAACACGTTAATATTCGTTGCTATTTTGTACCTACATCTAATGATGCTGTTCACTGTAAATAAACAACAATCCTAATAGCATAGACACAGTATAATAAAGACATATAACCTCCCAACAAATTGTGAAACTCAATTATCATTACACTCTGAATCTACAGATGGCACTAAGCGTATCAAATCACATAATTTATCGTAATCAATAATCATTCATAATCTTACTACGTCACGTTGTATAGCGGTAGTACTAAAAAAAAATGGCAGATGGCACTATTTCATAATCTTGATAAATCAATTACGTAACTAGTTTTAAATTTACCTCAGATAATCTAAAAAATTGAAATGAACACAATTTTGTTTATCATAGAATAGTTTAATATGTTTATCATAGAATTTACAATTTTTTTATCATAAAAAGTAAAGATACGCTTTTGCGGCTTAGAATACACATATAAATTTCGAACGATTTTTTAAGAGTGCCGTGGCGTATCGGGTAAAGCATATACAGGGTGTGGCGTAAATAGTGGTCCACCGTTTAGGGTTAGGTACATCAGGTAGGTACCTACACCATACCAAAATTTTAAACCGGTCCGCCGACTGGTTACGGAAAAAAAAATATTTTTAATTTTTTTCAAGAAATTCCCATTTTCATTACGAATTTGACCACAGTTTCAACAAAAAACATTATTTTTGATTTTCTATTCGTGTTTATTCATGTTGAATGTATGAGCTATCATAAAAAAATAAAGATTTGTATTGAAATTGTAGCCTTTACGAGAAAAAGTGATTTCTTCTCAATTCTTAACCTAAATTTTATCGCATCACTCATATTCAGGAGCGTTTTTTGAAAAAGAAATGTACTACACTGTTAGTGCCCATGCATTTAAAAATATGCTCATGATGTACTGATTATAAAATGGTATAATAGTACCGCTTTTCAAAAATAGAAAAAAAAATACTGCATTTGTAACTGAAAATAAGTAAGTCTTCCTGTTACCATTTTCGCAACATAATATTGAAACAAAAATTTCGTCTACCTTATTTATGTGCCCATTCTTACTGTAAACTTGGTCATAGTGACAACGACAATATTATTATTGTAATTGTATTGGCAAATGAGAACAAAAAAGTTACTACAGACAGGGTATTAAAAAAAAACAACTTTGACATCATAATTATTTATTTATTGATTAATACAATCGGTGCTCAAAATGGCCCCCATTCGCAGCTATACACGCTCTGCACCGTCGAATAAAGGAGCGTTTAAGACGTCGAGCAAACCCGCTTTCATTGATTTTTCCAGCTGCTGTCAGAATCCTGGTCCTTAATTCTTCAATATTATAATTTATTGGTCCCTTGTATACGTCTTCCTTTAAGCATCCCCAATAAAAGAAATCCAAAGGATTAAGGTCTGGGGAGCGTGGTGGCCATAGTATTGGGCCTAACCGCCCTATCCATCTGTTTGGATAGGCCACATTAAGGTGCTCTCGTACCCTTACTGCATAGTGAGCGGGACAGCCATCATTTTGTAGCCACATGCTGTCTCGGATCTCTGTAGGGACACTTTCTAGAAGTACGGGTAAATCTGTCTGTAAGAACCCATGATACCTTTCTGCGGTTAAGGTTTCTGGCAGTTCTAATGGACCAATTATTTGTCCGTTAATAATGCCGACCCAAAGGTTTATTTTAAATTGGTATTGCGATCGATCTTGTCTCATGACGTGCGGATTTTCTAACTGCCAGCTGTGCAAGTTGTGTAAATTTAAATATCCATCTTTTCTGCAAGATGATTCGTCACTCCAAAGTATTTTATTAAAAAATTGCTCGTCCTCTCGTATTCTACGCAGCATTTCTCTGCAAAATCTCACTCGCGGAGGATAGTCCCTTGGTAACAGAGTCTGTACTCTTGTATAATGGTAGGGATGTAGCTCGTGTCTTTTTAAAATGCGATGTACGGTTCTGGTAGATATCCCCGTTGTGCGAGATAAGACTCGGACTGAGGTTGTAGGATCTTGTTCTGCCAAATTCAGTACCTGATCATCGGCATGTCTCCGTGGGCGTCCTTCTCTTGCACCGCCTACGCCTGAGCCGGGTATCCTCCCTTCGGTGTATGCATTGTGGACTCGCCCAAACACCCTGTGGTCTGGATGTCTGCGATCGGGATATCTCTCCCTGTAAAGCCGAGCCGCCTCTCTGCCGACTCCTCCACATTCTCCGTAAATAAAATGCATGTCAGCATATTCGCGCGGTGTATACTGAGACATTTTTGTTATCACTGCACTGCACGTTTGTCCAAATCGTTATGCAAATCAGAGTCCGGTAAACGTAAGCAAGATTATTAGATGTCACCAAAACGACAAGTCCAAATCACTTAGGCAATCAACCGGAGTCCAGGGGAATAGCAAGAAACAGCGGAGTTAAACACAAATGAAACGAAACGTATACGATGCACGGGAGCGTAGATCGTACTAATTGTTTATGTACCATTTCTTTCCGATCTCAATTGCTAGAAAGGAAAGGGACAACAACAACAAACTACATCCTTTCCTTATCACTATCCTATTGTTTAGTTACTCCAGCTACGTTACGCATTACAAGAGTGTGCGCACTTCAATAGGTCTTTTGTTATGGTTCAGGTACAGAGCGACCTTTTTTTATAGGACACGACATGATGTAGAATTATTTGGAGACGTGGAGTCAAATATAAGATTGAGACTTTGTTTTATTTAATTCCATATTTAAATGGGTAAAAACAAAAAGACAACATTTTTGTTTAAATATTATGTTGCGAAAATAGTAACAGGAAGACTTATCCGTTTTTAATTACAATTGCAATAAAAAAAAATCTATTTTTGAAAAGCGGTACTATTATACCATTTTATAATCAGTACATCATGAGCATATTTTTAAATGCATGGGCACTAACAGTGTAGTACATTTTTTTTTCAAAAACCGCTCCTGAACATGACTGATGCGATAAAATTTAGGTTAAGAATTGAGAAGAAATCACTTTTTCCCGTAAAGGCTACAATTTCAATACAAATCTTTTTTATTTTATGATAGCTCATACATTCAGCATGAATAAACACGAATAAAAAATCAAAAATAATGTTTTTTGTTGAAACTGTGATCAAATTCTTAATGAAAATGGGAATTTCTTAAAAAAAATTAAAAATATTTTTTTTTCTGGAACCAGTCGGCGGACCGGTTCCAAATTTTGGTATGGTGTAGGTACCTACCTGATGTATCCAACCTTGAACGGTGGACCACTATTTACGCCACACCCTGTATATATATAGCAGGGCCACGAATGTTAATAGGTCTGGCGTTCAACTTAAAGTGGATTTTTGATAATGCGGTTTCACTTTTTGTATTTTTAAACACATAAATAAAGGCAATTTAGTTACTACAGTATATAGATTTATATCTTAGTTAATTAGTAAATACATTTATATCTTTCGCAAACTACAAACTTCATTTTTTTAAGCTTCTTATCAAGTACTTACCTACCAAGTTTGTCAAACTGGCAACGTTGCGCGTTACGTTACCGCGTTGTGTTTCATTCAATTCCTTAGCCTATCGCATCGTGAGGTTCTTGTACCTACATTTGTAGTTGATTGTAGTATCGCCATCGCGACTAGCGACAGCACGATACATCGTACATACCTATGCGGCTTGTAATATTTTACATGTTTCGTGATTTTACTTTATATGTATAACGTATATTAAATACCTGTGTTTAAATAAATGGGATTTTGGATTTATGTATACTTATAAAATTTCTTTTTGTCGGTGTTTTCGTACTATGAAAATTTTCTATTTAGCTAGAGAGCTGAAATTTTCAGTTTGCTTAGATCAGATGATACTACAACCACAAATACCTACTCAGACTCACCATCATCATCATCCTGCCCTTATCCCATTGTTTGGGGGTCCGCTATATGGTGTTATTTGTGGTTGGTGTCACGAATATATCATCATAATAACCGCACGGAACCGTTCGCGTGCATGTCCAACACGTACTTGACCGTACCAAAAGGTAAAATGGAACCCTATTACTGAGACTTACCTTATTAAGAATAATTTCACAAAAATCCATCGAGAGTTACGCTCGGTCAAGCAGATATTGGTACCAATTCTATGTGCACAACTAAACTTAACCAAAAATAAAAAAGCAACTATGCTGTATTTTGATTAATTGACTATTTTCTTATACACATTCACAGTAACTTAAATTGTTATTATATAATACACCGTTTTTATAATAAGAAAGTGTAGTTAACAGTACCGAATTGCGGAATTGTGTTATTGAAATAATCAATATTTATTTTTTAGTTAAGTTTAGTTTACTTGTGCATGTAGAATTGGTACCATTATATATTATTTTTATGTATGCCCAGCCACTTATAGATCAACTCATGGTAGACATTTTAACATTTTGTTTTTGCCTAACATTTCGCTCTCACACTTGTATCGATATTAGTTAAGAATTTATTGCTGTTAATGACATAGGTTTGACAACTTCAAGTAGCGCGTCCCTTGAACATAACGGGATCGTTACCTTTCCTGCAGAATGTAAGATTAGACATATGTTAGTCTTAGTTTGGTCTTAGTCGTGAATAAACAGTGTTTACGTGAACACGCAATATCTCTTACTTCTAAATATACCCAAGGTACCACACCTAAAAATACGTTTCACTTTCTTTTTTTCAAAACATATTAACTAAAAGAAATATGACGATCCGGAAAACTTTTTTTTTCGGTTTTCTTTAGATAAAATTGCAGCGTCTATCACACAAATTTGGTAAAGTTTTACCACAAAAGAAAGTGATAGAAGCATAGATATATTCTTTATCTATAATATGACGCAAAAACTATTAAAATCGGTTTAACTTTCGCGAAAAAAAAACGGAAGTACGAAACGTCTTTTTTCAAAGAATTTGTAGGTAAAATCCGCTTCATCTATATTTGTCCCTTTCAGCGCGGCGCTCGGAAATAGGGATAGCAATACCTAAGGCAAATACCTAAATGAGGAGTACAGTACCCTCTTAAAGACGATTGAAGACGAAACAATAAAACACGCAAAGCTGCTTTTGCTATGAACGTCGAACGGAACAACAACATTTAAAAATATACTTTCTTTATTGAAGCATAAGGTTGCTTTCATTCTGTTTGTTAACATTCTCAAAAACACCGATCACCGCGAAGGCGGCTTGTGTCAAAGGCCTCGACGATATCATATATCAACCATAACAACATACTTTATAGTCTAAGATCCGAAACTAAATCGACCTTCACCGAGCTGATAATAGAATAAAACTTATTTTATAATAAATTTAGTATCATAATATAACAACCTGTTAATAAATATTAAAGTACTTTGTTTCTTTTGATATTGTGAGTGACGTCAATAATCCTTTTTACTTTTCATCACAACAAAATATCTCATTCAATTATTACGCTTACTTGTTACATGATACTGAAAATATTTAACAAAGCGGTAGGCTTTGTTAAATATTTTCAGTAGGTACGATGACGACCTATACATTGAGGATGTGCTGAAAGAGACAGTTCATTAGGGTTCCGTACCCAAAGGGTAAAAACGGGACCCTATTACTGAGACTTCGCTGTCCGTCCGTCCGTCCGTCCTCCGTCTGTCACCAGGTTGTATCTCAAGAACGGTGATAGCTAGACAGTTGAAATTTTCACAGATGATGTATTTCTATTGCCGCTCTAGCAACAAATACTAAAAATAAAATAATATAAATATTTAAGGGGGGCTCCCATACAACAAACATGATTTTTTTACCGTTTCTTGCTCAATAATAATAACGTTGACAGGTAGACGCTTTAACTATTCACAGAATATTTGGTTCTATAACGTGCCTAATGTTGCATAGATAATGGTACGGAACCCTTCGTGCGCGAGTCCGACTCGCACTTGACCAATTTTTTTGACGGACGGACAGCGAAGTCTCAGTAATAGGGTCCCGTTTTTACCCTTTGGGTACGGAACCCTAAAAACGTCGAAATCAAGTGGCGCATCACTATTTGTTTTAACAAGCTTGACCTTGAACCCAAATAAATACTACCTGTTTTTTAATAAACCAATTTGATGATTTTTATGAGATAATTTAGTTTGTAACTTTTTATCTTTTCAACCTTTTTTTGTTTTTTTTATAAAACTATAAATATATTATTGTTCTTAAAACTTACTAATATTTAATACCCTAAAATAATAATAATAGTTTTTGTAACACCAATCAATGATTTAAATATATTAAAATGCCATCTAGTTAAAAACTGTGTTAAAAATAACAAAGCGATCATTGAAGCGAATCATCTGCCATCTATCGCAAGAGGTTATTTTATCGTAAGAGGTTATTTGCATGTACTAATCAGTGGAAAATAATTATTATTGTATTTTTTCGTTGAATGTAACATATTAAATATGTATTAGACTTTTAATTTAAGTTAATTTTTTTCTGTCTAAACGTATCTTATTGCAACGTCCGTTTTATACAAGTTGTTACGCTAGTGAACAGCGCCACCTAGATTTAGCGTGCATTTTATGGCGAACATGCCAAAGTATGGGAATTGATAATCTTTATTAGTACTGTATCTATGCTAATAGGTTTGGCATTCTCGTCAGTTAAATTTCATCGACTACCATAGCTGGTATATGTTATCTAGCCAATTACAACAATTAAACATAAAAACCAAATTAATACTTTACCTCCACCGTAAACACTGTACCGGAGATTTATGTCTGTGCGAGCGCCGATGATATTTGAGCATTTTGCACAAAAAATGCTCATTTCAAAGGCGCAATCAAATTAAACAATTTTGTTAAGTCGATTCGTTTAATTCATCAAATGCACTAACACTTTGAGAATAATTACCAGCATTTGTATCAACGGCTGTGAATATTGTTTACTTGAATAAATAGATAATTAAACTCGACAGTGACCCACAATACGTATGCATCTACTGTTATGTTACGGTTGGATAGAAAATCTTTTATGCCAATCTGACTCCCGTGACCGTAATAATTGCATAGCTGATATTCTAAACCGTCCAATACGTAAACAAAGACATATTACGTAGAACTAACTTACGTAATTTGAACAATAAATTCTATACCCGATTGTAAGCACTACAGAAATTATAAAACAATACAGTATTTTTCTCGCGGTATGCAAACATGAGAATAGCACAGAGTCACTACGTACGCCCAACAAATTATAAGTTAATTTTATCTTGGCCTAAATGGGTTACTTATAAAAATGAGAACATCGGATGGATTGTTTGGAGAAGTGGATGGGAAGTGTTAGATGTTATAGAAGAGAAGAACACGTGCGGATATACATTTTTCGCTTAGATTTAACGTTGTTTACTTAATTTACGCATGGAGCATGCCCGTCAATGTTCACATGGCTATAAACAACGACAAATAAATACTAGCTGTTGCCTGCTTTTTCATCGCGTGGCATTTGGTATCACTTTCATGCAACAATTAAAAGTAGCCCATATCCTTTTTCAAACTCTAAACTATAAATTAAGTGGATGTCACATTTAATGTAACTTTGTTCAATAGTTTCCGCGTGAAAAAGCGACAAACAGACCGAGTAATTATCGCATTTATAACATGTATTAGATAAATGTGTAAATCATAACAAAATAGTATATGTTAACTTATCACCTTGGTGGTGCAATTAACGTTAGGGTCAAATATCGGGCCTAGTACACCCTATAAAATCAAGTATATAATATGATAAATAACCGTAATCTAAGTAGGATATGATATAATATAAGTAATAGGTTACATAATACAAAATTTTCAAGCTTAGGTGGGACTATGTCATGTGTCTAAATATTTACAACCATTTCGGTACAAACACCATGTTGAAAGATTTTCTATAAATGTGCATACGCCAAATATATTCAATGTTGCACAGTTGCACGTCACTGAGACGCGAGCTGCGTAAATTATTAGAAGAAAGTCTCCGTAATTCCTATATTTTACTAACATAACACACTTGTCACACAGAACTAGCAGAATATGATTAAACATGCGACCATCTCTCACAATGATCACAGTCACGACATATCAGTGTGCAATAAGTAGGGGAAAAAGTTTACATCCTTTAATTTTATTTGAGTTATTTTTAATACAGACCCATGACTGTCGAATGCAGTATCATTTCGGTAACATGAGAACAAAAAAAAAGTTCCGTCTAGAGTTGTAGAGTGCATGAGTGAAGACCTAAGTCATTTTTAATGAAAAATCACAGCTCTTATCTAAATAGTAAATGTATTACCAGTTTTAAGGAATTAATTAGAAATAATAACATATTCCCACGTTTAATTATGAAACCATGTGTACATGTGTGATGCATACTATTGCATACCGCTGTGCTTAGGACAGTTTCTAGTGTCGCCGGAGCGAGGCGCATTCCGCACGCGTCGGCAGCCAATCGGAACCGACAGATTTCCACCACATTCGTGCCAGCCTTGTTCTTACTATTCATCATAATTATAAAGAGGTTGTGTCACAGCGCGACACCATGACAGTAAGGTGAAAATATGTAGCTATACAACGTGAAACAGAACTCCTATGTTATGCTTGAAATCAGGCATTCTTTAGGTCATCACTAATGACTACGTGAAGTTAGAAATTAACTAGCATTATAATTTAATACGATTTTTGATGTTGTAAGTATTTGCAAAATTTTTACGTTGCACAACCCTAATCAGCTGTTTTTATGAACTCTAGTAAATATGTAAAATGCCTAACTGCTAATTGCCTCTGTGAGGAAAATTGTTTAAAATTTTTCCATGATGGTGAAGAAAATTTTGTTGAATTTTGTTGATGTACAAATATACATGGCTTAAATAATGTAGCATTGAAAGCATACTATAGTATTTCCGTTTCACGTTGTAAAAATCTGAATATTATCATGAATGCGAATGGTTTTTTTTTTACTTCAAGCTCAAACGTGTGAAGTTAAGTCGAAAGGCGTGCATAATTAGTTTGGGCAATATTAAACACATAGATCGATTTCTAAATTCATTAGTCGACACATAGGGTATAACGAGACGGGCCTCCGACAGTATACAATGAAAGAAATATCAATAACTAGGTACTCTTCAACTAGAAAAGCAAGTGAACGCTATTAGTAACGTAAACTGTAATAAAATTCCAATCATCGATGGACGATAACTAAACAGTAAGTAGAAATGAGTATAAAGATGCACGTCAGTGTTGTGTCGAAGAGTGTATCGGCTGTGTTTAGTTTTATGACCATTGAACCTCGTAAAAATTCTGCTCATGACGCTAACACCAGTCCACGAGAAAGGGAGGCCTAAACTACTTGACAATTAGGGACCAGTGGTAATTTTATGGGCAATTAAAGTGTACCCATCAAAGGATATTTTATATTCAATTTTATTAGCACCATCCAGAGGCGCATTCGGATTAAAAAGTAACAGTTCGTAGAGCGGCGCCTTCCTGCTACCGACGTACGCTGCTACACTTTTAATTTACTCCCTACACTCCTTGTCACGTCTCTCACTAGCGATTTGTATACTGTGCACACATATAATTATGTTTCGTACTCTAATTCGAAACACCTCTAAAAGCCACAATTTACATTTATATTGTAAAAAACATTCGAGCATACTTATAATGCAAGCTTATTAAATAAATCTGCGTTAAGTAGAGATAACTTATCGTTATATTTCATAAACACAATGTTTGCCTACTGTTGCATTTCTCCTTTCAACAAATTATATATTCTCCAGCTAGCACCTAGACTGCCTAATGACATTTAGAATTTTGAGACAAGATCATTGTGGTAAACGTATTAGACTGTATTCATCAACCACCCTCTACTCTTAAAAGTGTGTGATACGGCGAGGTTAAATGTAATTCCTCCCTTTTGAACTTTTTGGGATTCTATACTAAAGGGTAAACCGAGACCCTCTTCTTTGTCGGTTCGTCGGTCACCAGAGTGTGTCACGTGAACCGTGATAGCTAGACAGTTAAGACATTCACAGATGGAGTATTTCTGTTGCCGCTATAACAACAAACACTAAAACCCACAATATAATAAATATTTAAAAAGCTCCCATACAAAAAACGATACATGTACGATGACGTAGTATGATCTGATTATAACAGGACGGAAGGAATCCTTCGTGCGCAATTCTATTTCGTACTGGGCCGAATTAATTAAATAAATAGATAGATTAACAACGTGCGTTCACGATCGATGACCAGTGTCTTCAAAAACGACACTCACTACCTCTATGTTCGACAATATTTTCGCTAAATATATTCTATACTTGCATTCCAGCCGTAGCTATTACGTCAATCAAGGACATCAGATTGAATTGTAACAAAGCGACACGCCAAATTAATAACAATCGAGCTCCGACCATCTATGGAACGGATCCAGTGAGTTGTTAAGCTGCTTTTTAACCCCGACTATAGTGACTTGGCTGCTGATATACTCAGATTTTCAAGCGTTTTACGAAGGTGTAAGGTCGAATGCTATCGCATAAAGATAAGTTTTGGTAACCATAAACTACACTTGAAATGGACTTTTTTGTATTAGATTTTGTTCTAATATTTAACATTACACGAATTTTCTGTACTGAATTTTTTCTATCACTGATACGATATTCATAGCAAAATCATGCATATGCCAATTTATAAGTGGAAACAGCATAAAGCAGTAAAATAATAGAACACGCTGAAAGGTTTTTAATGCTCTGACACTTACGTAAGCTGTATGCATACTATGACGGGCTTCGTGGTGGAGTGGTTTATGTAATGGACTGCCGATCACGAGGTCTCGGGTTCGATTCCCGGTTGGGACAATCATTTGTGTGATATCCATAAATGTCATACCAATGTTTGTACTGCGTCTGGGTGTTTACTATGTATTATATGTATGTATTTACAAAAGAAAAGTAGTTTATGTATTGTATCCGTATTCTGGTACCCATAACACAAGCATATAAGCTTAGCTTGGAACCAGAGGACGTTAGTATAAGTATTAGGATTAAGAAAGACTTCTTCAAAGGAAAGTTTGAAATTGAGATTTTTGTAGTTAAAATGTGTAGAGCTCCATTCAAGCATCATAATATATCTTTATTAAGTGTTTGTATCCAAAACAAATCAAAAGAAAAGGTGCTTTCTTCGTGACTAAATATGTAAGTAATTGGTACTTGCAATTGCGTTGTGAAACAATGGCTGGGTTTCAGTAATTATTGTGATTGTTGTAACACTAGTAGACACATATTTATTGATAACTTGTTGCAATAATGAGAACAAGACGCATGAGAAATTCTAAGATTTCCATTTATAAGTAAGATTTGAGTATGAGTTGGTACATATTTTTTGTTAGTAGGTAATGTCCGAAATACAAAAATTGTGTCCAAAAATTTTGAAGTTAAAAATATTAGGACTATCAAGAATTTCGAAAATCTCGATTACAATTTTCAATAGAATACGACACTAATCTATAGTCCCCACCTATTCCCATATAAATGATGGTATGATGATGACTAATGCTATCAAATACACGCATTACTAGAAACGTGCTCCTGACATCACTGGTAAGTTGATATACATAATTACTTTGAAATTCATATTAAGAAAGCAAAACAGCGTACTATTAGATACAATATCCCAATAAAACAAGAGCGTGAGAAAGAGCTTTCGATATATTACAAAAAAAAAACAAATAGTATTGGCAATCTATAAAGATCCGAACTATCGAATTACATGAGTTATACATATAAACGCAATGGTACGTAGTAAGAAACATGCATTTTTAGGGTTCCGTACCCAAAGGGTAAAAACGGGACCCTATTACTGAGACTTCACTGTCCGTCCGTCCGTCCGTCCATCTGTCACCAGGCTGTATCTCAAGAACGGTGATAGCTAGAGAGTTGAAATTTTCAGAGACGATGTATTTCTATTGCCGCTATAACAACAAATACTAAAAATAAAATAAAATAAATATTTAAGGGGGGCTCCCATACAACAAACATGACTTTTTTACCGTTTCTTGCTCGATACTAATAACGTTGCCTTATGTTGCATAGATAATGGTACGGAACCCTTCGTGCGCGAGTCCGACTCGCACTTGACCATTTTTTGTAGATACATGAATACATGACGGTGTAATATTTTTCTACGGCAACAATATCCGAGACAGATGAATGGAGTTCCTAGTTTTCAATATTCAAGTCTAATAGCCTTCAGAAGGGGACTTGTATTAGAACAAAATTATATGACCTATGTCATTACGTAGGTGGTAGTGGGTGCTTAGGGTTGTCTACTAAACAAATAAACTGTACCAATATTATAAAGAGCTTTTTTAACACATTCCCTTTTTTATTGCCAATAGTATATAAAACTGTCACTAACAAATCAAGTAGCAATCACCTGGCTTAAATCGATGCCAACTCACATAGGTTGCCAACCTTAAACAAGAGGGTCCGACCGAGTGCGAGCAGCCGCTGTATAACAGTAGCAGGGGGTCTCCGCGTGCTTAACTATAAAAGCGCGCCGGATGATACGGCTGTGAGACAATTTAAATCACTCTCCGCGACCCATCAGCTATTGTTACCAACTTCCGACCACAATCACCACAACTCCCGTCAGTCTATTAAGAAGCAAAATTTCATTGCTGACGTCATGTCTTAATCGTCCCTATACATATTCTAGACCCAAGCTAAACTAGTTACTTGTTATATAATTTCGAACAAAATATATTAAATGAAAACCATTCTTTAAAAAAAAAAACAGCATGCACCCTGCGTATATCAGAAACCATATTTGTAGCATTATGAAAATGCAGAACGTTTCTTTTCTTTAGCAGTGTTGACTTTAGAGACTGGCCGTCGGTACTCCAATAAAAGAGGCTATGCACATTTAATAACCCAACTGCAAACTACGAGTATCTCTATACAATATCCCGCATACGACAAAGAAGCAGTGATTTTTATTCAGCAAAATAAATTTCTTAATATATCGATTAATAATTTAAATACATAAAATCACGCATACGGTTCAACGAGGTATGCAATTAATTAAGATTTCATATTACAGCAATATGCGTTCAACTTAATCGTATGCAACAGTATGCATGTAGGTTACTTGACGTTTAGGGAATACGTCCTAGGGGATCTAGATGAACTACATTTTGTTCAAACTGTAGATACAAGCCAGATATTTGTTGGTATTGCTTTTGATAATTCAAAATCGAGTATTTGGTTTTGTATCATTGAGTCACATAAACACAATACAACAAAAGCCTATGTAAAAAAAAAATTGTATCTGTACAAGTTTAATTATAAACGTATTGAGTGAATCATAAAACAATGGTGTACGTCCAAAATATGCATTCAAATATTTAATGTTTACAGCATTGTTCAATCATAGTTATTAAAAATTAAAACGATGTGGGTACCTGAACGTCACATTAGTTGATAATTGAAATAGCAGTCAACAATTATTGTGTACAACTGTAGACAAAATAAAATCTAGCTTTTATCTTGTTCTAAAAAACACTTCCTTTTCCACAGTAAATATGCAAAAGCTACACCTACTGGCCCGTGCAGTTTAAGACTACTCAAGACATTACAATGGGGAACAGAAAATAAATTATGAAATGTCAAAACAGTTATTGAAATGGACTACCGATATCATGTGTGATAGTAACAAAACCTTTCTAAGGTAATTGCGATGTTAATAACTAGCAATTTGGATACACTATACATTTGGAGCAACACATAATTATAATTGTAATTTATTTATATTGAAAGGACTAGTGTATTATATATTTAAAAAAAGTAATATGACTAAAAATAACGATATCTGCTGAGTTTCTTAGGCCGGTTCTTCTCAGCGGATTGAAAGTCCTGAACCGGTGGAAGGGAAAAAAAATTGGATATCATAACAGCTTATTTTTTGGCACAAAAAAATGTGCCCACATGAATAAATGATTTTTGATTTTGATATGACCATTAATATTATGGAGAGTACAACCTAAGAAATGGCAATGTTACTTATGTCACAATTAATCAAATCAATCATTACAGCGGGCGTAAACAGGAAGCTCAATGTAAACTTAATGGATAGAATATTGTCTTCACATTTAGATACCTAAGTCGTAATTCAAATCATATTTCCCATAGGATAAGATTTGTGTAAGTGCCGCCTGTCTATCCTAGTAATGGATAAATAAGATAAAATAAATTGGTCGATGTGAGTGGACCAAGGGTGCCGCTTAACTTGTTATGATATTTAAACTCACAGTCCATACCTATATGGTAGATAATAAATAATCTAGCAGAATATACTTATTAATATAGATTTATTCTAATTAACAATAAAAAAAGTGCTAATGTATTCAAATAATCTTTGTGATTTGGTATCTGATGAATTGCTTGAATATTAGAATCCATAACGAAACCAAACAAATAATAAATCAAATACGATGCACACGAAAACAAACACTGCCACAATAAATACTAAATGATAAACTAATTCGTATTGTGAAAAAATGCTGGTAATATGCAATGAATTCATAACAAAACAAAAAGCAAATATACTACATTCGATGCTTTTAAGCGCGAAATCGCGTCGAGCGCTGGGCGTACATCGAACCGCGCTCCTCTCCGTATGAGTGAAGACTACTGGAGACTGAGAGATGCATGTGCATGCACTATGTGCAATCGTTCATACTACATACAAGAAAATACGCGGTGACGCAAATTAAATAATTTGGAAACAGATCAACGCACTTTTAGGAAAATTCTACAGATTATGTTCAGCTCTACATTAAATACTTACCCGACCAGCAGTACGTTTTAATATTATTAACACATTTAACTGAAGTACACACCACACGTTATTATCCATCAGGTCCCATAAACAGATTATTAAACTTAGTATGGCAAACTTGAAAACCATAAATCAATTAAGCTGATTCATTTAAGTTGTAAGGCTAACCATTGTGGGCAGTATATTATACTATTGTCTACGATTTATTTTTGAACACAGTATCCAAAATTTGCAAGTACAATGGTATGTTCAGTTTTATTGTAGGACGAATAATAACGAATTGAGGGGATCTAGGTACCCCTAATAATAACTGAACAAGATTGCTAAGTACTTAGGTTCAAACAAAAACTGTAAATGTTTTGTTTGCCATTATTGAAAGGTCGTCATTGAATAGCTATTTTATGTAATATTGCTATGTTTATACATATATACCGAGGTACAGAACAAATAATGTGGGGAACTAGTGGGCTTTTCTATTGTAAGAACACGTCCCCCAGTTCCGAGTTGAAAACAAACTATAACTAAGGTATATGTTACTCTAGTGCTTTTAAGAGGGTACTGTACTCCTCATTTAGGTATTTGCCTTAGGTATTGCTATCCCTATTTCCGAGCGTCGCGCTGAAAGGGACAGATATAGATGAAGCGGATTTTACCTACAAATTCTTTGAATAAAGAGGTTTCGTACTTCCGTTTTTTTTCGCGAAAGTTAACCGATTTTAATAGTTTTTGCGTTATATTATAGATAAAGAGTATATCTATGCTCCTATCACTTTCTTTTGTGGTAAAACTTAACCAAATTTGTGTGATAGACGCTGCAACTTTATCTAAAGAAAACCGAAAAAGTGGGCTTTTCGGATCGTCATATTTCTTTTAGTTATTATGTTTTGGAAAAAAGAAAGTGATAGAAGCATAGATATACTCTTTATCTATAATATAACGCAAAAACTATTAAAATCGGTTTAACTTTCGCGAAGAAATAACGGAAGTACGATACCCATACTTTTGTATGGAGCATAATTTGGTATCGTACCGTCTTAAAGTGGGCGCCATTTTTACAAATACGTAGCAGACGGTCTTCCAGCCAATTTTCAAAATAATATTTGTAGTGGTACATATTATTATACTAAAACAGTGATTGAATGTGTCAAGCGTAATTACAATATTTAAAAACGTTTTATCATAATGGTGTCAACATTAGCCAAGATAATTGATTTTTGGTCAAAATGTAAAGAGAAACTTTATAAATAACTATATTAAAAAAAAAAAAATGTAAAAAGCTCTACTGAGTACTCAACACTATCGTTATTTTTGAAATTTTTACAATACACTTTAATATTTAGGAATCCCAGGAATTATTGCCCAAAAATTAAAATATCGTCGACCATAAAGATAATCATCACTATTTTGTTTAAAAAAAATACGATAAATAACATTCATCTGAAATATGTACGTAAAACTGAAAGTAGTATTTAGAAAAGGAACTGAGTTTTAGAATAATTGGTATCGCTTTTCAGTACAAAAAAAAAGAAAACTTAAGAATAAATTAGTTGCACAAATATCTGTAATGTTTTCAATTTAGTTTGATATGATATATCTACAACCTAACTTATATATAAAAGTGAAAGTGACTTTGTTTGTTTGTGACGTTTTCACGTAAAATCGGCCGAATGCAATTGCACGCAAATTGATACAGAGACAATATATACTCCTATAAATAAGATAGGGTAGATATTATTTCGCTAAAAACTCAGTACGGGACAATAATCCCAAACGTTTGTGAAATATGGTATATTAAAATAGCTCCGCTATTCTTGTTAATATTGCAGTTGCCATGGCAACGCATAGAATCTGTCGAATTAAAGGTATAATTTTTACATTAGCCAAAAAGGTTTTAATCCCAGACCTCGACTGCGGTTTACGTGGCAGCTTGGTATTTCATTGTTTGGTACTTAGTACCAATAACCAATTTTTATATATAGAGACCCTATAGTTACAGGTATGGATTACAGTATCAACTTTTAATATTAATTGCGGTTCTTTTAAGTTTTAATTCTAGGTTCCATTTCAAATTCGATTCGGAAACTGTTGCGTGCGATGCCGCGAGCAGAAACTTGTATTAATCTACTACATATATAAAAATAAGTCGGGTTTTCCTTCCTGACGCTATAACTCCAGAACGCACGAACCGATTTCCACGGTTTTGCATTCGTTGGAAAGATCTCGGGCTCCGTGAGGTTTATAGTTAATTTTTTTTTTTTACTTTTTTTTGGTATGGCAAAACAACGTTTGCCGGGCCAGCTAGTCATAAAATAAAAGCTTTACTTTTATTTTCTACGTAAGTAACTGTATATTAAGAAACCCCTATAATTATTTGAAAATGGTAGCAATTTGAAAGCGTTCACCGGTGTCGTACGTCTGGCAATAATAATACAACTTTAAAAGAGCCATGGTGGCGGTAATTTACATAATAATACAGTTTCTGAACAAAATTATATTGTTGATTAGCGTCTCACGATCACTTTCCCAGTTAAACATATATAAAATAACATAAAAATGTATCAAGACTTTATACGAAAAATTTGTTATATATCTGTAGATAGTTAATCTACAGATAGCCAAACAATTTTTTGAAAAAATGACTACACTAACAATGTGCATGATCCCGCACGTACTTATGAAGTCCTCATTTGAACGGATATGTATCTCCTTAGTGCCAAATAGAAACCGAATATGAAGATTAAGAAAATGTTTTGGCTTATTTAGTGCACTGATGTTTCAATTTATAGGTATTTACTATGTGGTATGAAAAATCTGCCGCGTTGTTTATTTTTTCAAGTCTTTCTAAGTAGGTATACTCGAAGTTTTAGGACGAATATAACAGCACCTATTTTTATCTAAAAATTCGACGAGTTCGAGTTTAATAAAAAGCAGATTGTATAACTCTATTTTAAGTGAAATAAATTTTAATCATTCATTCATAATAATTAGCACGAAAAACAGCCGTTCCGTTCAGTCTAGTCACCAACTTGACTTGAGAAAAGCGATACGAACTGTGCAGCGATTATGTAAAATGATTACTACAAAATTAAACGGTATTATTTTAACTTGGTGACATTGACTCCTTTTCAAAAGTTACCTGCAATCCCAAAGGAGTAATCCGATGCAATGTCCACTTTTCCTGTTACGATAAACAAG
This sequence comes from Orgyia antiqua, assembly GCA_916999025.1. Classification (NCBI taxonomy): domain Eukaryota; kingdom Metazoa; phylum Arthropoda; class Insecta; order Lepidoptera; family Erebidae; genus Orgyia; species Orgyia antiqua. Next base: position 4,030,498 of record OU779863.1, on the reverse strand, counting down.
TTAGACAGGGGCTGATTCATTTTGTATTGCTAACCAATTATTTATAATGCTTACAAACGAGTATAGCTATAAAAGGGACCAGTACTAGACGTATCAAATAAGAATAGTTGTAACAAGTCGTTGAACTGGAAATAACTCGAAGATATAAAAAGGTTAAACATGGGTAATTATGTGATTAAAAATAACCCTAACTATAAGTTTTAATATAATAAATACAAAATGATATTTTTTTGAATTTGGACTTATATGTTAGGCATAAATAGTTATGTCTTGATTTAATAACTTTAATTTAATAAAAGAAAATTATTAGTTATTAATTACTTTGTTTCTCTACAAGATCTCAAAAGTCCGGTCTGGTGACAATATCGCGGGCAAATGGTTCTCCTGCAACTACGTCACTGTAAATTTGATACTTATCTAAGTTTTATGTCAATCTGTTTTAAGTTTATATAAAAAAAACCAGCAGAAGTATGTACAAAATTATGATTTAAGATACTACTTAACTAGAGCGATCAAAGAACCACAAAATTATGCGCATAACAGATACAAGGTATTTTGAACGACGGAAACACGTCGCGATCTTTTGCCTTTATAGGATCGCTATTATATGTTGCCATCTGCTAAGTTAAGATCAAAATTATACCAAAAAAAAATTTAGCAAAACAACTTTATTTCTTTCAATTACTAAGTGCCAATCACAGTCACATCCAAATCTCGTGACAGAAATTGGCAATATATTCATTCAATGAGTGCACCATTTTATCGCCTATCTATTTTATGGATATTATCAACTCAGATTATTAGAACGTTATAGATATTTCTTTTCATTCATCATTGACGATCAATTGCATCGTTAATTATACACCTAGTTAGCGAAAACTTTAACAGTAATTATACTCCGGCGCTGGACAGTGGTATCTCATTAAGTAAGATACTGATAAAAACAATACATTGTCCGCGTCACATATCTGTTTCGCATGCCTGCTTATTGTTGAATTTTCACTGAAAACAGTAACTCCACCGCAATGCATGTTTTGTCTTGGAATTTGGGTCATATAGAGTTGGGCAATGTCCTGAAAAATATGCGACCACATCGATTGTATCTTCATCGTGCAAAACTAAACTAAACTGCCGCTCACTATGTTGGAAGTTCGACTACAATACAGATAATTTTACTGCATTTGGGAGTTTTCTATCAATCAAATGTATGTATTTTCAAAAATATCTGGCACCCGTAACATAAGTGTTGAATAGCTTAATTTGGGATCCGAGGTGTTGTATAAAATGTCCTTGAAAATGTATTTATTTATTTTATTTCTCTGCAGCCCATTAACTTCCTACAGTTAAGCACGACCGTCTTTCGCTGGGGGGGAGGTCTCCTATAATTCGCTGAATAGGCGTGTTGGCACGTGGAGTTTTTTTTTGGAGATTTCCGTCTTTTACGCAGGATGTTATCTGTTTACAATATCCCTTAGCTAGTTTTAAGAGCAGCTTGGGAAAGACGTAGGGTGGTGCAACTTGTATTCATTATTCGTCACCACACGGAGAATAAAGAATATATTTATGTTTTATTGTTATAGAAACTACTACTGCACTTGGTATCAATATAGAACACGCGATTCACTTTTTCCATTGTTCGGTAGCAAGGGGATGCGCATCTCTTAGCACAAGATAGTTACTAGAAGAATAGAAGTTTGCAGAGTAAAATAGCACGTTTGTGTACAGTAATCACTGTCAAGCGTAAAGTAGGACAGAATATAGTTTACGAGGCGTGCATCGGTAACTATACTTTTTTTTCTGTTAACAACTTTTTGTGAAAACATAACAGGACAGAGATGAAATTACTTATGAAATATTAGTATAGGATCCCGATATAAAACTACCTTCACCGAGATGCTTATTTAATGAAACGTATTTTATATTTAATTTAATATGCCAATAAATATATTGCTTGCAATAAATATTATGGACTAAAATTTGTTTTTTGGGTCCTGCGTGGTGCTAATCTCCCGGGCGTCGGTATTCTTTGTTATGCCGACGACACCCTAGTGACCGCGCGGGGCCCGACATTTGGAGAAGCTGGCGTCCTCGCCACGGCGGGTACAGCCCGTATTGTGGGCCGCATCAGGGCCCTCGGCCGAGAGGTGGCCCTCGAGAAGTCCGAGGCCATATTCTTCCATGGGCCTCGGACAAAGCCCTCCCTCGGGTTTTCCATTGTTGTGGATGGAACCTCCATCGCTGTTGGCGGGACTATGAAATATCTCGGTCTCGTCCTCGACAGCCGGTGGAGGTTTAGCAAGCATTTCCGTGCCCTGGCGCCCAAATTGGTGTCGTGCGCGGGAATGCTCGCGAGGCTGCTCCCCAAGGCAAGGCAAGGCAAGGGCAGGGAAAGTCGGTCGCCGTCTCTATGACGGCGTGGTGCGCTCCATGGCTCTATATGGAGCGCCCATCTGGGCGAGGGAAGCCCTCAGCGCTGAAAACAGAGCCCTGCTGCGACGTCCGCAGCGGGTCCTGGCGCAGAGGGCTTCTAGAGCGTACCGCACCGTCTCTTATGAGGCGGCGTGCCTAATCGCAGGCAGCTCCTGGGATCTCGAAGGTGGGCAGGCCGAGGCCCAGGCAGAGGTGTACCGATGGAGGGCCCTGATGCGGCAGGCGGGAACAGAGCCCCTCACGGAAGAGATCGCTCGCTGGAGGAGCGAATGTCGCGACGATCTCTTCCGGAGATGGGAGGAACGATGTGCGAACCCCTCGGCAGGCAAACAGCTTGTCGAGGCAGTCCGCCCAGTGCTACGGCAGCGGGTAGAGGCGGGGCACCGGGAGCCGACCTACTTTCTGACTCAGCTCCTCACAGGTCACGGTTGCTTCGGCAAGTACCTGTGGCAGCTGGTGGGGATAGAGTCGGATCCCGGTTGCCACCACTACGTGGCTGGCTCCTTGGACACGGCTGAGCATACGCTCGCTGTGTGCACGGGCTGGGCCGCCCAACGCAACACAATTGTGGATGCAGTTGGTCCTGACGTGTCGCTCTCGGCCGTTGTATCAGCCATGGCCGAGAGCGAACAGTGCTGGGCTGCCGTCACCTCATATGCTCATGAGTTGATGGCGGCTAAGAGAGAAGCCCTGCGAGAGCGCGAGCGTGCCGGAGACACGTTGCCTCCCCGCAGGGCCCCAACTCGGGGCCGCCGGCGGGCAAATGCTGGCGCCCTTGACAGGAGAGGAGGCCGAGCGTGGCGGGCTGCTGCTGTGCCGAATGTGGCACAGGTGATGGGGGGACCTAACGCTCCCCCCACTGCGTTGAGCCCCTCGTAATGGGGCTACCCCTTGCCGGTTCATGGCCCGGTTAAAGTGAGGAGACAATCCAAAAAAAAAACAGTGGTAAAGGGTTGCCCGCGAAAAATCAGTCCCAAATTCCGGTTGTCGAATTTTATAAAGTAAAATATCGCTGCGAGTGAATGTGTGCGACTGAGAGGTCTCAAACCAACCATCCCATGCGATAAAAAAGGACACAGCATAGCAGCTGTTTAAAGTCCGCCCATTTAAAGAAAGAGAGTGCATGCTATTTGTGCTTGAAATGAAAAGGATAGGGATAGACTCGTATATGCTGTGCATCATTTTGGAGTAGATTGTCGCTATAGATACAAGTGAAAAAACGTGCTACTATATACTGTTGGAAAAAATGGCCAAAAAGTGTTTTTTGTGTGATTTGGATGACGAAATAATTGATTTTAATGATGAAACTTTTAAAAATTGTGTATTTAAGTTAGCTTTTCGTAAAAAAAAAGAATGGTTTGGGACCTCTCAGTCGCACACATTCACTCGCAGCTCGCAGCGATATTTTACTTTAACCATAAAATGTTCTAATTAATTGTAGATCTATATATAGATAAATATCTACAAAAAAGTCCGCGACACACTATACCTATCTATGTCCGGTAAGTGTGCCTTACCGGACATAGATAGGTATAGTGTGTCGCGACAACCATTTTTTTATTTAAAAATCTGGTTTTTTTGGACTACATTTAAGGGCGTTTATTTTACTCATGCAATTATTCCTTATCAAAATAAACTATTTAATCCCAATTACAGTTTATTTAGATAATATTTGGTCTTTGAATGATTAAAATTGGACGTTTGGTTTTGAAGTTATGGCGAAATTAAAATATTACGACTTCTGCTGCTCAGCCCGTTGCGAAGTGAGCGTCACCGAGGCGGGGGTGAGCGTCACGGGAGTTTAGATCTATGAATGTATTGAAAATGCTTAAGAGAGCCAGGTCTCAACTTTCTAAACATAATTTTTCAAGCACGGGCACGGGCTAAACGCTCATCATCACGCTACAACCAATAGCAGCAAAGTAGAAGTGAAAAATGTTGCAAAAACGGGGATGTTTTTCTAAATAATATGCGTACGAAGTGGCGGGCAACAGCTAGTGCGATATAAGCTAATTACAGTATTTTGCAGTTTTCGTAATCGTGGCTCAACGGTCGAAATTCGACCATAATTATTTTAACAAAGTAATAGTATTTTGCGCTTTTCCATATTAGTGATGTTAATACCTAGAAACAGAGCCGTCTTTTATTTATAGCCCTGGGCATACTGCAGACCCTGGCCACATTATCATATACGCCCCGCTATGTCCTGTTAGGTTTACGTTGAAAACTATGACTTTGGAGTGGAGAAGACGTAGCTGCCTAGAAAAACTGTGATATTTGGTCATCACAAAGAGCCACTTAAATATATAGTATATTAGATAAGCAACTCACCTAAGGTCTTGCAGTAGGGCTTCTCCCTGCGCGATAGTGGCACCACACGCCTCCAGGCTGGCGGCACGATGTTGGGCGCATTGTTCAAGAGCGCGTCTTGCAGCTTCGGGAGTATCATCAGTCGCACAAACACCACCGCCACTACGTAGGGTCTCCAGCCATTGGAGAAGCTAAGATATACCAATATGGATCAGAACAAGCTGTTGCCGTGACTTATTACTCGTGTAATTGGAACGCATGAAGCTCCCTATTAAAGACATTTTTAGGATTGGATCACTAGTTTTGAAGATTACCCCATCCATACTATAAAGTTTACCTTTTTATGGTTTAGAAAACACCATGGGGAAAAGGCGCGGCAGTAATGAAGAAATACATTAACTGAAAGCTTTGAATCATTTAATGCTACAGTAATTACCTCTTTTTCATGTGTATATAGCAATACAGCAAGGTCTAATCGCCGTCGACGTCGATCAACGCGTGCCGCAAACGCAGCAACGTGCACTTCTAGGTCTCGCGCCACTCCCAGTACTTCCTCGGGGTCGCATTCACCAGAGCGAGCCAGTTCTTCAGCACCCGCGAGCAACTTTTCAGCGTTCGTATACGTATTCTATGAAACAAGAATCAAATTAGGAACCTTACAGGTAAAAACCGTATTAGTATTATCCTCTCCTCTCCAGCCCATTTACGTGACACTGTTGGGCACGGGCCTCCTCCACTTTGGAGGGATTATGGTCTACTGTGCCGCGCTGACAAGGCGTGTTGGCACAGCGTTTATTTTCGAGCTTTCCGTCTTTCACAGAGGATGTTATCTGTGTGCAAAGCTGACTTTTACAGCACCTTTGGGAGGAGATGGGGTGGTGACACTTGTAGTTTTAATCCGTCACCACACGGAGGATTAGTATTATTAGTAAATATTAATATTTACAGTGAAGCTCAATAAAAGCATATATTGGGGCTACTGCATGTCTAAAAGTTAGCGATAAACTGAAAATCTACTGAACAGATCTCAATGTAGATTTTAATAATAGGTTGATACATGTATGAGGAATATTGAGGATGGTTCAAGTGTAATGCAAATTTAGTGATGTGTGTCCGTAAATTTTCGAAAAATCGGTTCTTATCGGGTAGTTGCTATATATAATGTAACTAATATCAATTTTTAAGCAATACATAACAATGCGGTTGCGCATATCTACTGCCGATATCCGCCAAAACGAATGTAGATACAATGAAGTATTCAGTTTTAAGTCGTTTGCAAATTGCAAATAGAATAATTCTATTTAGTTTTTATATCTCAATAAACATGCGAATATTCGCGAATAAATATTATGAATCATTATGGGTTTAATTAACAAAGGATTTTGAGGATTGATATAGGATTGTAATCAGTTATACTTCCGTAACAGTATTATTTTCATAAAACATCGTTATATTCACAACCTTAGAAGAAATGGATATGGCAATATCTAGCAGGTCTACTTGCGAACATGAATATTTGAGAAAAATATGAACACAAACATACTAACTTGTGCAACATTTTCAAAATGTTCATGAGATTTCTGATATACTCTAGCTTTATGGAGATTCCTTCCTATTCCAGTATTCTTCTGTAAAAACACTTCACCGTGATTTGCTAACCAGTCCAGCACCTAGAACAAAGACATGTTTCGCTAATCACAAATTGATTGTTTCTTCACCTATTACTTTATTTTTTGGACCAACCTTACTAAATTGGTATGATAGGCACTGCGAGTTCACCTAAAGACAACCGTAAATAATGGGATTTTTCTAGACACGGTATGTTACTCTAGAGGCAAAATTCAGGAAGACAACACCGGAGTACGATGTCCACATTTTTGTATGGCGTATAGCTTGCTGTCGTACTCCTAATTTAGGTATTTGCCTTAGGTATTGCTGTCCCTATTCTCGAGCGCCGCGCTAAAAGGGACAAATATAGCTGAAGCAGGTTTTACCTACAAATTCTTTGAAAAAAAGACCTTTCGTACTCCCCATTTTTCTTTGCGAAAGTTAAACCGATTTTGATTGTTTTTACGCTATATTAGAGATAAAAAGTATATCTATGCTTCTATCACTTTCTTTTTTGGTATGATGGTCATATTTCTTTTAGTTATTATGTTATGAAAAAAAGAAAGTGATACAAGCTTAGATATACACTTTATCTATAATAAAGCGTAAAAACAATTAAAATCGGTTTAACTTTCGCAAATAAAAATGGGGAGTACGATACCCATATTTTTGTATGGAGCATAATTTGGTATCGAGCCCTCTTAATATATAGTTATTGACAGAAAGTAACTGACCTGTCTACAATCTTCTTTATACAATAACAAAGCGAGTCTCTGATGTAGTTTGAGTCTAGCTTGATGGTAGCGTGCCTCTAACGCGCGATGATGGCCTAATATTTGATGTATAACGGCCAGTACATGGTTCGCGCCAGAGCTGTAGTCAGCAGCCGGGTCACCACCGCTACTACTTGCACTACTTACTGTACCCTCGTTCTATAGCAAACAAACATTACAATTTATACAGTTGAACACCAGATGTGTATCTCTAATATATAAAATACTCCTGTCACGGTGTTTGTAATTATACTCCTCCTACGACCGATTTTCGTAAAATTTTGTGTACATACTCGTATATATCCGTTGGGTCTGAGAATCGGACATCTAGTTTTCATACCCCTAAGTGATAAGGGTTGTCCACCCCTGACATTTGTATGGCAAAACAACGTTTGCCGGGTCAGCTAGTAAGTTATAAGATTAATGATTGATTTGAGGCTACTATACCATGGCCATATTTTGTCATGTTAATATCTGGTTAACCAAGCGTAACTCGGGGCGAATTTTTGGTAATTTATTCATAATAAGGAAAGTGTTAGTAATTGAGTTCCATTTTACCTTTTGGTACGGATCCCTAAAAGCAACAAATAAAAGACTGGCCAAGTACGAGTTGGACACACACATACAAAGGGTTCCGTACTGTTATTATCATAATATATTTGTCACACCAGGCCCAAATAACACCAATTAACGGGATCCGGGGATAAGGGCCAGATAATGATGGTGATGAGTTTCTGTTGTTGTAGCATTAACTGATATAGACAAACTGTGAAAATTTCAGCTCTCTAGCTATCAACTTTCTACAGATAAATAAACAGCAAATTTTTATTATATGTAACGACATAGGAATTTAGATTCGAGTTTTCCGCCTCTCATAGTAGGTGTTAACTACTTAATATTTTAAGTTACTTAATGCATATAATCCTTAACAGGCTCTTACAGCACCCTGAGTAAGAAATGGGCTGGTTACACTTGTATTTTTTAACCGTCACCAAACAGATAAAAACAAATATAAGAAAAGAAAATAAACGCTCATAGGAATATTTAAATAGTTTTGATTCCATTTTCAGATCGATAAGCGATTTTCCAAGACAAAAGAAAAGCTACTAAACTACATAATAAATGCATCAAATATAACTATACTCTGAACATTACAACGTAGATATTTATTTACAACATTACCATATCAGCAGGATCAGTTTGATGGCACACTTGAACTAAATGATCGAGTTGATACAATAATTTCTTGCTGGTAGAATGAACCTGAAACAAAAAACATGCTAAAAATTGGTCAAGTGCGAGTCGGACTCGCGCACGAAGGGTTCCGTACCATTATCTATGCAACATAAGGCACGTTATTAATAAATGAGCAAACAACACACACAATACTTAATTAATCACGTTTGTTGTATGAGAGCAAGAAACGGTAAAAAAATCATGTTTGTTGTATGGGAGCCCCCCTTAAATATTTATTTTATTTTATTTTTAGTATTTGTTGTTATAGCGGCAATAGAAATACATCATCTGTGAAAATTTCAACTCTCTAGCTATCACCGTTCTTGAGATACAGCCTGGTGACAGACAGACGGACGGACGGACGGACGGACGGACAGCGAAGTCTCAGTAATAGGGTCCCGTTTTTACCCTTTGGGTACGGAACCATAAAAATGTATTTTATTAAGATTTTTACAGGGGGACACCATGATAAATGAAATATGCAATCCATTAGCGCTATACATGATCTTTGATACGACGTTGATTTGCTCTACGAAAACACATTCTTTATATAAAGTTAATATTTATTTAAATCTTCTGGTCTTATTCTTAATGACTTATCGGAGGTTTAAAAGTTCGCTAAAATTGGTTCGCGAAAATTGTCAAAACTTGTTATTCATAATAGTCTTCTTATGATAAAACGTTTATTATCTCTCCGATAAAATCTTCGTTTAAACCTCCGATAAGTCATTATGAATAAGACCATTAGTCTCTATCGCGTGTCCTACAATAGCACACATTTTAAATATTTTGAAATAATAATATATCTAATGTCTCGCAATCTTAGAGCATTTATGTAACAGAAGATGGCGTTGACAGGCGATCTCCACTGAAAAACGTACGAGAGCAATGCTCATACTCATTGTGTACGGTCACTGTCGTTTTGGGCGCAGCGCGGTTTACGTTTTAGTTGTTTGTGTGCGTTATTGACAAAGAAAACGGTGTGAGTATAACAACTCCTGTTGGTTTAAGATATTAAGGTTGCAGTACTGACCTCAGTGTAAGCCTGACACATATGCTCATACAACTGCCTGTGCCTTTGTGCGTGTTGCTCCAAGGCGCGAGGGTCTGCACAAGGCGCCCCACCCTGCCCCGTCGCCAGTTGTAGCGCCACAGCGCACTGAGCACCCCAACCACCCACAGCCGATACATATGCCTCCGCCTTGTGATGGAACACCACTGATAGTGATAATACCGCTGAACGCTCCTCCAAACCTAATAACAAGCAATTAATATATGATTGCTCTTACCATAAAACTTTTTGTAGTTAGGTATATAAAGAAAAGTGTGTGTGGCAGAAGAAGCACAAAAGTAGAATAAATGCTGTAGAGATGCGCTCTTTGAGAAGTATGTGTGGTGTGACTTTGAAAGAGAGATTAAGAAATGAAGTTATAAGAGAACGTTGCGGTCTGAAAGAGGATGTAGTGACTAAGGTGGAGAAAAGTATGCTTAGGTGGTTTGGTCATATGGAAAGGATGGGTGAGAGACGATTAACGAAAGGCATATACAAGGCGGAGGTAAATGGAAATGCTGGGAGAGGACGCCCGAGAAAAACATACTCCGATGTCATCGCCGGCATACTCCAAAAGGGGCAAGTGCTCGTAAGGGATCGTAGCAGATGGCGCTCTATAGTCTCTGCCTACCCCCATGGGAAAAAGGCGTGATGTTATGATGATGATGATGATGTATATAAAAAAAATAACAATCTGCCACTGTACAGAAAACTATGACTATTACATCACACAAATAAATAAATAATAAATAAATATACATGAACATTTCACACAACGGCAACGTCCTCTGGCCCCAGCTAAGATTATACGATGGTGTTATGGGTACCAGAATACGGATATACTACATAAACTACTTTTCTTTTGTAAATACATACTTATGTATGATACATAGAAAACACCCAGATGCAGTAAAAAGATTTGTATGACATTTATGAATATCTCACAAAATATTATCCCAAGCAGGAATCGAACCCGCGACCTCGTGAATGGCAGTCCGTTACATGAACCACTCCACCACGGAGCCCGTCAAATAATGGATACACTACCGATACGCCACGAGTCTGTTTAATACAATTGTGACAAGAGATTAGACTACCTTTCCTACTCTAATAAAAAATGACAAGGGTTATGAAATATCAATATATTACCAGCAGAAAGTTGCTTATACGCTCGTTCCAATCTGTGTGCTAGTGAAGATATTTCAGCTTCAGCGTAATGTCGTTTGTCAGCAAGCCGACGTGCCGCGGTCGTGACTCGTGCCACTGACGGCCGGCCACCGCCCGTACATGCAGCTGCAAATCTAAAGACAAAACAATAACATTATACACCATATTTAATATATACGTGCATCAACAACTAAGTTATTTAAAGTGTAAAACGTGATCTGAAATATAAATTATATTTTCTTAAGGGCCTACATCAATATTATCGTATATCATCGACGACACGTACATATTAACACAGCCAGTAGGCACAGAAAATGAAGAATTAGGGATACTTTTCCTATTTACTCAAAATCCACTAAATATATTTTAATTCTGATTTAAGTGTTTCTATATATAATAGTTACTTATGTTTTTAAAGTTATTTGATTAGTTAATACGCGATAATAGACCGACAAATGAAAAAAATAAAAAATTAGAGAGGTTGTTTCGCTAAGATTTTCTATCGAGAAAACTTTTTTCAATCGCGTTTCTGAGTTTATGCGATCCTAGATCATATATTGAAAAAACAATATACTTAAAAATTAGAGCTCTAGCCATTCAATCTAAAGAAACAATGTAAACTTCGTACGTAGAAAAATGCACGAAGCTATTTTGGTATCCTCTTAATTATATATTACGGGTATATTTTAAAAACACAGTTGCAGGGGTTGGGTTTGATACGTGTGGCGTCGGATTTAGAATTCAAGTTATTTCCACAATTTCTCGGAACGGATAAGAGTCTACTAAGTGATGATATAGACCCATTGAACGAGTTTTATGAGAGACGAAATACTCAAATCTAAATACGCCAATAAGCGTACATTGGACTAGACCAAATACCATCCCGATCTGATTCCCGAAAGTATGATGTTTAATTCTGATAAAAAAGGATATACTCATAATATAAGATCACAGCCAGTTCTGGTATACAATTTAACAAGTTGTTGATATTCTATCATATGATATGTGGTAATAGCATGTAACGGATAAAACAACAATTACATTGGTTTATGGCATAATAAATATTGTATAAAACTCAATTTCAGTTCTCATTTGTAAATTTCTACAGTTAATTTATTCCATACGTTTGCTGTTCCCATAGTGTTGTAAACGTATTGGTCTCATAAAAATTTTCAATGAAAAGTTTATATACATAAAAAGTATATGAAACACACCTGGCATGTTCCTCTTGCAACCGTTTTGCAGCCGCACAAGACCGGCCTATCTCCACGTAAGTCGCTAAGAATGCGGTGCGATGATTCACAATCCACTCCAACATCTGTCAAATAAAGACATATAAAATGATCAACACAGTATTTCCAATGGGGACAGAAACATGATATTCAATAACTAACACAACATTTTTAAGATTCTATACTTGTCCCACATTTTTTCAGCTAAGTTAAATAGGATTTTACAAAACAATGGGTGGTGGTATAGATTGTCTTCCTACTAGACACACAAATATCTACCTTTTAAAAACTACAACCAAATTAATAATTGTCGGGACAACTTTTGCTGGGTCTGATATCAAATAGATGTATTTAATTACAACAATACCTTTTCACAGTCTTGTTCGAAAAGACGCAGTTGGAAGCACTGATCAAGCTGCATCTTCTTGTGTTGCCACAGTTTGTGAGCATGCGCGTGAGCTGATCGTACAGCAGACAGCTGTGAGCGCACGGCGTCCGGTGAGCCACAGTGGAACGCGGCCTCACCACTGCTGCCGCTAGCCTCTGAACAAGCCGCATCAGCTGCCTCAAGCCGTTGAAGAACACGCTCGCCTGAAACAATCACATCATTACTTTACTAAACGTAGCCACTCTGCAGTTCGAACTTAAAGTTTTATGTCACGCCTGCATTCTGCGAACTGTCAACTACTGGATAATTTCACAATAGCCGTTTCCAAATTGGATATAGGTAGCATAAGAATATGTAGGGCATGAATTAACAGGCTTTTTAAACAGGTTCGTGCACCTTACCATCAAAAGTTGTGTAAAGTAGTCAAGTACTAGTAAGATACATTAAAATAATACCCCTCTGTTTCCGTCGAGGGTTAAAAATATGCGCACCATCATCACATATCTGAAGGGCTAGCGAAGCATATACGATATTCCACATAGATTTAAATCATTACTACTGTAATACAGCAGCTGCACCGCGAGCGTCCCTAACAGAAATATAGTAATAAATATTTTATTCCTGACTCGAAGTTCGAAGACGAAAATGTCTACAAAAGAATTCTAGATGTATATATATTATACAGTCTCATAACACTAAATGTACCACATTCATAGATAAAAATTGGTCAAGTGCGAGTCGGACTCGCGCACGAAGGGTTCCGTACCATTATCTATGCAACATAAGGCAACGTTATTAGTATCGAGCAAGAAACGGTAAAAAAATCATGTTTGTTGTATGGGAGCCCCCCTTAAATATTTATTTTATTTTTAGTATTTGTTGTTATAGCGGCAATAGAAATACATCATCTGTGAAAATTTCAACTGTCTAGCTATCACCGTTCTTGAGATACAGCCTGGTGACAGACGGACGGACGGACGGACGGACAGCGAAGTCTCAGTAATAGGGTCCCGTTTTTACCCTTTGGGTACGGAACCCTAAAAAGTAACATCTAAATCGTACATAATATACTTTGTTGGAATAATAATCATGAAGGACGCAAGGAGTGAGAAAGTTGCCAAGTTAGCAAAGGAAACAATGATTAACAGCAATGTACATAAAATAATTTTATTTTCGAGGCAACGTTTTACTCCTTCGTTGATATGAATATTTGTAATAATAAATAATAAATATTCATGGACATTTCACACAACGTCCTCTGGTCCCAAGCTAAGCATTATATGCTTGTGTTATGGGTACCAGAATACGGATAGAATACAAATACTACTTTTCTTTTGTAAATACATACTTATAATACATAGTAAACACCCAGACGCGGTACAAACATTTGTATGACAATTAAAAACATCATACAAATATTTGTCCTGACCGGGAATCGAACCCAAGACCTCGTGAACGGCAGTCCGTTATATGAACCACTAAACCACGAGGCCCGTCGGAATGTCGAATAATAGAATGAGATAATAAAAAAAAAATAGTACCTATAATTAATTATCTGACATGCAAATTTAAACTTTGAAATAATGTTTCCATTGCTATTTTATTTCGCCAATCGATTAGCCTTATTAATTCAAGCGATGCGTTGTTCCACACTTTCTAATTGACCAAATAGATCACGTTATCAATAAATATTACACAGTTTTTAGGGTTCCGTACCCAAAGGGTAAAAACGGGACCCTATTAGGTACTGAGACTTCGCTGTCCGTCCAACCGTCCGTCCGTCCGTCTGTCACCAGGCTGTATCTCAAGAACGGTGATAGCTAGAGAGTTGAAATTTTCACAGATGAAGTATTTCTATTGCCGCTATAACAACAAATACTAAAAATAAAATAAAATAAATATTTAAGGGGGGCTCCCATACAACAAACATGATTTTTTTACCGTTTCTTGCTCGATACTAATAATGTTGCCTTATGTTGCATAGATAATGGTACGGAACCCTTCGTGCGCGAGTCCGACTCGCACTTGACCAATTTTTTATTAACAGGTAGACACGCAATAGCGTCACCTATTACTTATATTTACTACTAAATATTATGTATTAATCAGAATAATCTACATATACAATATGTATGCACCACTGTTTATAGTCACATAATATCAACACATATGTTATTTTCATATGCTAAAACTACTACAACCGTGTGATGTTTCCGTATAGTCATATCAGTACGATCAAAACAAAAAGAGATACATACCAGATTGTTCACAAGACCACAAACAATCGAAACACATATCTGCTAGTAAGTTTGATAACACTTCAGGCTTCAGAGAATGGAGCAAGTTGGTGCACCAACAGACGCACTGAAACCCGAGGTTATACAATAGTTGGACGGCTTAAACTACCCGACGGCCGTTCAACCATGACTCTAAACGTAATATGATTCCAAAATAAATAAATATCCGATTCCGCAATTTAACGTTTTCTAATGCACTTTATCACAATCGCATTATGTATGTGCATGTTTTGAGCACATACAGATAGATAATTAAGTGAATAGATGGTTATAGGCTCGTTTACCGCTTTTTATATACCATTGAGAGTTTTATTCATTCTTTAATAATAATATTTATTGCTAAACTGCATGTAACCGCAACATACTTCTTATGGATTGTTTGGACTACATTTATTTTTAAGTGTACAGTTCTATTTTTAACTCCGCAGTGGGCTGCTTGGCCCACCTAGTAATTTGCAAAATAATAAACAAATTTTTACATTATATCCTACATGACTTTTAGTAATTAAGCAAGTAAAACTACTAGTTATGTAAAAATAATTGTTAATTTATGAATAATTGTTTTTTACTTTATTTCATAGATAATGTCATGTTTGTAACCTTACCTTGTGCTTCCAATTCATCGACGGGCACCTTAGCAAGTCTTTTGCTAATATCCGCATGTGCATCAATAGCTCTTCGGGCACCTGTGACGTCATCCGCGAAGTCTGCCCTAGCGACATCCTCTTGCAAGTCATCGAGTCTATCCAAAAGTTCGCCCGCTTGCCACATTAACTCTTCTAAAGCCTACAATTATTATGTACATATATTGTACATTAAAAGTATAAAAAGTACAAAGATGTTTCCTTTTGTAATGGTCATGTACACCTGTTGAATAGGGATGCTCAACTATCAACACTTGCATATACACATAATAGTTTCGTCCCACTTAATGACTCGCGAGGAGTGGTGGTGCTAACCGGCAACATTTATTAACTTAAATATTACGAATAATATTGTCTAAAATAAGTTAAATAAATTTACGTTTTACTTAAATTGTCTTACGTATATGTATAATAATAATTAAAAATTGTGAAGATAAATCTACGACATTTGTGGGGCAGACTAGAAACATTTTAATGACTGAAATACATAATTCGGTGTTGTAATGTCACGCAACCTTCTCTCATCTGGAGAATAACCGACGAATATAACGCGACAAGATTAAATAATATTATTATCTCTTTATATTATTATGTTAAACTATTAAATATGCGTCGAAAGATGCACTGTAGTCATATTTGTTATGCTCTAGGGAAACAAAACCGAGTTAGTAGTACTAGACTCAATGCATAAAGCTATGGATTCATTTGGAAGTCCAAACAAAGTTGAAAATAGTATGTATCCTCAGTTTTCACGCTTGGTTTTGTATTTGGCGAATTTATAAGTAACATCTATTGGACTGTATTTATGTGTTATTATTAGATAAAATAATTTCGTAGCTATCTAAAACACAATGACGAATTACTTACCAATCTAAGATCTATCCATTGCGCGTGATCGTACTGCAGTGAACCATCTAAATCAGGTGTTAATTGTGTACTATCTATCACTTTAGGCAGTGCTTCTAAGCTAATCATGGTTGTCTGAAAAAAATATTATATTATTAACATTTAGTTTTAACAGAACGTTATAATATGTTTTTAAAATTTTAAAAAATCATACCTCAAACTTGTACTTATGTGCTCCTATCGTTGTGCGTTGCTTTTGCCAGAAATTATCAGGTTTTACTACTAGTGCCTGATGGACGGATGCAGGAAAGTGTTCTTGAAGAACCTTTAATATTGGTTTAATAGCTGCCCATGCTGAACCTCTCATATCAATCAATATGGTGAATCCATGTGACCTCACCGAATCACTAAAACAAAGATTAATGTTGTTTATTTTAATTCTTGTCATACCCACCTAATTAGTACCCGACCTATAAACTATAGAAAAACTACCGATCGATTAGAATATGTTTTATAGTTACGTCAGCAGTGTCTGGAAGCGAGTCCCACACGACTTATAAACACAATTACTATAAGAGTGAAACGATCGATACCATGAATTTGATTTACGACGAACAGTACTGTTTAATGTTTTTGTTGACATGATTTTAATTCGCTATTCTTTCAATACATCGAAACATTGAGAACTTGTATAAGTACTGATGGTTGGCATCGTTTATATCTTTTGTTTCTTGATAACATAAGTTAATTCTATCAGCGTATAAGTTCACGGCTACTATATATTATTCATTCACGGATAAACGTAACCTGGTATGAGAAAAAAATAATAATAATATAGATCAAGTTAGCTGAGCCGGCAAACGTTGTTTTGTCACTTAGGGGGATTGAAAAATAGATAGTAGCCGTTCTCAGACCTACTGAATATGCATATAAAATTTCATAAAAATTGGTCAAGCCGTTTTGGAGGAGTATGGTAACTAACACAGTGACACAA
Organism: Orgyia antiqua; assembly: GCA_916999025.1. Classification (NCBI taxonomy): domain Eukaryota; kingdom Metazoa; phylum Arthropoda; class Insecta; order Lepidoptera; family Erebidae; genus Orgyia; species Orgyia antiqua. The sequence goes on along the minus strand of OU779863.1, from coordinate 4,013,522 downwards.
GAATTTTATATATTACAGACTAGCTGTGCCCCGCGGTGTTACCCGCGGTAAAAAGGATAAAAAATAAGTTGATTTTCCAATCCATTATCCATTGGAAAGTTTTATGAAAATCCATCCAGTAGTCTTTACGTGAAAGCACAATAAACATCCTTACATATCCAAACATTGGATTATAGATAGAAGACCGAGAAAACGTTCGGGTTGCTCAGCCAACAGTTTAAGTATTTTATTTTACAGCGCGTAATTCTTTTTTCGTCATATTTCCTAAGATATTCATTTAAATTGCATGCTGTAAAAAGCAGTTATAATCTATATTAATTGCGCAAGCTAACTAAGATATTTAATTTGATAAAAAATATTACTATATACACATAAATAGCTTTTGAAAACACCCTATTGAATTTGATAATATTTTGTCATAATTATGGATACAACGGGTTTCCCTTAAAAGATAGACATATGGCCTCGCGGACTTTTTTAAAGAACTATATATAGGTAACATACAATTCCTCCATATATTAGTTTGTTGTACCTCACATAGATAAGGCAGCGTTTTCATTTATATCTCGCGCGCGTCCGATTTTCTCGGTAAATTTAATCATATCTCATCCAATATACAGCAAACCCCAACAAATTATGCAAAAAAGCCATCCGCTTGAACCATTCTATCTATTAAAAAAAACCGCATCAAGATCCGTTGCGTACTTTTGAAGATATAAGCTCACATACAAAAATACATACAAAAATAACGACTTTGTTTTATAAGAAGTGAAGATAAAGATTATCGGAAGAGCCACTTATAAAGTTATAACTATAAAATTCCGCTGACTAGGGTTGCTTAATGCCCCTTTCTCTAGTCTCACACATTCTAAGGTGAAATGCGATTCTTTAAAGTTCGTTCTCATTGAGTAATTCTGAATAAACATGTGTCATGGCATATTTTTCGATTACTCATTTTCTTCTAGAAACGCTTTGCAGTAATTCAGCGAGTAATTTACCTATATGAAATTGAAAACACATATTTCTTTATAGTTTCTCTTGCTTCTCTTGAGTCGAATAACGCCAATTCTTGTCTTCTAATTTGGTCAAAATACCATAAATGCGATAGTAACTCTGTAGCTTTTTACGCCAAGACTACTGAACCGATTTAAATGTTTTTTTTTAATAAAGTTAGACTAAAGGTTGATACAGTATTGAAAAGACTACATACTCGTATCAATGCGAAAAAAGGTAATTCCAAATTATCGACGCACGAAGTCGCGAAGAACCACTTTTAAATAACTTGTTAAAACAAAACAGTCAAGGGATAGGCAGTGTATTGTTTCTGGGACATAAAATTATTGATATATCTGTACGTACAAACAACACAAATATACAAAGGCAATATAGCATTAGCAGTGCCGTCATAACCTAGTGCTACGTCGTTAATCTGAGTTTTGGAAAGTTGTGTATTGTTACAGACATGATCATTATATTAGATAATAACCTACTTACAGTTTAATTGTAAAAATAAACGTTCTCCAGCTCACAACAATTTTAAAAGCTGCTTAGTTGTATTTACGCATACTTAATTTACAATTTTACTATTTTCAAATCATGCCGCAATTTTTCAAGAAGGACAGAAGAGTTAAATTTGTGGTTACACCAACACAAAATGATGTAGGTATACACACAGCTAAGACATCAACAATATCGACCACGACATCCCACGTACCTATATCCTTATACACACAGTAAATTGCAAAAATCGTCGTAAAATCCGTAACACCGTAAATACAGGTTTCATAAAAAAATATTTACCCATCGAAATAAGTGAACTCTAAAATAACAGCTAATAGCCAAGATAACAGTATAAACGAACCCAAATCGACTAAGCTTACTCCTGGTCTTCAAGTCAAAATCTTGGTCAAGCAGACCATGACATATATGATTTTTATTGGATATTTACATGAAAAACACATTTAAAAATATATCTAATATATAAAATTTCCATGTCACAGTGTTAGTTACCGTACTCCTCCGAAACGGCTTGACCCATTTTTATGAAATTTTGCATGCAAATTCAGTGGGTCTGAGAATCGGCCAACATCTATTTTTCAAACTTTTTTTTTAGTATGGCAAAACAGCGTTTGCCGGGTCCATTAGTATTATTCTAATAAAATACAATAAAAAATAATTTTTAGAACTCACCTTGGTATACTGATCAAATAGTGCAGCAAGCGTCTATAGTCATCTGGCGCGACTCTGTCTCGCCTTGAATTTGCAGGAAACCATATTATAGGACCCCCACGGCGGTCGCGACCACCGGTAAGGGATGCCACTTTCTCCTGGAGTAGAGGAAGCACGTCTAGAGCACGCGCACCAGCCTCCATCGCTGCCCCTACTCAATGACAACTCTGGAGAAGCCTAAAATAAAATTTACATATTAAAAGAAGAAAAGTTTAATATATGTGTTTGTTAGGAGTTTATGAGATGATGGCTCGTCACGTATCTGAAAAAAATGTGTTTGATAGGAAGAAAGACGATAAAGTTTCATTCATTATTCATCACGGGTTCATTTTAAGGGCACCCTAAAAAACATGTAGTAAGTGGCCATACTTATCATTAAAAAATACGCTACTTTTTCGATTCGCCGATCATCCTTCAGCTGTTTAAGTGACGTATTTACAAAAACCACTTTAATTTAGTATATTTAAAACATAATTGTATATATTATTCATACGCTACTGGACGGCTTAATGAGCTCAACGTCTACCTACTTAACAATGTGATAAATATGTGTGAATGTATATTTAATCTACTTTCACTAATGAGGAATGGAAGTATATTATTGTGATGACTTAGTCGATTTTAAAATCTGGAAGCAAGGTCCTGCTTCCTCGACTTAAGCACTGCACACAAGCTTACCATGCACTATTTCCGTGTATAGATAAAATCATTAATCAACCTTATCTGGACTGTTTTGATGAAGTGATGGTTACAGACTTTATGGTTTTGTATTCATTTGGATTCATAATGACTTATCGGAGGTTTAAAAGTTCGCTAAAATCGGGTCGCTAAAATTGTCAAAAATTGTTAGTCATAATAGTCTTTTTACGATAAAATGTTTATTATCTCTCCGATAAAGTTATTGTTTAAATCTTCGATAAGTCATTATAAATAAAACCGTTTGCAGTTAGCGCGATGTATGCCCGTTATGCACATTGCAGTTATCATTTTAGAACTTGTCTTAGCTAACTAAGCTAACCTCTTAAGCCTAAAAGTGCGTAATCACTGTGTGCAGCTTCCCCCGACTTTAGAGATAGTTTCTAATCAAATAAAAATGAAGTCTCATTTTTGTTAAATTGTTTGGTTTTCTGGACGACTGCAACACGTGTTCGGATCTGATAATAAACATTATGTAAGGCAGTATTACGATACTACATATCATGCTGCAACAGTATGACAACGAGCTAATAGTTAGTTGCATTTGATAACCTTAAGCTTTATAAGGAAGCACTTATGAATAAAAAAACAAGAGGTATAGTTAGTTTAGTATAATTGGCATGATTACAATGTATATAACTACTAGTTATCAAATAATTAAAATGTGAAATCCTTGACCTGCCAGTCACGGTCATATCATATAAGAAATATATAAAATGTAGTTTTGTTTAACTTAATTGTATAAAATAATATGTTTTGTATGTGCGATGAATATTAATCATAGTTAACCCGCTACAGTTTATGGTGAAAATTTTGGCGTGTATGCCTTGTATGGAGACGTAAGATTGCCATACTGCTAACTGCACAGTCGCCTACGCCGTGTGCGTACGTGTGTGAACTGCGCACGCAATGACACCAATCTTACGACTTCAATCTGTACACCACAAATTGCTGCTTAAGCACCCGGTCTGAGCTGACCTTTGTTTGTAACATTTCTGGATTCTGTTTAATTTTATATGTATTGCGTTGTAAAGAATAGATAGATATTTATTGCTATAAACAAACCAAAAACTTATTATGGATGTACGATAAACCTGCAGAAAACCGCAGAGACAATATTTTTGCTAGTAACGAACTATGTATATGTATAAAAGAAGAGCCGGCCTGATAATCGTATCTACGATGAAACTGCGAGGGCTAGCTAGGCATCTGAGAGGTTGGAGTTTGGTTCTTTTTGTTTCGTAAACGACACCTACATAGTGCTCAGATTTTGAAAATTCAAACTTTATTTTGATAAAAAGTAAAAGTATACTGTACGAAAGTCGGTTAATATCCCACTTAGTTACTACAAGTCATTAACGATTAAGTTAACTACTTACGCCGATAAAACTAAACTATGAGATTATAGAATCTATGTATCTAATAACTACTAACTGTTTTATGATCTTCTCTTCTATTTTAATTGAAATAAAACAAAAATCACAATAACACTGTCCTGTTCAGGATTCCTTCCTGAACGTGCGCGTTACAAGGCGTAAGCCTTACAACTAACCACGAAAGCAGTCTGGAATATATTTCGTACTTTTAGATTAACTTGGGTATTTATAAACACTTTCTTACGCCCATGTTTTATTTTATTTTCGGCGTTGATAATATTACGTAGATGTCGATAAATTTTCATCGAAATACAGACATTTAATAGTGTGCTAATTTATATGCACATAGTTGTAAGTGTGCTAATAACAAAATACGTATAAAAACTAATTTGACTATGGTTTTATTTTTAACTGACTGAGAGCAAAGCCTAGAGGTTATCTACTTATAACTTACTTAACTAGTCACTGAATAGTTGGAAAAAAAACTTGTTTTTATTAAATAAAGAGATCAATCACAATATTATTATAGTTAGTAGTAGTAGTTATTTTTGTATGAATTGGTCCCTATGTGAGCTTATATCTTCACAACTACCCAACGAATTTTGATGCAGTTTGTTTAATAAATAGAGGAGATCAAGAGGATGGCTTTTTGTAAATTTTTTAGGGTTTTATTACTAAATTCCACCCATACGAAGTTGCAGCTTGTTGCAAACAAGGCAACAGCTGTTAAATTATATTAAAATATTTTCTCTAAAGGAAAATGTGACACAAGGATCTTATTGTAACATTTTGTGTAGCCGGAATATGAATAGGAATCATAATTAACAATGGACTTGCAAAACATATTGTGACCATAACAGAATTTCATGAACTTGAATAAAGTCAATACAAACAAAATTAGCAAGTGATTATAATTCAAGTATTAAATTCGAATTGTTATATTAGAAGAAAAATAAATAGGTTAAAATAGGTACTGATAATGACCCAACTTTTTTTATATCACATGATTCCAAATTCAAAATGCATGAATTTGTGAACATATAAAATCTACTTGGTAGGATCATCACTCTATTAAATGGTAATTGAATGATAATAATTATGTAAGAGTAAATTAGTTTTAGTGTTTGTTTTAAGTAGGTTTTTAGGGTTCCGTACCCAAAGGGTAAAAACGGGACCCTATTACTGAGACTTCGCTGTCCGTCCGTCCGTCCGTCTGTCACCAGGCTGTATCTCAAGAATGGTGATAGCTAGACAGTTGAAATTTTCACAGATGATGTATTTCTATTGCCGCTATGACAGCAAATACTAAAAATAAAATAAAATAAATATTTAAGGGGGGCTCCCATACAACAAACATGATTTTTTTACCGTTTCTTGCTCGATACTAATAACGTTGCCTTATGTTGCATAGATAATGGTACGGAACCCTTCGTGCGCGAGTCCGACTCGCACTTGACCAATTTTTATTATGTAATATGCATGAATGTGTATTTATAGTAATCTTTAAAAAATGTAAATAACTATTTTGTGTTTGTGATTGTTTCAGGCCTCACTACTGCTGCCACAATTGGATACTTTTTATATTTTAAATTTACCCTAACTTTCAAGAAGCCCATGAGTATCCATAACATGACACTGGCAGTAATTGCTGATTGACTATACAAATCAGCAGATTTCAATCAAACAAAACAATAATAATAATAACAATAAAAAATATTAATAATAGAACTGTGAATGAATAATGAACAAATAAATTAAAAGTAACCTTTTTTGTAGGTATATTTGATAACAATAAACAATACCCTATAACATTCCTCATAAATAGACTAATAGAAAAAAAAATATTCCAATCCAACCAATAGCTAGTATTAGCGTTGTGTGTGAACAAACATTTGTTAGTTAGTTTTATCATGTGTGCAGATAGATAAATTTGAAATGTTAAAAAGGAATCTTACAATCCTTATAAGATCATGAGTTCGTGACCATTATGACACTATTATGGAATTGATAAGACTACCGGCCATGCATCATTATAAAAATTGGGTTCTACATAAACATACAAAAGGATTAATTGAGTTTATATTCATATATTCATAGCATTATCTGTATAACCATAACTGATAATTTGATAAATAGATATAAGTATTCAAAACTTTTACAACAAATTGTAAACAATGTTCCTCAATCTTTTTATTGAGGGTTTACTTAGACTATTTCTATATCATATTACTGGAGGGGTAAGAAGTATGACAGGAATAAACATACAGAATATAGCAAGATATTAAAATTCTGAATAAATGACTTGTTAATAATAATTTTCATCTTTAATCAGCCTGTATATGTGTATTTTTCATGATGAAACACTTCCGAATAATAAAGACGCGACACATCGTAATAGCTTTTTCATGTATCTACACACCCATGTGGTATCGTATATCATTATGACCTAGACATTATCACAAAAAATACCTTTTCTTTGTAAAGCTCACGTCCAAAGACAAGAAACGTCGCGCTGGTTGCATTATTACAATTGTTCAGCACTTTGTCGTTTATCTAACATATAGATATCTTGCTAATATGGCAAAGACTTACTACTAGCAGTTAATTCTGGATAGATATAATTGATTAAGCTAAGTTCTGGTGACAAATTGTTGCAGTTAGTATATAGCTACCTATGTCACAACAAATAACCTCAGCCATCAATTTGAACTTACCGTGGTGACTCAAAGATTCCAATTAATCAGGTATAAAAGATTCGGCACGCATTATTGTCACTGATATTATTTGCAATAATAGATAAGTAAAAAATATATTCATTACGGTCTTAAAACTAAATAAAAACACACAAACGGCACAAAAACGACAAACGGATAAGAAACACCAACCAACCACCACAATGGCGCGCCAGAGTTGCCTAAGCTAAAAACGTAATTAAAAAAAACCGGTAACCGTCACCGTAAGCAACCGTAAGTAACCCGTAAATCAAATTCCAATCGATAATGGTATGTTCTAGCATTTAATAGAAAACTAAATGTTTTAGACATAGTTTTTAATTATGTGCGACGCTAAAATTTAAAAATTTTTAATGACTAGCAGTTATTTAAAAGAAAAGCTTCAAAGGTCCAAAAATATTTTTATAACTTTACTTAACTTAGTTTATCAGATTTGATTTCTTCATATGACATTCAGGGGACTACTTCTAACATTTCTGGGAGCGGACAGACAGATCAGATCGGTTAGTCATTCATATGATAGTATTAAAATATATTTTATGTCCCTAGTAGTGAAAGAGGTGCCATCCAATCTGTTTGTCTTCTGGCAGAAATGTTCGAAATATTCTCTTGAATGTCTTAAAAAGTCAAGTCTGATAAATTAAGTTAAACTAAGTAAAGTTACAAAAATATTTTGGGACCGTTGAAATTTTTCTAAAGTAACGACAGGCGGAAGATATCTGATAATAGTCATCATGGACATTTCACACAACAAGGTCTGGTCCCGAAGCTAAGCTTAACTGCTTGTCTTATGAGTAGGCACCAGAATACGGATATAAATAACATAAACTACTATTTTTGTAAATACCTACTGATTAATTTGTATGACAAATATAAATATCACACATGTGATTGCCTGAACCCACTCAACCCACGACCTCACGAACGGCAGCCCGTTACATGAACCACTAGACCACGAGGCCCTTCAATTATTCTTTTGTGCTTTCGAATTCTATATACAAAGACTACATTTCATGGCTGAGAAAATAAGTCAAAGAATTCATCCCTCGGATCTTGCTGTATTAGTAAGACTAGAGACTACTAGAGATTATTGGTCAGAGCAAAAATCCAGCCACAGTGATAAAGACAGAGAATACATATATTCCGTCCCGTTTTGTTACTCACAAACTATTTATTGTTATCCCCACGAAGTATAGATAGAAGGAGTCCGAACGTAATGTTGAACGAATGGTCTCAATTTAAGGGACAGATTTTTTGCCGGTAGAGCGCGCCATTTTTCAAGGAGTACTCGTTTGAATTCTTACGCGGGAAATTTTATTACAACTAATTTTAAATAAATAAATAAATAAAATAATATTATGTATTTAATTAAATTAAATTCAACATTCACGAGCCAGCGCGTGTTTACATGTAATAATAATAATAGCATCGGTACGCCCTGAACACTTGCGCAGCCAGTGGCAGAAAATAGAACTATGATCTGGGTTTATTAATGTGTACACGAAATATTATGGAAAAGCCTATACCGTTCGGACTCCTTCTATCTATACTTCGTGGTTATCCCGCTCTCTAACACCTCAAACGAATCATGACTATCTCTTTAGGTCATTACTCTATGCTATTTAAAAAGAAAGTTGACAGGCCCCTTTAGACGTAACAGCGTTAGTGATGAGAATGGTCGGAAAAACCGATAAAACCGATTTAAAAAAGTACTAGATACGTACTAGCGATAAATGTTTTGTTAATTAATTACAGCCTCTGAAGTTCTAAACCATCAAACTCTAGGCTAGGTTAAAAGATATTTACATTTTAAAAATTGTAGTATCGTATTTATCCATCCACAAGCCTCTCTCCGTCTACTGTTAAACATAGGCCTCCCCCTTAGAACGCCACAACGCACGGTTTTATGCCTCTTGCAGCGAATAACTCTATCTAATCAAAAAGTTTTACTTCAAACACAAAAACATTCACTGATAATGCCAAAATAGTCAAGAAGAGTTCTTTTGCCGCATATGTAAACACATACAAATCCCGCCGATGGTTGTGTATAACCACCAGCTGAGCTATTTGAGTTATCGATCAAAGCACCACTAGAATAAAAATAAAATTCTAGTGCCAAAAACACTTCTGCATTTAAGAAGGGATAGGCATTAGTGGCCTCGCTTATATGATGGACTGTCGTTTACGGCATAGCGGCTTATATCCCTACGCAGTACTAAAAATTTGTGTGACGTTTGTATTTGCCACATAAATGTTTGTACTGCGCCTGGGTATTTCACTGTATTGGAACGAAGTTCCTGATAGCGCGTTACGAAAGGAGGCAAGACGGAAAAAATTAAGACCAAAAGATGTAACGACGGAATGAATGGAATGACGGAACGAAATCACGCGGCGTGCGCGTGTTTCTTTGCCTGTCTCTATCTTTCCTTCTCCCTTGTGATTGATTGTTACAGACACATCACTATTTTTATTTCCGGTAAATATCGATTCACACTTCTGGCAACACTATTTGTACATGTTTATTGATTTTTCGACATGACTGCAAAGTTTTCTGATTATTGGACAAATTTTGAATTTGTTAAAAGAAAACAATAGTATTAACATGTATAAAGAACAATGTGGTTGCTAATATATCAGGTAAGTTTTATTTAAAATGTAACTTAGTTTTATTTACGTACCATTTTCCCACTGTCGGATAAATAATTATAAATTTTACTTGTTATTGAGCGAATTTTTCTGTAACTGTTTTTAATTTTATTTCATGATGTTAGAAGTAATAAATTGCTGTCGCGTATATGTTGCTTACAAAATTTTATTTTATTAATTGAATGTAAAAAGCTTTATCCTTTACCTTTGTTGTTTTTTCTTTAATTTATGCTTGTACTTTTAAATATTTTTTAATGCATTCATTACATTAAAATGGTTCATTTACATATTACTTTGCTTAACGTTTACCAATTAACAAAGTGTAATCAGTGCATCAAACATTTTCTACTTGGATCATATTATTATTCCTATTAGAATATAAGTCTCATCCTTAAGCGAACCATGTACTTTACGCATAGCATATGTCACAAAAATTACTTATCTTATATTTAAATGTAACCATAATAAAAGAGCTGAGCATAATCTGCTATTTAGCTTAATTTTTTTATTGTCATTTACATACTAATATTTCAGAATTTATAAAAACTCAACATGGCTTTCAAGATGCAGGTACCAGAGTTAAGGTGTATGGAACCTGAGAATTACAGGAAATATTTTCGAACACTTTGTTGGAGTGGTACTAGGTTAGTAAATTTTGTAGTATCATCATCATAACATCACGCCTTTTCCCATGGTGGTAGGCAGAGACTATGGAGCTCCATCTACTACAATCCAAACATACTTCCTTGGCTTCATCCACACTCATACATCTGGTCATACATGCCCGACACGGTTGTAAGTGCCAAGCACTTGCCCCTTTTGGAGAGTATATTTTTCTCGGGCGTCATATCCCAGCATTTCCACTACCACCGCCGTGTTTCGCCGCTTTCTTTAATCGTCTCTCATCCATCCTCTCCACATCACCAAATTTTGTAGTATGTTTGCACATTATGAGGGATACATGGCAATAAGTGCCAAATATAAGAAGTTCACTCAGTTTCGCATATGTACTACCAATATGTACATTTTTATTCTCCATAGAACAAAAATATAACTAATATGACCTACTATATTGTACCACACTTAGCATACATATTGTTACTAATTTATGACCAACATGGACTAAAAATGCTGTTATTTTTTTAGTAAGAATTTTGTATCACTATTGTCTTTGTATATAAAATTCTTGTGTCACAATGTTCGTTCCCATACTCCTCCGAAACGGCTTGACCAATTCTTATGAAATTTTATATGCATATTCAGTAGGTCTGAGAACTGGGTACTTTTTTTTTCAGACCCGTAAGTGATATGGGCTGTTCACCCCTAACATTTGTATGGCAAAACAATGTTTGCCAGGTCAGCTAGTTTTCATATAAATATTAAATAACATAAATTTCTAAATGATTAGATTATTATATCTATAATTTGTAGATCTTCAAAAATTTTATGTCCCATCATTTGTAGTCACTGCACAAAGAAATAAATACAATTTACGTTATTTTCCTTATATTTTTTGCAGAAAAGAACGGAAGTCTCAGAAGAAAATTGGTAGAAAAGAAAAACTAAGAAGATTAAAAGCCAACAATGCCCTTCCCGTTTGCTATGCACCAGCATTGCTGGGTAACCCGTCCCATTTTGCAGTATATGCTAATGTCCGAAGGTCCATTCTGATACGTTGGAGACATTTGCAAGATAATGTCACTGAGTTATCAGATGACAGTGATAGTGAAGATTCTTCCTCTCAGACGCCTTTAAATAAACTACCAAAAGTAAATATGGAAAAGATTATTACTTATCACAAAAATACCTCTATATATTATCAATTTTGATATAACAATTTTTTTGTTTTTGCAGATAACAGGTATAGGCTTGCGAACTGTTTTTGCTTTAATATCTCAGGCAAGATTTACAGAAGCACATTTTTGTGAACAAGCACTGAAAGCCTTGTTGGATGTACTGCAAGGACATGCACCAGAAGAATTAGCTCAGGAACCCACTGAGGTATCATCACAGGTTTCAAATTTGAGGCAGAGTTATATGAATATAATAATGTTTATTGAATATTTTGGTTATAGTAATAAAATCATTATTGTATACTTGTAGATAATTTCAAACCTTCATGCTATGTTAGTGGAAGTAGCAAGTGGAAGTGGTCCAAGTGGTAAAATTGAACTACCAACTAATCTAACAGCTCTCAGCAGTTCATGTCTGATAGCATTATCTGTAGCAAGAGGTGAGGCGGAACTGATACTTAATGCCGTTGCCTCTCTTATTATGTCTCCCTCTGCACTGTCTGAACAGTATCTTCAGGTAAGACCCAACCCTGAGAAATCTGTTACACTTATGATGATTGCTGTCTTGATAATGTTAGAGGTCTCAATTTGTGTGTCTTAAAAAAGTGCGAATAGTTATAAAGCTTGGTATATTTAGTAAATAAACTGATTCTATGCTAGTTGAAATTTTATAGTCCTTCATTTTGAAATTTTCGTGAGTTTAAGTCATATTAGAAATATTATGTATCCGACTGATATCGACATCATCGATCTCATAACATTGAGTGTTAACCTGTAATACATAATATTTATAGTTCTTGTTGATTTCTACTATAAAAAGCACTGCAATCACGAAATATCCTGCAACAGCTTTACGATATTTTGTTGCTTCTCATATTATATTTAGTTGATGTGTGTAATAATCACTTACAATTTTCAGGTACCTTCCAACCTCACTACGCTCCAACGGAGTGTACAATCAGTTATACTCGGCACTCCGTCCCGCAACCAGTGGTTGAATTATGGCGTCCCACATCAATCTTTAGTGACTAGCTTCCCTGTAGATCTTCCTGCTCAGCTTACTACAGGCTCCAGTGAACTAGTAGTTCGTTCATTAGTATCGGATGGCTGTTTCTTATATGTTTTCTCCTCTAAAGGCTTACTAAAAATAGGTTCCGGATATGGCAGTTCTATTAGACAGCATGTTTACTTATACAAACCCGACTTTTTTGCTAGCGATCGCCATGGTTGGCTGGGTTATTGTAAGGTAAGTTATCCATCCATCCATTTTTTCTCTCTGTAGATTTTTACAAGAGTAATCTAATATATAAAATTTCCATGTCACAATGTTAGTTACCATACTTCTCCGAAGCGGCTCGACCGATTTTCGTGAAATTTTGTATACATATCCGTTAGGTCTGAGAATCGGACAACATCTATTTTTCAAACCCCTCCCCCCTTCCTGACTTTTGTATGGCAAAACAACGTTTGCCGGGTCAGCTAGTATACATATATGAAATAAAAAGGAGGTACTCGTGAAACAGATTTAAAATTTTTCCTGTTTTGTCACGATTAATATTGTTTTTATAGTGTTGCTTTAAACTGACGTTTTGGAGACTGTAGACACCATGTTTATAAGTAGAACAAATTGGTTTCCTGCAATGGCTATAACCGTTTTTTAATTTTACGTAGCACAAAATAAATAGAAAGAAAAGAAAGAAAGAAAATAAGTTTATTTGCGAGGTTACATTACAAAAGTAGTTAACAAAAAAGAAGGAAAAGAAGAAATCATAAGAGTAATGTATCCGTCACAAAACGGTCCCAGCTCAGCATATTGCTGGTTAAAAACCAGCGCTGATCTTCCGCTGGGCCGCTTAAATCTGTTTACTACATTTTTGTTTTGCGTCTAAAGAGCAATACAACATGTTGAAATGTCTAGCGTACAAGTGTATATTAAATACAAGTATAAATTTCACTTTACAGGATAAGTTATATCTAAGAATAGGCAGGAAAAAGACTGAAGTTTATGAAATAGATAAAGAGACTTTGGAAGTAAGAAATATGTTGAGACTTGATCCTGGTCAACCAAATCCTGTGGAACCTAAGTCAGCCGTTTTTACTGATGGAAATCAGTTGGGATTGATTTTATTGACAAATTTTGTAAGTGGTTTAGTCAGTGGTTTCACTATATCACATTAAAATTTTTTGATAGAAAAGCTGCTGTCAAGTAATGTCCAATACTTAGCAATTTGGCAGCACGCATCCCCCAACGCGACGAAGTTTTATTATTTTTGTGTAGGGGTTTTTTTAAATTTTTGATTATTTTTTTTTTATGTTTTTTACGCTCGACTTCCTAGGAGTGTGTATAGTTTTCCTTAACAATAATTCACCAGTGAACGGATAATTCAAATATAGTGCAAAGTTAGGGATCGGTATTGCGCGTACTTACGTAATCTAATCGTTAACTTGCAGGATAATCTAACAATACGAATGTATGACGTTGACACATATGCTGAAAGAGTAGAAGGATCCACCACATCTATATTGACATCACGAAAAGAAATCAATGTCCATCTTCTTAGACGTAGGACGCTAATGCTTGGCAGGAGTTCTTTTGAAGATGGATTATCCAGGAGATCAATGGAATTAGATACTCCAATAGCTATGCAAATGGATGACTGTGATGAAGATCCACTTCAAAGCATATATGCTGGTCAGGATTTCGCACTGTTAACAACACAATCAGGAAAGGTAAACAAAACTAGTAGAACACAATATTAAAACTAGTTTTAAACTGACTATACCATGAAATCTTACCTTGGATAGAAATAATAGAGTGCTACTTGAAGATATGTTTGTGATGTGAATTATTGGTTATTTTGTTCCAGGTTTACTATACTGGTAAGGGACAGAGTCTGGGTTATAAAGCTGCTTCCCCACAAACTGGTCGATGGACTCTCATGAAAGAAACAATATTCTCAAGGAATGAGGCCCCGAATGTTAAGAGGTGTAAAGTTATACAAGTATGTAATGTGTTTTTGGCGTAAGTAACGATTGTAATCTTTAGCAACTATGTATATTTTGTGCTTTATGCTTGGTAGAAGAAAATAATAAGAGTATAAGATTTCGCTTGCTGTATATTAGGAATTTTTTTTTTTGCAGTTTGAGTATATATTTGGACACCCTGCCTATAGTAATATATCTATTTTTCCTTTAGGTTGCGGTAGGACATGAAGGTGCTCACGCAGTATTGGTGTTAGACAATGGTACAGCACTATTTACAGGAATAGCTCGTCGGGGTGAAGACGGAGATGCTATAAAACATAGACGCACTCCTAAACCAACTAGACCTAAGAAAATATTCAAGGTTAGAATTTGTTTCATTACAATTATCGTTACGCGAGAAGACTTTGTTACTATAACGAGCAGTACCTAGTACCATCCCCTTAGAGCATTAAATCAAGAAGAGCTGTTACACACGCTGTTTTTCTTTGACAAATAGGTATGCTGTTATCTCGGAAATATGCAGAGGTAACGCACACAAACACGACAAGGTAATTTCAGTGGTCGCTACGCCAGCCCCGCCCAAAATAATCCCGCGCTCACTCCGCGAGAGACAGTGCATGTACACAATGAGTATGAGCATAGCTCTCATACCTTGTTCAGTGTGGCTCGCTTTGAAATATCAACTCCTGTTGGATTAATGCTCTAACACCATCCCACATTCGGAGCACTTTTGTTTATTCTAATATCGATATTTAAGCTAGTGTATAACATAGTACAAGTAATTGAAAATGTATTACCTTAAATTTTAGGCTGAAAGTCATCATATATGTTACGCGGCATGCAACCACGGCTCAACAGCCCTCGTTACCAGACAAGGGTTGCTGCTGATGTTTGGCAAAGACACTCAGCATTGTGATTCTTCGGGACAAGTGCTTGGCTTGAGACACGAGAGAGTTGTTCAGGTCAGAAATATTCAATTAATATTTGGTTTGTTCATATCATATTACTTCTCTCCGTATTTGATACCATTTCAGAGTCATAATAACAATAATTGTTTATTGGTATATATTCTAATATATAAAATTCTCGTGTCACAGTGATAGTTACCATAATCCTCCGAAACGGCTTTACCGATTTTTATGAAATTTTATATGTATATTCAGTAGGTTTGAAAATCAGCTACTATCTATTTTCCATACCCCTAAGTGATAAGGGTTGTCCACCCCTAACAACTCATTATGAATAAGACCATTGATGTTTAGCAGTAGCGTGCACAGGAATAGGACATTGGGTATGCGGAGCAGTACTCAGTCACAAAAACTTTTTCTTTTATAGATTTTTAGCATAGCCACGCGACGACATACATACGTACATGTACGTATGTACATACGTTTTATAACTTTTAACATGAAATTTTCGAGTTACATTACCTACCTTTTTGCTGGCTTAGTTGTCCTCACAATTTGAATCACACAATTTGAATCTTTTCACTGAATGACAATTGTGAGAACTTGTTATTTATAATTTTTAACAAACACACACTATCAACACACATTTCACAATCAAATAACATTTTAAAATCAACAAACGAAAATCCATACAATTATTAAATTATAGAAACTCAATATTAAACAGTTCAATGAATCACATGAAAAAATAAAATGATTGTAAACTGTGCACGGACACCAAAATTTCTACACACATATGAACTCATGGCAGGCGGGCGGTGTCGAGCCTACTTTCGTCCGTGTGACCAATATTATTCCTTCGCCAAACGCCTGGCAAAAAGCACCAATTTGCAAGCACATATTGATGCTATTGAATATGAATTATTAGGCGTTTTTAAGTTATAATATTTTGTTTAATTAATAGTAAATAAATGAATAAAGTCATCTAAAACATACGAACGTTTTATTAAAATATCTGTGAATGGCAAGTAAAGCACTGCTTTTCTGCCTTTATGGAGCGCAAGCCCCTGATGTTTAGGAAGTTTACTATACTTCATTTTTCTCTTTCAGGTTGCATTAGGCAAAGCGCATGCCGTTGTTTTAACCAACTTTGGACAAGTTTATACTTTTGGAATTAATAACAAAGGACAATGTGGCAGAGAATTTGGATATACTAAAGAGAGTTAGTATTGTTATTTTTTCTATAAATATTTTCCTTTTTGTTTTCTAGGGAGAAAAAATTATTCGAATAAAATAAAGAACTGTAGATGGCGTATTGCTTGTGGCTTAGAATTTGCTTAGGCTAAGTTACGATCAGTCACTAAACTAAATACTTTTTAATTAACTGTGTATTTTTCCAAGCGATTGATGCATATAATATAAGGCTTCGTGGCATAGCTTACTTTGGGACCAGAGGATGTTGTGTGAAATGTTCTTAATTCCTGCTTGGGACAATTATATGTGTGTAATGTCATACAAATGTTTGTACTAAGTCTGGGTGTTTTCTATGTATTATAATTATGTATTTACAAAAGAAAAGTAGTTTATGTATTATATCCGTATTCTAGTACCCATAACACAAGCAATATAAGCTTAGCTTGGGACCAGAGGACGCTGTGTGAAATGTCCATGAATATTTATTTATATTTATATTTACAAAGATTCGTACAATTTTAATTAATATTCTTATTTTAGTTTATATTGTATATGAAGTGAGGGTAGATGATAGATGATAATATCTTTACCATTGGCTTAAGGGCCTACATCAATATTATCGAATATCATCGCCGACACGTACATATTAACACAGCCAGTAGGCACAGAAAATGAAGAATTAGGGATAATTTTCCTCTTTACTCAAAATCTACTAAATATATTTTAATTCTGATTTACGTGTTTCTATATATAATAGTTTTTCTATGTTTTTAAAGTTATTTCATTAGTTAATA
This sequence comes from Orgyia antiqua, assembly GCA_916999025.1. Classification (NCBI taxonomy): domain Eukaryota; kingdom Metazoa; phylum Arthropoda; class Insecta; order Lepidoptera; family Erebidae; genus Orgyia; species Orgyia antiqua. The sequence goes on along the minus strand of OU779863.1, from coordinate 3,996,169 downwards.
CGCGATAATAGACCGACAAATGAAAAAAATAAAAAATTTGAGAGGTTGTTTCGCTAAGATTTTCTATCGAGAAAACTTTTTTCAATCGCGTTTCTGAGTTTATGCGATCCTAGATCATATATTGAAAAAACATATACTTAAAAATTAGAGCTCTAGCCATTCAATCTAAAGAAACAATGAAAACTTCGTACGTAGAAAAATGCACGAAGCTATTTTGGTATCCTCTTAAGCGTTATTTATTTTTGTAGAGTTCTATACATCACATCGATCTTCTCTCTCAAATCGTCGTAGTGAAATTAAAGAGGATTCTAGATTATGTACGGGATCACACACTTGGACTACGGATTATTGTCGTGTATGTGTCCTATGTCGAGAATGTACGGGGTTTTCAAGCGCATGCCATTGCGCACATCTGCCTAACAGAGTGGCTGGAGAGTAAGTACTTACTTTTACTAAGTAAGACTTAGTTAAGTAATTTATTAATTTTGCATTTGACATGAGGCTTTTACTTAATAAATCAAATTATGGTGGAAAAAATAAGAAAGATAAGAAATAAAGAATAATTTGATTTATTAAGTAAAAGCATAGCATGTCAAATGCAAAATTAATAAATTACTTTAGTAATAAACGTCGCGTCATTATTTCAACCCATTCGTATTCTGGAAAGAATACTCAAGTGTTGGTCGAGATGGTGTAAAGCAATCTTGATAGATGGCGCTGTACGTAAAAATATATAAACTCATTCGAGTGACAAGTATGGTGGTTAATTTGAGATGTTGCAAGTAGACCGCAATAAGTTCAGTTGGAAGAGCTTCGGAACGGTATTCCGAGGTCGTGGGTTCAAGTCCCGCTTGCGGCATTTCACTTTTTCCACCATAATTTGATTTATTAAGACTTAGTTATTAGAGTGCGAATGTTAGTTTGTTTGTTGTTGTATATATTTAAGAAATTTAATTCCTTTTTAAATCTAGATTTAAAAAAAGTAAAACTTAATACATTGTAATACTAGCGAATCTTTAAAATTATCATTATTTCACTGTTTCTTTGAAAGTCAAAACCAAATTTCCATTTTATGGATTCCAATAAGGATTTCTTTCAATTTCTCACAGCATAGCATTCGTAGACTTGACTGAATATTTAACACGACTGAATAAGAATAAACTAAATATATCTGCTGAAGTCTATTTTGAATTATATTTTTAATTCTGGTTAAATAAAAAAAAATGCTAAAAACTATTTATAGGAAATAAATTATACATGTATATGTTTAAGGAAATGTGGTTGCGGCGAAGGCGACAGCGGTTGTTCTGTATGTAGAGTATGCCGTCGTTGTGCGGATGCATTCGCAACCGCTGGAAGACCTGAACGTAACACAATAAATACAGATCTGGACGATGACGCTGATACATCTACCAGAGATGGTAAAAATGGTGAGATATATTTCAACAGTATTTTTATGTTATAAATAATTTGGTTTTATATTAGATTTACGCCGCCGTTTCACTTGTGTACTTGCTGATGAGATTCCTCCAATCATAAATTTACCAAATGTATTGTCTATAGCTGTGTCACTCAGCCAGCTTGTGTGCCGATGAGATTCCTCCAATCATAAATTTACCAGATGTAGCTAGTACGGGATCTAAATTCTCGGGAAAAAATGTACTACGACATTTTTTTCACTTGATTACTATCAAGCTGATTTTCCGTGAGTAGCTTTATTATGACGAGACGCCCAATAATTTTCTATTCCAAAATCTCGATTGTGGTAGCTAACAGAGGTAACAAGGATAAAATATCGTACTATTACTGGAAGAAAGCAGTAAGTGATTTTTTTGAAAAATTTGACGCAAGTTCACTTACGTCTTTTTTTTACGGGTAGTACGATATTTTATCCTTGCTATCTCTGTTAGCTACCACAATCGAGATTTTGGAATAGAAAATTAATGGGCGTCTCGTCATAATAAAGCTACTCACGGAAAATCAGCTTGATAGTAATCAAGTGAAAAAAATGTACTACGGATCCCGTACTAAGTGTCTATAGCTGCATTACTCAGCCAGCTTGTGTGCTGATTGTTGCACTTGTTTATCTATGTGTGCGTGAAATACGTTCTATGTGTGTCTATGATACTCGGCACAGGTTAATTTGAACTATAGACAGATCTTCCCTTCCCAATGAAGTACTTGTTTTATTGCTTGTACAAGTGACGTTTGTAGTTTGCGAAAACTATGTTCACCATAATTTATTATATTAGATCCTGAAGTACGATTTAGCCAGGCTAAAGTTATGTGTTTCCAAGATTATTAGATAAATTATGATAAATATGTTTGTTTATTAGATAAAGAAGCTGTAAGATTCTCTGTGTACGAAGGTCACGCAGGTGGTTCAGAAGGTGAACGTGATGCGAGTATGAAAGTGAATTGTTTACCGCCGGCGCGCGTCGCAGTCCCGGGCGGACATCGCATCATTGCATTGAGTTGTGGTTTACATCATACTGCTATGCTTACTGAACATGGTAAGTCTAATTATCACTGTAAATTTTCATTGTGACTTCGAGTTTATTAACCCTTTACAACCGAAGAAAATAATTTACTCAGATTTGTTTGAGTCATCTTTCGCTGTAGCTACACATGACTGACCGATTCAATGTTATTTGCACGCGTTCCGGGGTATTATTTCGAGTAAACGAATAGTCTTACGATAAATCGAGGTTGATTGGGGCTCGAAAAGTCGATTCGCGTACGCGCCAGAATTCTTGAAAATCTAGTCTTACCTTACTCTCATATAAATTCCGTTGTAAAGGGTTAAGTCCCGCCTCTAGAGAGTCATCGTATAAGAGACTTTAAATTTTTTTTGCAGAGCCCTATATTTATTAACTTATTTATTAAAACGCTGCTATTTTTATATTACAAACTTTGTTCATACTTCAATGTTATTTATATCCATAGTTTTTTTTTAATATACTATGTGAGCCAGCTAACGATTTTCTACAAAAAAATCTATGGTTCCAGCCCATTTTCCTAAAAATGTATATGCCTTTGCTGACAGTTTTTTAATTCCTCTATCTATTTGTGAAAACTGCTTGAAGATACGTTTTTAGTTGTAACACAACATTTTTTTTTCTTGCTGATTGTGACCCGTTTTTCTGTGGTCCTTTCACAATATTAGTTTTTTTTATAGGTGATGTTTTAACATTTGGTTCGAACCAGTACGGACAGTTAGGAGCTGGCGACATATCAGCACATCACCGCATTGTGCGTGTTCGTGTACCGCGCGTTAAAAGTATCGCATGCGGTAGTAACCATACTGTCGTTCTAACTAGAGAAGGGGAACTCTATACTTTTGGTAGTTATCAGGTAAGTCAAAATGTTTCAATAACTTTGTAATAATGACATCATCATCCTCCTGCCCTTAGTCTTCCATAGTCTTCTATTAGCCGTCATGTCTGTGTTAACTCCTCTTACTTTTATGTCCTCTTTCACAGAGTCCATCCATCTTTTCTTAGTTCTTTGTAATAATTGCCTTTTCATATTTTCTTTGTAATAAGGAGATCGTAAGTATCCTTTGATTTTCAGAAAGGGTCGCTCGGTCGTCCCCGGTTAGAAGAGCCTACGAGAACAGATCGATGTCCAATTTGGTACGCTACCCCCGGCCGAGTGCCACGTCTTGGTCCAAGACACGCTTCTAAAGCAATGAGTGTTACAGCGTCTGGTGATCAGACCTTCGTGCAAGTATCTCAGTCTCTCATCAAAACCGACACACTGTTTAGTTCCACCATAACTGCAAACAGTCACACTATTGGTAAGAAATTATTGAATTTTTAAATTAAAAGAATGTTGTGTGTTTTATTTGTACTACATTTAATCTTAGTGTTATTACCCGGTATTTTTTGAATAATGCAAACAACTATTAACACAGTACCTACATATTTCATATTTTATTACAGTTTTTTCTATCTTCAACAAAGCAATTATGTAATATGTATGACGCAAGTGGCTATACGAATACTTTAATTATGCATTTTATTAATTCTACTTGAAATATTAATGGTTTTCGTTGCATAATTACAATAAAAGTAATAATTTTTCAGTAATACTTCCGAATCGTCCAGAACATACTTTCAAATGTATAACTATTAACAAAAACAATGGTTCGTGTAATGCCTGGACGGGTTCTGAGCAAGTTGATTTTGTCAATACTTTGGCTTGCATAGATCCATTATACGACGTATTATGGTGCTATCAACCACAAATGAGAGTTATGAAATGTTATAACATACTCGCGTTCGACACCCACAAAATTCAAAGATGCTGCAATGTTGATACGGACGTCTATTTCGGCGAATCTGAACTGGAATATCCAAACTATGGCAGCATGAAGAGACTAGAAGACTTTAAAAACTTAGAAAACTTTGATTTATCTTTCAATAACGACAATAGACCGATGGAAAATGTTGCATTGTCTAATATGTCAGTATTGAATCAGGAGTTGGCAATACCTTCAGCTTCAGGATGTTCGGTTACCAGAATGCACGCTGCCTTACATTTATTAGGTTGTTTGGATTCGTTAACATACGCGCATGATATGAGGTAATTATATTTTCATTACTAAAATATAAATTCTAAGAATTTCATTCATTCCGTTTGTCTAATCGAATTTAATATAAGTTGTATTAATGGTTTACCTTTCATTCCTTACTATTTGTTTTAACTAAAATGCTTTACAGATTGAATCAAGTGGAATGCAAAAGAGAGAACACCGCATCGCCAGTGGCACCAGCTAAAGAAGATTTTCTTACAGTAAACAGATTTGAGAGTCACGGTGGCGGCTGGGGATATTCTGGACATTCGGTCGAAGCGATACGATTTATGTGCGATACTGATGTTTTGTTAGGTAAGTGATATTCACAGCTGCATATTTAAGCAAGCCGTATTGTTGTAAGAAAAAAATAGCAACCTAATTGATTTTTAGACAATTTTCTCGAATTTTTAGATACGCATTTTAGATCACTTATAATATTTAACATTGTTTTACATACACAGGTGGTTTTGGTTTATTTGGTGGGCGAGGTGATTATACTGCCAAAATAAAGTTGTATGATATTGGGATAGAAGGTGGTGATCAAGAAGGTGATGGGGAGCTCGTTACTGAGAGTGAGGAGATTATATTTGAGTGTGCGCCTCGAGATCGATTTCCAGTTCTCTTTGATATCCCCGTACCAATAATGGCAAGTATATTTTCTTTTTGATCCGTAACTTTAACTTCACTATTGCTTTTTCTAAATTAGTTAAAGATTTGATGAAAAGCTGCCTAAACATTTTCATATTATTTTATTCATTTAAAAGAGGAATTGTTGCTAAAGTTTGATGAAAATATTAAATGTTCATTGCAGGCGAATAGATGGTATGTTGCGTGGGCTTGTATTAATGGACCTTCATCCGATTGCGGTTCTTCAGGCCAAGCAATGGTTATTAATGATGAAGTTGGATTTCACTTCAAGACGTCCAAGAAGTCTAACAATGGCACGGACGTCAATGCTGGACAAATCCCATGTCTTCTATACAACATAGTTAGCCCTGATCAGTTGCTTCCATTGAGAACTGTAGAATCTGGCGAACCAATTATACAATTGACTAAGAATCTATCACGAAAAGTTACCGTCCCATGTTTTAGATCACTTATAACACTATTGCAATGGAGTTGGAACACCTTTCAAGAAATCATGTTAGAAACTAACGGTTTGGTGCCTATCAACTACCAAAAATTAACGGTTATGAAACATCAAAAGAGATTGGTTTATGTGATACGTGCGTGTTTAAGGCTTGTTAAGTCTTTTATAAATGAGATATACCCACAGAATAACAAGAAGAGGAATTCTCATGAATACATGTCCTATTTTGAAGCTATAGCAGATGTTAGGAACTTGATTCAGGCCATCATGGCAGATCCGACGCCGACTTGTGCTATGCTACCAAGAAGAACGGGAAAGAACAAGGCACATCGAGTATGCTATGTGCAGTTTGCTTTAGAACTGGCCACTTCAGTACTGAAAGAAGCACATGAAACAATAACGGCATGCTTTCATGCATTTTTTCCTAATCCAACGTTGAAATGGAACCATTTGTGCTCTTTACTATTTAATGTCAAGGTACTCTTCACGTTTTTAGTTAGTAAAAATGTGAGTTTTGTATTTCTGATAATAATATTATGTATTTGTTTAGGAAGGAGTAGTGCCATCATCACAGGTTCGTGAATTAACATCGACATGTGCCGCTATGTGCGCTTCTCGTAGTCTGCGAGACGTCTTGCAGTATGTCGTTCCTGTTACACAAAACTCCCTTCTAAATAAAGACACCAGACGACCCGATAGCAAGGTAACTTACTAATAAGTGTATAATACGCGACATGATTACTGCGTATTTCAGCTTTGTTGAATTGTTTATTGGTTTTTATTAGGGTTCCGTACCCAAAGGGTAAAAACGGGACCCTATTACTGAGACTTCGCTGTCCGTCCGTCCGTCCGTCCGTCCGTCTATCACCAGGCTGTATCTCAAGAACGGTGATAGCTAGAGAGTTGAAATTTTCACAGATGATGTATTTCTATTGCCGCTATAACAACAAATACTAAAAATAAAATAAAATAAATATTTAAGGGGGGCTCCCATGCAACAAACATGATTTTTTTACCGTTTCTTGCTCTCATACAACAAACGTGATTAATTAAGTATTGTGTGTGTTGTTTGCTCATTTATTAATAACGTATGTTGCATAGATAATGGTACGGAACCATTCGTGCGCGAGTCCGACTCGCACTTGACCAATTTTTTTTATATAGGTAATTAAGGATGTTCCGTCCAAATCAGCTACTGTTCCAAGATCAGCTCATGCACAAAAGCCTCCGCCGGTTCCTCCTAGAGCGAATAGTAAAGACGTTCCAAAGGTAAAATATAAATTCTGGTGACTATTAAGAACTGATAAAATACATTTATTTTGTAAGTAGTTAGTGTGTGTCTATTTTAGTAAATTGTATTACATTCGAATTGTCATGTTTTATGTGTACATCATTTTCTTCCACTGACGCTATATGCTTTTTTATATTGCATTACGCGTACAGAGGGTAAGTTAACTATTCTATTGGTAGGCTGATTGTAATAAGGTTTGATGTCAAGTTTTCGACTGTAGATATTATTCGCTTATGGTCTTATTTATAATGATTGAGATTTAAACAATAACTTTATCGGACAGATAATAAACATTTTATCGTAAAAAGACTAGAATAACAATTTTTGACAATTTTAGCGAACCGTTTTTAGCGAACTTTTAAACCTCCGATAAGTCATTATGAATAAGACCATTAGTGTATAGCTTGTCTGATTATTACAGCACCAATAAGAAGAAATCGCACAAGACATGTATATTCCACATTCTACACTTATTAGAATAAATCATTCTCCTGAAGTTGCTTCTCTGGTACAAATTATGTATCGCACAACAACTTCAATTGAAAGGTTTATTCGATAATCACCATGAAGAAAGCTGCACAATATCAAATCTCCACATCAGGGTCGACGTCTTCATAATACCGAATATTTCTGGTCACATATTTTTTTAATGTGTTGTTTTTTAACTACCCTTGTCAACGTAAATCGCTAATGTAATTAGAATCCTAGAAGTAGCGGAGGTTAATATTGTAAACTCTAAAAAGACGGTACACAGTGAAGTCATAACGTATTCTAATACTATTAACAAAGGGCACAGGAACGAGCGTTGTAGCGAGAAAAGCTATCGGATGGATTAAAGAAAATATATGCTATGGGTTAATAAAATTCTCGATTCCATCTTTTGACAAAGATCTTAATCTCCTAGGTGATTCCAATATAATTGGTCTGTTAACAGGTACCAGACATGACAGAAACCAAGATGAATTACACAGAATGGCATCTACTTGATGTCATACCGCGTCTCTTGGACATTGTGATGATTCCAATCAAACAGCAGATGATGACACGCCAATGTGGTCAACCGCATGACCACGGCGAGATAAAACAACACGAAAAGCTTTCCGACTTCTGCTGTAAACTAATAGCTAGAATTGTTGCTGAATTATCATTTAGTGCTACCAACATAAGGGTCAGTCAATTTAAATCTATTGGTAGAATGGTTCAAATTACCTGCAGATTTTTCATACTGTTTCTTTTCCGTTTTAGGAAGATTTGGATACTAATACAGTGAAACATACAATAACTCCGTCCCGTTTTATGCGTGTAAATCAATCTCGTGCTTGGAACACGGGAAACGGAAGTCCGGATGCAATTTGTTTCACTGTAGACCGAACTGGCATTGTCCTTGCTGGAGTGTGCGTATACGGCGGTCTAGGGAACTATGAGTACTCACTGGAATTACTGCATGATGTTCGTGTAAGTACACATTTTCGCCATAATAATTGAAATAACTAGTAGTAACCGATTGACTCATTGCTAGTCAGTTTTACTGATTACTTTGCTTGCATAGCGTAAAACGTATCATTCCATTAGTTACAAATAAATCTGGTTAATATTTCAATAAAATTATGATTTTTGTATTAGTTGCGTGCTACTGCGGATGAATCAAATCCAACGCACTGTTGGGTGAGTTTGGAGGTAGCACATGGCGCATTTTCTGCAACCGACTGTCAGCATGATATGGTGCAACTCAAGTTCGATAGACCGGTACCGTTGAAAGTAAGATTTTTGTGCTCTTTTTGCTTCCCAGCCCCTAAAAATTCCACTGTTGAGCAAGGAAGCGGTGGGTATTTGGTCTCCTTATGCTATGTCGGCAGAGGGTTTCAATCGAGATTTCCTTCACTTAAAGGGGACGTTATCTACTTATATTTAACGACAATCTTCCTAAACCATCACCACAAAGATTTTATGTTCTCTTATAACTTTGAAATAGAAGTTCGAAAAATCTGTTCATAGGTGTAGTGAATCATCAGATATACATATTTTACTTAGGATATAAATGTTTCTGATGGATGCTGTTGTTTTACTTACAGGAGGACGTCCGATACGCCATCAGATTATGTAATCATGGTGGTCGAACTGCAAATGGTGACTGCGGCCTTCCTTCGGTGAAAGGTCCAGATGGAACTACCTTCCGATTCGCTTCTTGCTCTCTTAGCTTCAATGGCACCACCCTTGCTAGAGGGCAGATACCTTGTCTTATATATTACGGGTAAAACTTTTGAAATCTGATTATTGATTTCATCAAAATTATAATAATTTTTGGCTATGCATGTTTTTTTTCCAAGCAGGTTTTCGTAGAGCTTGCTAATTTTAATTTCCGTATGATGCTAACATAAATATATATTAAAATGTTAGTAATTAAGGCTGATATCTCGAATACAATTTTACAGAACCTCAAAATCGTTATCGAACTCGTCTGAAAGTGCAGATAGTCTTATAACAGCCTTGCGATCTATTACTCTTCGAGTTGCCTCAACAGTAATGGAACGTGGTGCGGAATTATTCTGTTTGTTAAGGAATGAGCTCACTGCTGAAGATTTAAGAAGAAATGCTTCGGTCTTGCAACAGTCTCCGGCTATTAATATATTAATACCTTATGCTCTGGCGAATTTGGATGGACTAGACGACTCAAAGGTACTATTACTTTCGAAATGATGTGTATAGAACCTTAATTACAAAGTTTTATGTTATTATTTTTAATTAAAGTTGTTGTTTTTTTTTAATTCCATTAAAAGCATATTTTTTAATATTTCAGAGCGTTATAAAGTTGCTTGAGATGATTCATAAATTGCTTCCGCACGTGGCTGCGATGAACTTATTGGTACCAAGTGTAGAAGAAGTAACTACCACCACAGGACATCATTATACATGGGTTGAGAGTGACCATCCATACAAACAAGCTACTGTTACTAATATGAGGTAATTTTTAAACGTTGGTAATCATTATAAGGGTTACATTCAATTTAGTACTCGTACCTACGTTGCAGTTATATTATAGTTTACACATCTGACAATACATGTATGATAGTTGATGGTTAAGGACCATAAAGATCATACCCTCTTATAAAGTTAAATATTATTTTGTTATTGTATGTTTCAATTCCTCCATAAGGGTCAAGTGTGTAGAACTAACTACCGTTGTGTGTATAAGACTGTAAATGGAGTCAAGGAAGTATATGTAGACTGTAGCAGAAACCGCTCCAGTCTGCCTACCCACATGTGAAAAAACGTGGTATTATTATATCTGATGATATATGATGATTTTTCATTTGTAGAGTTTTATTTCCATCGACCGTATCATGGGTTGTGCTTGAAATGGATCCTCGTAGCGTGACCGCTCAGCCTGAAGACTCTTTGACTGTGTACGCAGTGGCTGGTACTCCAAGACATCGTTGTCATTGCGCCAGTGATGTACGGGTCACTGATCCACCCTTCAGAAAGGTATACAAGGTAGCCATCGTTCACCATCCATATAGATATCATTGTTTTAGATATTCATAATATATTTTTTTATCTGATTGTTGACTAATAAAATTAGATGCCAAAGTTCAGCTTTACATTTTATACGTAAAGTATATTAAATAGCTGTTGCCCGCGACATCGCACGCGTGGAATTTAGAAAATTTTCCCCATTAATGCAACATTTTTCACTAATGCTTCGCTCCTATTGGTCGCAGCGTGATGTTACATAGTCTATATATATATATAGTTTTTAAAGGCGTATTGTCAAAATTTTTATACGTGCGCCTTGTGGGTGTCATATACGCGGAGGACTTACAACGCCCTGCGTGTACAATACAATAATGCCTTCAGGGTGCTGATGGGATTTCCACGCTTCTGTAGCGCATCACAAATGTTTGCGGACGCTCACATTGATGACTTTTACGCCGTTATCAGAAAGAGGGCAGCGTCTATGATGAAAAGACTATGTGGAGTTCCCAACAGCATCCTGAGGACATTATATAACAGGCTGGATAGCCCGTTCATGGAGCACTGGGCCGGACTACATAAGCCAATTAAGTGCTTCGAACGGGCATTATAACAGCTTAATTTTTGGTTTAAGTTCATGCAAATTATACTAACATAGCATATAAGTACAATGTAACTAACAATATGGATGTAAAATCTGCAATAAAGAATAAATAAATATAGCTTTCCGCGATAAGTGGACTATCCTACAGAAAAATAATTTTTAAGATCGGACCAGTAGTGTATTATATTAGCGCGTTCAAAGAAACATACAAACTCTTCAGCTTTATAAAATTAGTAAAGGTATACTAGCTGCTGCCCGCGACTCGTTTTGCAACATTTTTCACTACGGCTTCGCTCCTATTAGTCGCAGCGTGTTGTTCTATGTGCTATCCAACACTGAAAGAATTTTTCAAATCGGACCAGTGGTTCCTGAGATTAGCGCGTTCAAACAAACAAACAAACTTTTCAGCTTTATAATACATATTATAATCTAATCTTTATATATATAAAGATCTTCTGTACGTGTGTTTGTAATTGAACTCCTCCTAAACGGCTAGACAGATTTTGATGAAATTTGTTGTGTGTATTCAAGGGGGTTTGAGGATGGTTTAGATTCACAATTGGCTGGACCGATTTTGATGAAATACATATAAATCTTCTGTACGTGTGTTTGTAATTGAATTCCTCCTAAACGGCTGGACCGATTTTGATGAAATTTGTTGTGTGTATTCAAGGGGGTTTGAGGATGGTTTAGATTCACAATTGGCTGGACCGATTGTGATGAAATTTTATTTTACACAGAATTGTATGATAAAACAACGTTAGCCGGGGCAGCTAGTAATATTATATAATATTAATATAGATATACTTACTACCGAAAAGTTAAGTTAAGCTGAAGTTTGGCATTTAATTTTGCCCTGTAAATTTTGTCATTACATACTTTACTTGTTTTTAGAATCCCTTAGAAAAACAAGGTACGCAACTTTAGTTGTTCTTAGTTAGTGAATGTTTATTTTGTTGATGATAATAATACCTAACCAATCATCTTAGTTAAAAGTATATTTAGTTAATACAATTACTTTCGTAGAGGACGTCGACACTTATTACCTACTTACTAGACTAAATGCGACTGTTCATATTTACTTGCAAATCACATAACAACGACTAAATATGAAAAAAGATTCTCGATACTTACGATTGCACACGAAATAGAAGTAAACATTTGCCATAGGTAACAGGGTTTACGGTACATAATCCTGTGTGATATCAATATATTATAAGGCAAAAACCTTGTGGTGAACAGCATCACACCTTAAAAATTATCATAAATCGCAATTGCAACACCCCAGACATATTGTAATAACTCTGACATACTGAAATATTTGGCTTTAATGTACTTTTTATTCAATACGTAAAGGATCATGAACACGTCAAAGATATCGCGAAGTTGTATGGTGATGGGATGATATGTTAGTTGGCTTTACTCCGATTTGCTACAGTATTGCGTTAACATTGACGGGTTCACCATCCTTTACTCGGTGAAAAATCTCGTATTTCGCTTTCGCACCTTGAATCTGTAACTTTTGGTGTTACTACATCATTATTATAGTTATTATTGTATTTGCAGCGTGTAATCCAGTTGTCATCCGAAGCCGAAGTGGAGGAGTTAGGTGATGACAGCGACGCGGATGTCCTTTGTATGCATTACAACTGTTCGTATGTGAGCGTCACACCGAGACTTGCTAACAAGTTAGTTTGAAGTTACTTTGTACAAAAATGGGGTCTCCATCTATCTGTCTATCACATGCTTAAGCACTTTATATAACCACTACTGAAGACTAGTAAGAGTGACAGACGGAACGAAAGTCCCAACACCCCTAGTCTGCACAACATAGTAGACCATATTCCTTACCAAAGGGGAGGAGGCCCGTGCCCAAAAGTGGGACGTAAATAGACTAGACAGACCGACTGAGCAATATTTAAGTACGTAACTTGTCAAGATTTAGTTTGAACAGGTTTTGATACCATAATAGTTGAAAATTTATATTTTTTGAGGAGCCTCGTGTTTGAGTGGTTTATGTAACGGACCGCCGATCATGAGGTCGCGGGTTCGATTCCCGCTTGGGACAATCGTTTGTGTGATTTTTCTAATTGACATTCAAATGTTTGTACTGCGTCTGGGTGTTCCTATGTATTATAAGTATGTATTTACAAAAGAAAAGTAGTATATGTATTCTATCCGTATTCTAGTATCCATAACACAAGCATACGTGAAATATCCATGAATATTTATAAAAAAAAAAAATTTGAAAAATATTAGACTTTTGTAATTTATTGATGATTGAGATTGTTTTATAATAAGGTACTGTATACTAATAAATAGTTAAAATGTAATATTATTTGTTTCAGTTCTAACGACTGGCCGCAAAAAGCTTTACTAATTCCAGGAAATGAAGTCATATTTTCTCTTGAAACGGCATCAGATTATCTCACCGAATACAACACCACTAATAAGTATGATTGTTATGTTATAATTTATTTATATACAGGGTGTGGCGTAATTAATGGATAAGCCTGTGCCTGTGGATAAGCCTCCTACTGCGCTATACGAATATGTATATTTTTAATTAATCCTATGTATGGTCTTGAAAAAAATGGCATAAGTCATGTTTTTCATAAAATGACTACTTTCACTAACCAATTATGCTACTGTTGCCACAATTTTCAAAAATTTTGCATTCTGTTTTTTTTATAAAACAGCTTAAGAGGTGAGCTATTGAAAGCAATAAAGAATTCCCTATTCGTAATACAAATTTTGGGAAAAAATACATGAAATATCAAAAAAGTGTTATTGATTATTCAATTTGTTGACTTTGTACATCGTCTAGCTTAAAAAATCTTTATGGGAGTTGATTTGCCCAATATCTTAAAAACATGCTTGTTTTATGCAGTTTCCGAAATGGTATAATACTTATTACATTTCACGAGGTTTTAAAAAAAAACGACAGTTGTAAAAAAATACCCTAATTTTCTTTAACAGAATTATTAATTTATCTTAAACATGTCTTTGTAAACATTTTGAATGGACCCTTTTTTGTGTGCTCCGGAGCAGGTAGTCATTCACAATGGACCCTTTTTTGGGTGCTCGGGAGGTAGTCATCTACCATGAATAGGGTAAGCAGATAACGACTCTAATACAACTACTTGTGGTTGTTTATCGCACGGCAAATCCAGACGGTTAGTCTTATCATAAGACAGAGACAAAGCATTTTGATGTCAGGTAAATAACAGTTGTGCGACAGAGATAGATTTTTATTATTCTCACAAACAACAAAACAGCTTTTGAACTTGTTTAACAAAGTTAGTGCTCTTTTGACTATCGTCTCTTGCGCACATATCGTTTGCTCTATCGTGTTTGTTATTGTGACGTGAATTTGGCTTATGTACTACGGACTCTGTTTTTGCTATACGAATTGGACAATTGTGATATTATCGACGACTTCTACATATCCCTGGACTACTGATCATGCCGCGTCATACGTACACTCCTCAAGAGTATGCAAATATGCATCTTATTTACGGCCTGTGTAACTGCAATGCAAATGAAGCTGCACGCGAATATCGTCGAAGATACCCCGATTTGCGACACCCAGACTACCGGGTGTTTACACGTGTGCACATCGCTTTTAGCGAAGGGCGAATGCCTGGTACCGGTGTTGGTGGTGCTTCGGAAGGCAGACCTCGACGACATCGTGATGACGAAGTTCTAGAAGCTGTGCGTGCTAATCCAGAGTTATCAATTCGTGAGTTAAGTAGAGGAACCGGTGTAGATACGCGTACTGTGGGCAGAATTCTGCACAGGCATGAGCTTCACCCGTATCACTATCAAAGGGTGCAAACACTAATGACACGAGACTATGAGCCTAGAGTCCAATTTTGTCGCGTCATGTTGCGAAAAATACGCGAAGATTCGGCGTTTTTTGACAAAATACTGTGGAGCGATGAGTCATCATGTAAAAGAAATGGCTACGTCAACATGCACAATCTTCATAGTTGGCAGGCAACCAATCCGAGAAACATAAGGCAAGACCGAGCTAAAGTCCAGTTTAAAGTGAACCTTTGGACAGGAATTTTAAATGGACAAATAGTTGGGCCCGTCGAACTATCCGAGACACTAACAGGTCCCAATTATTTAAATTTTCTGCAAAATACGTTGCCGGAACTATTACAAAGTTTAAATGTGCCAGAAAACTACTGGTTACAAAATGATGGTTGTCCCGCTCACTACGCACGAATTGTACGGAACTACCTCAATGATGAGTACAATGAGAGGTGGATAGGTCGTTTGGGTCCCATTTTGTGGCCACCAAGGTCCCCTGATTTGAACCCTCTAGACTTTTTTTACTGGGGGTGTTTAAAAGAAAAAGTGTATAAAAAAGAAATAGCATCCCTGGAACAACTAAAGGCCCTGATTTTTGAAGCCGCTGATGAAATCAAGAGCTCCGGCTTCATCCGACGCCTAAAGCGGTCATTTATCCGTCGATGCAGGGCCTGCATAGCCGCAGGTGGCCGCCATTTCGAACATTTTTTGTAAAATAAAATTTATGTAGTGTTTGCATCTTTAGAATAAAAAAAATAAAATAAGTTGTTATTTTTTTTCAACGACTAACATTCCCACTGGTAAACTCAGACAGATAAGTTAAAATACCACTGACAGTTTGTTTAAGTTAACAGTATTAATTTGATTAATTAAATCACAATAAGAACATTTTTTTACGAGTGTCATTTGGTTCTTTAATATCACATCAAACTTAATAAGTATTATAATAAGTATTATACCATTTCGGAAACTGCATAAAACAAGCATGTTTTTAAGATATTGGGCAAATCAACTCCCATAAAGATTTTTTAAGCTAGACGATGTACAAAGTCAACAAATTGAATAATCAATAACACTTTTTTGATATCTCATGTATTTTTTCCCAAAATTTGTATTACGAATAGGGAATTCTTTATTGCTTTCAATAGCTCACCTCTTAAGCTGTTTTATAAAAAAAACAGAATGCAAAATTTTTGAAAATTGTGGCAACAGTAGCATAATTGGTTAGTGAAAGTAGTCATTTTATGAAAAACATGACTTATGCCATTTTTTTCAAGACCATACATAGGATTAATTATAAATATACATATTCGTATAGCGCAGTAGGAGGCTTATCCACAGGCACAGGCTTATCCATTAATTACGCCACACCCTGTATCATACTAGCTGACACGGCAAACGCTGTTTTGACATACTAAAAAAAAGGTTTGAAAAATAGATGTTGGCCGATTCTCAGACGTACTGAATACGCATGTAAAATTTCACAAAAATCGGTCATGCCGTTTCGGAGGAGTACGGTAACTAACACTGTGACACGTGAATTTTATATATAAGATTAATCATAGTAATACATTCGTTACTTATGCAATTTTGTATGTTGATTGGGCGAGGTTTTTCTTCTTTTACTGACAATGTTATCTGCTTATATTGCTCTTTATCTGGCTCTAACAGCTCCCTGGGAAGAAAAGGGAGCAGTAACTCTTGTATTCTTCAAACGTCACAACAATAAATAGTATTTTTTAAAGATATTTATTGTAAGTATAATTACAGTGAAGAAAGCCGCTATGGGTTTCGTTGCCTCTGCGTCGGTTATGAAGACACACCGTTGACTACACAGCGTCAAGGTCTTGTCTCACTCGAGATGGAACTAGTGTATGCAGGAGCCGCCTGCGCTTCGAGACTCTTGGCTCCAGACCTCGATCTACCGCCGTTGACCTTTTGTTAGTGTTTTGACAATACCTGTTATTAATGTTTAGTAGCGATTATGGCAATATGTAATCAACAATTTTTCGTAAAACAGAAGAATCTTGGTTACTTATTCCTATTTATAGCGTATATATTTTATAGTTCTACATATACTCCTATATATGTATTTTATAGTTCCTGTAAATATACATCAGTCTGTCTGTCTGTCACAAGTAAAATATTGTGTGGGCATCAATCCCGTCCACTTTGGTACTGCCTTAGTACAGCATGAAAAGACAGTTAATATTAATGGTTACAAGAATACTAAACATATCTATATCAATACAATAAATCGTTGCAATGCACGTAGAATCGTGTGAAAACCACATTGAGAGATTGACGATTAGTCCCTGATATAAATAAATAAATATTCAGGACATTTCACACAACGTCCATTTCAATATAATTATAAGTAGCCGTTTCCCGCGACTACATATAGCTTATAGCGATTTTATATAGCTTATAGCCGTCCTCAATAAATGTATTATTCAACAATGAAAGAATTTTTCAAATTGTACTAGTGACATCTAGTGAAGGATAGCTGTCACTACATAGTACATACAAGAACGATAGGTGGCGTGGAACGACAAATGTGACATCACAAAGGATCCTACATCGCACTTGCGGAAATTTTCTCCTCCACAAAACAAAACAAATAAACACAATCTTCCTTTTTTATTTTAGTAAAGATTCTCATTCAGCTTGAGCAACTAATAAACAGGTATCTGCAATAACTTGATACATAACATGAACATATTGCTCAAATAATGTTTGCAATAATGCTTATCGAATAAATATATTAATCTTTTGTGTAATGACGCATTGTTCGTAATCATATCCTCAGTAATATGATCCGTGAGAGGAATGTCAGCGAGCACGTGTGTGCACCTATTGTGCTCTTAACAATCCGTCGCAGGCATACTAATACCATTGACCAATTTATCGATGCTAATACTCTTGTACCATTTACGTACCTTTACACTAGACTTTGTATTGTTCATTGAAACAATGCATTTAATTATATAACTAGCTGACCCGGCAAACGTTGTTTTGCCATACTAAAAAAAAAAGTTTGAAAAATAGATGTTGGCCGATTCTCAGACGTACTGAATACGCATGTAAAATTTCATAAAAATCGGTCAAGCCCTTTCGGAGGAGTACGGTAACTAACACTGTGACACGTGAATTTTATATATAAGATTATAAAGATGAAGAATTTGTTTGTTTGTTTGAATGCGCAAATCTCAGAAACTACTGGTTCGAATTAAAAAATCTTTTTGTGTTGTATAGTCCATTTATCGAGGGAGGCTATAGGCTATATAACATCACGCTTCGGCTAAAAAGAGCGATGTATTAGTGAAAAATGTTGCAAAGACGGGGAAAATTTTCTTAATTTCCACTCGTATGGAATTGCAGGCAACATCTCATATACAGAAAACTGGTTCACTATCGATTATGCCATCATACTTGATAAACTAAATTATGGTGGAAAAAGTGATTGCCGCAAGCGGGACTTGAACCCACGACCCCGGAATACCGTTCCGAAGCTCTTTCCAACTGAGCCTATTACGGTCGTGCTTGTAGCATTCAAATTTACCACCACAATCGTTACTCGATTGAGTTTATATCGTATTTCTACGTACGTCAATTGCAAAATCAATAAATTACCATCATACTTGTTTATAAAATCGTCTAATTTTCATCATATATAAGCAAATCAATTATATGCACTATTTATGTTGTTATACAGCAACAATAGTTGAAGTCCAAGTTCATGCTATGTTGGGGAGCAGTCCAGTTGGCGTCGAAGGTGAAGGACCACAAGACAGCAGTGAAACACTGTTTCTTTCAAGAGGTCTAGAACTATCTTCCCCGCCCACAATACACCACGTTCTTGATGGACAGCCCTTGTTGCGGTGAGTTATTCATTATATTACACTTACATAAAAATATTATTGTGTGTGCTGTTATATTATTTACTTTTAGTTCAGGATAGAAATATTATTTCAAGATTGGATTTAATAAACTCCTTTCTTACCTACCTATATGTAAAGAATCAGAGGCGTATTTTGAAAATAAGCGCCCCGGGCCATTTGATTTGACGCCCCGGGCGAATTTTATTAGCAGCCCTATAAATTAATAGAGATAGAGCTAAATTTTAAACTTGAAGGCTTTCGCCGCCCTTCTCATGCTGGCCGCCCCGGGCCATGGCCCTTATGGCCCTAGGGTAAATACGCCTCTGTAAAGAATCTGTTATCATATCAGGAGATGGTGTAAAGATTGTATGCAGCCAGTTATCGAAGGATAAAATTTCACAGAGCTCTCTTATGATTGTTGTATGTGTGTGTGTGTGTGAGTATTTTAATACAATTATTAGATACTGAAAAATAATAGTTTTCACATTAATATGTACGTAATTTGTCTTATGCATGCTGTTCTATTTATACATATAAGCCGTTTCTAGGAATAGTGAAATATGTTTTTTTTCTTATTCACTGATTTGGTGATCAGTGGTGGTTACTGTTTAGGATTTTAGCATTGTTCGAGTCAAACTATCAGCTGCAGTTACCAGCGACTTGTCAAGTAAGTAATGAAAGGTGACAAATTAATTTGTAATCCAAGATGAAATGGACTAGGTGGTCTGAACCAGTATAGTAATGAAATAACACTTTTATGTCCCGTACCGGCTTGCAGGGGCGTGCGCTCCATTAAGGCAGAAAAGTACTGCTTTACTTGCCATTCACAGATATTTTAATAAAACGTTCGTATGTTTTAGATAAATAAATAAATAAATAAATATTCATGGACATTTCACACAACGTCCTCTGGTCCCAAGCTAAGCTTAAAATGATTGTCCCGAGCGGGAATACAACCCGCGACCTCTTGATCGGCAGTCCGTTACCAGAACCACTACACCACGAGGCCCATCTTGACTTTATTCATTTATTTACTATTAATTAAACAAAATATTATAACTTAAAAACGCATAATAATTCATAAATAGCATCAATATGTGCTCGCAAATTGCTTTTTGCCAGGCGTTTGGCGAAGGAATAATATTGGTCAGACGTAGCGTAGGACAAGCTCGACACCGCCCGCCTGCCATGAGTTCATATGTGTGTAGAAATTTTGGTGTCCGTGCACAGTTTACAAACGCACACAGGCTTGCATATTGAAGACGCCTTGTACCGTAACTCCCGCGGCATGCTTTGGCGATCGGATGTTTCCGCGAGTATTCGGCGTTCGTTCGTTACCTATAATCCGAATAAATATAATAGTCGGAAGTCTAATAAATCACGTATGCAGACTATGCATTTTTAGTTTTATCTATTTAAATAGCAGAAATATTTTGGTTCGACGGAGGCCATTTTTTTTTCATGTGATTCATTGAAATGTTTAATACTGAGTTTCTATAATTTAATAATTGTATGGATTTTCGTTTGTTGATTTTAAAATGTTATTTGATTGTGAAATGTGTGTTGATAGTGTGTGTTTGTTAAAAATTAAAAATAACAAGTTCTCACAAATGTCATTCAGTGAAAAGATTCTGTGTACCCGAGTTACGACAACTAAGCCAGCAAAAAGGTATTGTAACTCGAAAATTTCATGTTCAAAGTTATGAAACGTATGTACATACGTACATGTACGTATGTACATACGTACATGTACGTATGTATGTACGTACGTAGTTATTGTTTAGTAATTCTAGTACAGTGTGGACTGATTCGGGATATTCAGATTTAAATTTGTTCTGTTGGCATGGTTTCCGACTTAGAGATCCGTCGCGTGGCTATGCTAAAAATTTATAAAAGAAAAAGTTTTTGTGACTGAGTACAGCACCGCATACCCTGAGTCATATTCCTGTGCACGCCACTGCCGGCTTGCTATTTGCTATATAAGATCTGTTGACAGTGTTACGAAAACACTACCTAATAATATTGTTTAGAATTCTTTACGTAAATATTTATTTTAACGGACAACGAACGAACTACCTGGCGCAGAAGACCAAACGTGTGTACAATTATGTCTTTTCCCAAAGTCAGAAGTATGCCATTAATTTCGTAACGAATATTCGTGGACAGTAATTTAAATTAGTTCATCTGCGTTTTTAATACCAATTTGTAGAGTGAACAATGTTGGATGACGCAGTGGTCACCTTGTCACTGCCCACGCGTTGAGCGCGCCTCAGAGACGCAAATCTAAGTCACAAAAATATATTAATGATAGGAATAACTATAGTACAATGGAAAATAATGATGTTTTCGTAGCTAGTTCGAGCTAGAGTTATAATACCAAGCACAAGTGTAAAAGCTTATTTCTAGAACATTCGCTTTATGCTAGCAACACAAAATATAAGCTCAAGGGTTTTCCTTCAAAATTGTATGATTACAAAGTAAGTATTACATCTATACTTTAATATATGATTATAGGCTGCTATTACAATTTTTTTTATTTTGCTCTTTTTTAACTTACTTTTCAATTGATAGTGGTAAATAGTATTTCTATTAAGAGCTTTTAGAGCAAATATCTTACGAATTATTAAAAGTATCTCACTAATTGTAAATCATTAATATTTATTACATTATGGTTTGCAATTAGTAGTAGCTACTTTTGTATATAATCTGTCGTATTGCAATGACTATTAATTATGATATGCACTTAAATATGCCATTTTAGCAAAACCAGCAAGTTACTCACAAGTGATTTACATAAACACTTATATTATTGTATCTATTATATACTTAGCTGCTTATGACTAGTAAAGGACAGGCATCTACTGTAAATATATAATGAATTTTGATTTCTACTGATTTTATATGGTAACTATATATATTTTGACTCAGCAACACAGCAATGGTTGAAGGTAAAAATCCAGCAACTTAACCGCATAACTAAACACATGATATTTATTCTAAATATACGTAAACTTATGGAAGCATGAGTTGATATCATCTAATATAATTGTTGATTCATTCGGAGAGACAGAATTGAAATTTCTAACATGGATTTGTCTATCAATCACGAGACGGTGAAGACTCTTTTATTACAGAAAAGATTTATAATTATAAGTATAGTCTTGTCGTGATAAAATTCTGTAGTAGGTATGCAAAAAGATAGGCTGATTTGAAGTAGATATATGGAATAATATCGTTTAAATTGTAAGATAGATTATGCATTATTCAGTCTAATATATGCTAAAGAGAACAAAAATTTATTATGTAGGTCGCAAAGCTATTTTCTAGGTCACTGTATAAGTGTATTCTGCTAACTGCAGGACATTTCGTCACATTCGCAAAGCAGTGCAGTTGCTAATAACAGTAATAACAAACATTTATAAACCGTGGCTCTCGCTTAAGGCCACAGGTACATGAATTCGTACCTATGGCCTTAAACAGGAGCCTGTGTTGTCTAACCTCTGGGGCCAAGTATAAAAACAATTGCCGTCGAGATCGCCGTAATACTATGTATTTATTTACAAATTCGCATTCAATTCAATATTGTAGGTATATGATTAAAATAAAACAATGTTAGCTTAGATATATTTTTATGCATAGTAATTAAATATTATTAAGAAAAACAAGTCTCTAGTATCATTTATAACAGCACATTACGTAATACTGATACATGTAAAACTATTCTTGGCACTTTTATGACGGAGTTCGATGATAATTAAAAATACTTAACACAATACATATCACGAAACAGTTATCATTCGTATCATTTGACTCGGATACGCTGTACCCATGAGGTAGATTTTAAAGTACAGCGGACCATAGTACTGTAACATAATGTATGTACTTACAACTATCAAATTATATTATAATCGTTTCTCACTGTATAACAATTGTAATCATTGTTTGCTGTTAAACACAATCACAAATCCGTGGTCAACAGCTCAGCTCTTTCAACTACAATATGAAACTCAGTCTCTCTATAAGTCTTTCCATCAGGCAGCACTATTTGCACTTTTTTCTTCTTTTCATTCTCACGTCTCACTATAAAGAATACGATGAGAGCTGCCGCTATTAACAATAAGATAACACCTAATACAACAAATATCCAATAGTTCTGTTTAAATGTACCACATCTGCTGTCGACATACGTTGGCAATGACACGTAGTAGCCTTCTAGATCGTACCAACAGGTGACTGCCCCACCTTGTTCTTTTGTAACTGCACGCCATTCCTCTGCCAAATCGCAAGCACAGGATCTGTTAACGTTCAGTCCATCTATTCGTAAAGTCAGTCTTGTATTATTATACATCAGAGAGGATGGGCTTAAATTTGTTACAGTGTTGTTATCGATTAATAGTTCTTGAGGTCCCATCACTTGAAATACGTCCATGCTGACCGTGAAGCCAAAAAATGCACCTTTCCTTAAATTAGTTACCGTGTTATTTCTAAAGGTAATAGGTCCTCTTGTAACTATATGGAAACCATCGCCTTCTAATGTTTCTATGTTGTTGCTCTCTATGAGGACCCTCTTTGGTAAATTAACGAGAAAACTTAAACTGTGTATATAATTAATGGTAACTCCTTCCATTCTAAAGAGGTTGGTTATTTCAACATCAGAAAGGAATCGACTCGGCAACATTTGTATTTTACCACCGCGCAAAATGAAATTATCTGCAGAGAATTGTTTAAAAGCTTGAATTTCGATATTTTCAAATACATTCTGTGACATGTCTATTGTGTTTACACCGGTGAGGCTTGAAAATGCAAATGGCTTTAAATTTTTTATTTTACTATTAGTGATAGTGACATCATTGATGCGACCTTGTATAGCATGTGACGCTATCTCGTCCACTGTGCTATTGTTTATCAAGATTCGAAGTCCTGGATTCATTTCGTTTTGATTTGAGAAAGGCGACCAGGATAGTGCCCGTTCATTGATTGTAACGTGTTCTACATTTCTTAATTCTATATTGCGTAGTTGTAAAAGGCCGCGAACAGTATCAGGTAGAAAGGTAGCACGAGCACAATTTTCTATAATTATGGCGGTAGCTGTGGGTGGTACTCTATAGGCTCCATCTGGTCTTAAAGTCACCTCCTGTAATAAAATAGTTACAAATGTTAAGCAGATTAGTTCTATTACTCGATTTGAGTATGATCCAGGAAGTTAAATATCGATAACGAAAAATATATTGACAATGTTAATTGTAATTTTTTACGCTGTGCTGTTCCAATATCTAATTTGTATAATAGACATATTGTGATTAGTAATAATAAGTGAAGAAATAGAACAGATAGTTGGATAATGTCTATCAAACCCTTTACCACTTATGACAACGATGTGATATTGTCAGGCTATAATAAGCGTGATCAATGTCATCATACAAACTTGAGTATTGCTTCTATTTTCTTAGAAATAGCCAGGGCTTAAGACAGAATAGAATTTAATAAATTGTAACAAAAGTCATGAGTCGTAAGGTATACGTACCGTATAATCTTGAGTACAGTTGCATATAACTCTAGTAAAAGGATCGCATCGACACGCCTCTTCCTCGCAAACAGTCGGTGTATTCGATTGTGCGAAACATTGCGCGTGAAGCGCGATCACGAACCACCACCACTTCAGCCAGCGCATGCTAACCACTTTACGTCACCATCTCACTCAATTATTCACGCACTGCAATAAACAAAATTTGAATCATAAATTCTGTTACTTTTTACCTCTTCAGTACTGGTTTCCGCGATATTATGATCCAATAAACGTACTAGCGTACACACGAACAAATGAAAGCAATCTGAGTCAGCGAGGTATTGGTGTTATCGCGGAGTACCTTATCTGATACGTAGAAGGTAAACGTTGATTGGACTAAACAAAGATAATAAACTGCGATCAAAATGTAATGTTAATACAACTCTTCTGAAGTTTTTGTCACCCACAAAATACAAAATTTACAATGAAAATGTTAATCACCACGTTTCTAATATCAAAAGTTAATAAATTGTTATATTAATTTTGTATGAATACTTTATATAAGTAGAATGAGGGTACATCTATATAATTAACATACCACGATAGTTCTGTTTATTTAAACGCAGCAGGCGAGTGACAAAAATCCCCTTGATGTGGATTTTTGTTTACCGATATTATTAGCAATATTGTATAACACATGTTTTTTAACTCGTTTAAATAACAGCCTTTTGGTTCTGAAGATTTTTAATAAATAGTTATAAATTTTTTTACTCTACTAAAAATTAGGTAATAAACCATTCCATTATTTTAAATAATATAATTTGCATAAAATTCTATATTAACCAAAGTAGCTAAGGGCGGAAGAAAGAAGGCTTAGGAATATTATTGATTTGCCACAAGTTACGAAATACCATGATAGCCATTATTTTTTTATAAATTCTCTAAATAGATCATCCTACATTCTCATATGCAGCGAAAATTAGCGAAATAGGGCAACTTCCCATCTAGGCAAATAGTAAAATATAGACGATAATGTAAAAGAGGAACGGGAACGAAGTCTTGGACAAATACTAGTGCACTATTTTACCTACGTAAATAAGGGTTCGTAGGTTGCGAAGCAATTTGGTGCAAGTAGGTCATGCGCTCAGTCCTCATATTTAAACATTAGATAAAAGCTTTCCAAATTTTTAGTATCGTTTCTAATAATACGTAGCGCTTATTTTTAGGGTTCCGTACCAAAAGGGAAAACAAAACCCTATACGAAACTCTAATATCGCACACCGAAAGAATTTTTTAATTGGACCCGTGGTTCCTGAGATTAGCGCGTTCAAACAAACAAACAAACTCTTCAGCTTTATAATATTAGTTCAGATAAAGGGGCTCCCATACTACGAACTTTTCGTGTATTTCGATGACATGCTTTTGATAATGTGATTACGACATGATGTTCCCTATATCGACGAATTACAATGGCAAAGACATGGAAGAAACACTTCGTGGGCGTGTCCACCTCGTACTTAGCCGGTATTTATATTGCATTTGTGTGTCGCATAGTATTATTTTATAAACTGCGCACTGCTGCAAGTATTAATCCGCACACGGCTCTTTTATTGCTTATTAGTAAGTTGATATGATTTTATGCTGAATATTTGGACCACGAGTCCTGGGTAGTTATTGAGTTATAAAGTATCACTAAACGTAATGTGTTTTATGTATTTTATCACCATTATCTAAATAGATAACTATGAAATATACAGTATACGGCAGCTAATATAGGTAGGTAGGTACATATTTTCATGAACTACATTTCCTATGAATGAGTCCAATGAATCACGAGAACGAGTAAACTGAATATTACGCATATTTATGAATAATTGCATACTACGTAGACTGTACTGTAAGTGTAGTGTTATTTCCGCTTGCAAATAGTCAAGCGCTCAATATTTTATACTACTGTATAGACGTCTCCTGTTGTGAGGCTCATTCTAAAATATACCTTACATTCGGGACCTGCACGTACGAGGTACAGGTCAGAAATTGGTAATATTTTGGTTTTGCGTGTAAACGTAACGATTTCGGTTCGAGTCTCGGAACTAAATATCGCGTTACGTAAATTTATGGCTTGAATTCAATACAAAATTTGTCCATGCGTTCTGTCTGTAAGAAACGGTGACCAGTATGTTATGGGAATTTGCAGAATTTTTTGATACAAAGCAAAAATAGTTATAAAGTATCTTTGATTTTGACATTAATCTAGTTAGTACTTAAGTATCTTTGTGTATCACACAAGTTGTGCCTACTCGTTTTTTTTTTATTTTGTTTTTTTTTTTGAAAGAAGGTCCTGTAATCTTCATTAGCAGTTTATTCATATAGAGCGGGCCCTACGGTTGGAAATTTTCTTAGTCCTTACCCATAATACAAGGGCAAAACAAGGGCACATAAAGTACCTAATCAAGCCCCTTCATAGAGTTTGCTACGGGTCCAGCGCTGGCTAAATCCAGCAGTGGTTATCACGTCGTCGTATTAACTATGTTATTATATAAACTTTTGTAGCCTGACTGTGCAGTAAATCTCGATTACCGGGAATCGTTATTTTGTTATTGTTGCTATTGTATGTTATCAGAACAGGAACACGAAACTTGTTAGTACGAAATACTTGAAACATTGCTACCGACTGATAGATGCTTTTATCATAAACGGTTATAGCACATCAAAGATGAATTTTTATAACCACAGACCACAGCCGGTTTGTGGTAATCACTCATATCGATGTTTTATTACTTTCTTTTTAAGGTAAAGCACTTACATAATTTTGATTAATTCTAAATTATGGTGCAATCTTTTATTGAAACTTAAAGTAGTCATGAAGAGAAACTTTGAAAGGTGTTCTGTATTATACCAAACAGAATTAAATAATATTATTATTAAAACTCGAACAGGCTAATACGAATAACTTTTTGGGCTTGCAAATTGATAGCGCACTGACTTGGGAAAGTCAGATCGCCAGGCTGAGTGAAAAAATAGGTCGCGCCTCTTTTGCACTCTGGCGTGTGTCTGCTATTCTTCCGCAAGACATGGTCCGCAGCCGCTATTGCACTCGCTTCTACTATATGGCATCGAGCTCTGGGTATGCGCTGCCGACTGGGAGCGTGTCTTTCGAATGCAAAAGAGAGCAGTGAGAGCCATTGCGCAAGTGTCACGGGACGTATCAGTGCAGCCCCTGTTCCAGAATATAAATACTAACTCTTCCTTCTTTAGTAAATTTTCAAACCGCTCTGTATGCTAGGGATCACCTACAAGAGTATCGTGGAATTGGGGACGGGTACAATTACAGCATGCGCGGCGTGGATAAACTGCGAACGCTTCCGCATCAACCGACGAAAATGTCAAAGCTGGTGCACGTAATGGTTCCAAACGCGTATAACAGACTCCCGGTGGAGATAAGAAGCGTCACTACAAGAAATCAATTAAATCGTCTTTTAAAAAAGGGCTTCTTAGACAGACTATTTATAATTATGATTTATTTCAAATGAACAAATGAAATGTTATTGACTGGTTTGATTATTGTAAATTTTAATTGATATTAATTTCTATTTGTTATTAAATTTTAATTGTTATTGATTTCTAATTGTAAATTTTAACTGTTATTAATTTCTAAATTATTATGATTTATTTATCATCATCATCATCATCATAACATCACGCCTTTGTCCCATGGGGGTAGGCAGAGACTATAGAGCCCCATTTGCTACGATCCAAACATACTTCCTTGGCTTCATCCACACTCTTTATATTATTGCATTACATTGTATATAATTACTACCTGTAAATGACATATAACGTTTCTAATGTTATTAATAAAGAACTATGAACTTAATGGAGCGAATGATGAATTTTTACGTTTTTTTTTTTAAGCAAGCGATGCTATTTAGTATTTTTATGTTGGAATTTTATGTATTTAAATCTAATGTCACTACTAGCTTCTTTTTCGCATCAAAAAGAACCTATATACGTTTTTACATCTTTTCGGCATATAGACGAGCCTACATTACATTATTGTAAACAACTTTTTTCAGTTGTGGTAAGAAAGTATTTTGTTTACCAATTTTAAATTAAGGCAATTATATTTTAATTAAATTGTAGTGGAAAAAGTGATCACCGCAAGCGGGACTAGAACCCACGACCTCGGAATACCGTGGTGATGACTTTTACTGACTACACTACAAGTAAAAGCATAGCATGTCAATTGCAAAATTAATAAATTACTTTAATAATTATGGTTGTTCTGAATTTTGTTAATTGTCTCTATATATAGGAATCATAAACTGTTTAAATACAGAAAACATATTTTAATGTTTGCTGTATACAATTTGAACAGCCTGAATATCGAATATGTACACATGTGAGCTTTGAAATAGATACATATAAACAGATTATCGATATGTGTATCTGATCTTATTTACAATAGCTATGACGCCACTCTGTATTACCTTTGACTTCCAAAACTTAAACAAGTTTAAATATTAGTAGAGTACATATAAGTTATGTTATTGATTTACAATCGAATTTTTTCAACAGCAACAAATGCATTATACGCAACGTCTATGATTATATTACCAGTTGCTTCTCTATAAATTACATCATCTACCATTCAGGTTGCCCTTTGACAAATGACGAAGAAACTTCATTAACATATACCTCGATGGCAGGTTTTTGTTTTTAGATGAACTTGCCGCATTATGTACTTGTGCTTCCACTGGTACATATACCTACATATAATGCTCATACAATAAGCATTTCAAAATCTGAAGCTGAAGTGCATACGCTGTACGGTTTAAAAGTTATGAAAATATAAATATGCATATCTCTATATTGCGTGAATATTATTTATGTAGCAGCTACGTTTGCAACCCTGGGCAATTAAAAGTTTGGCTTGTTACTAGGAAGTGGCAAAGGGTATAAACAAATAGGTATAATGCGGAACGTCAACTCATGTGCACGTACAGTTTTGCAAAATAGAAGCTTTTGCATTTTTTTTATTATTTTACTGGAGTATTGAGATTTAAAATTAACTTTTTAATTACCTTTGCCCAGAGTCCGAGCACGTGGTTTGTAAACCCGTTGACTGTTAGTATTTTTCATACTTTTATTTATTCATACTAGAGCATGAATGCTGCTTCTACTTGGAACTAGCAGTTATTTTGAAACCAACTTTTACCATCTCTTCTTTATTTAATGTACTTAAAAGTTGTTTGTAGTAGTATATTCAGTGAGCATTAAAAACGCATTAAAAATTATTTTATAAGGATTACAAGATAGTTTTAGGCACGTTTTAATTTGAATAGGCTTTTATGTGTGTATATTTAAGTTCGTGTGTGTGATGTGGATCTTGTCACTCAAGAACAGGTATTTACCTATAACCATCTGGGCCACATTAAAATACGGATTTGTTGGGCGTGTAACGATAATTTTCTATTTTTTTATCGAGATACCTACGTAGATAATAAAGCATTGATTGAATTTTATTTGATGCTTATCTGTCTTTGTTCTGCAATGTTCTTAAAAGAATATAACATGAAATATCTTATATAATATCTTAAAAGAACAAAATACATGTGTTTTAAGTTTGAGTTACTATGTTTGTTTTATCTCAGGTACTGGACAATAGGACTGACCCTGGTATTCTTGAAATGTCACAACTAACTTCTGTTTGTATAACGTTTTACATTTCACTTGTTGGTTTCAGTTACATAATGTGGTTCATGGTTTTATTTTGTGGTACAAGAAAATATGCGAGTACGATGTTTGTTTGTATTGTTCCAGTCACGCACAATAAATAAATCTTTGTAAAACACATCGCGCGTTTGCAACTATTAGATGTTTATTATTTAGATAAAAATATCTAATACACTTATTTGGCCTTTGTTAGTTCTATTTACATCACCAAATTAGTTTTGTAGAGATGGATGAACTTCAGGCCTTTCTAGGAATTTACATGCACGTTTCTACAGGTGTAAACTAAGTTTAAAAGCAACTTTACACTATCAAACGACACAACTCTTAACTCACGTGTAGTAAAACAAGGAAGTTTAACCGAAATGTACTATTCGCCAGTTTTAACAACATTTCTGTTAATCTTAATATTAAATATTTTAATTCATAATCTTTCCTAATTTTTGTAATGTGTAATGTAATGTAATGTAGAAGAATTATGCTATTTCTATTAAAATTTTTGGTTATGGCAAGTGGCTATAAGTTCAACTTGTTCAAGTAACAAAAAAAAACCTGTTGCAGTAAGAAGCAACGTTCCTCTGCTTCGTATTCGTAAATTATAAAATACTAGCAGTGCCCGCGACTTCGTACGAGTGGAATTTAGAAACGAAAAATTAAACGAACTAACAATAACGCTCTTTTACAGCTAATTAATAAATCGTCCGTTTGGTTTTCTTTTTTTTGCACAATTCTATAGAAGAACACACATGGCTCCAATGTCATTTTAGTAAATGATATCTCAGAGTTTTACCTTTTTAGGACTTCGTACAAAGCCTTATAGTCTCACTACGGTGTCCGTCTGTCTGTCTATCCGCCCGTTAAACTTTTTTTTACTCGGCAACGGCTGAAGGTATCAATTTGAAACTTATACTAAATGTAGATCAATGCGGTCCCTTGCTGCAAAAGATACAATCAATAATTTAGATCTACGCATTCAGAAGATATAACCGAATTACAGCCATTTTTGAGTATTTTCAACTTTCGCTAGGGAATCAAAATTTACAGGTTACTTCCCACTATCCCAGAGACTTGAAATTTGGCATGACCAGCCTACATAGTGCTGATAAGAATCCAAAAAATCTTGTAATTTATTACCACATCACATGAAAGATTTGCTAAAAACTAACGCTGACGCCGATGCCAATGGCGACGCTGACGCCGATGCCGACGCCGACGCCGAAGCCGACGCCCGCGCCTATAAAAACCAACTCAACACCGATACGTCGGGATTTGAGCCGCGTAAACACGTACGTCAACGCGGACGCCGTCACCGATGCCGACGCCGACGCCAACGCCTATATAAACCAACTCAGCACCGATACGTCGGGATTTGAGCAGCGTAACGACCATACGCCGACGCCAACGCCGAAGCCGACACCTATAAAAACCAACTCAGCACTGATACGTCGGGATTTGAGCAGCGTAACGATCATACGCCGACGCCAACGCCGAAGCCTATAAAAACCAACTCAACACCGATACGTCGGGATTTGAGCAGCTTAACGACCATACGCCGACGACGACGCCGACGCCTATAAAGACCAACTCAATACCGATACGTCGGGGATTACGGCGTAACGACCTGTAAGCTATATTATTGGAGAGTTTCATGAAAATCCATCCAGCAGTCTTTACGTGATAGAACCACAAATATCCTTAAATTCATACATCCAACATTAAGCAAACATCAAAACATTGGAGTATGGATAGAACACCGAGGAAACGTTCGCGTTGCTCAGCCAACAGTTTATGTATTTTAATTTTGCCGCGCGTAATTCTTTTTTCGTCATATCTCCTAAGATATTCATTTAAATTGCATGCTGTAAAAGCAGTTATAATCTATATTAAATGCGTAAGCTAAATAAAGTTTATAAATTCATAAAAAAAATTACTATATACACATAAATAGCGTTTGAAAACACCCTATTGAATTAGATAATTTTTTTTGGCGTTATTATGGGTACAGCAGGTTTTCCTTAAAAGATAGACATATGCTCTCGCGGATTTTTTTGAAGAACTATAGGTAATGAACAATTCTTCCATACATTACTTTGTTGTACCTCACATAGATAAGGCAGCGTTTTCATTTATAGCTCGCGCGCTTCCGAATTCCTCAGCAAATTTAATCATATCTCATCCAATATACAGCAAATCTCAATAAATTATGCAAAAAAGCCATCCTCTTGAACCATTCTATCTATTAAAAAAACCGCATCAAGTTCCGTTGCGTATTTTCGAAGATATAAGCTCACATAGGGACATACATACAAAATTTAGGACTTTGTTTTATAATAAGTAAAGAAGAATACAAAAGAATAATTTCTCTAACTTACAAAAATAAATCGGATTCAAAAGAAGAAAATTTACCATAGGGATAAGTCCAATGTTTAAAGTCCTACATATTAAGACCTCAGCCGGGATATATCTTGTTAAAGGTTAATTCAATAACGACGTACTGTATGAACTGTATCCACTTTATGATTTACGTTACAAATGTATTGACCATTTGATTAGAGTTTAGATATCTATACTGAATTGAACTTTTCTTGGGATTGTGTATAGGTATTGTAAGTGAGTTTTGGGTGTGATATTGATCCCATTTGGGTGATATTTTGATAATGTAACCCTTTAATAAAATTTTACATGATTATATTATATTGTGCATGCTGCTGGTATTTCTGAAAAAAGTTTGTTTATTCAATTCTTGGTCGCTTCTTATGATGAGAAGATCAAAGATTCATTTCGTGTTAACCTTACTACAATATTCATTTGTGGCAGCGTAGTTATATTGTCAACAAAGTGCTCTAAATATCTAAGGTGTCCGTTTACACATTGAACGATTCTTAAAACTTGGTCTCTGTTTACATATAACAGCACTTATAGGGCACGACGCGGACACCGCACTTTCTGACGGATATTTCTTCGAATCATAAATACCTTTGTCAATGACTGGGTTGATGTGGGGTAATATAGTTGTAGTGAGTGTAACTTACTGTCTATTTATTAGGTATATTAAGTGTTTAGGTATGTCTTGTGACAATGATAAGTATTTTAGCAAGAATTTTTGTCACTTAAATAACAGTAAATATTTCAAGAATTAATTCCTAATTATCTTGCCCGATATTTCGTACGTTTTGAATTTGGATACACTACACCTCCTTTTTTCTAATCAAAATAGCACACCTGACCTTTTTTAGATTTTCGACTATCTATGTAAATCCGTTTCGCAGTTGTGACGGCAAACAGCACCAGACAGACAATATTGGTATCGATTATGGTGCTTTACAAAGTCTTTGTAGTTTGAAGTTAGGTAGGTAGGCTAGGTATCGTTAAAGGCTAAAATGCTGTTCAGTATTTTTTTTATTATTTTTTAATTAGTCATTGCTGCCTTTCACTGAACACCATAATACTAAAGCATCCCTTTCTCTAAAGTGACCGGTAAAAATCTGTATGCATTCCCGACGTGTTTGTCTTAATCTTAAACCACAGATGAGTCAGATCTTTTAGGACGTTCC
Source organism: Orgyia antiqua (assembly GCA_916999025.1). Classification (NCBI taxonomy): domain Eukaryota; kingdom Metazoa; phylum Arthropoda; class Insecta; order Lepidoptera; family Erebidae; genus Orgyia; species Orgyia antiqua. The sequence goes on along the minus strand of OU779863.1, from coordinate 3,962,641 downwards.
AAGTTACCGACGATAAGCAATATAATAAATATTATTCACGTATGTACTTTAAATTGAGGCATGAAATGTACCTACCTATGTTATGTACATGTTATGCTATTACGATAATTTCTATACATTCATAATCAATGATCGATGAATTAACCTACTTAAATAATAATATTGAATCGCGCGTAACTTCAAATTAGTTAAAAAATTGATTATAAACAAAATGCGATTGCTCGTGACGATTATTAAAATTCGCTGTCCAAAAGGATCTAGTCTTCTACTCCAAATTCGTAAAACTCTGTTATTGTTGGTCTATTATTCTTTATTTATAATCAATATATAGTGATATGTTCTTAATACGCATTAGTGGCGTAGCGTGCCTTGGTAATTTATTTGGGGGCCCTTATGAAGGGTAAAGATTTTACATCAAAGAAAAAAAAAACTGTGCATAATATGTATGAAATAATAAAAAATTTGGAAAGCATTTATTTATTTTTGCTTTCGCACGTTGAGGGCCCCGTGGACCGGGGGCCCTGTATAATTGATACGGCTGATACGGCGGTAGCTACGCCCCTGATACGCATCTACTAAAGAAGGCTCCAACTCTACAATTTAAAAAAATGAGTTTTGTTAATTGTTTGTTTTAAATTTGTTTTAACCTTACACGAAAATTAATGCTGATCAAAAAATATTAATACTGACCTCATGATAGCAGTTCCGCGGTAATCTCCAACAATAATTTGTATATAAACAAAGGTACTAATGCTAGTATGTCACAAACATAACTTCTATAGTTAAAAGACCTGCATAGGAGGTAGACCTTAGTAAATTTTAGTTATTGTTGTGAAAATAATAATTGATGTAATGGATATAGAAAAAATAATAAACCACAAAATAAACGCCACAATGTGCGCGTCAGTTACGTACAATTCCCGCGCAAGCGACTGATATGAACGTCAGGCGAGCTGCCTGAGAGGTGCGCCTGCGCGCCACGCGACCTTCGGTTCTTGAGTAGGTACATACTACTTCTAATACGTTAATATTTGTAGAAACATATTTGTGTTAAATTAAGATAATCATGAAATCATTACTATCAAATTGGTATATTATTTTGTATATCCCTTGCATAGATAATACTTCATGTTCGTACGTAGAAAGTTATACTTCTGTTTAACCTTTGTGTAGGCTTTTAGGGACGGTGTGCGCGCACTTCATAGAAATTTATTCTCATTATTTTTCTTTAGATACTCTTCATAAAGTACCTAAGATCAAAAATATCATAATATATACTAGTACTAGCTGACTCGGCAAACGTTGTTTTGCCATACAAATGACAGGGGTAGACAAATAATTTGCAATAAATTAAAATTGCGACTATAATTTGAGATTTAAACTATCCTATCTCTCAAGTTGGATCGAACTGCACATGGTGTGCGAATTTTATTATAATCGGTTCAGTGGTTTAGGAGTCCATTGAGGACAAACATTGTGACACGAGATTTATATATATTAAGATAATAAAGCTGCAGAGTTTGTTTGCTTGAACGCGTTAATCTCAGGAACTGCTGGTCCGATTCGAAAAATTCTTTCAGTGTTAGATAGCGAATTTATCGAGTAAAGCTTAAGGCGGTATAACATGATGCTGCGAGCAATAGGAGCAAAGCATCAGTGAAAAATGTTGCAAAAACGGAGAAAGTTTCTCATGGGATTGGGCCTCAGTTTGATCAAAATTGTCGAATTATTTGTTGACAATTTCGGCTTTAAAGCTGAAAGCTAGGTACATCTTCTCCATAGTCGTCTTTAGAAATGCACCCGATTCACGGTATCACACGGTAAAAAATCGTTATATGTCGCGAATAATAACATGTAAAGACTTTTCATAAGTAATAAATTAATTTAAATATTTAAAAAATATTTAAAATTAATAGTAATAAATTTATAATGCAATACAATCTATGTCTCTTAACACTTTCCCTCACTTTAACACAGTTATTATCTTAGTATCGGCTTTGTAAACAATGTCTGTTTATTTACTATGAACTGGCGACAAGATTGTAAGTAAAGATGTTATAAGATCATTTATTTTCTGAAGACAGTATCAGTAAGGAAATCACTGCAAATCAATGGTCGGCAACTTACAGCAATACTACTATTAGGTCATCTACATACGCTCGTGAGGGGTTTTAAATAGTTATTTCAAATAAATGCGCGGGAATTCATGAGAAACACCTGCTTTGCTAGTTTATTACAAAACTATCCTAACTTACAACAACTTTGGGTCACGTTGGTTACAGAGCATCGTGCACCCTGTTTAAAAGTTAAAAGGCTAAAAAGTCCACGACATTAACACATCCTATCCGCCTGTCATCTTACTGCAACCCATTGTCATACAAAGGTATAAAACAATGCGCAACTTAGGTTCCTGTTATTTGCGTCCAAAAATTGGATGAAATATTGGCAAACATTTCGATAATTAGTGTACGCAGCACCTACGAGTATTTATTTGGCTACTCTGCTATCTTTATGATTTACGGCAAGGAGGATAACCTTTGAGATTACATGTGCTATCTCGTGGAATAAAACAACATGCCGCTCGCACATGAAAGTGCATTGAAGATACCACTCCACGAATGGGTCAATGCCACTAGGTTATCGGTTATCCAAACATCTTTATCACAATTAGTGTTTTTTTTCTTATATTTTCGAGCTGTATTTGAGACAGGTCAAGGTTTTTGACCCTATAATGACAGTCTTCCTAGAAATGCTTCTAAACGCAACTAAATATAGTAGTTTATTTTATCTGGCAGCAAAAACACACGTAGTCCTCGATCTTTCGTGACTTTTGTGAAATTTCTTTAAGTTGTTATCTTGATGGCCGTCCATCCATCTATTACCAGGATGTATCTTAGGAACGTGATATTTCTGTTGCTGCATCAAAATCATCACAACATCACGTCTTTTTCCCGTGGGGGTAGGCAGAGACTATAGAGCGCCATCTGCTACTCTATCTGTAATTAACCGGTTTTTTAAATATTCTCGTGTTATTTAGTATCATGAATTGCGCCTGAGTAAAGTTTGGTATATGTTCGATTCTTTACTCATGTACCTACGTACAGTTCACAAATAGGTAGCTTAAAAAAATAAACATATGTGAGGTCATGTGGTTCAGGTACTTCAGCTATATTTGTACTGATGATGTAGATGTACAGATGTAGGTGATGTTTAGTAAATTGGATTATTTTATTTCACGGGCGCTAACAGATGCTAAACGGATGCGCAGGCGCTGCGGATGGTTCATTCAGTTCATTGCGTCATCGTTATTTAGAAAATGTTTGTATTGTAGCTATGTTTTTTGTGATCAATAAATTCGTATTCAACCTTAAAACGTACTTTAGTATTATTTGGTGTTTTAAGTAAGATTTCATATACCTATTGCTAAATAAAAAATCCTCGAAAATGCACATTCGCATTATTGACAGAGATATCGATGATTTCAGATGTACCTTATTTACTTATACATTATTTACTAAAATAGGTAGAAATGACAGATTTTACAACTTTGGTGAGTTTAATGCAAATGTTATTTGCAAGCCTTTGTTACACTTGGTTACACGCAATTATTTGTGTAACTGTTAATACGTGTCTAATTGGTCTGTTTATAATCACTTACATAGATAAAAATACAATGCGAACAGGCTTATGATGTGCATTGGCCTGTTCGCATACCTTAAACATACCTAAGTTAATAATTTTTACGCCAAAGTAATAATAATAATAGGTACGTATTAATAGTTTGAGGAATAATATTTTTAAAGTCCATGTGTTTAGTATTGTTGTGTTCTCGTGATAATACGCCGATTAGATTATAGTAAAAGAAATTTTAATATCAGTAATCCTATACGTCTGATACGTATGTACTCCGAGAGTCATTCAAGGCAATGCCTTTTTTAGTTTATTTCAAACGACTAACATCTAAAACTACAGAAACGATTTAAAAAATTCTTTTACCGTAGTTTAGCTACATTAATCCTGGCAAACATAGGCTATATTTTATTTATATAGAAATGGAGATCCAGGCCTGAATATAAACAATGACAAAACATTCAGGGTGGCAAAATTCAGGCTATAATAATATCACAGTTTGAACAAACAGTGGCTTTTCGTGAATAATCTTACCCGTGCGGAGCCATATTTTCTAGCCGCCCTCCCCGTCTATCGGTCTATCACGCTAAAACTACTGAATGAATTTAGTACATATAAGGTCTACGAATAAATGTGCAAAGAAAAACGTCTAAAAGAAGACCAAAGCTAGTTTGTATTCATTTTTCATTTATATTAGTCTCTTTTTTCCATACTCGTCTGACAGAAGAGTGTGGAAAAAAGAAATGTTACGCTGACCCCAAAATAATGATATAGGGGCAGGAAAATCATATTTTAAAAATACAGCCTGAAAGAATAGGGACTGGCCGTTTTTAAAAACGAAAAAGGGTGACAGGTGGCGGGGACCGCTAGAACCCTCAGAGACATAAAAAAAAATTGAGATACAAAAAAGCATTAGTTAGTATAACTATAGTAGTATATAAACTATAGTTTTAGGAAATGTCTACTACTTATAAAGAAAATTACTCTTTAAACTGACGATAATTTCTTCTAGATACGAACAGTATTTATTTAATCAGTACCAGTTGTGATTGTGTTTATTCGCTAGTATTGCTTAAATGAAATTACTCGGAAACCAATTTATAACTGAGTTTGTTATTGAAACTATCTTCGAGTAAGTACTAGGAGTGCTGGTCTATTTAGTTATCTACTTTGGAGGTCAATAAAACAATTGATACTTTAGACATTCAACATTTATTTATTTTGCGTGGAACATTAATGGAATAACATACTTTTATTCTTCAAAACACATTTACGGTACACATTTATGGTACTCTTTTGTATGATTAACATATTTTGTTATCGATATTTTTAATTAATAGATAGTGACTTGATTTCTATGGCAAATATTGTAGACATTAATTCTGATAATATTAAACATTTACACTTATCGTATACATATAATATATTAACATTTAGATATAGGACAGATTCAGTACTAAAATAATTTCTAACTACTATAATAATAATAAACCATTGTCAGATTGAGCTTTTCGCGTGATAAATTTACGATTGTATATTTGAAATTAGGTAAAATAGGTTATAAAATTTTGGGTGTATATTTTATACAAATATAGAATTTATGTATTTTCAAAAAATATAAAGGATCTAAATAGATTCACTAACCATTGGGACGACAGCGGGGTAATTTTATATGATAATATCAGTTAATTATTTGATTTTCAGATATACATAGATACATTTATTAAATTTTGTAGTTAATACATTGATTTCAATTTGGCTACTAATTCAATATATCGTACTAATTATGATCACTACATACATGTTTTCTAACATTCACATCAATACAATTAAGGTTACGTGATCATCATATAATTAATGGATAAAATATTTCTAACAAATATGTATCTATTATTAGTGCATCGGTTGTCCATTGTTCGTTTAGCATAGCTGTCGTTAACATGTCACGTAGGTAGCATATTTAAATTAGAAACAAAAGCATTACAAAGTGTAAATTAAATATGATAACAACTATGGTTGCTCGGCAAATCACGCATATGCAACTCAACATTAAATTATAATTACAACTTATTAATTATTTACAAATAAACATACAACGGTGTCTGGCGTGACACATCACTCAAAGATAATTACAAATTAAAATAAACAAAATTAATATCACAGCAAAGAAATGTTTAAGCATCATTACGCCTTTCTTTGTGGTGCGCTTTGTTCTCTTAGCTTGTCACGCAAGGGTCCAAGTTCCAATAGAAACTCATGTCATCAGTAGTAGGCGCTAACCACGATTGGCGACGTGTCTCATGGTGCGGTGTCCTCTGAACACCAGAGCCTGGCGTTTCTAACGTAGATGCCAGCCTCTTTGAGGGCTTAAATCAACCAAGTTTAAATGATGTACCCTCCCCTGGGTCTAGTGCTGTAGGTTTCTCTGGAAGAGGACGATTAATCATTTTTGCCGAAGTATTGGAAGTTGTCGATTTTATCGTTGAATGATTCGGTTGTTTAGACGCTGAACCAGTTTGTTCGGAAGTGCTACCTAGCTTTTCACGGACGGCGCGCAGGTAAGGACCACGTGGTACAGCTTGCTCTGCTACTACGTCTGGCATGTTACCTAAGAGTGTTCTCTTTTCTTTATCGTTATTAGCTATTTCAGCATACAGATGTATAGCCAGGTCTTTTGGCTCAAAATATTCATGAACTAGGGCAGTTTGTCTATTATAAGGTGATTGGGGTTTTAATCGTTCAACTGGTGTTGTTTCTGTCCCAACACTTTTCATCTCTTTTTTATTTTTTCCAATGCGTGTGGTTGTGTTTTGGAAGGGCATTTCATAAATATTCTCTTGATTGAATTGAGGAACATTTTCATCCATTTTCGTAAGTACATACAAATGCTCAATAGTTTCTCGAGCCTCCACATAATTTTCTGGGTTCTCTAACTTCTCTTTCAAATTTTGTAAAAGCTCTTTTGTTAGTTCTTCGGGTAAAGTTTGTGTGGTTTTGTCTTCAGTCGGTACTTCTTCATGAATATTAGTTTCTTGGACGATTTCTTGAATTCTAGTTGGTTCGTTTAAGCAATGTCTTTCCGAATATTCATGAACAGAGAGGCGTGATATAGATCTAGCGTGGTCAAGTCCATTAGAGACACCACAAGAAAAAATGCGATCGCAGAAAGAGCCACAAGATGAGTTAGACGAAATCAAAACGTTTTTGACATTAATGCAATACCCTTTGCGCCTCATCCATCTAATAAGACTTATGAACATAACTATAACAACGCATCCTAAGCATGTCACTATAACTATACCAATTACTTTTTTATCGCGTTCGCTTATGGCTTGCTCTTGTTTGTTTTTATGAGGAAATCTTGGATTCTTTATTTCGGTGCCAGTGCCATCTGCTTTTATTACGTAAGATTTGCAATGAAAAGTCAAGGAGTTTTCTACACAAACACCATCCAGAAATTTATCGAATATTATGTTTTGTTCGGGTTCATTAAAACATCGTGCTAGAAATTCGTCTACTGTACAAAAACTTTCTGATTGATATGCTTCTCCGGACTCAATATCTAAAACTTCCGCTAACCAAGTACTTATGTTACAGTGACACGTTTGTCCGTAATAATTCCCTTTGTACACTACGGTATAGGCTGAGTGTGATTGAGCTTGTCCTATGAATTTTAAACTGTTTGGATATGCCACTTCAATTTCATTTTCAACAAAAGTTAATTCATGCGCTGATCGTTCATTAATTGTTGTATCCAACGCAACTATTGCGTTTGGCACTAGTACATCAAAGGAATTTTTCTCTATTTGCAATTTTGTCCAAGACGGTAATTCTATACTCCTCTCCTTAAGTTTGTGGAATTCTGTATTACGGATGATTGCAGATGCCACTGTGATATTAATGCCACCGGTGTCGATATTTTCAATCCTGAAAATAATACAAATTAAATTGAGAAATTTTAATCAAGAACCACAGGAATGAATCACAATAATCAGAATTTTTATAAGTACAAACATATACTCGTACCTAAAAGTTAACTCTGATTCCTGGTAGAATAATTTTGATATGTGTTCCATTCTTTATTACAGCAAAATTTATTTAAACAATACGTTTAATATTAATTGATCTCCTTTTCATACATATCATTATTATTGGACTAATGTTATTGCTTATTAGGTATACGATAATACATGACAGGTACTTTTAATATAGTATTTGAGAGACTTACATTGTGTGTGAAATATTGAGATTTCCAACAGCAGACTGTAGAGCTCTTGAAGCTATTAGCTGTATTCTGCATCCGAAGAAGTAGAGATTGTTGATGAGTGAATGTTGTGAAAACGCATCCTCATCAATATTCTGAATAGAGCTGTTCAGTGCCATTACGATATTGTAAGTGTTGGCATAAAAAGCTTCTGCATGAATGTTATTAATTTTAACATTGTCAAGTATTATTTCCGCAGCAGATGAACCGAACGCTCGAGCTGGGATATCTGGTACTGTCACATTTTTTATGTGTATCTGAAAGTCAATATAACCTTTATGAGAAAATATTTATATTTTTTAAGATATCATTCGCTTATGCAATTAGAATTCGCACGCTAAGCAATTTATAAATAAATACAATTTATATATACTGACCGACATGCCAGGACCATGTTCACCGACGTTTCCTGCTGTGGAATCTAGTTTGAAAGAGCCCGCCGCGAGTTGCAGTGAATAAACGTCAGTGATGTTCATATTCAGAAGCCAAGAGAAAGCAGGCCCTTCCGTGGACACGCTTTGACAGTTGTTTATCGTAACCGAAAGAGGACCTGTAACCAGCAAAATTCTCATGTTGATTAAGCTATTAAAGACAATTATAATTATAATTTTATTGAGTTGGTCATGATTTTTACACGCTTTATATTAGCTTCACTTGTATGTTTGTTTGTATGTTTGTATGTTTGTAACCGACTCCTTTGGACGCTATTTTGACCCACTTTAAACGGTCAGATTCTATTCAAATTTTGCACACCTGTCAAAGACCGATGACAATGCAATAATTCGATTAAATAAAGCGTGTTTTTTAGTTTTTTTAAACTATTATTAAAATAAAAGATTGGATATTACACTGATATTCTGTACATTTAATTTCTTAGATGACATGAACAACAAGTTTTAAAATCAAAGCTTTTGTATTAGAATAAAGTGTTTTGTGAGTCATTATCCTGTGGAACACGAATGCCGAGTCGGGGAAATCGTGTATTTTTAGATGGTAACCACAGTGGCGCTTGAGTGCGGACCATCTATCGGCTCTGGAGGTGTCCTCAATTTAGAACAAAATACATAATTTTTCTCCGAAAACTTGATTTAAATAAATATGTAATAATAATAATATATATTCATGGACATTTCACACAACGTCCTCTGGTCCCAAGCTAAGCTTATTATGCTTGTGTTATGGGTACTAGAATACGGATAGAATACATATACTACTTTTCTTTTGTAAATACATACTTATAATACATAGAAACACCCAGACGCAGTACAAACATTTGTATGAAAATTAGAAAAATTACACAAATGATTGTCCCGAGCGGGAATCGAACCCGCGACCTCTGATTGGCAGTCCGTTACCTAAACCACTCAACCACGAGGCTCGTCAAAATGTCTAAATATTAAAATTGTGTCATTCCTTTAGCTTGAAGTTGAAGAAATAAGTCTAACATAACTCTCTTACACAAATACGTAACTAGTTAACAATATTTTTGTTAATAATTTATAGAACTCATTTTATGAATACTGCATGTACATAATAACTGGTATAACGGCACTTGAGTATACTTTAAGAAATACGCATTGTGTAACCAAGCAACTAGACCTTTTAGGACACGTATTATTGAGTGCGAACTTATGTAGTTGTTGATTTCCAGAGGTCTTTATTAAATGGCAGTGATGACGATCGAGAAAATTTCGCATTGCAATGAATGAAACAGGTTTACGAACACTTGCGTCACTTGCTCAATAGTTCGTTAATATTTTAAAGCCTTAACTATCTACATCTAATAACTGCAATGCACTTGGATGGTGATAACTTATTCTATAGTTTTTTTTTAATTATGAAATATAATCTACCTGTTTTACGCTGCCTGCGTCATATAAAAGGAACAATTTGGTATTTATAATATGTATGTGCATAATATAACAAGCACAGTGCTTGCTTGCTTTTTCATACTTGTTATTGTTAACACGAATAGAAAATCTAACGCATCAAGTAAAAGCTACTTACTACATACACGGAATTAAATGTTGCTTTCTTCGATGTTTTGTTAGAGGTTTAATATAAAATACAAGCTACATTTTACCACTGGAAAATATTATTTTAGGTACTAGTCGTTAGTAAGAGGAATTTATTCGGGCAAAATTTTTGAAACTGCTTTCATCACGTTTCCTGTATTTAGAAAAATATAAGCTGTTATCATTTCATAGTGATGCATGGATTCAGAAACCAAAAATAAAGGCAGATGGAAAGGCCTTTGTAACATTCTTGGGGTGTTGCGTTCGTTAATAAATAATAAATAAATATTCATGGGCTTTTAACATAACGCTCTACTTCTCTGGTTACAAGCTAAGCTTACATATTTGAGCTATGGGTATCAGAAAGTAGATAATATAATACCTACATTAACATTTTTTTTGTATATACATACCTACTTATAATAGATAGAAAACCCCGATGCCGTAATAGCAATTTTTGCGAGCTTCGTGGTGGAGTGGTTTATGTAATGGACTGTCGATCACGAGGTTGCGGGTTCGATTCCCGCTTGGGACAATCATTTGTGTGATATCCATAAATGTCATACAAATGTTTGTACTGCGTCTGGGTGTTTTCAATGTATTATATGTATGTATTTACAAAAGAAAAGTAGTTTATGTAGTATATCCGTATTCTGGTACCCATAACTCAAGCATATAAGCTTAGCTTGGGACCAGACAAAATTGTGTGAAATGTCCGTGAAAAAAAAAATTATTAGTAATGTGTATTGTAAGAGTGATAGGTGTACCACCACGCATTCCATCTACACACCATTAAAGTTTTAATAACAAAACGTTAATACCAAACATAAAAGGTACGCAACCTAATTCTAGCAATGCACACGGATAAACACAAGTCGACGTATGTGCCTCATTATGAACGGCGGAGACACAGAAATAGTCTAGAATTAGTCATCCTGCCGCATTGGTTTCCAGTGTTACTACTTATGTTAAGACTTGTACAACTTGTGAAATTAAGAGTCGCCATTTTCTAATTTCCTGTTTATATACAATTTGACAAAAACTTTAAAATACTAACTGATCCGGCAAATGTTGTTTTGCCATATAAATGTTAGGGGTGGACAACCCTTAATACTCAGGGGTATGAAAAATAGATAGTAGCTGATTCTTAGACCTTACTGAATATTAGTGAATATGCATGTAAAATATTATAAAAATCAAGCTCTTTTTAGGAGTAGGGTACTAACACTGTGACACAAGAATTTTGACGGGCCTCGTGGTGGAGTGGTTTATATAACGGACTGCTGATCATGAGGTCTCGGGTTCGATTCCCGGTCAGGACAATTATTTGTGTAATGTTTTTAATTGTCATACAAATGTTTGTACTGCGTCTGGGTGTTTTCAATGTATTATAAGTATGTATTTACAAAAGAAAAGTAGTTTATGTATTCTATCCGTATTCTGGTACCCATAACACAAGCATAATAAGCTTAGCTTGGGACCAGAGGACGTTGTGTGATATGTCCATGAATATTTATTTTTTATTATTTTTATTTTATGTATTAGATATGACATGGTAAAGAATCCACTATTACATTTTTAAATAACAAATACAAATGAAATGTTACAAGGAAACATAACCTTATTGTAATAAATTTTGAAGCTTGTACGCTTCTAGTGCATTTAATGCTGATGTTGTAAGTAGAAGATGTAATATTTAGGCAGAGACCCACATTTCGACTGTTAAAACTAAAATCACACAAATAGAATAAAACAGGTCGCTACACCATTACTACAGCAATTTATCTCCAACCAGATGTATCACAAAAATATGTTAGAATACTATAATACAATTTAATGATGGCATCTTTAATATAACTTCATGATATTATAGTTATAGATAACTTTAGAAAAAAAAACCTAGTACCTATAGTAACTTTTCTTATTATACATTACTTTTTTTTTAAAAGAAATCTTAAAATAGAAACTAATCTAATCCAGAAGTCATAATTCTTATCTATGAAAGTAAAAGCGAGTTTGTTTGTTTGTTTGTAACCTTTTTACGCAAAATCTACCGAATCGAATGGTACGAAAATTGGTATAGATGTCCGGGAGATAAGATAGGCTAGGTATATGTTATCTTGCTAAAAACGCTGTACGAGACAATAAATACCAACGTTTCTTTTACAGTTGTCATAGAATCGCATAGAATCCGTCGACCTGGTACTGTGGATCAGGTTTTTTTTTCCATTACGTTGGCGAAGAGGTTTCAATCCCAGACTTGTCACATACGATTTACGCGATAGCTTGAATTAGAAACCCCTTGTATCGTACTCACGTACTCAGTCCGAAAATTTCTTTTTTATTTATAGAGACGCTATAGTATATAGTTTTGATAGTGTCAATAAATTTTACTATTGATCACAGTATCGACTTTTAGTATCAATTTCAGTTCTTTTTGGTTTTGATTCTAGGGTCCATTTCAAGTTAGTTAGTTTCAGTAGCTAATGCGTGCGAAGCTGCGGACAGAAGTTAATAAATCATATAGCTATTTGTAGAAAGTTATTGATTTCAACTACTTTTGAACATTCGGTCGTTGATCTAATGGCCCAGTATTGTCATCTATCTTTGGCATGCTTTACACTTGCAGTACGAGTATGACTTTAGTTTTTTCTTTCGTTTGTCTGTAGCGCGACACGGAATGTCGTGCATGTGCGTCATTGCACAGCTTCTGCCCATATGTTGTCGTTGCGACATTACTTCTAATGATATAGACTTTTGTACTGTAGCAAGCATTGTAGGAATCTTATGCGGCGATATTTATTCTAGTATAATTGTAATTTGATCATTTTCAATTTGTAACGACTTACGGGTACATTGTCCAAAGATGTTCAAAACGTAAATGGATGTAAATGGACAGGTATAATAAGGTCATATGGTGTATTTAACTTTTGCCTTAATATTTTATTATAATATTGTACAATAATCCAACCAATCCAGCTATAATTTAGTTTATTTTGAATTCTCTGAAATGTTTATATTAAATGTTATTGAAAATTAAGCAGCCGTATAGACGAAACACACGTCACCATGCGCGCTTTATTTACTTTTTAGTTTATAACAGTATACCTAATTCTATTCGTTTGAATCGAATTAGAGAAACTGATTTGAAAGAAATAGACAGTTACTTCGCTGTTGAGAGCGTTCTATATATTTGTTTACCTTGTTTGTATGTTTATGTGCTTTCAGGGTACACCGTTTATCGATTGCTTTTTCCAGCCAGACGCGTTTAGCTCTTTTGGAACAACTATGTCTTAAATAAAAAAATTGGATTTTCAAATTTCAATGAAACTATGACGCGAATCGTGAATGCGTTTTTATAAAGTATTACTAGGGTTGTAACATATATTATAGTACTGCGTCAAAAGTTGATTTTTTAAATTGATTTAGGTTTAGTATGGTTGGTACCTACTTGTAGAGATTAAACCCTAAGTCACTTCATAATTTTTATTAGCCGGTCTTTATTATACCGTGATACTATCAACTTCTTGTGTTGTGATAATACCAACATAAATAGATTATTTAATGCCAAGAGTAACTAGATTAAGATAATTATTTACCGTATAAAGTCTGTAAATGAAGTTGATCGCTAATATTGAACGAGCTAATTTGAAATGATAAAGTAGTAAAAATGTTTAAAACGTCTCTTTACTAAAAATTATACACTTAATGTAATGCAATTTTCTTGCAATGTATGTCATGTAAAGCTGTTAAAGAATTTCAGTGCGTTTTATATGATGCTGACGTAATGTCAAACTAGGATCAAAAACTATTAGGGCATGTGAGTCCTGTGAATGTTGAGCGAAATGTACGCATTGCTATATCTGTTCACAAGGCTTTGAATATTGGTCATAACGAAATTGGGATTATAGAGCAAATTAAAGCAGCTTGAGCTGAAATCATATTTGATGATACAAGTGTCCATATGTGAATATGTATTGTCCTTTGTGGATTTAAACCGTCAAATATCAGTACATTTTAGTTAAATTCAAATATAGAACAAAACTTGTGCTGTTCTTCGTGGTAAATTGAACCTGCCCTATTTTTATAACTTCCTTATTATTGTTCTGAAAAAGCCAAAATATCGTATTTACCACCCACGTTATTCAACAGTTAAACATCATTAATTAAATCAGCTTTTTGGAAAGCAGGAACTTGTTTTCCACGAGTTTCTTTCTAGTAGCTAATCCTACTTAAATAATATATTTATTTTGACCCTAAGTTATATTAAAAAACCATAATGGCAATTGATTTTTAAACAATGAGTAAGTACAAAAGCAACTTGTAAAATTTCTGTTTTCTGTACATATAATAAACACTATTTAGATTTAGACCAGTGCTTTCAAGATACAATTACAATCAGAATAAATAAAATAATGTATGTTGCCCATCTAGTTGAATATTGGCTGATGACCTGGTAATTGGAGGCATCCGCCTTTCGGTCACTATGTAAACCGGTAATAATCTAACCAATAATATGTTCACATTTACATTGAAACGTATCGACTTATTGGCGAAAGTGCTTCCAACTCAATACGCCTTTCTTATGTCATCTGTGCTGAGCATTATCTTAGCAACAAGTTTACCATCCAACAGAGGGGTTAACGGGCTGGGAAAAGATAGCCTTTTTGTTATTGAAACATGCGCTGTGGATAGATAATATCCTACTGATAAACAGGCATCATTCTATCCGTAATACCAGATTGGTCACAGAAAACGATTATAATAATTGTCCCCCGTGAACTGCGATGCTTTAATGATAATAAACCCCCTTTTCTATGATGGGTCCATGACAGCAACAATAGGCTGCGTTGATCTTTATATGCGCAGACCACTAATGACGACATGGCTTATAATAAACGAGTAGAAGATGAACAGAAAGTTATCTATGTCTGTACTAGGGCGATACTTAACTCTTTAGTTTTGTCAATTTTTTCGTGCAATCCTGTCCCATCAAATCCCATTATTATTTATATTTACTATACAGATACACCCCAACTTTTCGAATCTATTGTATGGTATGTATTTAAAATAAATAAGTTTCATCAAAATCAATCAAATTGCCTGGCTGTCCGTAAATAAGGTCTCATATATGAATACCAAAACATATTGGTTGGTATAGGTTATTCTAATATACAAAATTCCTCGTGTCACAATGTTCGTTCCCATACTCCTCCGAAACGGCTTGACCGATTCTTATGACATTTTATATGCATATTCAGTGAGTCTGAGAATCGGCTACTATCTATTTTTCATCCCCCTAAGTGATAAGGGTTGCCCCCTCCCCCCCTTGACGTTTGTATGACAAAACAACGTTTGCCGGGTCAGCTAGTATTATTATATTTATATTAAACTTTTTAACGCCACTATACTAATGTTTAATAATATCTCTAGATGTCAATTTATTTCAGTAATTAATATTAGTAATCATAAGTTAATATTATAGTCTTATAAGTTTCTGAAAGTAATACTAGTAGTAACTATAGTTTTATCAATAATATCACTTGATTGAACGAGTGTCTTAGTTTCGCACAGCTATACACAAATAAATAAGAAATCAATTATAAAAGCGGGGCTATATTAGATTTGCTTTAAGATCATTGATCGCAGAAGGCATCGAAACATCGGCAATCGCAATAATTTTATTAAATATATGAATCGATATAACAAACATACAACTTACCTTTAATATTGTTAAAAGTGTTCTTTTCGATTCGAAAAACGTCGCAATTCTCGATATCCAGGTGGAGGTTCAGTACGTCCAAGTTGTTAGCAGCATAGGCTCTCATCAAAACAATCTCAGCCCCAGAAATATAAATTCTTCGAGCATCTCTCAATCGCGACAGTGAATTTGTCGCAAACATTAACACTCCAGCTCCGTTGACTACTAAGTCCGTTGTAGTCTCTGGTAGATCGCCTTCGGAAATGTCCAATTTCTGAAAATCACAAAATATCATATCAAACCTGTTCATGTACCTAATATTCACAACAAGGTATATATATATTGCAATACCATGTACATGTCATGAAAAGGGTACATATTTGTCTTCTAGTATATTATCTACTAATGGTCTTATTCATAATGACTTATCGGAGGTTTAAATGTTCGCTAAAATCAGTTCGTGAAAATTGTCAAAACTTGTTATTCATAATAGTCGCTAGTACGCTAAAACGTTTGTTATCTCTCCGATAAAATCTCCGTTTTAACCTCCGGTAATTCATTATGAATAAGACCATAAATATTTACTGGGTGTTTACGTAAATGATTTAAGATTTCGAAAAAGAAAAAAGTTTTGAATATAAAATAGTATTAGAAATATTATATTACCGGCTAACACTCACTGTTTTGGGATCGAAGATGTCGACCCAGGTTTTGAGCATATCCGATGCTCATCTTCAGGACGAAGTCGCAGACGCCGCAGTGTTAGCCGGTAATATAATATTTCTAATATGACTCAAACTCACGAAAATTTCAATACGAAAATATAACATAGTACCTGTTTATTTTTACTGAAATTATACATACGCTCTAGTATTAAACTAGTTTAGTTAAATGCATTGCGTTTCTGGTGGTCCCTTAAGCAGGGGTAACAACGGATACGGGCATCTGATTAAATTACACACGATGTGGGTAAAGTGAATGATTGTGCCATAGTGAGGAAGACACCTACGCGCCTATTACATTTTACCCCCATGAGCACATGTTTATCAGTAGGTTTAGGATTTAAAATTTTTATGCCATGACAAATTATTACCCCCTTCTTGCTTTTATCGAAGAAGTCCAGTAGAAAAGACTGTAAAATAGATGAAAAAATCGAAACGCAACTAATCATAAAAATGTGCTATGAGATTATAGAGTCAAAATTCCCGTATTTGTATGTTGCGCTTTCGACGGTAAAGTACTACAACAAAAGAAAGAAAATAATACACAGAGAGTTCATAGGTTACTTTTTAATGCAAAAAAATGGTGTAACGGGTTGAAAGGGGGATGAAAGGTTATATAGAAGTGTAGATATTTTTAAAGCTAGAAACTCTTCCAGTCAGACGAAGTAGCGACCCAGCTAATAATAAATAAATCAAATCGTCTTTAATGTTTATTAAGAATAACATATAACCTAACATCCTATAAATCCCTTTTGTCTTAATGGATTTTTACGGAACATTATCGATCTATTGGTCGAACAAAAGTCCTTATTCAAATCCGGTTAAGCAGATTGGGCACTTGAATCATTGAGATAGTTGATTTACTCTCCAGAATAATTCTCTGACATTCATGTGTATAGGTCAATACATAGATATTCCGCATAGTTAATAAGAATTTGTTTTTGTATAATAAGCTAAAGTACACTGATTAAGCAGCAATTAGACTCGTTGTGTTATTATAACTATTGCTGTACCGTTTGTATTCGTGCACTAGATAACGAATGTGACTCATCACGCAATCATACCTCGAACAATGGGTCTTTAAAATGTAACAAATAATACTTTACGCAACTGACCGCTATTAATTTTTGCCAACAGAGATGATCTCACGAGGTAACAGTATACTCTCTATTAAGTTTATGAGATGTGGCTTTGTAACGTAACTAATAACTAATAAACAAAGGAAATCATCTGCTGTCACTTGTTATCAATGAAATAAACACACAATTATTATATTACTTTTGAAACTTCGACGTTTATTTAAACAGAGCAATATGGGATTTCGTACTGTGTCTCATCGAGTCTACCCACTGAAGTCTGCGCACTTTTGTTTTGCAACTGACACCATTTACGGAGGCAGCTTTAAGGATGACCGCGTGATATCACTGCAGAGGTTGCTGTATCTCGTTCCAAATTTTCGATCAGTTCTGAGAAATTTTCTGTTCGTCCGCTAAATGTTACTTGATTTCGTGTAGCTTAAGCGCAGAGCTTGTAACTATAAGCACGATTAAACTACATGTTTTGGTAACGTGTAGCGTAACCTTAGTTATGCGTCACGCAATTACAGATGGAGTTTACATACTCTGCCAATGCGTTATTTATACAAATATAGACATTGTAACTAATGTGTTTAAGTAGAGGTAGACTAATTATGTACGTTGCTCTGGAGCGTGCGAAACCTGTTCGTTGGTGAGTCGTTTGTCGGCCGGCTCAGTCAGATACAGTGCAAGACTCGTTTCTCATAACACCAGTTATAATGTAAATACGCTACGTTTTGCTAGTTGGCTAGCATGACAATAATTAAATACCGATAATCATGTCGCCGTGATCTAGTTTGCAAGTTTTACAGAACTAGGTGGACTCAACGGAAGTCTTGTACACAATGCCCGGAGACTTTCGGTTGACGTTTAATGGAGCATAATTCAATTGAAACAATAGATGGGTGCGATAGCGATACAGCTATATTAGGCTTCGGATCAGCACGTGCTATCACGATTTGCACTGGACTTTGAAATAACATAAGAGAATAATTTTTTTTTCACTGAACTATTCGGTGTATACTATATGTATATACTTACAGTTTGTACTGCGTTTGGGTGATTCTATGTATTTACAAAAAAGAAAAATATAATGTCTAAAATATTTTATGTTTTTATTGGGTCAGGTTATGATAAATTATATAATTAAATATTTTTTAATGCAAAATTACATAAAATATTTGTGTTTACTAAATGGGAATAGAACCTACGACCTTCTTCTATAATTCAAGATGATTTGTCTACTCTCGAGGTATGCCACTGTTTAATACCATATTATTATAGTCTTAAAGTACATAACGTAACAAATGTTTCAATGTTAAAAGCTATTGCAGTTATCACTGTATAAATAAAGTGTTTAGTCTATTAGTTATTTAGTTGGTGACCCGTCTGAATCACTGGATATTCACCTCTTTCATTGGGCGTCAATTAGCCAGATTTGCGTCGTAAACCGCGAACACAGACTTCTTTTATATACCATTCAAGAACGAACTTTAAAGCGTTTCACTATAGTTTGTTATTTGCACTTCAATACCGCGTATGCTTCAAGTGTATCCGAACACTTATGAAGTTATGGTTATGACACACTGCTACGGGATTGGATACGGGTCGTTTCTCATTCTAAACTATTCTTTAAGCTTTGGAGTATAGCAGATTTAGTAAAAATAAAGAATAAAATAATAAATAAGTAACTATGAAAAATATTATTATTACTATTGGTTATAAAAGTGACGCAGAATACCATTACTCAATATAATAAAAGTTTCTGAAAGCTTTTTGATATTGTTTTGCAATGTTTATGGAGTCCATAAATAGTGTTTTCTGTAAATAATTTCCAACTAAAAGATGTTATTTAAATAATAATTCATAACAGTATAATGAACAATAAGGCGTACGGCTGCCCTATGACGTCATAATAATCTATACACGTACGCAAATGAACGTATGGAAAATGCACTCTATGAAAAAATAATGCGTGGTATATGTTTTATGCTATTTTTTATTGAACCAATATTCATCGTATCGTTATCATTATTTGCCGAACCCGCGAACATAACATCACACATTCATATATTTCTAATGATTTCGTCATAATGAAATTAATGATGATAATAAAAACGTTCTGTTTGGAAGACGGTCACAGTAGTGAACAATTATGTCAAAGTAGCTACCTAGAAATAGTTAGGTTAATGAGCAAAAGTATAGAAAAGCATTACGTTTAACGACGCGATTATTAAAATTAAGTCATGTTATTTATTATTTTATTAACTAACTACTAAATTTTTGCCGGTGACTTCTAGTGATTAAATTTGGTGTGACTTTAGTTGACCATTTTGACTATTGTTTGATCTAAGTTAATATTTGCGTCTATTCGTAGAATGATGTGAGCGAGACGCATGACGAAATAAGAATCATCTCGACAGCGTCCTGTGAATGAGCGGGATAAAATGTACCAACTACTGAAATAGTTGCTCCAAATAGCTTGCGCATCAATATATTAATGTGTTTTTTTATTCTTTTGAAATAAAATTAACAAGCATACAACATACAACGTAAATACATACTATGCACTGCAGTCCGGAGAAAATCTTTATTCAAGTACCTAGTTATATTTTCCAATAAGCATGAGTATTTAATTGAATTACCATTTCCTTCAAGTTTATTTTGAAATAAATACAATAAAATAACACGCTTTAACTTCGTACGTAAACAGCCCGATGTTTGCAGCTTTATTTTCCACTTGTGTAGTTATTATATTGTTATTCTTTTTTCAAAGTTTTGATGTTAGTAACGTCTCGATAAACGAATCAATGTCGATACATCACATCGGTTTGAAATCTCAACTCATTGAGATGATCTAAAAACAATCGTTGATTGACGGTGCTAAGAATCTGACCTCTGTATCAGCAAGTGTTTGGGGAGAACAAAGAGATTCCAATATTAGTTAAATTTTAATATTCCGAAATGTGAGCTGACACTTCATATCTATTTTTGCTTCAATAGGACCAAAACGAAAAAGACTCCTTCTGACCCTGTTTGTGAAACTAAACATTGTTATTAATTGAATGAACAATTGACTAATGCACATAATGTAATTATTTATTTAACAAACAGTCATATCTGATTGTTTGTTATCCAAGTAGGAATGCTGGACTCTAGGATAATTTAATTTTAACCAACCTATAGATAACACAGTGATTAACTGTCTTATCGTTAACATAAACACTGACGATGATTAAAACTATTTGTGGAATTATGTACCTTACGATTTGATAATAAGTTAATGTTTTACTTGTGACATGAACAATAGTAAGTAAGCGTTCTTGTAATAGTCATAATAGTTTCGTATTTAAACAATATCTTGTATAACTTATCTTTACTAGTATTTTGAAAAAATGTACATTGTTTTGTCTCGTTTTACAATGACTAATGAGATCGTCATCGTCAACCTAGCCCTGACCCTATTTACTCGGGTTCGACCCTCCCTGCCCGCATTTTCCAGTTGTTTCAATTTTGAGCGATATCCGATTTACGTCTAGGTCTCTCAGAGTTTTGTTTTTCATTATCAGCCATATGGCAGGTGGTCTAATACAAGTAACAGTCGTAGTGATATGTATCCAAGTTGTGAACTAGCTTCATCTGTGGTCTTTCAAGAGTTTTCGTATGCAACCATAAAACCTCATGCGCTTAGTGGGACTTTTTCAGCAACTTAAAAACTGCCTCTTAAGTAGGTTCTCAATTTAAATTTAGCCACCCAAGAGAGTGACACCTGCAAAGTGTTCGCGATTCCGCAGTGTAGTTTATTAATTGCTTTTTGTTTCAATATTTTTTATTTTAGTTTTATTCATGGAAGTGCACAACGGTAAGCCTGTTCTTGGCTTTGTGCAAACGTATAGTTTGCACAAAGCCAAGAACAGGCTTTGTACAAACATTTTTTAAATAATATTCAACATCGATTGTATTTATGTAGTCAATAGTAGTTCTGATAAACAATGTTCTACCTATTTTAATTCGGAGTATCAGTTAACTTTTGTAAAGTGAATGACTACCAGATTTTTAATTATGGGGTCTAATGAGCTATTGCATAATAGGATTACATTTAAAAATAGATAATTGCAATTCCTAATGAGGAATTGCAATCATCTATTTTTAAATGCAATCCAATATTGACGTCATTGTGATAGCTTAATTCATTTGTTTCTCTATTAACGTGATATTTAATCGTATTGAACAATCTCTGAAAGCGGTATTAATTCGTTTTATGTATTCATTTTATATCATTAGCTGAGTGCTAGTGCTCTGTGACGCTGTTATTTCGTTAGAGTGGACCTTTAAAAATAAAATCACATCACTTTCAAATCGTACAGTGCAGTGGCCAATATACGTGATTCCCTTTGTGCTTTATAACAAAATCAAATGGCTAAAGGTGGATCGTGACAATTGTGAACACTTTATCTGAGCGCTGCTTTTAGGATGGATCTCATTGAGGCTTTCATGTTACGTCGTTTTTAGGGTTCCGTACCCAAATGGTAAAAACGGGACCCTATTACTGAGACTTCGCTGTCCGTCCGTCCGTCTGTCACCAGGCTGTATCTCAAGAACGGTGAAGTATATCTGAAGAACCCTTCGTGCGCGAGTCCGACTCGCACTTGACCAATTTTTTTTTATAGTTAGCGTTTTTTGATTTTATCTTTAGGTTGATACGTCATGTATAGGGTTTAAATTGCCGACGCCGAAAAAATGCGGTATATACATTTTTTGTAAACACACACTTATCCATTCATCCGTCCAACAACGTCTCTCCGTCTACTGTTGGACATAGGATAGAACGCCACAACGTGCGGTTTTGCGCCGCTTGCATCCAAGGGCTCTCTGAGACTTTGACGATATGTCGTCACAACGTTGTGACGTCTGATACGTGGTAGTATTTCAGATATTTGGGCGAAATAGGGAATTTTCTTAAAAAATTGATCTTGATAGACTTGTCGACCACAAAAGTATCCGGACACTTCATAGAGACCCTTTTTTAGTTGAGTCCATTAAAAATAAAAACATATTGTAATTGACGAAATGACCTAGACTCGACAACGAAATTAAAATCATAGAATATCTATAGATAGAAAATTCAGTTTTGAATTAAGCTCGCCTATGTACATGCCTACTCTGTATTAATAATTTGTAATGATGTATCACTGTGTACATTAAAGAATAAAGAAATAGATTTTGTCTTACAGTTGAACTGGTAATAAGCAGAATGAAGAGTGACGTTTAGCATTATAATATTCTTTGTTGAAAAGAAAATATAATAAATAATTGATCCTTAAAGTGTGTGTACAAGTTAAACGTTTCGGAGGTATTGGATGAGGAAAAGGTTCGTGAATATGAATGAGTTTAATGGGAAATTATTTGGGGATGTTCGGGTAAAATTTGGTTTAAAATTACATCAAACCTTTGTAATTAGAATATCAACGGAAGAACAATAATTATTTATTATTGTATAACTGTAGTGGCCAAGCTAAAATATAATTATGTAATGAACGTAAACTGTTTTTTAATAGAACAGAGTACGGCAGCGCTTAAACAAATAAAGTTCTATACGGTCGGTGTATCATCACGATAGAATTAAAATCTCGTAAACGTATACAATTGGTGGATGTATCAGAATACCGTAGTATAAGCCGCGAACGTCGCAGGAAGCGATCTCTCATTACGTTTTTTTATGGTTTGTCCGATGCTCCCGCCGGGCCGCGCGGTTGCGTTACGATCACGATGCGTGTTGAGACTGTCTCATAAGATTATTTTTATTTTTCCAAACTAGATGCGCTTGGATCAATTTGTTAAGGAAAGAGCAACTGTTGACCAAATAAGAGTAACGTGACCTAATAAAACTACCTATACATATTAAAAAAAAACAAAGAACCAATATTGATATGTTAAAAAAAATCATTTGGATAAGTTTATGTCTGTATTAATTCCAAAATCATTATTATTTTTTAGTTTACTGATGGTGAAATACTCTATATTCTTTAAATTTTTTACTGTTCTCTTAACAAACTTTGTATTACTAGTGGATCTGTTATTTTTATTGTATGTTTATAAAAAAATTTGTTTATCGCCTTTTTTGTCAAATAAGGCGTTACTAAATTAGTCTTAACTAAAGTAGGCTTCTAAAAATTCGTCAAGTGCAAGTCGGACTCGCGCACGAAGGGTTCCGTACCATTATCTATGCAGCATAAGGCACGTTATTAATAAATGAGCAAACAACACACACAATACTTAATTAATCACGTTTGTTGTATGAGAGCAAGAAACGGTAAAAAAATCATGTTTGTTGTATGGGAGCCCCCCTTAAATATTTATTTTATTTTATTTTTAGTATTTGTTGTTATAGCGGCAATAGAAATACATCATCTGTGAAAATTTCAACTCTCTAGCTATCACCATTCTTGAGATACAGCCTGGTGACAGACGGACGGACGGACAGCGAAGTCTCAGTAATAGGGTCCCGTTTTTACCCTTTGGGTACGGAACCCTAAAAAGGAAAGTGAGTTTTGAGTGTTAATAACACGATTCGGCAGTGATAACTTAATAAACTTCCTTATTATAAAAACTGTATGTGTAGGTATGTGATTAACGATTGTAATTAATATATAAATGTGTAAAAAAAATAGCCAAATCATTCAAATAGATCATAGTTATCATTTTCGTTGTTCTGTTAAGCTTGATGCATCAGAATGGGTTTCATTGTAAGCTAAATAATATCGGAATAATATCGAATACATATCGGAAAACATCATAGAAATTAACCAGTATTTACAGCCAGAGCAACCATCAATCTTAAAGACCTTGTGATACTGGACAAACTAACTACGTTAGCCTCTACTTATATTGAGACTACGATGAGCTCGATACGTGGCTTACGACACGTGTAACTGGTTTGGAAGGATCCTTTTACCAATATTCAACGGGTCACCATTTCAAACTCACCAAGTAACTACAGTAAAGAAACAAATTACTCACCATTGACACAATTTGAGGACTTACTTCATAATCATGAAAGCTAAGTTAAAACTTTAAAAATCCTTATGTAAACTATTTTAATCAAGTCTCCTACGACATACATTATATTTTGTAAATAAATTACTCTTGACGCATTTTCTTCAGAACTCTATATTTAAAGAAATAGTTTATTTTAAATATTACACTTCACATTACACTTTCATTGTTTTCTGTCTTGTTGTACAGCCGTTCTTGGTATTCCTTAACAGGTGTACGATAGAACTAGTTTTTTGTGACACGCAACTAAGTATTTTAAGAAGTGTTGCCTTAACTTTTTTCCCGACTGTTAAGAAAGGGTTATACTTTTTAAGTGTATCTTCTCTCTGTGTGTGAATTTCATATGTACGAGAATATTTTTTAGTACCCGAATGACCGACATAACCGGGTACCTAGGTACATAAACTACATGTGAAGGATGCTCTACTTAAAAAAATGATTTTGTGTATGCCAAAAACATGCTCATAAAATTAGAAAGTAAAGGACTATTTCATATAATTTTGTATGTTTAAAACATGATATTTTTTTAGGTAAATGTTTCATTTTATCATTTAGCTTTATCCAATAAATGTATTGTTAATTAAATATATTTGGCAGTTTTTAAGCAACGTGACTTAATAAAATAACATTATTGGTAACTACTTGGCCTGTATATTGATATCAATCACCGTAGTGTATAACAATGGCCCCGCGAGGACATAATTATGGCAGTAATTTACTTCCTGTTTTACACAGTGCTTCAATCGTTGGTCACACATCTATGTTAATGTTAACAAACGCACACCTATCAATTTATCCAAATGTACAGTTATCGCGTACGTTGTTCCACCATCACGACGTCAATGTTTTGAGTGACTCATATTATTATTGGTTTAGAAAATATTATGAACTTTCTGTTTTGTCTATTGTTTGACATTACTGCAGACAGATTAGTTATATTAACACAAAACTAGGTCTTCATTGCAAATAGTTCTATTTAAAACATAGTGTGAAATAAACTAGATAATTAATCTAATATTCTTATAGTCTAAAGATATCCAAAAGGTCTTTGAACCTATATCGTAATTTTTATTTGAACTGAGTCCAATAAATAGCAAACATGTCTGACATTATAAAAACATAAAGCTGTTTTAAACATACCATAATTATTTTAATTTTGAATATTGTCTGAGGAGACGACGACGCGTTGACACATATTTTAGTATGAACTAGACGGTAAATTCGCGAGTTCTCCGACAGTCACCACAAATAGCCGGGTCGGGAGAGCACCGGCCTATGGGCTCGAATTTTGACGTCTGACGGTCAGAATCATTGGTATTTATTTACAAACGAAAGTTATTACAGCAACTACTGCATAGCGAAATATTTCATTAGTTTATAAATATTTTACGAACTGAATCAACAAGATGTTTGTACGTCTTTTGTAAAAAACATGACATTCGTCAATTTTATTTAATAACACCGCTAATAGTAGAGAGTATTTAAATCTTCAAGTAGATCAAATATTCAAGTAAAGTCAAATATTTTGTTGTAGTAATGTATAAGTTATATAATAAACATAGGATAATTTGTACTGGCAACTCCACACAAAAGTATAGTAAATGCCAACAAAGACAAAGATTGTTTATCTAATTTAGCATTCGTTGTAGATGCAAGTAACGAGATCTCATTAGTTTTTGTAAATGGCAATAGTTAAGTGATGATTAAGTGAAAATATTTAAGAGGATACCAAAATAGCTTCGTGCATTTTTCTATGTACGAAGTTTTCATTGTTTCTTTAGATTGAATGGCTAGAGCTCTAATTTTTAAGTATATGTTTTTTCAATATATGATCTAGGATCGCATAAACTCAGAAACGCGATTGAGAAAAGTTTTCTCGATAGAAAATCTTAGCGAAACAACCTCTCTAATTTTTTATTTTTTTCATTTGTCGGTCTATTATCGCGTATTAACTAATGAAATAACTTTAAAAACATAAGTAACTATTATATATAGAAACACGTAAATCAGAATTAAAATATATTTAGTAGATTTTGAGTAAATAGGAAAAGTATCCCTAATTCTTCATTTTCTGTGCCTACTGGCTGTGTTAATATGTACGTGTCGGCGATGATATACGATAATATTGATGTAGGCCCTTAACCATTTATTCTGCTTAAATAATCCCTGCTTTACCAAACATCTGTTTGGTAGGTTCGAGAGCAAACAATGCATGCAGGGGTCGAACCCCAGGTAGATTTCTTTATGTTTACAACTTTTTTTTCCTCTTAATATTGCGAATGCATTTGTTAGGCACGGTTTAGTATTAGGATCGTGTGGTACATCTTATATATAAAATTCACGTGTCACAGTGTTAGTTACCGTACTCCTCCGAAACGGCTTGACCGATCTTTATGAAATTTTACATGCATATTCAGTAGGTCTGAGAATCGGCCAACATCTATTTTTCAAATTTTTTTTTTTTTAATATGGCGAAACAACGTTTGCCGGGTCAGCTAGTTGTATATAAATTAACATGTGTTTATTTCATGCTTTCTGCAAGTTTTTGTTATTAAAATCATAAATTTCTATGAACTGATAAAATCTCGAATAATTTCAGTTTCTCGATTTCTTCGTTTCAAAATTCTTAAAGGTATCAGAACTTTTTATTCAATTTCCGTCCTATTTCTTGCAGTACCAGTATTATATTCTAAACAGATATTTTACAGTTTTGAATCTAGACGTTGACATATTTTTTGGTCATTAAAACTAAAACAACGTCCGATATCCGTCGGTTTTAGCATTGTGCTATTTTAGAATTGCTACTTTACATTAATGTTCTGCACCATGACGTTCTGTTCATTTTTGAATAACTTTTAGCAATATTTTCGTTCACATGTTTAGCTTCCAAGTGGGAAGAATCAGATTAAAGTAAATTGTTTCGTTATTTGCTGTACATAAGTCACTTACACTTGAGTTACTAATATTGATGATGATTAGCGAGGAGCATTAAATGTTTGTTTCCTTAGACAGTAGCTGCACCAAGTTTTGTGGCTAATTTTATCCGATCAAACTTTTCCCAGTTATGCTTTCTTAGAAGTTGGAAATCCAAATAACGCAAGTTGTTCCTACATCTGGCGGAGCACGTTCACTTTTGTTTGTATGATATATGAATTTAGTGAGAAGTACTTACTTGATCTCGTCCAAGAGTGCAGTTGACGATCTTCCATGATGGGTGTGTGTCTGGAGAGCAATCACAGAATTCCAAATTACATACTTTTGAACTTATACAGAAACGTAAAAGAGACAAAACAAAAAACACAGTTAGTCGAAACATAATGTCGCGCTGGGCGCGAGGGACCGCGCGCGCCGAGCGTCATGCAGAGACTGGGCGCTATCACTCCTCGCAGTGCTCGCCGCTGTCTTTCCACCTATGCTACTAATGCTGTTCGCGTTTCGAGACCTACTATTATAGATATCGATGATGCTGCCTAATTTGTATTATTAACACAAATATATTATCACTTTTGAATGTTCAATGCTAAAACGTGATGATTTTAATGAGATTCTAATCATGACAGTTAATAAAATTATACCCACTGCATTAATTATCTATTCAAAAAAATTTTACATTTGGCACTACCATTTTGCACGTGTTTTTCTCTGCCCAAACACCTGTTTCATAAGGTCTTATTAGAATGGTTGCTTTTAATATAATCATGCTTTTTACACACATAGGTGTAAAGTATTAAAAATATTTTGGAAGAATATTTTCATCAATTTGTTAAAGAAACTCGTAAATACTGATTTTTATAACGTTGAGATTCTGGAAATTTTTTCTTAGTGCATTTCTACAGTTGTTTCTATAGATGAAGTAAAAAATTGAACTATTATTTTTTCCTACTTTTTTTTTCAATATCGTTGTAAATTTCGTAGACCTAAGCTGTATTACAAGCCTAGGATGCCTATTCTATGGGCAGAACTAAACTTAACTTAACTAAAAAATGAAAACAACTATTGCTGTATCTTAAATATTTAGCTATCTTTTGCACACATTTATATTAATTAAAATCGTTAGTCTATAATAAACAGTTTTTATATCAAAAAAGTTCTGTTAACATTGCCGAATTGTGTTATTGACGCTATCAATTTTCATTTTTTAGTTAAGGTTAGTTCTGAACATAGAATAGGCACCTAGGTCTACAAAATTTACAACGAAATTTTATAACTTTGTTTTTTGAAAACATCGATAAACTACAACGGTACATCACTAGTCTTCGAGATACGCAGGCCGCTGCCTAGCTGCAGCCGAAGCTGTCGAACCAGCGCAGCGATGCACCTCTATGCACTTAAATGTAACACTTGGATTTACGAACGAGATTTTTACTTTTTTATATTAACTATTGACTTTCCACGACTACTACTAATTTATTGCAAAAACTGTAATATTTATAACACTTTTTACTTATTGGGTGGTTAAAAAGAAAAATAATAATATATTGGTGTACCTATGTAAAATGGGTGTAAGGATGTACAAAATTATTTGAACGGGTAGAAACAAAAGTCAATTGATTCTTCATAGTACAAACATCAAGTACCTAAACTTATTTGAGTATTTTTCAACCATTTTGATTGGACTATTTTTCCAAGGAAATGGGCTTTGTGATAGTTTTTTTAGGGTTCCGTACCCAAAGGGTAAAAACGGGACCCTATTACTGAGACTTCGCTGTCCGTCCGTCCGTCCGTCCGTCCGTCCGTCTGTCACCAGGCTGTATCTCAAGAACGGTGATAGCTAGAGAGTTGAAATTTTCACAGATGATGTATTTCTATTGCCGCTATAACAACAAATACTAAAAATAAAATAAAATAAATATTTAAGGGGGGCTCCCATACAACAAACATGATTTTTTTACCGTTTTTTGCTCGATACTAATATCGTTGCCTTATGTTGCATAGATAATGGTACGGAACCCTTCGTGCGCGAGTCCGACTCGCACTTGACCAATTTTTTATTAATCATTAAAATACAAAATAATGCTAATTATAAAATCTTTTAAGTTTCGACGATACTTCGGGTCTTTGAAAAATAAATTCTATACAACTAATTCAACATAGCTACATTAAGTACGTTTATGAGAATATGCCATGCGCTGACCTCGGCACGAATAATAAGCGATAATGTAGCAGACGCGTTGTTTATCATTTTGTCTGAATCTCTATTTTTTGCCGTGTTGCCGTCGGTTCGTTTACTTTTATATCTTCTGAACGACCCAACATATCAACAGGAGTATTGTAACATTTTGGTTCCCTTTCAATATTAGAGTTGGGTGAATGAGAATTGAGATGTAATCTAGTAGATAGAAACTAATTATTTTTTTAACTGAACTAGGATATTTAACATTGTTTTTAAATAAACATGCAAGTATTGATTACAGTACACCCTTTACCGCAGGGTGGAAACTATTACTAACTAGCTGTTGCCCGCAACTTCGAACGTGTGGAATGTAGAAAACAAACCCTAACAAATTACAAAAATACCATCCTCTTGAACCACTTTATCTATTAAAAGAAAACCGCATCAAAATCCGTTGCTTAGTTTTCAAAATATACGCGCACATACGGAGATATATACAAAAATATCGACTTTGGTTTATAATAAGTAAAGATTAAAAAATCCGTGCTGCAAATGAAATGCTATAAATGAAATTCTAAAGAAATTCTAGAATGATTATTTGAGGTAAAGAAGATTTTCTAATTTCAAGGTACAATATTCTCTATAAAAATGAGAGCAGCATGAGGTTAACTAATTCAATTAAAAAGTATTATAGAAAGAACTTCACAATGGGCGGACGTTATCGCGTAAAACTTACTCAAAAGGAGGTGATTCCCAATCATCCCCTTTTGAAGTTTATTAAAAATGGTTTCGCTTTGTTAACTGATTTAATTTTCTTGGACACAAGGTGCAAAGTTCTCTTATATTCGTATGTTTACGCTATGATGATATCATTGTAATACAAATAATTGACTTGTTCAGAAGCTACAAAACACGCTTGAAAATCCTGTCTATAATTTTAAATTATTATATTGTCATTAGCTAAATTAGCGTGTTAATATTGAACTATTATTTAAATTATTGACCGTTCAAAACTTAAACTTCTTATTTTGTATTGAATAATTATTGATAGGTTTATTGCCTTATTGAAAACCTGAATGATACGAGTATCTCTGTACAATTACGAGAGTAATAGAAACGTCGTATTTCATACAGAGCTCTTTATTTTTTTCCCCACACGTAAAAAGTATTTTTTACATATCTAAAACCTTATAGCATTAACCACGCCGACGCGGCTGTATATTTGTCAAAGAAATCAGCGTATTTAACTGCTCCTATTGGTTTAATATTCTTAAGTCTAAAATGTATAAATTTTCTTTGTTCATAGATGTGTTTCAACTGAGCGTCAATTCTTGTCGGACTTCGTGGCAGGCGCTGAAAGCACAGCTGGTGGTAGATTAGCGCGATGGTTAGCGCCAACGTCCCGAGTGGAACCTACCAACTGCGAGTTGAAAGCACCTGGAGTACCTGTACGGCCTGCGAGTAGAGTCACTTTACCTTTGCTTGTTCGCGATCAATACGGAGATGTAGTTTCTTCAGCTGCTATGAAGGTTGAGGTTTGTATTGTATATTAAGAATTTATCTTTAATTGCACATTTGGGAGCAGTCGATGTTCTTCATTGTGTCCTAAGGCACACTTGTTGGTTATTCGCCTATTTTACTACTTTTTTGGACGATGAACTTATATCGTCAAAAAACAATAATAACATAAAAAATATGCAGTATAGGAAATTGCTTATAAACTTATGCCTTATTCGGAGTTATGTATTTGAAGTTTTAACAATTATTATTTACTAAATAAACTAAATTATAATGGAAAAAATGATAACCATAAGCGGGACTAAAACCCGCGACCTCGGAATGCCGTTCCGTCGCTCTCCCAACTGAGCTATTATGGTCCACGCAAATGTTTACCAAATTTTCCACTACAATCATCTCAATGCGAGTTTTAACATCGTGCGATGTTTTTTCGTACAACGCCATCTATTGAGCGGTTTGCACCAACTCCATCAATCGATCAGTTAGCGTTCTTTACAGAACACAATTGGACCGAAGTAATGGCTGTACATGTATTTCAAGTCCCGCTTATGGTTATCATTTTTTCCATTATAATTTAGTTTATTTAGTAAAAAGCATAGCGAGTCAATCGCAAAATATTAATAAATTCATGTAATTATTATTTACGTTGACTTGTTACTCTTTTATTTTTATTTTAATTCTGATAATGTGCACAAGAAATAAAATACCATTGTTCATAGCAGCTAGGATTCCCTTTTGAGTTTTTAGTTACAGTAAATGCACTGTTTATTTCTTTGTCGTTTTATTTAAGTTTTCTAAAAAAGCTGTGGATGCATTTGGTTTAAATAACGTAAGATTTATATGTCATAATTAATAACCTGATACCATGCATTATCTCGTTAATTTAGCTCGCTAAGTATTTTTACACAAATCGCTGACGGCATTTATTTTCTGCAATACGTTGTTATGGATACTTTCTTTGCATAGAACTATATTTTCACACGCAGATAGTTTCACTTGGACTTCATTAAATTCATGCTAACCTAAATAAATTATTCAGATTAATAAGATCTCAACTTTTTCATGATAGCCTTGCACTGCCTGAAGTAGTTGGTTAATTCTAGTAACTTAAAATAATTGAGTCAGCAATAAAGAAAAAATGTCAGATGTTGATGCGTACTGCATTTTTGTTCTTCCTTTTTTGTTGATGACAATAAAATGAAGACATAATAACTAGATGAAATATAATATGTGTTATCTTCATTGGACGCAATTATCATAACGTAAACATTCTTGATGAATTCATATGTCAATATTGATTAAATGCACACGACCGTTCAAGTTAAGCAGATTAAACGGGCTTATTGCCAGGCTCGAATTCTCGTAGTTTCAATAACATCATGCAATTTCGATAAGCGTTTATGAAAAGACTAACTATAGTCCTGTCGATGTATAGTTTCATAAAGTCAATCACGGGAAACAATAGACTACTATCGGTGTAAGCCTATTGGTAAACTAATTGTGTGTTGTTTACTGTTGCAGAGAATATTAATAAGCAAAATAATATGTTTTAGTGCATTATTTGGAAAATTCGACTTTGTTGGTTTTATGTGGATTATTTGTGCAGGATTTCTATGATCTGTTACTGATCGTGTTTTGATTACTGGGTATTTATAACGAGAAAATCGATTGAGTGGAGAAAATTTATCTTGGTGTATCTATGTACAAGAAAACATCTCGTTCTGGAGACTTTTTACTGGTACTCTTGCAGTGTACTGGACATAGATTTAACATAGAATTCTTCATCTGTGATCGGTAGCTGTAATGAGAGTTGGATAGTAAAAAAAACGTTAACCTTTTTGTTTACTCACAAATATGAAGCCCGGCTTGAAAACAAGCGCCTGTTTTGAATATTAGTGGATTCTATCCCCGAACCCCTTGAGCTCTTTCCACAACATCTGGTCCTTCTACGAAAATATATATTATACCTAACCTTAAAAATATTTTGTACGTTCGTCAATAGGACCCACGTACGAGTATATGTTAGACGCTGACGCCCAAAATAAGTCTTTAGTCTTGTATAGTATTTCTGAGTCTACTCAAAGTTACAATGATACTTATAGGCTACTTTCAACTCAATGTTTCGAAGACAACTTTTAGTAATGATGTTTTTACACGCTACGAGGATCAAGCCTTTTGAAGTACATCCCCGAAGACATCGGAGTATATTTTTCTCGTCTTCTCCCAGTGATTCCACCTTACCTCCGCCGTGTAATGCATTTTGTTAGTCGTCTATGATTCATCCTCTCCACATTTATGGCCTTGGCCATACCACAAGCGTATGCAAAGTTTGCATTAAGCTTAGTTTGGGACCAATTGACGTTGTTTGAAATGTCAGTAAATATTTAAGATTGTTTTTCAGTATGTCGAAATTTTGCAAAATAGCTATTTATCGGAAAACAGATTGTCTAAGTTTTGTATATCATATTCCTCGGAATTATTCCTACATAGAAATATTGGTTATTTACAAAGTTATACTAACTGTGAATGAGTAATCAATACACTTTAAGTAGGTACATAATATTTAGTAAACTATAATTAAATAGCACGTATGTCTAATTACCATATTTGTTTTACACTTTAAAACCTACACCATGAAAAGACGATAATTTTCTGAGTTTGATGCCGATAATATGATAATATTGATATCGTGTGCTGACCTTCACTCTGTGTAAATTTGATTAACATAAATAATTATGATTTTAATCGTTTAACGTGTCTTACATGCGCGACTTTGATCTTGAAGATTACAATTTGCATTGGTGTTATTGTTCAAATTATAAGTTGAGTTAGCGTTTGATGAGCTTTGACCTTGAAGTCATATTGATAATACAAATATTTAACGAGAATTTTGATATATAGGAAGTTGTTTCAACCATCTTCGTTCCTAAAGTATCAGTATTAATCAGTAGATGATAGAGTCTCCACCATGACTTGCCCGATCAAGAACTTGATGCAGAAGTGGTACCTCCACACAATACGTCTGAACTCGCTGATCGTAACCACCCTCATGTTTCCCCATATCTATACTTCTATACTAATATTATAAAGCTGAAGTGTTTGTTTGTTTGAACGCGCTAATCTCAGGATCCGCTGGTCCGATTTGAAAAATTCTTTCAGTGTTGGAGAGTACATTTATCGAGGAAGGCTATAGGCTATATAACATCACGCTGCGACAGAAAGGAACGAAGCATTAGTGAAAAACGTTGCAATGTCGCGGAGAACAGCTAGTTTTTTATATATTAAGTACCTTATATCTTAATGAAAATAAAAGTTGAGATAAGGAAACAAAACCTTGTTAAAAAGGGCTTTGGAAACATTTGGAAAAATGAAAATCTAGGTTACATTGTTTGTATTTGGTACTGATTATGTTTAATTTAGTAATGGGTATATTGTTTGTGATCTCATCATTTCCACGTAATTTATTTGCGGTTAGCTGTAGCGGTAGGACAGAGAATCCTATTAATAAGTAATTATTATCCTAATACAATGTAAACTAATGCCCTCATTTTATTTATACATAATATCTACAAGACTTTTTAGAGAATTTTGTCAATATATTTTTTATTTCATTAGTCATCACAAAAAAACAAACACCAAGTATTTGTAGTAGTCAAATTATTCGTCCCGAGTTCCTATGTAGAGACTGTCGTTCGCTATGTAAGATTAAACGTTGAATTATATATAAGTTTCTAAGTAATAAGAATCGGGATCTATTGCGAAATTCCAGGCATATTACATTGGTACTGTCCGTAGAAGTTGTAATGTTGTCAACTTATTGTACTCTACTATTAACAGTAATTCAAATAAAACATATTGTAGAGTAAATTGCTTGCCTTTTAAGTTTTAACTTTACCGTTCACTATAACCCCGCGTAATAACGATACAGAAAATGAAACTCTTCAGCTGAGGTTTCATATTGCTTTGCTTGAGATCGCTTGTTGCTAAATGAAACCAAGACCGGGGAACAATATGTCTACTGGCATTCATAATCATAAAAATATGTTATGCTAGAAATAGGAATATGCTTCACGACGGCATTACCTATCTGATGCTATACAGGTTATCCATTACTACTACATGCAAACCAAGAACGTAAGTGTAACTCTTTAAAAAAAAGTGTTATCACACTTAATTTTAAAAGAATTCCCATTAGGATCAGGAAATTATTATAAAGCTGAAATAATGTTTAACGAATTTGTAGCGGTACAAAGAGCCAACCCGCGTACACCTTTAATTAAATAGATAGTTCCATGTTTGGTTTTCAAGAGAAATCATTTTAGGCCTTCGAATTTCTCAGAATACGCATTGCAAGTTACCTGTTATATTACTCGTAAGCGCAAATAATGCTTCTGGATATTAATTAAACAAACCGAACAGGGTCTGTTCAATGTGGCCACACGAATATGGCAAATATTGTATTTTGAGATGCGATTGATGCGAACGTTGGTAGGGTGGTGTTTCAATATTCACGTTTTAGATTATTCCAAGAAAATTGTTGAAAATTATTTTACCAATCGTTACTGAAGACATGTAAATTATTTTCCAACTGTTAAACGAAATCATGATTGCAGAATTTATTATAGGTATTTGTATATGCATTATATTATTACGGTAGGTATGTCCTTGATTAAGGGCGTCACATACGGCATATTAATATATATAATATTAATATAGCGAGAAAGAGACAGATGTATGTAGAAAATTGGTCAAGTGCGAGTCGGACTCGCGCACGATGGGTTCCGTACCATTATCTATGCAATATAAGGCAACGTTATTAGTATCGAGCAAGAAACGGTAAAAAAATCATGTTTGTTGTATGGGAGCCCCCCTTAAATATTTATTTTATTTTTAGTATTTGTTGTTATAGCGGCAATAAAAATACATCATCTGTGAAAATTTCAACTGTCTAGCTATCACCGTTCTTGAGATACTGGGTACGGAACCCTAAAAATCATGTTTGTTGTATGGGAGCCCCCCTTAAATATTTATTTTATTTTATTTTTAGTTTTTGTTGTTATAGCGGCAATAGAAATACATCATCTGTGAAAATTTCAACTGTCTAGCTATCACCGTTCTTGAGATACTGGGTATGGAACCCTAAAAATCATGTTTGTTGTATGGGAGCCCCCCTTAAATATTTATTTTATTTTATTTTTAGTATTTGTTGTTATAGCGGCAATAGAAATACATCATCTGTGAAAATTTCAACTCTCTAGCTATCACCGTTCTTGAGATACAGCCTGGTGACAGACGGACGGACGGACGGACGGACGGACGGACGGACGGACGGACGGACGGACGGACGGACGGACGGACGGACAGCGAAGTCTCAGTAATAGGGTCCCGTTTTTACCCTTTGGGTACGGAACCCTAAAAAAGGACAAGGTTAAAAAGCGACAGATATACCTAGCTATCGGTGACGTCATAAGTATAGATACATCATTACATCGATACAATATTGTAATATGCCGTATGTGGTGTCCATTATTCTGTAATTTCATTAAAAAACCGATAATCAGGTACTCGTGTTTATCTGCAGGTGGTGGTTCAGAGGCTGGATATTGGTCTCAGACAGGGCAATTCATCGCAGGGGGAAGGCTACCGCGCCAACGTACCGAACATCAAATACAACCCTACCGTGAAGGATACCATGCGTTTCCATGCCATTACTATGATGAAGGTATGTCGCGTCTGATACGTAAAGAAACTGATGTAATGTATAAATAAAAATAGGATTAACGCTGATACACGTTTAATATTTAGAGAAAATACTAGCTGACCCGACAAACGTTGTTTTGCCATACTAAAAAAAAAAGATTTGAAAAATAGATGTTGGCCGATTCTCAGACCTACTGAATACGCATGTAAAATTTCATAAAAATCGGTCCAGCCGTTTCGGTAACTAACACTGTGACACGTGAATTTTATATATTAGAAGATTTGACACCGGAAAGGAATCGGAAAAGACAACCATAGAGTACAATAGTGTTGTACACCCTTAGTGTTGTGACACTAATAGAGAAGGGTTATGAATTTATAACTTTTAACAGAAGCTCTTTATGCTTTGTTATTTCTTGTCAAGGTAATATTTTTGAGTTGTGTCTAAGTTATAGTTTTAAAGTGGATAATCAACGAGAGCTGACAAATCATTTAACTGAAAAATTTTAATCACCAATATAATTTCGGATGAAAGTTTGATAATTTATTTTCCAGCATTTCCTACTTTATCTACTATATAAAAATAAGTCGGGTTTTCCTTCCTGACGCTATAACTCCAGAACGCTCGAACCGATTTCCACAGTTTTGCATTCGTTGGAAAGGCCTCGGGCCCCGTGAGGTTTATAGTTCATTTTTTTGAAATTTTTTTTTAACTTTTTTTTGGTATGGCAAAACAACGTTTGCCGGGCCAGCTAGTAATTTATAAATCTTGAACTACGAATGCCAACGTTAGATATAGTATACTTGTGCTATAATTTTGAAATGAGATTAAAAAAGCTGAAACTTTGTTATTATTATATTTTCACTAACATTGTAGGTACCTATTGAAAGTATAAGATATATAAGATGTTATAAAAAATTAAAATATTTGGCTCCATCCATTTCCGTCTTTTGAATGTTGGTTGTTAGACTATCTATCACTGTTCGCAGGCATATCAGAACTTTTCATTCGAAGAGCTACGCCTAGCAAGTGAATCCTGGTGTAATCTGGACGGTGCAGGCGGCACTTTCCCTCACAGCGGGCTTATTCCCGCCGAGCGTCTAATCGTACGTTGCCAGCCAGATGGTTCGTATGTGGCCGGTTGGACACCACGTTTCGCCGGCACCTATGTGTTCCGATGTACACTTGACGATCAACCCACTACCCAGGTTTGCTATTATGCCTTCACATTGTAATAATGCCATAGTAATTATTATCGTTATGACCCTTAAATGCTGTTTGCAGGAGCTGACTGTAGAGGTAGCTGAAAGTGTGCTAGAAGGACCTTCTGACAGAGCAGTTCAAGCAGGTGGTACCTTGCCATCCTCACCGCCAACTAAGTTGCTGCGATTTGCTGCTGAGTATAGCGCAGGGTTGCGGGTCAGGGCGAGTCCTAGCTTACAGTCTGAAGAGCTTGGTCGTATACCACCTGGTGCTAACATCTCATTTGTTGAAGAAGTTCGTATAATATTGTTATACTTGTCACCATTCTACGCAATAGATTTCTAAAACATGCATTTGTAAAATTGACGGTTATGAATTAAGAATATCTTCATGTTTTCTAGGTAGTGAATAAAGATGGCACATGGGTCCGTCTCGGTGCAGAATCATTGCGTGCGTACGCGGACTGTGCGGAGGTGGCGTGGTGTCTGCAACATCACAGACATTTAGACCGCGCGTTACTTGTTCCCGTTGAACCGAGCACTCCACCGCAGGTAATATTGACACTTCTTGCTCAGAAATGTTATTGTGATGAAAATATGATGTCTTCATTTTAATTAAAATAAACAATGCCATATCGCACCAAGCTTTATGCTATTAAAATTATACGTTCAATACTTAATGGCAAAATAATTGAATTTAACGGGATCTACGTAGATATCAACAACAACAACAACAACAACTTATTTGTTTTACATCAATTATTATTTTTAGGCGTTACAATTTTCTTAATTTTCAGCACTATTGCACTTAAATAATGCAGTCGCAGACTGGTAGAAAGTAATTTTTAAAACTTTATAGTGTTGTAATAACAATAATGCTTGTAACATTTATTCATGTTTACAAAATGCAATATGAAGGAATCCAAGGGATTCCAAATAAAATCCGTTGTTAAAGAACACATTTGGATTAAAGAAGTGAGATTCTTTAATTCAAATGTGTGAGATGCACGTTTCTAAACAAAATGTCAACATTTACACATTTTTTCAAAGTTGCGTTTCATTCAAGTGTTGATCTTTGTAATTACCAATTAAAATTCTTTCGAATTTTTATCGCGTATTCGTTGGAGCCGCTTATTGACTTTCCAACATTATTCTATGATCCACAAAAATCCAGCAGCATCGATATATGTTCTGAAACCCATAATTTGTGTAATCTATTAAGAAGTTAAACAAAATGTTTGCATTCAGTTGGAGTTTACGGGGATTTGGAGCGGATATGGAGACGCTCATGGTGACATGCAGAATTGGACACAAGAAGACGATGATGATGGACTCACGGGTAAGTTAAAATACGCCTACAATGCTGTTTACATTTCATTTTATTTCTATTAATATTATGAACATACGTTTTAAGTTACAATAATTATAATTTTAGCTAAGATGAACATTTTCGGTGCTATTTTTATAAAATCTCTCCATTTATTGCTTATTTACGTACATATTAGTATTGCTATTATTAACTTCATTTAAAAATACTTAAACGCCAACATAATCAGAAATTATGGCCAAAATACGACTGTTTTAACAAGTTTAAAACCACATCGAAACGAGACCCTGTTATTATAAATCTACTAATCATCAATATAGAATAGAGTAGCGAGTTTTGCGTAATTCTTTAGGCAACATTATGTATGAACATATAGCGTACCTATATCGTAATCTGTACTAGTTAATAAAGCTGAAGCGTTTGTTTGAACGCGCTAATCTATGGAACGGCTCGTCCGATTCGAAAAATTCTTTTAGTGTTGAATAGTGCATCTATCGAGGAAGGCCATATAACATTACGCTGTGACCAATAGGAGCACAGCATTAGTGAAAAATGTTGCAATAACGGGGAAAATTTTCTAAATTCTACTTGTACAATGTCGTGGGCAATTAGTTATTTCTACAAAGCTAAGGCTTACAGTCAAGTGTTTTATTGTTTATTAATTATAGTTCATTATACTCAGTACGAACGAAATCCTCACGGGTTA
Organism: Orgyia antiqua; assembly: GCA_916999025.1. Taxonomy (NCBI): domain Eukaryota; kingdom Metazoa; phylum Arthropoda; class Insecta; order Lepidoptera; family Erebidae; genus Orgyia; species Orgyia antiqua. The sequence continues at coordinate 3,922,610 of OU779863.1, read as the reverse complement.
GTCTACGTGAATTCAATAAATTTTATACTCTTTATTCTACAAATGGTTTACAAATATATTTACTTTTTCGATTCGATTTTAATTTTACATTGGCCCGACGTTTCGCCAACGTCAACGCAAACGTCGGGCCAAAATTTAAAACAAATATACGCGTCTAAATCCGTAAAAAGTAGTTTTATTTTAAACAGATGAGTCGCGCAAGTGTTAGAAAATATTACATGAAAAATTGTTTCAGAAATAACGTGTATCGACGACCGAAGGTTTCCATTGTCTCACGAAGATTTGATGAGTGATGTAAGTTTCTTTACTTTATACCTCCAGGTTTTATTTACACAGGTTAAATGGTAATAAAGATGTTATATTTATTAATACAGTTAGTATAGCAAATATGTTATTTATGAATCTTAAGGATCTACAATACAATAAACTTTATTGCACACCAAATAAAAACAACGTTACAGAATATATTACAAATCAAATATTATGTACAAAGGGCGGCCATATCGCAACCCGCGATCTCTTCCAGACGACCTATATGGAGATAGTATTTTAATGTTTAAGAGGGTACTGTACTCCTCATTTAGGTATTTGCCTTAGGTATTGCTATCCCTATTTCCGAGCGCTGCGCTGAAAGGGACAAATATAGATGAAGCGGATTTTACCTACAAATTCTTTGAAAAAAGACGTTTCGTACTTCCGTTTTCTTTTCGCGAAAGATAAACCGATTTTAATAGTTTTTGCGTTATATTATAGATAAAGAGCATATCTATGCTTCTATCACTTTCTTTCGTGGTAAAACTTTACCAAATTTGTGTGATAGACGCTACAACTTTATCTAAATAAAACCGAAAAAAGTGGGTTTTTCGGATCGTCATATTTCTTTTAGTTATTATGTTTTGAAAAAATGAAAGTGTAAGAAGCATAGATATACTCTTTATCTATAATATAACGCAAAAACTATGAAAATCGGTTTAACTTTTGCGAAGAAAGTACGATACCCATACTTTTGTATGGAGCATAATTTGGTATCGTACCGTCTTAATAGTAGGTAGTATAGGTACGGAGAAAAAAAAAAGTCAACTATACTGAAAAAGTTAAGTAATAATTAAACATACACAAAAATACACATTGTTAAGTACACTCATAGAGGTTATATAAGTGATTCTATGCCAGAATAACCTATATATGGTTCACAGACCTTTTAAGCATTTATCGTAATGTCAGTGTCAGTTTACAAACAAGGTGTGTCATTGAAGTAGTTATATGATTCCATCAATGAAGGGGATACGACATAAACGTTTATGGATATTTTACACAACGTCCTCTGCTCCCAAACTTATATAATGTTTGTGTTATGGGTGCCAGAATACGGATAGTAGGTACCCATATAGGTATCTACTTCTTTTTTTTTGTAAATATAAACTTTTAGTAGGTACTTAGGTAAGTAACACAAATAATTAAATAAACAAGATATTCCAAATTCCAACTGATAGTAGATATCGTCAATAAATTGTAAATTTTGTTTCCAGAGTGAAGTGACTCCATTTCTTTATGGTGCAATAGAGCCGAGTAAGCGTGGTAGAATTATTCGCTCAGATTCACTAAGTTCTACATCATCGCCTAGGTGAGTTGACAGGATATTTATAACATACTAGCTGACCCGGCAAACGTTGTTATGCCATACTAAAAAAAAGTTTGAAAAATAGATGTTGGCCGATTCTCAGACCTACTGAATATGTATGTAAAATTTGAGAAGAATCGGTCAAGCCGTTTCGGAGGAGTACGGTAACTAACACTGTGACATGTGAATTTTATATATTAGACTAGCTGTAGCCCGCGACTCCGTACGGAATTTAGAAAATTTTCACCGTGTTTGCAACATTTTTCACTAATGCTGTGGTCCTATTGGTCACAGCGTAATGTTATATGGTCTTCCTCGATAAATGTACTATCCAACACTAAAATAATTTTTCAAATCGGTCGCGTGGTTCCTGAGATTAGCGCGATCTAACAAACAAACAAACCGTCTTCCAAATATCTTAACCTTAATGAGTCGATCGATACCCTTTGACATAGCTATAATTTTTTAAACAGACGTTTACAACGACGCAGTAATGGCAACAGTGATGAGTGGTGGTCCCCTATCAAGCATCGATCCAGCGAGAACATTCGAGATGTTAATACCATACAAGAGGTAAATAAATAATAAATATTCCTGGACATTTCACACAACGTCCTCTGGTCCCAAGCTAAGCTTATATGCTTGTGTTATGGGTACCAGAATACGGATAGAATACATACACTACTTTTTTTTTGTAAATACATACTTATAATACATAGAAACACCCAGACGCAGTACAAACATTTGTATGACAATTAGAAAAATCACACAAATGATTGTCCCGAGCGGGAATCGAACCCGCGACCTCTTGATCGGCAGTCCGTTACATGAACCACTACACCACGAGGCCCGTCAAATCAAATTGGATTATTAATTAAGTTAGGATTGTAGCGATGGGGCTCTATAGTCTCTGCCTACCCCCATGAGAAAAGGGTGTGACGGTATTATGATGATGAGGTAAGTAATCTAGAAAGGATGAATAATGATTAACATTTTAGTTTCACCTTCTCAAATACAGATATTATATCAAGTGATTTACTCATTTTTTTTTTATAGTTGAGGAACAGATCCTGACCTTTTGTGAAAGCTTGCATAACTAATTTCTATAGTATGGATGTTACAACGACCAATAATTCTCTAGTAATCGCTTTTATGCTTTACCTATTAATAATTGGTTTATGTTTTAGACTGAAATAGAAACAGAGCCGAATCATGAAGTCCAACGCAGCAGTAGACTCGCACAAACCGGTACTCAGACCTCTCCAGAGAGACACACTGATGATAGGTCGTCTCTACAGGTGTACGTCACTGCTCAGGTAAATTGTATATCCATTAATTTCTCCTAAATCAATTTCCTCAAAATCCTCTAATGCACAATAAACCCTGAAGATGTTATTTGGTCTACTTATACCACGGTGACCAGTTATGGTGGTATAGGGTTCTTTCTTCCACAGAAGATGTCTTCTGGCTTATATTCTCTTAGCTAGCTCTTAAAGCATCCTGGTCATGCGGTCATCACAGAGTAAACAAAATTTACTGTATCACTTAGTATCACTGTTGAAAACCTTTCATTCAGGTAATAAGCTTTTCTAAAATTGTCCTTTGGATTCGTTGATGGGTAGTTTGTGTACTATATGGTGACTCCGATGAAGTCACAATTAATATTCGAAGAGCCTCGTGGTCGAGTGGTTCATGTAACGGAGGGCCGATCACGAGGTCGCGAGTTCGATTCCCGCTCGGGACAATCATTTGTGTGATATTTATAATTGTCATACAAATGTTTGTACTGCGTCTGGGTGTTTCTATGTATTATAAGTAAGTATTTACAAAAGAAAAGCAGTATATGTATTCTATCCGTATTCTGGTACCCATAACACAAGCAAATAAGCTTAGCTTGCGACCAGAGGACGTTGTGTGAAATGTCCATGAATATTTATTTATTATTGTTACACTGGTACCAGGGCGGCACGAGTCCGAGGAGTTTAGTTCGTGAGAGTGCGTTAAGTCGCGGACGCGTACAACGCCGCCTCTCCTCGCCACCACCGCCCCTCCCAGCGCGAACTGCGCCCGCTCCCCCGCCACCACGCAAACCTGCCCTCAGTCCAGCACAGGCTGAGTGTCTAAGAGGAATATTCGCTGCATTGCTGTGGCATGAAGGTACTTCACATATATTTAACATTTCCCTTTCATTTACATATTTGGTAAACAGTATGACAGTGACTCAACTTTTCAGATATACCTAATATGTAAAAAATTGGCCAAGTGCGATTCGGACTCGCGCTCGAAGGGTTCCGTACCATTATCTATGCAACATAAGGCAACGTTATTAGTATCGAGCAAGAAACGGTAAAATTTTAAAATTTAAATATCCCCTTAAATATTTATTTTATTTTATTTTTAGTTTTTGTTGTTATAGCGGCAATAGAAATACATCATCTGTGAAAATTTCAACTGTCTAGCTATCACCGTTCTTGAGATACAGCCTGGTGACAGACGGACGGACGGACAGCGAAGTCTCAGTAATAGGGTCCCGTTTTTGGCCTTTGGGTACGGAACCATAATAAGTTGTATGTCAAATATAGGAGAGTTTGCACGCGTTGTTACATTTTACACGGGCACATATATTTTGCTTGGGACCAGAAGACGTGGCGTGAAATGTATCAGTCCATTTTATAGGCTGACGGCGCAGCATTTGACTTAACTTCATGTTTCCAGATGTAATCACTGCAATTTGTATTTAATAATTTTATTTAATTATATTTACAGGCATTGTCCACGACGCAATCGCGTGTGCAGCTTTTCTAAAATTTCACCCTCAATTACCGAAGCAAGGTGCTCGTGTCGTCACACGGCCTGCTCATGACGTCACGCTTGATAGAAACCAGAGACATTCTGTGGAAGTCTCTAATGCCGGTTGGTAACTTTATTTATTTGATCGCTATAATATTATGTGGTTTGAAAGTAATTATAACGTACAATTCCTCAGGACATTATTTGCGAATTCAGCCATCAACTCTAGAAGCTCTAACGCGCTCCGGTGTTGAGGCGACATCTAGTAGAATGCGCAAAACTGACATTGAAATGCCCATCAAAGAGGAGGAGGTGCAAACTAATGATGCAGGTTTGATAAATATATATTTCATAAATAAATCATTTTTAAGTTGATCATGTTATAAAACAAGGTTATTATTTGTATCTCCATAAGTGGTGACAGCTAGTGGCTTATATTCTTTATTTAATGTAATTTTTTTTTTTAATTTAGTGTTAGATGTGATACTCATTGTTGTTTTTATTAAACTTGTGCTTTTTTGCAATAAATATAACTGAAATTTATCGCAATGAGATTTCAACAAATGAGTTATTAAGCCAAGGTTTTGGTTTACTCTGTCCAACTTAAGTATCGTAAAAATTTAGGTTCAAAACTGAGTAAAGGTGTAATTATCAGGTACGTCACCATCTGTAGTGAACGTCCTACCGCCGGCGTTGCGAGCGCTAGTGGCACTTTGGGATGCTCTATATGACGCTGAACAACTTTCTGCAGCCACAGACAAGTATGTGGACTTAATTGACTATCAATGTGTGTTATATTTATAGCACTTTTAATTTTCAACTGTAATAATCTGTGGTGAAATTATATTAAATACTTTTTTGCTTATTTTAAAATATTTATCCCTTTTGTCGTAATTGGTAATGAATGTTCGGTTAGTTGTTTGTTAATAGGACAAGTGTGTAGCAAAATTAATTTATTTTGCAGAAAGAAGGAGCCATGTGAAAAGAATGAAAATGAGGAAGTACGAACGAGCAGCGGCATCCGTAAGAAGCGAGATGTGAGGCTTGGTAGCACGCCGTACACTGGTAATATATTTCATAATATAATTTAAAGTTATCATGGGTTTTACTAAACAATTTAGAGTTAATCTATATTTAGACTTATTTTTGTAAGAGTGGTTTGTTGTACGCACGTACGTGTATTGTACTTTACGTACAAGAAAGAAATATGGGTGAGGGAGACAGACATGTAAGCGTAACAGAATTTTTACTTGCTTGCACATTTTGTCTACATCATGTATTTAGTTCGCCCCAACCTCTTTCATTGTAAGAGTAAATTCGATTGACTTTAAGACGCTGAGTAGGTGTGATGCTGCAAAATGTTGTGTACTCGTTTTAGCACCACTTATGGTAGAAAATGACACAATGGCATTTTTGTAGGTCATAGGAATAAACAGCTTCATGCTACGTTTGTAGTATTAAAACTGCATTATTTCCAGTACGTTGCGATTTATGTGGTGGCGCTAGTGTACCTCCGCCCGTAGTCGCGCATATGCGTCACGCGCACCCTGGCTGCGGCGCGTCCACTACTAAAGGTTACGATCGCAGCGGTTCATATCACATGCAGGACCCGCCACCTACTGATGTACCCGTACTTACTTGCGGACAACTTGCACAAGGTATAAATATGTACATTGACACAATGGATACTACTTCTTTGATATCATTGCTTGTTATGAATCTTTCGCTTTAACTTCAAATAACAATTAAATATTACTGCCTACCCCTGTAGCAAAGAGCGAGACGGCTAGATACAGTGATTTTGTGCATGAAAGTGGGAGGTTTTGTGTAAATTGCTTGAAATTTTGATTTGATAAATATTTAGGTAGGTATCATTGACGAAGTCAACAAAAAAGGGGACCGCCTGGTAGCTTTAATTATGAACGTTAACTAACCAAAACCCAGATGTGTAGCTAGTTTCAATTTTTTTTCTCTGCATAATCATTTAAAAGAAAATTTTTGACTGTAGGATGCCAGTTATACTATATATATTGCGAGAAATGCTATGAGAAATCTATGAAGACTGCGTCGTCGATTCGACAAAAGCGGTCCAAAGTGATATCTGAAATAACTAACTTGGAACGAGAGACCGCCATCTTGGATCACCAAACTATGAAAGAAAATGCTGTGTTTCTATTGGATCTTGCTCCGCTTACTAATTCAGGTACTTATCTTTTAGTCATAGTATGTAAGTTTGCTTTTTGGGAGCTCCACTTTCATTATGTTGTAAACCTTCTACAATTTTTTTTATGACCTCAATATGTTAATTTTCTTCACCGTTCCACTTGCATAAAGAACCGATCGGTTTAGTTTCTTACTACACGAGTACTGCTAATGTTCGAAATAACTAATATACACAGAGTCGCTAAGCGTATGTGGATGGCACGAAGCTGGTCGGAGTCCACCCACTCCTCCAGGCAGCGTGTGGCAGCCGGCGCCTCCCTTCCAGTGCCTGCCCGCGCTCGGAGTGGCGCCCAGACTGCCGGCCGCATGTGACGCGGCCAGATACCATTCGCTCGGACGACACCCACCTCTACCTGCTGCACCAATGGTAAATATTTCGAATATGTTTTTGTGAGGAATGGAAAATGATCAAGTGCATGTTGTTGATGAACAAGTGTTATCAGTGTTCTATCACATCCACAGGGTGCTGAAAGAGGTTGCTAAAAAATAAGCAAATACTGATAATATGTACTGTGATATTTATATAACTATAATAATTAAAATCTATGCCAGCAGTTGCTCAGGGTAGTGGGGCGTTTTCGGATAAAGTGTAAGGATCCGGAATATCCGGACATCCATAGATAAGTTTTGACTATCATTAGTTAATTTGTACTGGAAACCGGGGTTTATGTTAATTTATGTGTTTCTTTAGACATCAGTATTCGGTGGCACTGACATCGGGTTGGGCGTGCAATGGCCGCGAGTGCACCGCTCTATGTCGATGGGGCAAGCTGGTGGGAACGACTTAGCACATGCTGCTCACCCGCCGCTCACTAAAAATACTCCAGTGGATTTAGATACACTCTCTGGTAATAACGCCTTTATTATCATATCCTGCCCTGTCCTTATCTTTTAATTTGGGATCGGAGCGACATGCCTTTTTTTCATGCTCTTCTGTCAAGCGTCATTTCTGTATTTACTCCATTTGCTTTCACAACCTCTTTTAAACAATCCATTCATCGTTTCTACGGCCTTCCTCTACCTTTGAATCCCTCCACATTTATTCTCAGAACACCCAAAAGTCACACATTTTCTATCGGAATATTGTTGCATTATGTTGTAGAAACTAGAAAATATACAAAATTAATGAAATATGAACAGACTGTTTTTGAAATGATACAATTGCAGCAGCAGGATCGTCGTTACTTGCCCAACCGAGCGCTTCATTACGTCGCCTGATCCGAATAGGAGACTGGACGGCCGGAGCTGACTCAGTGTCTGCGTTCGAACCACCCAGGCTCGACTCTGAGGCACTCATGAACAGCCCAGTGTTATCGTTCATTCTTGCTAAACGTGATCTACATTTACATCGACAGAAGATGGATGCTGCTATCCGAATTAATACTGTCAGACAGTACGCATTCGAGGTGAGACTGACTTAAAACTGTTTAATAAAGTTACAAATTACCTTTAAAATAATATCCTCCAAAATTTGAAGCTTTAACGATTTGTCTACTTTTGTTTTTTTTTTCTGTACTAGGCTATGAATTGGTTGTTGCGTTCATCTACCCAGCCGACGTGCGTACACGATGTTATGTGGTGGTTCTGCAACGCACTTGACAAATTTGCACGTATTGTACCGCCCCCACTTGCCCTCGAAGACAATAAAGAGGTAATAACCACATTAGAATAAAGATACAATGGAATAACTCACCTCAGTACTGCCGCCTAGTGGCGTACCTACCTAAAGTTTAAGATATTTAATATTATCTTTCATTCGTAAAGGAGCTTATGATTATGTGATTAACTTGTAGAATACATGTACGGAGAATGTCCGCGCATCAATACCAACTGCATCAGCAACAGCTATTTGTCCGGGCGGTCAATCGGCGCGGGGTTCTCGTACAGCTTTCCATGCGTTTCTTGGTTCTGTGAGTGCACTAGCGCCTTCGCTGCCACCCGCTAGTGCTGCAGCGCTGCAAGCTGTTCGATGCTGGGCGTTACACTACTCGCCGCATGATAGAACATTCTTACATCGGTACGTTTATTAATACTATTGTCTTGTTCGTATCATTGACCATTTTACATTGTTTGAGCCGGAAAATGAAGTGAAAATAAAATATTCTTATTTGAAGTTATGATCACGGGTTGGACTGCTTAGAAAATTTGCTGAGAACTATCGTTTTTTTATTGTTTTTTTAGTGTAAGTAAATATTTTTATTCATAGAATTATGTGTGTGGTGTTTATGCTGTGTCAAATTGTTATACATTTCAATATATATTTATCATTATTAACGGTTGTGAATTGTTAATGCTGCATGGATCAGATCACAGGTGTTCAGTGTGATCAGCAAGATTCTATCTCACTCTGAAGATGGCGCCTACGAGGAAGGCATGTTGGGAGCTATACATGAGAGCTTCCATAGCTTTATCAATAAGGTACAACGAGTAATTTAACATAAGTATGGGATAAAGCACGTATTTAAAAATTTAACACTTACAGAAATAAGATTAACAAGTTACTGAACCCTAAAATCTATGTTTTGTCTTTCGATTTATTAAAAAAACTTGCTTATTTCTTTTCAGTGGTTTAAAATATCGTTAATTTTTTCAAAAATTGTGCCAAAACAAAATTTGACACTGTTACCGATAAATTCCTCCTCCTTTGTCCCAAAATATCCGCAACTAAATTTTAGCTACGACCATGAACTGATTCCAGTTGTGTATGTGTTGTTTAGGAGAACTTTGTATGGAGTTGTCCAGACGTGACTGGTTGGTGTGACATAACAGTGTCATCTCGACAAGGTATGGCCGGCGCTCTCACCGACGGTAGTACTGAGACTTTCTGGGAGTCCGGCGACGAAGACAGGAACAAAGCCAAGTGGATACAAGTATCGTACCCTGGAGGAACGCCTGACGACCGTCCACATATCATTTGCATCCATATTGATAACACCAGGGATACTGTGGTACGTATCTGTGTGTATAGGGGTAGGCTATATGTATGTACAAACAACTATTATGTAGTCGAATTGAGATTATGGTGTGATAATACACTATAGGTAAACATTTCTTTTAATATTAAACAAATGTAACGAATTTCTTCATGGCGGTATATAAAATCAAATCAAGATACTAAATTAATTATGTCATGTGTCATGTTCATTTGTTTATAAACTATATTTGTGGTCAATTTTATTTCAAATATGTGGTAATATACCCCGTTTTCCAATCAGCGCACAATAGCGCATTATGCGGCACAATGCTCAACGTTGAGTTACAGCATCGCATCGCACAATCGAGCACTCTCAAAAGTGATGCGTGCAATCCATACCAACCTCAGCGACAGAAAGTTAACAAGTAGTTTTTATTTATATTGGCATTGATTGAAATTTTATTTATATATTATCGTTAGTAATATTATTTATTGTTAAAAAAAATTTAAGGCTTTCTTTTCGTCGGAGTTTTCTGGAAATATTCAAAGTTAATTCAAGCTGTGTTAAAAAATAAATAAATATAAGTATGGATGAAGGTATAAACAATGACTTTTTTTTATATTCCACACATATAATGTGAATACAATGTTTATTTTAGTATTTTTTTTTCAACACTGAACTTAGCGCACTCTGCTGGCGCATTTTAAAACTAATTCACGTTCCAATTAAGCGTCAGCATTGTGCGGCATTGTGCGGCACTGAGTCGCATTATGCTCGGCCATTGGAAAACGGGGATAAACTCCATTGTCATCTTATTGCAGAATAAAACTCTACTGATATCGTTCCTGTATAGTGGTGCATCTAGTGAAATGTTTCATATGCAAGACATTGAGGTTGATCCAAAGACAGCAACGTGGCTTTGTTATACGTTGCCACGTAAGTATACATATTTGATTTAGACACACAGATAACATCCTCAGTGAGAGATGGCAAACTCGATAAATAAAAATATCGATAAATAAACCCTGTGCCAACACGCCTGGTCAGCGCGGCACAGTAGACCATAATCCAAAGTGGAGGAGGCCCGTGCCCAACAGTAGGACGTAAATGGGCTGGAGAGAGAGAGAAATTAATAGACGTCCACGGGATATTTATTAGCCTTAGCTTTTTGCAATCTGAGACTGATAATAATCAATGGATGAACTTGCAAATGGCGCATGACGATACGTCATTGCTTAATTGGGTAAGGCCTAGGTACGTGGACAGAAAAAGACTGTTAGATGAATGTATGGATGTATGTAGTAGGTGTATATTTGTGTTTGACATAGAGTCTAACGATACCGTGTGGCAGTAAAACTAAGTGATCAAATAGTATATAATAATGATATTTGCAGTCGCTAGGCGTATTTCGGTTGACTGTTAGTGCGGTTTGACTCCTAGAGTTAGTATTACGTTGTTCAGGAGTAAGTAGCGGCTGCGTGCGCGTCCGCTGTGAGCTGCGTGGACCGGAGCCGGCCGTACGAGTTCGTCAGGTGCGTGTTCTGGGCTCGCCCGCACCCGCATCGCCTGACAAAGCAAACCTACTGCACGCGCTTGCTGAAACTGACACATTACGGGTTTTCAGACTACTCACCTCACAGGTACCTACAAATTTCTTACGTAAACAGAGTTATAGAGTGTATTAAATTCTATTCCGTCCGGCCGTTTCTTTAAGTAAAGCCATGGAGACTAGAAGAAAGGAGGAATATCTCAGTATATTAAAAGTGTCTGCTGAAAGGCAGCAAATTAAGGTGGCGCCATAGTAGCAAGTGGAAGAATTTTAAAAAGAGCGCCGCAAGTTATTAGAAAGGAAAGAAAAACTTCCGCTTTGTTACAGCGCAGTTTTTTAAATTATTATATTATATAGACAAACATGACTATGAAATAAATTTATATTAATTATTATTATAATTTTACGGTGTTTTTAAGTACCCCAAATATTTGTAAATAGCAAATAGAAAATAGTATTAAAGAATTACCGCAACAGTAGCACACTTCACTCTGCTTATAACTGCTACATTTATATCATTCATCTTGCTACACTAGCGCTATTTCGGTGAGTGTTATTTGCTGTTTACAAGTGGACACTTTTTGGACTGATCCCCCATACAAGATATTCCTCCTTTCTTCTAGTCTCCATGAGTAAAGCATATCTCTAGACTTAGAGTTGATGTAAAAAAATAACCTAGATAAGAGAAACATCATATTACAGTTATTATGTAAAAATGATTCTGGATTTGAACCCAAGATGTGTTATATTACTAGGCCAGATATAGTCCTAGCAACTGTGTTACTGGGGAAATATCAGATAAATATAACATAATTGTTTTATTTTTGCGCGTAGGTATTTGGCAAGCTGCTAGAATGGGACCGCAGTGGTAGTGAATCGGGCGGCGAAGGTGTGGCGACCGTGACTGAAGACTGTACTGCGACCGATGACACTGACTTGAGAGAACATGTCGTTGGTATACTGTTTGCTGGACATAAACTCACAACCTTGCAGAGACAGGTAACTTATGATTCATTCAACGGTGGTGCTATTCTGTTTTACGTATTATTTTTAAGTAAGAATGTTGTGCTAACATTACCGCACAATGGTAATGTTAGTTTTATTGGCATAGAGATACACTCTCACAGGATGTTCTCTGCTTTTATTTCAATAGCTGGCTCTTACAACACCCTTGGAAAGAAATGGGGTCATGTTACTTGTATTCATAATCTGTTGCCACTCAGACAGCTGTTACTAGATAAATTGTTAAAACGTAAGATATCTTTATATTAGTAGAAGATATTTATAACATTGTACAGGTAATGTCTCATATCGTGTGCGCTATTGGGTGTGAGGCGGCCCGTGTGCGAGATGATTGGGAAACAGCTCTACTGTGTGCCGAAGCAGCTGAGCGTGAAGATATGCCCTCACGTCATACTCCTTACGTACAGGACAACTACTGCTTTGAGATGCTGTCATTGGTGAGATTTTGTTATTTTTCTAGTTGCTGTCCGATATGTTACTGTTACTACATCTAAGTTATAAAATTTTAAGAATATAGGTATCGTCAGTATGAAAAATAAAATAGAGTGAAATTGATTTTTATGTCTTTTTATTTAGGCTCAAACCTAAATACATTCCGTCTTATGTAATTGCACATTGCGTCCTATATTATTATTGTGGGGCAATTCTGCCTTGAAATCACAATGGCCTCCCCTTACAAATACCAAAAAGTAACCATTCTGGTTCAAGGGGGCAGATCAATTATGATTGCAACAGCTCCACCCGTGACCAATGCTGCCCTACCTCAAATTCTTCTCTAGCCACTACCATGTGGCAGATATCATCTAGGTAGACTGTACCTTAGCTACTCTTACAGGAATTGTTTCTTTCAGTTACTTGCCCTGAGTGGAAGTTCAGTGGGGCGCGCACATTTAGCTCAACAAACTGAGTTGCTGGCAGATCTGCTAGCTCTGTTGCATACAGGCAGTGAACGTGTGCAACGACAGGTGAATGTTGCATATTTATTTCTTTTCGGCCTTTTTCTTGATCCATTACCCATACTTCGGGATGGTTTTTGGTCTACTATGCTACGCTAACCAGTCGTGTTTGCATTAATTTTGAGTTTGCCATCTCTTTCAGACAATTTTATTTGCATACAATATCTCTTGGGTGGCTTTTACACTCTTGGGGAGTAGGAATAGAAAAGTAAAGCAAGAGTGCCCATGTAGTAGTGTTGTAGGGGTGTATGACGTGTAAACGTTATGTTTATTTCGTAGGTGATATCTTTGCTGAGGCGCATGATCACAGAAATACCTCCGCAGAAAATGTTAGCTGCTGTTAATTACGGGAATGATCACACCACCAGGTATTAATTTTAATTTTTTTTTAAATAAAATTAGTTCTAATTGTCTTCATACTCTGTGCGTCTGCATTTAATAGTCTCGGTAATCGGTTTAGGAGCATCTTGCTCCTAAACCGATGTACCGATTGTGATGAAATTTGGCGTGTATGTATGATTAGGTGGATTTAAGAATGTTTTTGTGGTCTTTTCTTTAATTGTGATACTACCACAGGTCTGTTGATAGGACGACGTCTGTTGAACCAGTATTATTTATTTAAATGTTGTTTGATTTACATAGTATGTAGGTAGGTCGTATGTTACGTTAGACCTAGTGTATTATCTTAACAAACCTACTCTGATATTTTAATAAAGTTATTCACCGCACTATGACAAATATACTCGTATGACTGCATTGCTACTGTAGTAAACTCAAACTTTAGTTTCGGTCTAAGTAACTTGTATAAGATGCAACTTTACTAAAACATATATATTTTCAGGTTAACATTACTAGATCACCTGGTATGCTACTTATGCAAAGCTATAACGGTGCAAGTGAAGGTGAAGGGTACTGGTGGAATGAGTCCCAACTCTGTGACAATGGGAGGTAGCGTCAGTACTGCGCCTCCAGCTACATGGTTCATGAGAGGGGAGACCACTAAGAAACATGCACATCTGGTTGCTAAGTTACTGGCTGATATGTGCGAGGTAACTTTTGCTGTTTACTAACTGACACTTTTAACGGTCATTTTTTATCACCACCCTTGGCAGTTTATTATATTTTTGATTTACTTAAAACCAATAGCATCTTGTACTATACAATAAGTAGTACATTCCAGAGGAAAAGAACTACTTCCATTTTTCCCAAAAGATTATCACACGGGCTCTTCCTTTTGAAGGGTCTGCGACGCGTGAGCAAAGTATCTGATATTACAGACGTCTAAAGGATACGGTAACTGCCTACCATCAGGCGGCACCTTAGGCTTGTTTGAAATCTTAAAATCCCAACATCTGAAACACATCAGGCACCGTTTTGATGTTAATATACATAATATTGTTTATCGCGAACGTACATGTACACAAGATGTGCCGGGCATATAGTCCAATGAAAGCGGAGACGCTAAAATCGAAATGGGCCTTGGGATTATGATACAGGTTGACCAAATACCTAAAGTGGAAATGAGAAGATATTTTTCCTACTTTATATGTAAGTACTTAGGTAAATTTTTTGGTTAGATAGCGAATCGTATTTTGTGTACGAAGTGAATTCACAGCATTTTTTCCGCAGTATATTACTGTATAGCATAGCGGGTGCTTTATAGTGTAAGTAACTACAGATAGCGCGCGAGTTGAATGCAGAGTTCAGGAATGCGATAGTGATGTGACCTACTGTTGACCATGAGTAGACGAATATCGATAAATTTAAATTGAATTGCAGCCAATGTTCTTTTTGAAAGTCCGGTATAACGGCTTGCTCGGTCGAAACCATTATTTAGATTAAATGTCAAACTTTTGTTCTGTTTCTCTTCCACACACATGTCTAAGACATTTTTTGCCATTTCTCAAACCTGACGATGAATAAATACTCGTTTTTTTGTAACGGAACTAGATGTACCTACCCGGATCACACATTATTAAAATCAAAAAAATACCACGAAGTAGCAACTTTTATAATAACAAGATAACACGATACAACATTTACGATAGCTGCACGGCACAACACTACGCCGCAGGCGAAGGAAGCGGGGCGGGTGGACAGCGGGGGGAGATGCTCCCGCTCTTTACCTCAGACCCCGACTGCATTCAACTCGCGCGCTTACAGTACCTGGGTAGGACTACGTGGCGATATGCATGTTTACGACACGAACCTTTTCCATAATAGGATTATGTTTGGACTAATACGAGACGCTAATCAGGCATGTTGATATAGTGTTTAGTTTCGAGGTACCCGTCTCTAGCAGGTGTTATCAGTTTAGCTTCGCTGATTATTATGCACTATTGTTAATTTAATTAGCAGTAATTGTAATCTAATAAGAACGTACTACAAGTAAGGATTTCCCTTACTTGTATGTAAATTGGAAAGTGAGTTTGTTTGTTTGTTTGTGAAGTTTTCACGCAAATGTTTTGTGAAACATGGTATAAAATAATAGTTCCGCCATATTGTTATTTTACAGTTGTCATAGCAACTTGCAGAATCCGTCGATCGTTGTCATTTTTAGGGTTAGGTTTTTAGGTTTAAAAGGTAAAACAGATCGTGGAGACTTCATTGTCCCTCGGTCCCTCCCTCCTTTTTTCATCAGGCTGTATTTAATTAACGACGATAACTAGAGTTGAATTTTTTTGAGATCATGTAGGTATTTTTGTTTCTGCTATAACAACAAAACAAAAAAGTAGATTACTATCGATATTTCGTACTTTGTTGGTTGTTATTTACTTGTCCTTTTTTGTTGTTGTAAGGTAACCTAACATTATGATATTTGAAGGTAATTCCTGTGGTGATCTATGTTATCAGGATAAGATATCACCAGTATGGGGTTTGGAGACACGCAAGGCGTTAGCTGGTTACGTGTCTCAAGTGGCTCAGATGTCAGACTCTCAACGTCGTCCTACAAGATGTATAGCCACACCAACTATGTGGATGGCCCTAGCTGCACTCTGCGTCTGCGAACAATCACATATAGAGCTGTAAGTGTACTTTGCTTTTTAGACAGTTTTAGTAATACCTAAATTACGTTTTGTTTCGAATTACTGGTCTTTATTAACATTATTTATGAAAGTATTATAGGTGCATTTGATATTTAGTTATTTAAAATGTATTAATTTGTAATCAGTATCAACGGCAGTGGTGAAGGTCGTGAATGTAGACGTAATGAGAGCGAGTCAAGACCTCACTGCTCCAACCACGACGATGGCTCAACACTCGCTGTTATTGAATGTCGCAGCTGTGGCCCACTGTGCGCTGAATGTGACCGCTTCTTGCATCTCAATAGATCTACTAGGAACCATCATAGACAAGTATCTACTTTTATATTATTATTACACACAGATCTTCATAATAACTCGTCAGAATCAGCAATAACATCGATCTTAATAAAAAATTCCTCATAATTGAGAACAAAACTACAAGCAAGACCGTAAAATCTTTCAATAGAATCTAATTTATATAGTCTCTATCTGTTTTATTGCGTGAAGGCATTAAATATGAAACTGTAAGTGTAATCTGACATAATCTAATTGCTTTTAGATATGTAAAGAAGAAGAAAGTGCCATACGGATTGATATTCACGAGGGTTGTGGGAGAGCCAAATTATTTTGGCTTCTGTTACTAGTTGATAGACGCACTCTAAAGGCGTTGGCGGAATTCCGTGGAATGGACAGCGGAGTTTGTGATGGCAGTTCTGGAGATGCAAACGTGGACATGTCTGGTCCACCCGGACTTGCCGGTGTTTGCAGATTTTGTGGTACTAGGAGCAACTCTGGATTGTTGGCTATTGGCAATGTTTGTGCAGATCAACAGTGTCAGGTAAAATAACAATGGTATCATATACCTACTCTAAAATAACGTAGCAAGTTTTGTATTTTTATTTAAATTGTGTGACGTATTGTATGGTGATGATATTATAAGAATACAAGTATTACTACGTATTTTCATATGACTGCTTTATGAACCAGTTATAGGATTAGCGGAGCAGATAAGTCTGTGAGAGATGGTTGTCTCAAATATAAACTCTACATTGTCGTCGTTAGAGAGTAGATGAAATAGCCTTCTGAGTCTATCCTCTATTTTACTTTATTTACTTGGATCACAAAACTGAATATCTTTTCAATGTCATTTAATATTAGCATACAAAAAAAGAAAAATCTACAAAAAGCATTTTATTATATGGGGCCGCAGAATACTTCATTAGGGCCAAGGCAGGTAGTTGGGTATTTATGAGCTGAGAACAGGAAAATATATTAATTGTAATTGTATAGGAGCATGGCAAGGAGGCATGTGCACGTGTACTCAGTTGTGGGCACTTATGTGGTGGCGTACGAGCAGAACGCACGTGTCTGCCATGTCTGCATGGGTGTGCCGGGATAGCTGAGGACACGCCGCTCAGACAGGACGCTGATGATATGTGTATGATCTGCTTCACAGATCCGCTACAAGCCGCACCAGCTTTACAGGTAACATACAACACTGGTAATACAGCGACATCTGTTATATTCATTCATACATGTTCTGTTACATTACATTTGACGAGCCTCGTGGTTGAACGACGAACCTCGTGGTTGAGTAGTTCATGCTTCCCGCTCGGGACAATCATTTGTGTGATTTTTCTAATTGTCATACAAATGTTTGTACTGCGTCTGGGTGTTTCTATATATTATAAGTATGTATTTACAAAAGAAAAGTAGTATATGTATTCTATTCGTATTCTGGTACCCATAACACAAGCATATAAGCTTAGCTTGGGACCAGAGGACGTTGTGTGAAATGTCCACGAATATTTATTTATTCAAAACACAACTAATATAGCTTTTATACTGATACATGTACGATGGTTGTGAGTGTTAATAGTCATCCGAATATGATTTTGGGCGAAGCCAATCTTTCATTGGGGGTCATCCGGATGTAATTGAATAATTAATGAGATATTTATTTAACTTGATGACATGTTATTATGAATACAATATATATTTCGACGAATCCTTAATAACAATAAATATTTCTGTTATAGCTGAAATGCGGCCACGTGTTCCACTTACACTGTTGTAAAAAAGTGCTTGCCAACAAATGGATTGGTCCACGGATAACGTTCTCATTTTCACAATGTCCTATTTGCAAGGTAAGATATTATAAGACACGCCTGAACGTGTGTTCAGTCAGAGTGTCTTTAAATTTTGAGTTGGTTCAAGGCTTACTATTATTAACTTTATTTACTCCGTAATTAACAGGAAGATATGGATCATTGGACTTTAGAAGAGCCTCTAGCGCCTATTCGTCGTCTACGCGAGGAAGTGAAGCGTAAAGCGTTAATGAGACTGGAGTACGAGGGAGTTGCTGTACCAGGCGGCGCTAGAGGTCGCCTCTTACCCGACCCGGCTACTTACGCTATGGAACGATACGCATACTACGTGTGCCACAAATGTGGAAAGGTATTCATTATTCTTATGCAAACCAATTCGTAACAGCTATCTAATTTCTCTAGGTTAACTGTTTTGTTTTGATATTTCTTTTTTATGTCCTTAAAATTCTCGTAGTAGTGGTCTCAAATTTTATTCAACCTTACTTGTTTGTTCAACCAAGTGGTAAAATTTCAGTTGGTAAAAATAGACTAGTTAAGTCTCACGTACATCATCATCATCATCATCATTAATACGTACATCATGTATGGAAGCAAATGTTGGGTGTGGCAGGAGAAGCACAAAAGTAGAATAAATGCTGTAGAGATGCGCTCTTTGAGAACATACTTCTCAAAGAGCGCATCTCTACAGTGGTGTGACTTTGAAAGATAGATTAAGAAATGAAGTTATAAGAGAACGTTGCGGTCTGAAAGAGGATGTAGTGACTAAGATTGAGAAAAGTATGCTTAGGTGGTTTGGTCATATGGAAAGGATGGGTGAGAGACGGTTAACGAAAGGCATATACAAGGCGGAGGTAAATGGAAATGCTGGGAGAGGACGCCCGAGAAAAATATACTCCGATGTCATCGCCGGGATACTCCAAAAGGGGCAAGTGCGTAGCACTTACAACCGTCGGGCATGTATGACCAGATGTATGAGTGTGGATGAAGCCAAGGAAGTATGCTTCGATCGTAGCAGATAGCGCTCTATAGTCTCTGCCTACTATCACGCCTTTTTCCCATGGGAGTCTCTGCCTACCCCCATGGGAAAAAGGCGTGATGTTATGATGATGATGATGATGAAGTCTCACGTGTAACATCATGAAAGTACATAAGGAGTTTTGTTCACATGTTTACCTGTTAATCTAACGTTTATAACAATAAATACCAACGGTACTTTTTACCTTTTGTAAATAATCATGTTGCAATGTTAGGCGTACTTCGGTGGTCTGGCTCGCTGCGAGGCTGAGACTAGCGGGTGCTGGGAGCCCGCAGAACTGGTGTGCGGCGCTTGCAGTGACGTGGCTGGCGCGCGGACCTGCCCTAAACATGGCGCTGACTTCCTCGAGTACAAATGTCGATACTGCTGCTCGGTAATATTTAAACCATACAGTCATAGCTGGTATACTACGGCTATATATTAAGTTAGTTTTAGTTTAATAAAAAAGTTAGTTTTAGTTAGTCGTGATAGTACTGATCATTCTCACACCCCTGATACAATTATGTATAATATTGTTGAAAAAAAAAGGAAGGAAATGAAAAATAAAAGAAATCCATGGAGTTTCTTGTCTGTTCTTCTACATAGGATCCGCGTTTGGAACAGACACCTAGTTTCTGACGTTTCAAAAAAGCTTGTAAAACATGCCAACTTGAAATAAAATATTTTCACTTTGACTTTGACTATGAGCATTGTTCTTGCACCGAATTCAGGAGTCGCCGATCAATATCAACTCCTGTTAGATTAAAGCGTTAGGACGAAAACTAATAACAAACGGAAACCAAAACACATTAAATCTTTAATATTATGCAATCGTGTGTGCCGGCACTTGTTTTTTTTAAGCTGCCTCCCTACAAACAGACTTACTGTAAAAATGCACGTATTTATATAAATAAGAATATGCATTGTTTGCAGGTGGCAGTATTCTTCTGTTTCGGCACTTCACACTTTTGTAATTCATGTCACGATGATTTTCAGCGTGTTACCAACATACCAAAACATTTATTGCCCCAATGTCCTGCCGGTAAGTAATAGAGTTAATCGATGTATCTTGTAGAATAAACCTTAAGTATTATTCCTATCCCACCGTTGGGCACGGGTCTCCTCCACTTCGGGAGTGTATTTCATCTATTTATGTCTCTCACAAATTATCATTATAAGATGTTACCTGCTTATATACAGCCCTACAGCCAGAGGTGTATTTTGAAAATTAGCGGCCAGTGCCATTTGATTTGACGCCCCAGGCCAATTTACTTAACCGCCCTAAAAATAATAGAGATAGAGCTAAATTTTAAACTTCAAGGCTTTCGCCGCCCTTCTCAACCTGTCCGCCCTGGGCCATGGCCCCTATGGTCCTAGGGTAAATACGCCTCTGCCTACAACACCTACCCCCTTACAGCACCGTCTGTAAGACATGAGGTGGTGACTCTTGATTTCACAATACGAAATGTTATCCAGACATGATATCATGATGACCATTTTTATTTATAACAGGTCCAAAAGGTGAACAACTACCAGGTTCTTCAGAAGAATGCCCATTACACGTACAGCATCCGCCTACGGGTGAAGAGTTTGCTTTGGGATGTGGAGTGTGCAGACATGCACAAGCTTTCTGAGTAAAACAGTCTCTGAAACGCCTTCACGTGGACTAGGGATCACTTGATTGTTCAAATCCCTTGTGTTATTATCAGTGAGGTCGTATTTAGGATTTTTTTGATAACTATTGTATATATTATGTCTGTGTAAAAACACATAGCACAGTCATACGCCGTCAACACCCAGCGACTGTCCGCGATCATAATTATTCTCCAGCTAGAAATGAACTTGCCCTAACTTGTGTCTCCCTGTTCTTAGTCCATTATTCTCAAAGTTATCTTGAAAGCTCTGTTACTGTTATAATATGTAAATAAATTATCAAAGACAGATTTTATGGAATGTTAACAAAAATAACGAATATTGTGACATTTGTTAATATTACACCAATTTATCGACCGTCTGTTATATTCTTGGTTATATATTAACTACTAGCTTTTTACATTAATTTATTAATATTTTGCGATTGACTCGCTATGCTTTTACTAAATAAACTAAATTATAATGGAAACCGAAATAGTTGGTGCAAACCGCTCAATAGATGGCGTTGTACGAAAAAAACATCGCACGATGTTAAAAACTCGCATTGAGATGATTGTAGTGGAAAATTTGGTAAACATTTGCGTGGACCATAATAGCTCAGTTGGGAGAGCGACGGAACGGCATTCCGAGGTCGCGGGTTCAAGTCCCGCTTATGGTTATCATTTTTTCCATTATAATTTAGTTTATTTACTAGCTTTTTTTTGTTACATTAACTTCCTTTGCGAGGAATTAGAAACCAAACATTAACAAATTATAAGAAGCTCCTCTCGGACCACTTAGGAGCTCACATAGAGACGTACATATTAATTACTTATAGTCTTATTCATAATGATTTATGTTTTAAACGGGGGTTTAAACGGAGATTTTACCGGAGAGATAAAAAATATTTTATCGTAAAAAGACTATTACGAATAACAAGTTTTGAAAATTTTCGCGAACCGATTTTAGCTAACTTTAGTTTTATTATAAGTAAAGATGTACATAGCTGTCACATGGATTATCTTGAGCCAGCATCCTCGTGAGATACTAAATAAAGAAGTGGCAAAAAAATTACGTAGCAAATTTTTTTTTTAATAATTCTCGAGTCTTTTCGCCCTTCCATAACCATCGAGTTGCATTGAAATATCGTATACTAATGTCTCTGTTGGGCACGGGCCTTCTCCACTCTGGAAGGGTTTTTGGTCTACTGTGCAGCGCTGACCTGGTGTGTTGGTATTTTTTACTATACCTGTATGATGATTAAAGTAAAAATAGATATATAGTCTGTACTGTACTAGTTATAATACTAGTGATTCGTCCTACTAAAAGAATTTGGTCTACTAGGTTGACGAGATGTATTGCCATCGAGTTTTCCATGACTCGCAATTGATGCTTAGATATTCTTTAAACTATTACGGTAATCACACCTCTATATCTCTTTTCGTGTTGTATATGAAGTGATTAAGGGATTTCCAGGAGAACGGACTTTCTCCTGGGACAAAACACGAACTAGGTACTGCGATCGCTAATTGTGATGTTTATCACAATAACTTCCCATGAACTAATTTAGGAGAGACCTATAGGTATTCAGCAGTTCACTAAACGACTTTAATAAATGAATAAAATACAGCACCCATGAAAAAAAATGTTGACACATGGTACGAACGCAGCCATTCTATAAACCTTAGTGCTTTTTGTCGTCGTCCCCCCCCCTCCGAAATGAAACGGTGAATTCGAAACTTTCCCTAAAACTAAAATTTCACTACTCATTAAGGGCCTACATCAATATTATCGTCGACATGTGCCTATTAACACAGCTAGTAGGTATAGAAAATGAAGAATTAGGGATTTTTTTTTGTTTACTCAATATCTACCAAATATATTTTAATTCCGGTTTACGTGTTTCTATATATAATAGTTACTTATGTTTTGAAAGTTATTTCATTAGTTAATACGCGATAATAGACCGACAAATGAAAAAAATAAAATATAAGAGAGGTTGTTTCGCTAAGATTTTCTATCGAGAAAACTTTTTTCAATCGCGTTTCTGAGTTTATGCGATCCTAGATTATATATTGAAAAAACATATACTTAAAAATTAGAGCTCTAGCCATTCAATCTAAAGAAACAATGAAAACTTCGTACGTAGAAAAATGCACGAAGCTATTTTGGTATCCTCTTAACACGTGGTGTTTTTAAACGCGAAATTTTAAATTTATAAAGATAAGAATAATTTATAAAATGACTTAGGTACCTGAATATTATTTCAGCATTGCGCAACTCTTTCAGTATATACAGGCATGATCATATTACATGTAAAAATATACAATATATTTCAATAGAAGTGCAAAATTTGTTAGTTTCACTTCAAATTGCTCATAATAGCACTTTTATTGAAATTTGCTAAGTTATATTATAGGTATTACGATGTCGCAACCATAATTAAAGGTTTGTTACCGACTGTAACGTATTCTGTGCTGTAACGTATATGCATCGACATTAGTGATTATGTAAGAGTAGGATACAAGTGTATAAAGAAAACCCACTTTATACGGAATTAGACGTGTATATTTCTTTTAAATTTTAACTCGACGTTTGGTCCCGACGTATGGTCACGGGTGGAACTAAGCTGTAAAATGTCCTTCCTATATGCAGTTTTTAAGGGGTTTTGGGACAGGGTTAATTTTCAAATTTTCCGACTCTCACAGAGGATGTTATCTGTGTGCAATATCTTTTAGCTGCCTTTTACAGCACACTGGGAAAGAAAAGGGGTGGTGGGTGGACTCTTGTATTCTTAATTCGTCACCACATGGATATTTTTTCACATCATAGGCATAATATTATGAACTAATAAGAATACGTTTATACTTTGATATTTCGTTATGCAATGGCTTGTCTCCTAAACAAATTACTTTTACAAAAAAAACATCCTTTTAAACCATTCTATCTATTGGAAAAAACCGCATCAACACCCGTTGCGTAATTTACAAGATATAAGCTCACATAGGGACATACATTCAAAAATAACGACATTGTTTTATAATATGTAAAGATAAAGAAAGAAGATACTTGAATAGTACACACAGACTTTGTAATCCGAGGTTATTATATAATCTAATATATAAAATTCACGTGTCACAGTGTTAGTTACCGTACTCCTCCGAAACGGCTAGACCAATTCTTATGAAATTTTGTATGCACATTCAGTAGGTCTGAGAATCGGCTAACATCTATTTTTCAAACCTCTTTTTTTTTTAGTATGGCAAAACGACGTTTGCCGGGTCAGCTAGTCTTATATATAAAATTCACGTGTCACAGTGTTAGTTACCGTACTCCTCCGAAACGGCTTGCTCGATTTTTATGAAATTTTACATGCGTATTCAGTAGGTCTGAGAATCGGCCAACATCTATTTTTCAAAACTTTTTTTTTTATTATGGCAAAACAACGTTTGCCGGGACAGCTGCTAGTAGATATATCTACTATACAATATATATTAGCTGACCCGGCAAACGTTGTTTTGCCATACAAAAAAAAGCAAAAAGGTTTGAAAAATAGATGTTGGCCGATTCTCAGACCTACTGAATATGTATGTAAAATTTGAGAAGAATCGGTCGAGTCGTTTCGGAGAAGTACGGTAACTAACACTGTGACACGTGAATTTTATATATAAGATAAGATATGCTAGTCTAATAAATCTGTTATAACATTTTAATGAATATTTAATAAATTTATTATTATTATATTATATTATATATTTAATAAATGTACTTCTCTTTCATATTTTTTATTTTTAAATTATGGCGCTAATTCTGCTTGCAATTGACTTAACTATTTATTAAATATTGATAGTGTCGATAATATAATTCACTGCGTTTGAGTTATATTTTTGGGTAAAATGCAATAAGAAATATGTAAAACTTAACACCAAACGTAAATCCGCGATGCTTGATTTCATTTCACACACATTCACACATTGGCTTCAATATAAATAATAAGACTATCTCATGTTTCAAATTTAATTGGTATTTTTTAAATTTTGTAGATATATGAATAGATATAAGATACCGTTTTATGTTTTCAGTGTTTCAATATACATTATTTTTGTATTACACAAATATACCTACAGTAGGTACCAATTACATTCTCTATTCTTACTTTGTGTATATTTATACACAAAGTAAGAACAGAGCAGAGAACAGAATTATCTGCACTTAGGTTAGTGATTAAAACATTATAAATAAATAAATATTCACGGACATTTCACACAACGTCCTCTGGTCCCAAGCTAAGCTTATATGCTTGTGTTATGGGTACCAGAATACGGATAGAATACATATACTACTTTTCTTTTGTAAATACATACTTATAATACATAGAAACACCCAGACGCAGTACAAACATTTGTATGACAATTAGAAAAATCACACAAATGATTGTCCCGAGCGGGAATCGAACCCGCGACCTCTTGATCGGCAGTCCGTTACATGAACCACTCAACCACGAGGCTCGGCGAAATTTTATTGTTGCTTTTTGCATGTTCTTAAAATTCGCTACATTACTACAATTTTTGTGCGTTATAATTATTGGACGTATCCATCGTTAGCACGACAAAATTAGGAGTTCTCCTCTCTAGGTAATTGGCAAAGCCAGGATTTTCCTTCGCAATTTTGAAAAAGCACTAAATTTGGCGAAAATCATGTCTAAACTTTATTTTTTGGTACATTTTTGGGCATTTTAGAGATTGGGGGATTTGAACGACAAAATTAGATATTACTTTTAGATAATGTTCTGCTTATGCGATGTGTCTCATATTTTATGTCAGGTCGATTAAGTACTAATAAACCTTACAATGTATGAATTTGCAATTGCTACAACATTTGTGTGACACGACAGTATTGTAATTGGCGATAATAACAAACTAATAAACATGTAGCGACCAAACAGCTAGATGTATAAGAACTGTGACGTGACAAGAAACAAAATGTTAGAATGTTCACGATAAATTTTATTCGCGAACGTTCGGACGTATTCGCTAGTAGTTTAAAATATGTCGGTAATTAACACCTAGGCAGTGTATCGATAGCCTTTTAATACACTTTTGTTAATTTATCATATGTGCAATTTAATTTTATAATAAGTTTATAACTAAGTATATTGTATACTTACATAAATAATAATTATTGCCCTATTGTGTTCCATAAGTTTTGTTATTGTATCCATATTTATTACAGCACTGTATTATTGTAAATTATACCAAAGTAGATTAAACTTTGGATTCTCAATAAATTAATTATATCAATAAATGTTACATGTTACTTTAAATAATGTATTTTAAATAATCATATTGCACTTAAACATTTATGTGTAGTTAGTTGGTAAATATAGTTGTTAAGATATTTTACAATAAAGCTTTAAAAGACTTCTCTGGTTTCATTTCTATGTTTGTATCAATGATTTTTACTACTCGTTCATCATTCACTACAATGTACTCATTTTCACTTACATGTAAATAAATATATACGTAAATTTTAGACTATGACCTCTGGAGCGAATTTAAGCTATAAATATATACTATGCTTGTTTGCTCCTAGGTTACGAATATCAATAAACACTGGAAAAGACTATTCAGGATAGAGTACAAAAAACCCTTGCAGAATCACTTCATTATTCGTTTATCAAAAACTTTTTCATCTCAGCGGTGGTCAACAATATTTTGCTTAAAATCATACAGTCCATATCTAAGGAAAATACAATAATCATGTGCTTATATTGCATACAAAATACCCATTTACATTAAAATTAACTCTGTGGTACTCATGTAAATAATAAAATTGTCCTGTACAGGGATCGAACCAGATATCTCGTGAACTCATACAATACCACTACACCACGAGGCCCATTTTTGCTAGTTTTAGTAGTTTGTCTATAGACTGGCTTATTTCTTATCATTGTAATTAAACGACACACTGCAGTTCGTGGGTCACCTCCGCGTCAAAAGAGTATTTGAGATAACACACTGACCAGACGCGTTTACGTAGGATTTAGTTCTGTGTTTGTAAGAATTGCATTCAAATGGCTTATACAAAACATGTTGCCCGCTTATCTCTAAGCTGACTTAAAGACGGCCTGGCTTGGTTTTGCAAAAAATTGCTGTTTGTTTATCGATTAACAACCAAACCCTAGACGTCATCACCGACCGACCGACCGATCTTCCGGATATTTCCTTCGAACAGGCTTTCTTGCCTGACTTGTTCTATTATTTTTATATTTTTTTATATTCGAGTGCCTAAGTTGTTATTACGTCCATGCGGTGACGGATACATTTCTCACTACCCCTTTTCCTTCCCAGGGTGCTTCAAAAACCGGCTAAGGGATATTATACACAGACAAATTCTCTGTTAGAGACGGAAAACTCGGAAAATAAACTCTGTGCTTACACGCCAGCGCGGCATTGAAGACCATAATTATTCCTAAAGTGGAGGAGACCCGTACCCAACAGTAGGACGGACCAACGGGTATTAGATTAACCATAAGGTGACCGTCATAGGTGAAAGCTGTGTAAAACCTTTAACGTAAGTTATTGGTCCCATGCTGTAAGTACCTACTCATCGCCGGTATCGAACCTGTGAATTTATGAACGACAGTCCGCTGCAGAAACCACTGCACTAGAAGGCCTGTTAATATACTCAACTTTATTCTATAGTTTGGAAACATTATTCATCATTCTTCTGCCCTTATCCCGTTATTCGAGGACGGCCAAACATGACTACAACAACATGTCCGGCTGTATGCCTGACGTCAACCCTCCTTGGGTATGTGCGCAGGTGTCACGCGACGTGGTTCCGTCGGTCGATTCTACGACGCTCGGGGTAAGACATGGAGAGGTGACACTTGTATTCTTTTTGTTCTTCAGCCCATGGATAATCCAAATTAACAACACAAGTTTGGAAACATCATTACAGTGTTTTAGTAAATCATTGCCATAACATTTTACTAATTAGGATATATTGTGATAAGACTTACCACTTACTCAACACTTAACTAAACTTATAACTAAGGGCCTCTTTCACCATTCTCAAGTAAAGCGCCAAGTAGACTAATCGCTAGTTAAAGTCACCAGTAACTACACGTGCGACGTTCACGACGTTCGAGTAGCAGTAATCTTAAGATAAAAAAATTGAAATTGACAGAAGATACTCGTAACTATTACTTGACAATTAACGCTAATCGATAAGTAACTAATCAGCGCTTTACTTGAAGATGGTGAACGAGGCCCTTAGTCTAGCGCCTAAAAGACATCTGGAAATTAGTAGGTACACTTCTCAGCCCTTAGACGTTCCCTTCTGGATATGAATCTCCCCTACGAAGTCGACAGATGTCTACCACACCTACCACGCTGATATGGTGTGTCGGGATTATTTAATTTGAAGATTTACCATCCCTCGAAGAAAATGTTTGATCGGTGCTTTGATTTAACGAAGGAACTTCAGTTCGTTAATCCAAGGATACTTTTAATACTTTTTCGAGGCGGTGACATGAGTATCAAAGTAGAGATGTATTATATACATTATATACATTATTGTAACAATAAATATTATAGTAAATATAATATGTGTGATATTTAAATAAGTGACTGCCTTTTAGGGATTCAGATGCATACCTATATTTTGGTTCTGTGGTGTGCCCAGTGAAGAAGACCGACCTGACTTCACGATTTCCACCTAAAGGAGTATTTCTATTTCATGATTGACACTGACCTCAAGTAATAAGTTATTTCAGTTTTTCAGTCATCTCATACCTACTTCTTTCCTACTCAGCCAATAAACCTGTCTAGTGGACCCGGACCTCCTCCACAACGAAATACTACCTAGTTATTTGGTGTACTATTTGTAGATACACCACGCTAACGAGGCTTTGAAAACATTGCATAGGTTTCGACGCCTATGACGTCAATTCATGAAGAATCAATTTGTAACACCTTATCCTTACTTACACTTACTTATAGTTAGTTAGTTTGTTTGTTTGTGACGTTTTCACGCAAAATTTACCAATTAGAATTGCACGGAAATTGGTATAGAGATAATTAATAGTCCTGGAATTAAAATAGGCTATTATTTCGTTAAAAACTCTGTAGGATAATTACCGCAAATGTTTGTGTCCGTGAATATTTATTTATTTACTAGCTGGCCCGGCAAACGTTGCTTTGCCATTCCAAAAAAAAGTAAAAAAAATAAATAAAAAAAAAAGAACAAACCTCACGGAGCCCGAGATCTTTCCAACGAATGCAAAACCGTGGAAATCGGCCCGTGCGTTCTGGAGTTATAGCGTCAGGAAGGAAAACCCGACTTATTTTTATATAGTAGAAGACTAGCTGGCCCGTCAAACGTTGTTTTGCCATACCAAAAAATTGTAAAAAATAAAAATTTAAAAAAAAATTAACTATAAACCTCACAGAGCCCGAGACCTTTCCAACGAATGCAAAACCGTGGAAATCGGTCCGTGCGTTCTGGAGTTATAGCGTCAGGAAGGAAAACCCGACTTATTTTTATATAGTAGATATTTCATGTTCTACTTAAGTTGCATGTCAACTTTTATTTAGTTTTTTGAATTTTAGTCAATTGAACTTAGTTTTTGTAAATATTTTGATACCAATTTTAGTTGTGAATTTCGTATCGTACTTAGTTTTGATTTTTGTAGTGGAATTATTTATGTAGGTATGTATGTTCTATACTACGTCGATTTTTTTTTGTTTCTGCAGTATTGAAATAATATTTTCTTATATTTTAGTAACAATTGAACTTAGTATTTGTTTTGGTTTGTATTTTGATATCAATTGTAGTTGTCAATTTGGTATCGTATTTAACTTTGATTTTGGAAGATATACATAGTATTTTGTATCAATAGTTTTGACGACCCTCGTGGTTGAGTGGTTTATGTAACGGACTGCAGATCAAGAAGTCGCGGGATCGATTCCCACTCTGTACAATCATTTGTGTAATTTTTCTAATTGTTATGCAAATATTTTTACTGCATCTGGGTGTTTCTATGTATTATAAGTATGTATTTACAAAAGAAAAGTAGTATATGTATTTTATCCGTATTATGGTACCCATAACACAAGCATATAAGCTTAGCTTGGGACCACAGGACGTTGTGTGAAATGTCCATGAATATTTATTATTATTATTATATTAATAGTTGATTGATGTAAATTTTGCTACGGATTTCAGTATCGATTTTAGTATACATATATAAATTTCAGTTCAGATTTCAGTTTTTATTTTAGTTTTGATTTCAAATTTGATTCAGCCACTAATGCGTGCAAAGCCGCGTACAGAAGCTTGTAATATCATATTTCATTTAATTTTATTTGTTAAAATCTATGTAAGTAATTAAGGTGTGTCAAAACATACAGACTAAAATGCATTCACTTTTCCTTATACAGCAGAATGTACTTCAACATCGACATAGAAGGCGTGTTAGTTTTTGCAAAACTTCAGGAATCAGCAATGTTAGTACTTGTGTGCAAAGTACACTGTCAAAGTGCTGAAACAACGATATTAGATATTATATTACTAATACGCTTGTCCCGCGGCTTTGCTCCTAATAACTGAGGAGACGACATTTTTTGGCGCTTAAATATTGTGTCTACGGTTCTGTATCGAAAGATGTATTGCTTAAAGTCCTGACAAGAATAAATTCAAAGATAAAAGTGTCAAATCTGCAAACATTATCAATGAAAAGGTCTGTGACAAACAAAAATGGACAGTACGACTTTGTTTTGCTGTACATACCCAAACAGTATTTAAAGCACGTGTTCGATGTGTACTGAAATTTTATACCGGTAGTTACCTGGTGATTCGGTTGTCGTTCCTAACTAGTGCAATGGTTAGATCCAAGAAAATTGTGAGTAATAATTTTTATTTGTTATGTGAATTTGGGTGCGAAAGGCGGTATGGTAAATATACTACTTATTGTATTATATACGCTATTAATATCTACTTATAGAGGTCATAACGCTATCCAAATGTTGATAAACAGTTGACATACTAACAATATTGTATATACAGTAGAATATAAATATTTCGTATTATTTATTGTACATTCTTGCGCCTGAATCATAATTTAGTTGTGATCTTTAATGTGTACTGTACTTACTTCGGTTACGGTTTGATAAGAACAAAAATACTACCAACACAGACCACTTGAGAACACGAATTGATAATTCAACTTCACAGATCGATTTTATCCACAAATAGATATGGTGTTTTATCTCTTCTTTATCTAGAGCATTGCTAAATCTATCACCAGTTCTGGTGCACTATTATTATGTCAACAGATTAAAGCAAAGTGTGGTTGTTATGTGGTGTTAAGGTGTTTGTTAAAATTAGAAGCAGAATGGGCGCTTCTTATAAATTAAAGGTAAGTGTAAGTTATCTTCCTAAATAAATTATGTGTCTAAAAATATATATTATACATTTGTTATTTGATGTTTGTCTTGATTTTTATGTGCACAAAATCTTTCTTAATCTTTTACTGAGTACAATTACCTATATTATGTAAGAAGATCGGTGAGATATCACGGGTGTAATTACAAATTTATTTTATTTTCACATAGTTGCTGTACAATTTGTGATGAACTATTTAGCGAATCTTTTTCAGGTGTCTTGTTTTCCCATGCCAAGATCTATTGTCGCAGTTATTACGGGTTGCGTACCAGAGGCCTAAACGGAACCCATTACTAAGACTCTGCTGTGCGTCCGCCTATCAGTCTGTCACGAGAGTAATTAAGATGATATTGGTACGGAATCCTTCATCTACGAATCTAACTCCTACTTGATCGGTTTTCATCTCATCAAACGCCTCAGAAACGAAAGGACCACATTTATGATTTTTTATTTATTTATGAATTTCGTAGTTTTGAGACTATGTTTGACAGTTCAAAAATAAAAGTGTCTTTTATAAATAGTTTCTTTCCTTTTAATTTTGCCCCCAGGTTACAAGTAGGGAACGCAATCTCGATCCGCGAAATCGGGTTTCGCGGGATCTAGCCTCGTTTTTCGACATTCGAGTCCTCGAAAATTTGCCTTACTATTTCATTAGTTTCTGCAGTTATTTGGTCGACTAAAAACAAATATCTATTATGGTCTCCATGGTAATTTTTGTCCGGTTATTTTTGGAAATTTTTTTTTGTAAAAATACTTAATTTTATTCAATTAAAAATGATACAGTTAAAAATTTCATTTTTCTAATTATTGAACATTTTTAACATCACATCTGATCCTTGCGGGTGCGCGTCTACGCGTCTGGCGCGTTTCTCCCCCGTAGGGCCGCGGCTGGGGGAATTGATCCGGGTTGAGCCTCAAATAAAGGGGTAATTTCTTGCCATGCCGTGGTCATACTCTAGGCACATTCTATGTCCAGGTTAGTTCAAGAAGGAACATGGGGTTTGGGGATTTCGGTAGCACGGCTCTCATTAGGCTGGTAGTCCCATACAATTATCACCGCGGTAAAATTCGTAAATGCACGGCCCATGTAGAAAAAAGATTATTAAGAAATATAAAAAGTCAAATAGCCGACTACAAAAAAGTATTGATCCAAAATTAATAATATAAACATGTGACTTACATAATATATTTCCGTGATGACCTTTTCATTCCTTCATACCCTATTTAATAAAACTGGTTTATTATTTTATCTAAAAGTTACCCATCTACGGTTTCACTCAAAACTTAATTCTTAAAAACCTTAATTCGGGCGATTTTGACGAATCAATCATTACCCTAATTGTCAAAATCTAGGTATCCATCTAGTTTACGATAAGAGGTAATATAGAAACGGTAATATAGAAACTTGTATACATACAATACAAGATACGCAAGAAAAATATAATATCCTTTTCATGACAGTCGGGCAAAAAAGCACTATGTAGCCAAAATTAGTGTAGCTAGCGGTAATTTAAAGTTACTCGACTTAGAATTTGTGATTTGTAGATTTTTAAAGCTTTAAAGTATTTGCGCCGTTTAATATTCTAGTGGACTAGTTTACCATGCTGGGCGTAGACACCATTAATTTTAAGGTTATACTGGTAAGGTATAGATAATTTTATTTGCAACAACCATGCCTTATACTTTTGTGAGATCTTATGTTTGGGAGATAAACCGTTAAAACTAAAATATGGCGCTTTGTCATCATATGGGTCAAGGATTGCAACCTCACAAACTCGGATTTAACTTTACAGTTGACCCATCTTCATATCTAAAAAATAAAATTGCGTATTCTGAGAAATGCAACTCTGTTATGCTTTTTTAATGGAGTAATATTTTAAGGAACCTCTGAGTCAATGCGATATAATATACAAAACATTTAGTAGGTACAACATGTTTGTATACTTTTATAATTTTGTGGAATATACTGCTATGATTGTTTATAACAGGTGAGTTGGGAGCTGATCCGAGCACATCTCTGCACGGTAGCCGTTTCTGTGGGGTTCCAGGCTACATGGCGCAGTCCTCGCGACGCCTTCCGGTATGGTGGTTTCCAGTATGCTCTCGCCTTTACTGCGGCCATGGTTGGAATTGCGCTGCCTCTAACCCTGCTCCAACTGGCTATCGGACAACTTAGCCAACAAGACCCTGTCGGCGTTTGGAGAGCTGTGCCTTTCTTTAAAGGTATCAATAGTAATATATTCTTGTTTATTTTCCAAACATTCCATTAGAACAGAATTACAAAAAAAAGGAAAAAATTGTATATATTGTAATAGAAACCAGCATGCAAAGGCTTTTACCATCGATAAAGAATTTATTTATGCTTTTACGCTTCTATTACCAGAAGTTTCAGGCGCATGTTCATGCGATAGGTGGTTTAATATGTATATTCTGTAAATAGTTAATATTCTGCACAGAGTAACAATATGCCTATCTATAAATACGTAATATCAGAGAATCAAACTGTTATTAAAATGATATAATAATTTTCAGGTGTCGGTTATTTGCGGCTACTTATTTCATTTTCGGTGGCGGTTTATTCAATGATATATGTAGCACTAGCAATCTCATACTTCCTATATGCCTTATCGAGTTCTCTGCCATTTTGGGATTGTGTCGACTTGGTATTTGATGAAGTAAGTTATTTCACATAAATAATCGATTAAATCTGCAAAGAGGCTTAATAATATGCACTTATTCATGTATGCAACTTTAAAATACAATATCTATCTTTTCATTGAATTTTAAATTACTTTGCTATGAAAATTACATTTATTACGATTTTCTTGTTTAATTTTTCTAACTTAATTCTATTGTTGTATTTTAGGAAGATTATATTGGCTCATACAACGCTTCTGAATGTCTCAAGTAAGTATTTATATTTATTTTATCGATGATTTCGATCATTAAAAACATTTAATTGGGCTATTTATTTGTAACCACATTAGGATGATCTGTTGGACGGACGTCTAATAAAATTTTTCTCGACATACGTATTTATTTATTACATATACCATTGACATAATCTAATATATAAAATTCACGTCTCACAGTGTTAGTTACCGTACTCCTCCGAAACGGCTAGACCGATTTTTATGAAATTTTACATGCATATTCAACTACAAAACATTATCAAACAATAACATTATCCTACATTTTCCATATTTCAGTTTAATGTATTTATTTTTCTTCTATTTAAGTTACTAGCTGCTCCTGTAGTATTTGGTCTTCTGAATAGCCTATTAACTTATTTTTATTAATTAACATAATGTGTATCCGCGTGGTGACGGATTAAGAATACAAATGTCACCACCCCATCTCCTCCCAAGGGTGCTGTAGAAGTCAGCTAAGGGATATTGCACACAGATAACATCTTCTGTGAGAACACGCCTAGTCAGCGTGGCACAGTAGACCACAATCCCTACCAAAGTGTAGGAGGCCCGTGCCCAACAGTGGGACGTAAATGGGCTGGAGAAGGAGAAGGAACATAATGTAACTAAAGCGCGGGTTTAAGCAAAACGTTATACAGAGACTAGCTGTTGCCCGCGACTCCGTACGCGTGGAGTTTAGGAATTTTTCCTCGTTTATGCAACACTTTACGCTAATGCTGCACTCATATTGGTCGCCGCGGCCTATATGTATAACTAGCTGTTGCCCTCGACTCCGTCCGCGTAGAATTTAGGAAATTTTCCCCGTTTTTGCAACATTTTTAACTACTGCTTGAGTGAGAGTATTATAAACGTAAGAGTAAACAAATATAATCAGAATGAACGAACTGCTAAGCTATCAGGAGTTACACGTGTTATTGTGAGTCAACCATAAAATATAGATATGTGCTGTTTCGGGATATTTTTTAGACAATTTTATGTAAAATATTTCCGTCATACATGATTTCTATGTAACATTAACCATTAAGGCTGCACACGCGACGGAAGCTTAAAAAATGGAGCACCTTTTCCCGTTTTCCCAACATTTCCCTTCACTACTCTGCTCCTATCGATTGTAGCGTGATAAAAAGTATACTATAACCTGCCCAGGAGCATGAAGAATAATTGTGCCAAGTTTCGTTAAAATCCGTCGAGTAGTTTTTGTTTCTATAAGGAACATACAGACGGACAGACAGACAGACAGACAGACAGACAAAAATTTTACTGATTGCATTTTTGGCATCAGTATTGATCACTAATCACCCCCTGATAGTTATTTTGAAAATATATTTCATGTACAGAATTGACCTCTCTACAGATTTATTATACGAGTAAGTATAGATAGATAATAACTAATAACTTTCCTCGATAAATGAACAATCAAACACAAAAGGACTTTTAGTAGTTCCTGAGATTAGCGCGTTCAAACAAAAAAACTCTTCAGCTATAAAATATTATGTAGTATAATTCCTCCAAATACCCGCTTTAGTTTCTGTGAAAGAAAACTGTAGGTACCATTAACTGAAATCGGTAAAAACTTTCGCATTTATTATTCCTGTTCATTCATGAATCAACCTTATTCATATTACTTGTACATGCATAATAAATTATATGCCATTGAATGGAAGAATTCATTAAGAATTATGTATGAATAAATGAGGTATTTTAATAGATTGCTGCTATGGGCAGCGATGGTGTCACATATACTCGTAGGTATTGTAAGCACACTTGCATGAAACCTGTAATCCAATACCAATTAATACAAACTATTTCCTACACAAAATCAAACACACACATGCTTAAACACACTAGTAATGAGAACAATTCTAATGCGTCATAAACTTAACCTAACTTAACTAAAATTAAAACAACTTGGCTATTTCGGTGAGCAAATAAATTTACATTAACTAAAATCGTTAGTCTATAAAATACAGTTTTCATTTATATAAAACTACTTTTTACCGATTTAGACGCGTATATTTGTTTAGTGAGAGTGAGAGGGTGAGTCTCACCCGTGACCATGGTGACTGCAAAGTCTCCGAAACGTCGGGCCAAAATTTAAAACAAATATTCGCGTCTAAATCCGTAAAAAGTAGTTTTATTTAAACAGATGAGTCGCGCAAGTGTTAGAAAATACAGTTTTCATAATAAGAAAGTTCAGCTAACATTACCGAATTGTATCAATGGTGCCAATTATATGTACACAACTAAACTTAACTTAACTTAAAAGTGAAAACAACTAAAAATTGGCTATTTTGTTGTGTACGTTTCATTCCATAATACACAGTTTTTATAACAAGAAAGTTCAGTTCACATTGCCATATTGTTTCATCGACCCTATCGGAATTCATTTTGAAGTTAAGTCTAATTTATTTGTACTATTAGAATTGCTACCACTAAGTACAAACATGCAATTTCTTAGAACTTTAGACAGACGACGTAATTGAAATGTATAATAATGATAATAGTTTTTTATTAATAAGAAATCTATGAAATCTCATAATATTACAAATGTACACTAAACTTCTATCCTGGCTTTACTCATACATAACTCATCATTAGAATCGTTATAGCCTTGAATGAATAGGAAATGAAAAATAAAATTAAAAATAGTTTTATTGACAGAAATAGTGTCCAATCTCTTTTCCTTTTAGGAAAAATGTCGGCATTTTCGAGTGATATAAGCCACCTCTGGCTGCAATGATGAAAAAATTGGTCAAGTGCGAGTCGGACTCGCGCACGAAGGGTTCCGTACCATTATCTATGCAACATAAGGCACGTTATTAATAAATGAGCAAACAACACACACAATACTAAACTTAATTAATCACGTTTGTTGTATGAGAGCAAGAAACGGTAAAAAAATCATGTTTGATGTATGGGAGCCCCCCTTAAATATTTATTTTATTTTATTTTTAGTATTTGTTGTTATAGCGGCAATAGAAATACATCATCTGTGAAAATTTCAACTCTCTAGCTATCACCGTTCTTGAGATACAGCCTGGTGACAGACGGACGGACGGACGGACGGGCGGACAGCGAAGTCTCAGTAATAAGGTCCCGTTTTTACCCTTTGGGTACGGAACCCTAAAAATCTATAATACGAGAAGGTACAAAAAGTGACATCATGCATCTGAACATCACCAACACCGTGTATCATTTCTTCTTAATATCAATCGTGCTTTCTAAACATAATAATGGTACCAATTCTACATGCACAACTAAACTTAACTAAAAATTGAAAATAGCTATGGCGTATCTTGATTAATTGGCTATTTTGTTGTGCACATGTTTATTAATTTAAATCGTTAGTCGTTTATATACAGATTGTCTAATAAACTTGTTTGCCGAATTGCGTTATTGTCACTATCAATTTTCATTTTTTAGGTAGATTAAGTTTAGTTTTGCAATTAAAATCGGTAATAATCTAAATTACTATCCTACTAATATTATAAAGGCGAAAGTTTGTAAGTATGGATGTATGTATGGATGTTTGTTACTCTTTCACGTAAAAACTACTGAATGGATTTGAATGAAACTTTACCACAATATAGCTTATACATCAGAATAACACATAGGCTACAAATTGGCTGGACCGATTTTG
Source organism: Orgyia antiqua (assembly GCA_916999025.1). Classification (NCBI taxonomy): domain Eukaryota; kingdom Metazoa; phylum Arthropoda; class Insecta; order Lepidoptera; family Erebidae; genus Orgyia; species Orgyia antiqua. The sequence goes on along the minus strand of OU779863.1, from coordinate 3,884,733 downwards.
ATGAAATTTTATTTTATACAGAATTGTATGGCAAAACAACGTTTGCCGGGGCAGCTAGTAATATTATAAAGCGGAAGAGTTTGCTTGTTTGTTTGTTTGGTTGAACGCGCTAATCTCAGGAACCAAAGGGCTGATTTAAAAAAAATTTCAGTGTTAGATTTATCGAGGAAGGCTTTAGGCTATATAATATCACACTACGACCAGTAGAAGCGAAGCAGTAGTGAAAAATGTAGCAAAAACGGGGAAAATTTTCTAATTTCCACGCGAATGGAGTCGCGGACAACAGCTAGTACAATATAAAGTCCTATGATATTTATTAAAACAATCTTTGGATTATAAAATGATAGTTTATACTTCTATAGTTTTTACTCTAGGTATAATATATTTTATTATTATACATATATTTTCAGACACACTTTTATGGCACCTCTTACTATAAAGCCTGAATATTACATTGCTGTCGCTTTGATGGTACTTCTTCTATGGATTATTTTCCCATTTGTGTAAGTATTTAAAACGCTTAATACGTAAATATTGATTATTACAAAAAAATTACAATAAACTCAGTATCGACTTAAATTAGTAGTTAGGTATATAAAATACCTTTATGTAACTTTCAGTATCTAAAGGTTCATGTGAGTACTCAATACGTAACGACTCCCTTAATCTATATTTAAAACCAATACTACTGTTGATTTTTTAAGAATTATATGGCTGAACATTGTGAGGTAAACTAGGCTTAATGTAACGTAGGTACTCATTAATAAGTCAACCCTCTACAGCTATTATCTAACTGAACGTTTGTCATTTAGAAGAACTGTCAAGAATAAAATACTTAAAAATATTTTCTGGCACATACAATAATCAATTTCAAGAAAAAATCTCTACAACCGGAGCTGTTAAATCCATTTTTATTACGCATATTGCTACCTGCTGTTCTATTATAAACAATCATGTTATATTTTCCAGATTTTACAATCCTGTAAAACTAATGAAGCGTGTATTGTATCTCTTGGGCCCTCTTGTTATAATCTTGGCTATAACAATCGTATCGTGTGTCGGACTACGTGAAAATTTGTCCCAATTCATAAACAAAAGCGATTGGGCAAGTTTTACTGAACCTAACATTTGGTATGCGGCTATCGTACAGGCATTGTTGTCGTCACAGGTTGCTGGTGGATATTTAATATCTGCTGGTGATAATATATATTCTAACACAAATGTGAAATGGTAAGTTTCTTGCTTTTTCTTACCAAGTAGATGTACGCAAAAATTGTTCTTTAAAACATATTTAATGAAGTATGTTAAAGACAAAAACCAAATAGTCGGTATATTACAGGAGTGTATTTTCGAAATTTGTCGCTTATCCTTACATAATAATTTACTTTATTACGATTAGCCAGACTGCAACCAACTTTGAAATATAAAGAATAACTTATCTACGATATGTTTTTTTTTTTTTTTTTTTTTTTTTTTTGTTTCAACTTCACAAAAGTTATTGCATATTAACAATTTAATGCACGGTAATGACTGCTATAGTTAAAAACTGTGTTGCAGTCATTAACGCCCACCTTCGAAACGTTTACAAATTGTTGAATTTAGTTATCTATACATATAATAATTCCTAATATAATCACATATACAGCAACATTTTCTTACTATTGTGTGTTTATGATAGTGTGTATGCGTGATTGTGTGTGTGTTTGTGTGTGTGTGTATGTGTTTGTAAATAGTTAATCTTTCACAAGCAGCTCAACTTCATCATAACCAAGACCCTGAAACCATTTTAGTATTTGTTCTCGACATTTTTTAACAGTTAAGGGGTATATTTGAAGCTTCCTATTTATGTTGTTATATAGGATTGGGCTCAAAAATCGAAAGTGTCGACGCACAAGTTTGATTTTTGCCGATTTAACTTGACAGACTCTGTCTGATCTTCGTATCTGAGACATAAATTGAGGATCGTAAGTCAGTTCTTTATGCTTGCGAAGCACCGTGTTTAGAACAAATGCTTTCCTTACAGTTGGGACATTGCAAAGGGAATATAGTTCACTAGTGGGGAATCTAACTGGCTTACGGGACATTACTTTAAGCACTGCTCTCTGAGCTCTTTCCAAACGGAGCATTTGGCATTTACCAGCACTGCCCCAAGCCGTGATGCAATACGTTAGAATTGAATGTGCTAAAGCAGAATATATTATTTTTAGAGTGCGAAAATCGGCAGAACTTCTCAAATTTTTGAATATGTAAATTAGTTTTCTAACTCTGGCGACTAATTGAGTGATTTGTTCAGTCCAGGCCAGAGTGCTGTCAATCACTACGCCTAAGTATTTTATACTATGTGTACGCTCAATTACAGTGCATCCTTGACAATCATTTACGGTAGTACACTTATGAGCAGTTAGATTGCATGATTGTGATGGTTGTGAAGTGAACTTTGGAGAAAAAGTAATAAATTTTGACTTTTCCAGATTTAGTGTCAATATGTTACCGCTAAGCCAGGACATGACAGACCTCAATGACGATTCTGCACGTGTAAGAGTTTCTAACCAATTTTCGCCATGCACCAGTAATACAGTATCATCTGCATACGATAAAATTCTGGAGTTGGGCAATGAAAGATTGCAAAGCTCATTTATGTATATAAGGAACAGGGTAGGTCCGAGGACACTACCCTGTGGCACTCCATAAATGAGGGTTTGATCTCTGCTGATGTATTGCTCAATTTTAACCCTTTGCGTGCGTTCCTGCATATAACTTTTAAAAAGATTAAGTCCTATTCCTCGGATTCCGATCGCTTGTAATTTATCAAGCAAAAGGGGGACAGAGACAGTGTCAAAAGCCTTGCTAAGATCAAGGAAGACAGCTACAGTTTTAAGATTTTTGTTTATATTGTCAGCGATAGTCCCTGTTAATTCCAATATTGCATCCTCAGTACTTCTACCAGGCCGAAACCCATACTGATTATTTGATATTATAGAATGTTTATTTAAGTATTTTAATAGTCTACTGTTTAATATTTTTTCTAACACCTTTGACAGGCTACTAAGAACAGAGATTGGCCTATAATTGTTGAAACTGCCTCTGTCGCCACTTTTATAAATAGGGTATACAAGTGCACATTTAAATACTGCAGGAAAAACGCCTGTCTCGAGGCAAAGGTTAAACACATGAGTAAGGATGGGAATGAGTGTATGACTTGCTGCTTTCAGTAGAGTGGTCGGAATGTTGTCCCAACCCACAGCACTGTTCATTCTAAGACCATTAATGATAAACTCAATTTCTTTGTCATCCGTTGGGAAAATAGCCATAGAATCCGCAGAAGATCTCAGCGTGTCTAAATTCAGGGAGGGAACACCAAGAGGATCTTGTTTCAACGCTTCAATTTTGGATGCAAATTGCTTACCCACACTCGCAAAGTAATCGTTAACACTGTTTACTGAGCGATCCGGGTCTAAAGTTAGGGATAAAAGCTCCTTTGGAGATGATTTAGTTTTACAGATGCCAGCAATAGATTTTATCAGATTCCAAGTACCTTTAGGATCTCTACGAAGCTTAGTAAACTCTTCAAGTTCATACTGTTGTTTAATTTTTTTCAACAAATTGTTACAGTAGTTTCTGTAACGAATGTAAATAACTTTAGCCATGTGATCATTTGGGTCTCTTTTGGTTTTACGGTACAGTTTATCGCGGTTTCGCATACACCTTAAGAGTCCCTGGGTAATCCAAGGCTTAATAATGCGCTTACTGCTTGGGAGCTTAAGTGACTGAGAGTTTTTAGCTACAACTGAAGAGATAATCTCTACCAGTTTAGTGGCGGCATTATTCGGATCATTACAATTTAATACTGACGTGAAGTCTGTGTTTTGAAGGTCATTCACGCACGCAAGGTGATTTACCTTATATACTATTGGAGGAGGTTTAGTGAAGTCAGACTTTCTTCTACTAAAGGAGACAATCACTGGTGCGTGATCCGTGATAAAACTATCCAATACGAGAGTTGTTACAGGTGTACTTGATTTGATCAATGCATGATCTAAACACGCACTTTTACGAGTTGCAAAAAGGTGACCTGGCAGCATTGCGTGTGAAGCAGTAGTATTCAAATATTTGTCGCAGTTTATGTCGTTAGAGTTTGGAGATATATTTATGTTAATGTCCCCGATAAGGACGATAGATCTATACGTTTGAAGGGAAAGCAATGTCTGGTCCAAGCAGTCAATAAAGTCGTCAATGCTACGATACGACGGAGAGCGATAAATTGCCACGATAGCAATTTCGTCGCACATTTTTAAAATGAGACAATTAGCACCAACGAATGTTGGTTTCACCACAGTAATGTCAATACCACATCTTACATAAACTACAATACCGTCATTTTGATTAGTATGTTCACTCTCATACGCATCAAAACCAGCAATACTGGGCAAGAACAAACACTTGCTTAACCAGCTTTCTGATAAAATTATGACATCTAACTGTATTTTAATCCTATTTAATAAAATAGTAAGATTGTTAAAATTTGTACCATTGCCTATACTCCTGATATTTAAATGAAATACTTTTAGACCGTTGGGAGCATCGCCTAGGAAAGATTCGCATTGTTCTGGAAGACATTGGTAGCAAGACGATGCTGATAAAGATTCTAACTCTTTTGAAATTTGTAGGTTGTCATCCATTAATAAAAGATATGTTGATATGCAAAAACGAAAAATTCTGCAATTTACCATTTGCAACTACAGCTGGAAGAGATGGTATGCAGTAATATTGTGTTGTTACACAGATTACAAAATATAGTGTATAGCATGCTTGTGTAAAAGGTTTTCGATATAACTGTATGTTGAGAGTGTGTATAAGAGGATGTGTATCGTGTGTAGTGAATGGAATATAGAAAAAACAAAAGTCAAAACAATAATATCGCAACTTAGAAAAATGTTCATTCTTTAGGCAACTGGAACCGTTTTCCAGTCAGTCATCCTTGAGGTTTTCAATTTGAGATTCGTTCTTTATCATAACAGCAGGTTGGCCTTCGCATTTTCTCACAAAAACTCTGCCATTTGAAACCCAACAAAATTGTAATGACTTTTGCTTAGCCACTTCGCGGGACAGATAAAGCAGTTTCTTGGTTTTATTTGTGAGATATTCACGCATGTAGACAGGTAACCTATCGTTAAGACCAAAATGTGATCTATCAAGTTTTCTGTCTGGGTTTACCTTGTTGTGGGTTTTCACAGAGTTCAGAATTGCTTGTTTTGTGGAATAACTAGCAAATTCCACGACGATTGTCCCATTTGCTACCTTTTTACTGGGGAGACGAAAAATATCTCTTACATCAGATGCTTTTAATTCGAACTTTAGAGCTTTTGACAGTGCAAATATCATCTGGGTTAGATCAGTTGGTGTATCTTTATTAATAGCCGGTAAATTTAATATCTCTATACAATTCTTTCTCATGCTTCGATATAATTCCTCCATCTTATCTTCCAGAGACACTATATAGGCGTGATCATCTTTAGCTTGTTTCTCTAAGGCATCAACCTTTTGTCTCATATCATCATATTGAAGAGATAGAAAATCCAAAGATTTTTCTATATCCATATTAGATTTCTGTAGGTTAGCCAAAGTATCTTCCATCTTGTTGAGTTTGTCATCAATTTTTTCAAACTTCTTGTCTTGTTCTGCCTTCCAAGAGTTGAGCATCTGCATTAATTCTTGTTTAAATAGCATAAGATCATCCTTAGTAACATCGTCGTGTTTGCGTTTAATTCTGGGGATGCTAGGAGATTGAGATGCCAAGTGGTGTTTCGTAAGATCTGAGTCAGATCCGGCTTTTTTCGGAGAAAGATTCATATTTTGCGCCACAAACAAGTTCAACGGCAATTTGTTAAGCTCGGTTTACTATTAAATTTGAGTAGGCGCTTTAGTTATTATATCGTAGGGGTGGAGCTTAAGGATTTGATTGACAGGTGAACAATAAAACACAGGCGGGGCTTACCGGCATGTAAGTGAGTCACCGCTTTGTGGCCTCTGAGCGCCTGGTACTAGAACTATTAAACTCTCACTTATTTATTTGAATACGTATTTAAAATTTTTAAAGAAAAATAACTTGATACACGTCTACACTCTAGCGTAGTCCGAAGGGAAGGAATGTATTTCTATATTTTGTATATTAGTGGATTATGATCACGCACATGAATTATTTCAGGACAGCAATAATATTGGTGATAACAAACATATTGTCGACGTGGGCTGGTCTTTTCTTTTGGTACTCTGTGAGCGGTGAAGAAAAGGAGAAGAATGTGTTCGCTGTACTGTTGCAGGCGTACAAGCTTGGAGAGAACCCCAATATTGACTTTAGCTGGGCGGTTGTTCTCATCATTTTTATAGCCTTGTCTGGATTGATCACCATAGTAAGGATATTACCAAACAACTGTATACGAGTTATTTTTTAAATAGTCTGACAAGAAGTGAATAACTACGCCAAATATAAGGCTTTAGCACACAGTATTTAGTTCTAAAGATCACTTATGGATTTTTTTTCATAGCAATAGGGAAAGAAAGTAAATGAATCAAATATAACAGCTGCCAACTAGTAGTTAACTCAATAAGTTTGAAATTCATTTTGATACCAATTTTATTGCATAACCAAACTTAACTAAAAAATTAAAACGTTAAAAGTAATAGCGTTTTTAAATTTTGTTGCTATTTCGTTGTGCACATTTTTATTAAGTAATTAAAATCGTTAGTCTATACGATTTTCTAATAAAAAAGTTCTGTTAACATTGCCGAATTGTGTTATTGTCGTTATTGACACCATAAATTTTTATTTTTTAGTTTAGCTAAGTTTAGTTGTGCATGTAGAATCGTTACAATTATTATGTAATGGTATTTCTTGTTTCAAATAAATTATTTAGGTTCATAATTTTTGAGTAATATTTGCAACTACGTTGTATATACCAAGTGATTATTTGTTTGTAGTTGACTGCTCTATTTCCAATTTACGATCGTTGTCGCCGCATCGGTGGTGCTCGTTGGCGAGTTGTATCTACAGTAGGATCGTTAATAGCTGCAGTAGTCACTACAGGAGTATTGGCATTAAGACAACCAGGACTTACCATGCTTGATGACTTTGCTGTGCCTTTACTCATATCTATTACTACTATATTTGAGACATATGCCTTCGTGTTCATATACGGTAAGAATTCTTGGCTTTTTTTCTTGTGTTTTTGTACTTTGCTAGTTAATACTATAGATGAAGATACATGCATAAAATCATTCATCAATCCTCAATCAAAATCATTCAAATACTGGGTTTAGGACAGTTACACATTTATCAGAGGCTCGAGGATTGAATCTTATGGCGCCCTTTTTGTTTTTGAGGTGAAACTAGAATAATAGATATTAAATTAACAGTTTAAAACGCAGACAAAGCTGAATGTATGCTACAGTGCTACAATTTATTCTGGCACTTTCAGTTGGTACGCCGTAGCAAATAATTAACAAAATTGCTGAAAATCTACATAGGTGCATACGGCTATAAATGAAGTATATACATCTAACATCATACTACTTTTTTATTGGCTTAATCAATAATTCGTAGGAATAAAAAAATATCGTATCGAATTAAAGTAATTTATTAATTTTTGCATTTAACATGCTATGCTTTTACTTAATAAATCAAATAAAAACGGTCAACGGTGTACGTAAAAATATATAAACTCATTCGAGTGACAGATATGGTAGTTAATTTGAAGTGTTGCAAGTAGACTGCAATCAGTTGGAAGAGCTTCGGAACGGTATTCCGAGGTCGTGGGTTCAAGTCCCACTTGCGGCATTTCACTTTTTCCACCATAGTTTGATTTACTATCGTATCGAATTTTATCGAAATCGGTATAAAAATTGGGTCCAGAAAAACCCTCTTTTTAATCTACTCTCGAAAAATGAAGAGATTCTTAAGGGCCTACATCAATACTATCGTATATCATCGCCGACATGTACATATTAACACAGCCAGTAGGCACAGAAAATGAAGAATTAGGGACACTTTTCCTATTTACTCAAAATCTACTAAATATATTTTAATTCTGATCCACGTGTTTCTATACATAATAGTTACCTATGTTTTTAAAGTTATTTCATTAGTTAATACGCGATAATAGACCGACAAATGAAAAAAATAAAAAATTAGAGAGGTTGTTTCGCCAAGATTTTCTATCGAGAAAACTTTTTTCAATCGCGTTTCTGAATTCATGCGATCCTAGATCATATATTGAAAAAACATATACTTAAAAATTAGAGCTCTAGCCATTCAATCTAAAGAAACAATGAAAACTTCGTACATAGAAAAATGCACGAAGCTATTTTGGTATCCTCTTAATTCGAATGATACATATTGTATGTCTTGAAATTTTATTTAATAAATTCGTGTATTAAAATTTACATGAATTTATTACAGGATGGAAAATTTTAGTAGAGGATATAGAATTCTTGGCTGGCGGCAAAATTAGTAAGTTCTGGGTTTCTGGTTGGTGTTCTGGACCTGGGATCATCTTGCCTTTCATCATCTGGTGGTTTACGGAAGTATATGATACATGTGACAACTGGATGGAGCCACCATGGGTTGTCATCAGCTTTATATCGACCATCGTAGTAGCCGTCTCTATTTTCCTGATTCTAGCTATAATGAGTGTTGCCAAGCAGGTCCAGTACGACTTTATTGGGGTAAGAATATTGTTTTTAGATTTATAATTTTATTTAATGGACTTTATCTATACTTATAATAAATCTGTAGAGAGGTCAATTCTGTACATGAAATATATTTTCAAAATAACTATCAGGGGGTGATTAGTGATCGATACTGATGCCCAAAATTCAATCAGTAAAATGTTTGTCTGTCTGTCTGTCTGTCTGTCTGTCCGTCTGTATGTTCCTTATAGAAACAAAAACTACTCTACGGATTTTAACGCAACTTGGTACAATTATTCTTCATACTCCTGGGCAGGTTATAGTATACTTTTCATCACGCTACAATCAATGGGAGCAGAGTAGTGAAGGGAAATGTTGGGAAAACGGGAAAAGGTGCTCCATTTTTTAAGCTTCCGTCGCGTGTGCAGCCTTAATGGTTAAAGTTACATAGAAATCATGTATGACGGAAATATTCTACATAAAATTGTCTAAAAAATATCCCGCAACAGCACATATCTATATTTTATGGTTGACTCACAATAACACGTGTAACTCCTGATAGCTTAGCAGTTCGTTCATTCTGATTATATTTGTTTACTCTTACGTTTATAATACTCTCACTCAAGCAGTAGTTAAAAATGTTGCAAAAACGGGGAAAATTTCCTAAATTCTACGCGGATGGAGTCGAGGGCAATAGCTAGTATTAAATAATTTTACAATATTTTAAGATGTTACCAGTTGGTACACAACGCTTTGCATTTGAAATCTATAGATTACTGAACATAAAACAATTAAATTATAGCTCTTCCTCAAACGTAGATAAAAATTAGTTGGTATTTTACCTTCAAACATATCCTAGACTTAGCGTAGACAAATCTTCTGGGTAAAACGTGATTAATTGATTGTAACAATATTAAAGTTTAGATGTTTAGACTTATGAGGATACCAAACTAGCTTCGTGCATTTTTCTATGTACAAAGTTTTCATTGTTTCTTTAGATTGAATGGCTAGAGCTCTAATTTTTAAGTATATGTTTTTTCAATATATGATCTAGGATCGCATAAACTCAGAAACGCGATTGAAAAAAGTTTTCTCGATAGAAAATCTTAGCGAAACAACCTCTCTAATTTTTTATTTTTTTCATTTGTCGGTCTATTATCGCGTATTAACTAATGAAATAACTTTAAAAACATAAGTAACTATTATATATAGAAACACGTAAATCAGAATTAAAATATATTTAGTAGATTTTGAGTAAATAGGAAAAGTATCCCTAATTCTTCATTTTCTGTGCCTACTGGCTGTGTTAATATGTACGTGTCGGCGATGATATACGATAATATTGATGTAGGCCCTTAAGTCAATATTAATATAATAAGTAATAATATAAATTAAGTCAATAATATAAATTAAAAATAAGTTAGATAAATAAAGATGTAGTTCTTTTGTAAAATATTTTAGATCGTCGGAAAGAAATAGTGTTTTTGAAAAGAAATGTATATAAATAAAGAGGGGCTGCAAAAAGAAATCTTGCTGGTGTTCGTTTAAAAATAAGACTGTTTTGAATTGGTATATTTACTTTTTCAATTTTTTCATTAAATTTAGTTATTATGTGGCCTATTCACATTATAATTTAATTAAGTACATATTGTAACAAATTTGCACACCAGATATGGCATGGTACCTGTATGTTAAATGTAAAAACTTTATAACCTGTGTTATGCAAATAAATGAATCTGAATCTGAAAATAAAGCTGAGTTATAAAAGCTATAATCACTCAATATGCTGCTAAAATTGTTTCCAAGCTTATGAAATGCTTTTGCGAAAATTTTATATTAAGATTCTTGTGAGCGACAGTTAATATTATGCTTTTCCTTTTGTGTTAGTAATTCGAAGGTTTTAACCTTGTTTATTGTGAATCATGTCTAGAATTTAATACATACTTCCTGCATTAGTATCTTACGTATATTTTTCGCAGAAGCTGAAATCATCGTTCCGGTCATCAAGACATTGGGGACCGAGAGATCCCATCACTCATTACTACTGGTTGGCGAGTCGCGAAGAGCTTGACAGGACTACTATTGGAAGACTGAGATATCAACGAAGGCAGTTAGGTCAAATGTCAGGCAGACCAAGCTTCTTGACTATTAGTGACACTGTTTCCAGGAACGAAAATAACATAGAAATGGACAAACCCCGCGCACACTCTGACGACTGGCTGTATACTGTTAATAGAAAACGACTGGTTAGTGCTGATGGAAATTTTATTGCGATGAGGAAGAGGGCCAAATCTCTGGATTGGGAGTTGAATAACAAGCCAGTGGAGACTACAGACTCCATAAACATCAAGTTTACTCGTTTTTCCATGCCTACGTATGAAATGATGAGAGAACGCAACAATAATTTGACTGATAGAATAACTAATCGATTCTAAAATCATTAGTTTAAAATGATTGTGCCTTTTCAATTCTGATGAAAATTTTACTTTGCATACTTTACTTTATTATTATAGTATTTAATGAGCTTTTAAATTATTAGACTGATAAGATTTATAAATTAGATTTAAAATATGAAAAGTCTTTCATACATGCTTTTTCTAATACGATTGATGTTTTATTTTACTAATATTAAACTATTAACCTTTCTCTCCTGAATTTCAACATCCCCCACTGTTAGGCACGGGTCTCCTCCACCCTGGGAGGGATTATGGTCCTGGGAGGGATTATACCCCGTGCTGACCAGGCGAGTTGGCATAGAGTTTTGTTTAGAGTATTCCGTCTCTCACAAAGGATGTCTGTGTACAATACCACTACTTTTACAGCGCCCCGGATAAGAAATTGGGTGGTGACACTTGTATTCTTGATCCTTCCCGACATAGCTAGACAAGCTACTAACCTAATCGACAGGCCTCGTGATCGAGTGGTTCATGTAACGGACTGCCGATCACGAGATCGCGGGTTCGATTCCCGCACGGGACAATCATTTGTGTGATGTTTATAAATGTCATACAAATGGTTATACTGCGTCAGGGTGTTTCTATGTATTATAAGTATGTATTTACAAAAGAAAAGTAGTATATGTATTCTATCCGTATTCGTACCCATAACACAAGCATATTAGCTTAGCTTGGGACTAGAGGACGTTGTGTAAAATGTGCATGAATATTTATTTATTTAATCTTCCATAAATTACGAAATTTTTGAGTATTTTAAGAGCATGCGGATTATGCGGTATTAATTTATTATGGTTTCTCACATAAATACCTGTACTATGCCTGGGAGATTTCCGTTAGTACCTATGTTAAAAAAAATGTATGTGAATTGTATCCGTGTTTCGGTAGATACACATGACAGAAGCAAGATGCTTAACTGAGGAAATGAGAGGCGTAGTGACATATAACATAGGCGTGACATGTCTGCGAACATTTAATTTTATGTATAGTTTAACCAGAGGATAATTTAGGTAGTGTTGTTATAAAGATCAACGGTAGAATTAACTTGAAATCGAGATAAAGAGTTTTTTAATATGGGTAAAATATTACGTAGGTATATCAAATTAGATATATTGGCATTGTCTAAGTATGTGTGGGCATACGTGACTTCAATCATGGCCTTCGTGTAACCATGCGTATAGCGCATAATGTGTCTCCCCAGAATCAACTTGGTCATATCCAACGATAAAGTATGCTGCTCACGTGTTTGTGACCTCACCTGAATGTGACTGGACCGCAGCGTATACTTAACCCTTACTAATACAAAGCCCGCATAATTTTCGCTTAAATATATGTTTACGAGAGTGAACTTTGTTGTTTTTAGGACGTAATCAATATCTTATTACGTTTTATGTGTACAATTTAAACTATCAATTACTTAAGTACATTTAAAGTTCTTTTCTCAGTCAAATAATTTCATTTATAATAGGACAATATTTAGAAGCTCGTTTAAAAAAATCAGAAGGTGGGTATCTGATGCGATTCTCTCTTGATTTTCCTCGGAAATGACCAACTGGTTCTTATGAGGTATGTATATTCATAGGATATTCAGCACATTTATGAATAGGACGTCAACTATTTTTCGCAACCCAGTCATTTAAGCTTATATGAGGTAAAAATCTTGGAATTCGAGATATCCAGCTGTAATAAAGTTGCAAAAGCAGGTATTTGCGCTTTTTTGTAAAAATCTCATTTCCTATGAGTTTTTTGCTATTTGTATGTACATCAATATTGTAGAATACAAAAGTCTCTATAAATTTTGTGTATAAACATTTTTTATACGGTGAACCGAACGAAGAAAATGATAAAATCTTTTTATATATAAAATTCACGTGTCACAGTGTTAGTTACCGTACTCCTCCGAAACGGCTTGACCGATTTTTATGAAATTTTACATGCATATTCAGTAGGTCTGAGAATCGGCCAACATCTGTTTTTCAAACCTATTTTTTTTAGTATGGTTAAACAACGTTTGCCGGGTCAGCTAGTATAATATAATAGTCAATAAAAATTGACAAATATTTATAATCATTGATTTATCAACAGTTCATCAACTGTATATAGCGCGCGTTCGACCTGCGCTGGTTGACCTGAAGTGATGCTGTGACCGCGCGCTGTCCGCCCTCTATCTCGAAAAAGGTTCACCAAAAAAATGTTAAAAAACAAATATTGTGGAGAGTTTTGTATTCTACAATATTGATAATGAATACAAATAACAAAAAGCCCATAGAAAATGAGATATATATAAAAAAAGCGCAAGAACCGATTTTTGCGACCTTAACCTTGAAATTGAATAGTTGCGTACACCCTACGCTAAGTAGGTTTTGAGACAACTTTTAGGGTGTCGGTATATAAGTATTTACCAATTTACAGCTGTATTATCTCGAATTCCGAGGTGAAATTCCTATAATGACAGGACTATATTATTATTTGGCATTAAAATAAGTCATCATCATGCTATTTTGTCAGACGTCATTTCTGTAGTTACTTCTACTAACCTTTTCTCAAAACGCCTGGTCGGCGTTATATAGTAGAGCAAACTCCCTCAATATGTGAAAGTGGCACGAATCAATGATGCGGCGTTAATAAGCTTAAAAGAAGTGATAGATCAGTATGCAAAGTATTCTTTATTGTTAAAAATTTTCCTTTTTAGCGTACTGTATCAGAATATGATAATAACGATTATAGTGAACTGATGATACAAATGATAATAATAAATGTTAAAGCTTGTAGGTACTATTGCTCAATTGTAATAACTATTAAATTAAACGGCACGGAATCCTTCGTCTGCGAGTCAAACATTCCTATTTCAATAACATGTAATTTCTTGGCACGTTTTATGGGATGTAACCACTGCTTAAAATAGTTTTACATATAAAGATACACAGTTAAAAATGTTAAAATAATGACCTAGTTTCTTTTATTCTGGATTACTAGTGTAATAAATTTTATAGAGACCTTAATACTGTCTAAATGTAGGTAAGAAAACCGTGTCGACCAAAAACCAACGGTTTCTGGTGATAAATGACCAGAAAAGCCTACGCCTTCATTACACAGCTGTAGTAATATGGATAATTATCGCTGTTAGAAGAATAATAGGAGTGTAGTTGGTCAAGAGATAACCGTTCGGCAATAAGTACGGCAACTACAGTTAATCCAATATTTTGTATGAGCAGTGTCTGTTGTGTTGGATGCATGTTACTTTGTCAATGTCTGTAGTGGCTAACGGGACAAAGAACATGTTATGAGTTACCTCTGAATATCGCGCGTGTACAAACAGCTATCAGCTCTTTACAAAAAATAAAGGTTCATGCCTAAAGTTGGGGTCAGTGCTCGATAAGCGATGTAGGATTTTTATTATCTTTGTGATTTCATAGTTCAAAGGGTAATTAATAAATCCATTACAGTATGTAAGGTTTTTATCACATGTTTTTCGAATATTACGTGTAAGTTATGTCACACTTTTTAGTTTGTGTCATTGACCACCTCCATATATGAATTGAGAGATTGCTCGCTTGGGGATAGCCTTAACACCTACGTACGTAGAATTCAAGAAATTGTTGGAGACAAATCGTGGGCATGCTATTAGTACCTATGTACGTGAATATTTAAATATTTAATACTACGTCCGAAATTTCTCAAGCAGCGGTTTATAGTTAATACTAATTAATATAACTATAAGGCGGCCTACTGTATTCCATAGCTGGAAATACTGGTTGGCGATAAAGAGAACAAAAAATTTCAATTCTATGTCGTAACGATTCACACCAAAAATAAAGTTTGTTATGACAAACATACTGTTCACCAAAATATACATAAACTGCATTCGAAATAACATCGTTGTATTGGTATATTTTTTTTAAATCTTGATATATCGAAAAAATAAATTCTTAGTAGTTCTTAGGACATGCCCTTGTGGTTTGCTTAGACAACGCTATGTAGCTATATTTGATAGTACATACATGAAATACTCCTACGCTTTAAATTGGTAATTTTTGCAACTATTTTTTATTAAGTCGCAAAATTTTATTATTAATTAGTTCATTTAAGTAATGCGTATTTTCTCAAAGTAAATTTATTATCTGATTCTATCATCCCATTTCAAGACGGGACTAGTGGTCTAAAGGTTCATGTGACGGACTACTATTCAGGAGTTGATCGTGGAGATTCCCTCCGAGCACGGCTTAAGTATTTGTGTGATATTTGTATAATTTTGTGGCTGATACATAATAATATACAGAAACGTGATATGCATAATTGATTATACTATCAAATTAAAAAGTTTGGACGATTGAGTGCGCCGTTTATTAGGAAGTATAATAACTACTCGAGAAGAATTTAAAAAAATTCTTTTGGTATTTGATAAGTCTTTTATTATTTAGGAAGGTTAAAATCTATTACAACATCAAATTATCACATTACTTTATAATGTATTGCAAAGAATCGATATGTTTGCTTGTAGATGAAGTGGTTGGACAATAGGACATGTCTTAGAAGTAGCAAATTACAAGATGTGCGAGATAATTCAGGATTAAACTGTGGTTGTGGTATCGGGACCAAATTAAGACTGCCTGATTAGACAGTCATAATTCCAATCTGCATGTGTAAAACGAATATGCTTCTTTAATTTACACTGCAATGCAGTTATTCCAGTCTAACCAGTTGATTGAATAAGAATAAAATATCTAAATATTAAAATCATTTCTAAGAATGGCACATCAGCGCAGTTTTTTAGTTTAATGGGAAAACAGACGACCGAGAATACTTTTCTATTCTTCCTTTTACATATTATAATATTTAGATTTTCAAAGATATTTTATATTTAGGCCGTAAAGTTAAAAACAGTTTAAATGATTTTAAGCTACTACGATAAAATAAAAATAAAAAAATAAAAACAGTCCCAGTAGTGTAGAATATAATTACCTACTTAAATAGGTGTACCTATAGACGTATAGGTACACCTATTTAAGTAGGTAATTATATTCCCACAAAAAAACTAAAACAGCCTACTTAAAATTCAGTTGTAAAAGTGACGCTCCGAATTATGGTGACGCAGTGCTATGTGATGTAACTTCTTATGGTAAATGAAGAACTTGTATTTCTGTGGTTATTTTCCTCTTAATGTTAATGTAATTAAGATTTGTTTATAAGTACATGGTTTTATGATATTTTTTTCATGTACAGTTACGTATAAGTTTATCTTTATACAGCGTTGTATTATTATTGTCCTAATACCATGTCTTACATACTTTCTGATTGCAAATATTTGAGTAAATAAGCACATGAAAGCACATACTTGTTACTTAATTTTAACGTCATAGCTAATATCAACACCGCATTTATGTGTGTGATGTAAGTATGACTAGTTAATAAATAATATGCACTTCAGACAAGCTGGTTTATCGGCTTAATGCAGCTCATATGATCTGGTGTTTTGGTGTTGCATGTTTGCAAAATACTTTGTGTGTTGGGTAGGACATTTATCAAGGAAGGCTCTAAGCTATATAACATCACGTTGCGACCAATAGGAGCGAAGCACCAGTGAAAAATGTTGCAAAAACGAAATACGAAGTCGCGGGCAACAGCTAGTTATAAAATATAGTTTATGAATCATCTCCTAATGAGGTACAAATAGAATGTACCTTACACTATTAAGTAAATAAAGTAAGTCAACTAACTTATGTACCATTCTATGCCGTAAAGCCTTGCTTTGTTTTCGTTTGCCTTTGTTCCACATTTCTGTCATACATATTTTACAGGAATAAGAAACTTAGTAATGTCGAGTACATGTACAGCTTTCGTCAGTTGTATTTTAGGAAGTCATTATAAGGACGTTCCTCCTACTCGTAGCATTAAGATTTTATGTATTACTAAAATACTGTTCCAATTTTTTTACTTCATTCAATTCATATATCAATTTGATACCGTTAGCGGTAAAATATCATGTTAATTTATTAATTCGTCTTACGTCACTTGGAATACATGAAGGTTATTAGCGAAATATTTGCACCTGGAAGTCCCCCTGTAAGCTTACCCGCGGAACCGGCTACCTCGTAATAAGGGCGTCACGTACACCACCGAGATGATCGGCCGGTCCAAGTCACCGCACCATCGCATTCAAGTATCAAGTGGCGCGCGAAGCGGATCGCAGAGCGGTAACGGTCGCGCGATATTCGAGTTTACGACTAGTGGACGGTTCACGTGGACAGTCTAGGGTGTAAGTAGTGATGTCGAAGGATAACCCCAGGTTGAGCAGGCTGGGAGTGTTGGCTCCGGCTGCACTGTCAGCCTGCATGGATGCCTCTGTGTTAGCCGTTCCTGCCGCCGGCGCTATAGTCTCTACTGTGCTCAAAGAACTCAGCAAGGCTTTCATGTTAAAGAAGTAAGCTATTACACAATACTATATTTACAAATTAAGCTGTTAATACTGTTAATTGCTTGCGAATATATTACATTGTTGATTAGCACTATAAAATAGCTTTCCTACTTTGGATGGATATCTGTTGTTTCAGTTTCAGTCCAGTTTTTTAAAAAATAAACAACAGCAAAGGTGAATAATAGTAAATAAAGATTCTTCCAAGTTATTTTGAAAATCCTGACTAATTTATAAAAGTGAAAACGAGCCGATGACAGTAAACTAATTTTGACGCGCCTAAGTGTTAATGCTTAGAACAAAACTATAGCGCGATTAAAAAAATCTATACAACGCCATCTGTCGAGTGACATAGTAAACTTCTGTCGCGGGCAACAGATAGTTATATAATATTTTTGCTGAAATTAAATACATTTATATTTTAAGCCAAATTGACCCAATAGAAATATTCAAAGGTAGCAAAATTCTTCCCTTAAGTAATGACATAAAGTTAAAATTTTTCTAAATATAATGATTTTGCACGCAATACGAAAACTGCTGATGGTATAAATTAATATTATAAAGCTGAAGAGTTTCTTTGTTTGAACGCGCTAATCTCAGGACCAGCTGGTCCAATATGAAAAATTTCTTCAGGGTTGAATAGTACATTTATTAAAGGCTTATGACATAACGCTGATATAAATTATTTCTAATATAAGTTTCTTTGATTGCACTTTTCGTTTTAAAACTTAGGTATGACCGATACCAAAATTCTCAAAGTAAAAATGTATTACGGTCTGAACAAACAGTAATCTTTAACAATTACTAGCTGTCCTCAGTGACTTTGTACGCTTAGACGTTAGAAAATTAGCTGCTTTTGGTCACAGCGTGATGTTATATACTTTATAGCCTTCCTCCATAAATGTACTGTATAACACAGATTTTTTTTTAATTCCGACTACTGTTACCTGAGATTAGCACGTTCAAACAAACAAACAAACTCTTCAGCTTTAAAATATTTTACCAATAATGTATAGTGCGAAGCCGTTTCAAATAATAATAATTTATTAATATTATCAAGTGCAATCATCAGCGTTTAGAGTTTTGCTTGTCTTGCAATGCATAGAACGTGGTTTTATTTCATACACAGAAAATATTCTACAATACAATATTATTAGATGAATAAAACTCTCGTTCTTATCTTCTATTAGTTTACTCGTTATAAAAGTATTTATGTAAGTTAATATATAGCTACAATTTATCCCGCACGGACTCAAAACTTGTATGACCACATACTTACTACTTGCTTGCGTCCTGGATGCCTTAGCCTTGTAAGGAAAGCATTCCAACACAGATAAGATACTCGCCAAGTTACCTAGAAAACAAACGTTTTATTTTTTTAATTTTTACGTCAAAATTAAATTTAATTAGGTAGGTACGACTCTACTACTACTACGTACGACAATAATACCTGTTAAAATTTCTAAAGTTAAAAAATGTAAACAGAATAATAAAATATCTTAATCGTGGGCGCTACTTTTGAAAACGCTTAATAATGCTTTCATTTTTAATGTAACGTAACGTAATCGGACGCATTATATATTATTACAGTCATCTTCAAAGAGACCGCTTTGCGATAGCAATTATATCTACCATAGATATACCTAATATAGATTGGAGTAGTGAAATTCAAAAATCCGCACATAAATAAATTACTATCCGCACATAGTGGTCACCTGGTTTATTGAGAATTACTAAAGACTTTCCCTTACCGAAGTTGCCTGTGCCCAATGGTGGGACGTTTTGTGTGGAGAAACTTTGTTCGACATGAGACCACTTCTGATGGGTCAAAAACTTAACAAAAAATTAAGATTGGTAGTATCCATACCACAATTTGGCAATGTTAACAGAACTTTTTTATTAGAAAACTAGCTGACCCGCCAAGCGCTGTTTTGCCGTAAGTATAATTGTTAGAGGTGGACAACCCTTATCACTTAGGGATATGAAAAATAGATAGTAGCCGATTCTCAGACCTACTGAATATGCATACAAAATTTCATAAGAATCGGTCAAGACGTTTCGGAGGAGTATGGATAGGAACATTGTGACACGAGAATTTTATATATTAGAAGATGTGCTTATTAAAGATTTTAATTAATAAAAATTAATGTGCACAGCAAAATATCCCATGAAACAAAATAAGCTATACCTAGTTGTTTTCATTTTTTAGTTGTGCACGTAGATTTGGTCTGATGCGTCAAAAACTTAACTAAAACGAAAACAACTTTGGTCTATTTTGATTTATTTTTATTTCGTTGTACAGATCTATAATATTTAAAATCGTAAGTCTTTAAGTAATACACAGTTTTTATAATAAGAAACTTTAGTTAACATTGCTGAACTATATCACTGCGACTGTCAATTTTCATATAGTTAGTTTAGTTTAGTTGTGCGCGTATAATTGGTACCGATATAATATGAGCACGATATATCATTAACTAAATTCGCAAAGGTAAATTTAAAGAATCGCTTGAATAATGTGATAATTGAATCGACATGTAATATCTATTTTCGACATATTTTATGTTAATGAATAGTGTCAACCAAGTTTCTATCCGAATACAAATAAATATTCAGTAACTTATCACATAATGTGAAAGTGCTTTTAAATATTAATTCAAATAATAATATAAACATAAAAAGTAATTCATTACATATTATTTGTAAATATTACCATATTATTATATAGCTTGCCCACGAAGTTGTACGCGTGAAATGTAGAAAGTTTTCTCCGTTCCCCGAACATTTTTCACTGATGCTTCGCTCCTTTTAGTTACAGCATGATATTATTTAACCTACAGCCTTCCTCGATAAATGTACTATCTAACTCTGAAAGAATTTTTCTAATCGGATCAGTGGTTTCTGTCATTAGCGCGTTAAAACAAACAAACAAACGAAGAAATAAACAAGCTCCTTAGCTATAAAATAATACTAGCTGTCTCGGCAAACGTTGTTTTGCCATACTTAAAAAAAAAGGTTTGAAAAATAGATGTTGGCCGAAATATGCATGTACAATTTTATAAAAATTGGTCAAGCCGTTTCGGAGGAGTACGGTAACTAACACTGTGACACGTGAATTTGATATATGTATAAGACTAGCTGACCCGGCAAACGTTGTTTTGCCATACTAAAAAAAAGGTTTGAAAAATAGATGTTGGCCGATTCTCAGACCTACTGAATGTTATTGTAAAATTTCATAAAAATCGGTCTAGCCGTTTCGGAGGAGTACGGTAACTAACACTGTGAGTACTGTGGCACGTGAATTTTATATATTAGAATATTAGTACAGATTGTTGAACGAGGAGAAATAGAGTTGTCTGCTTTGCGCGAGTAATCTTCTAATATACAAAATTCACGTGTCACAGTGTTAGTTACCGTACTCCTCCGAAACGGCTTGACCGATTCTTCTCAAATTTTACATATATATTCAGTAGGTCTGAGAATCGGCCAACATCTATTTTTCAAACCTTTTTGGTTTTTTTTTGTATGGCAAAACAACGTTTGCCTGGTCAGCTAGTATATATTTAAATATATTAATATATTTTCCTGTTGTTATATGGCGCCTATATATCTATTTTGGCGCCAGTGGTAAAATAAAAAATGACCAACTATTTTGACTTAATATGTTAAATACAGATACACATAAAGTTTATTGCTCACAAGCTGATGCCCGCTACTCCGTACGCGTGGAATTTTAGATACCTACCTATATATTTTATTTAAACCTTTTAAACCTTCCCTGGACTTTCACGAATATTTCAAGACCAAAATCACCAAAATCGGCCCAGCCTTTCTCGAGTTTTAGCGAGACTAACGAACAGCAATTGATTTTTATATATAAGATTAATTGACTTGACATTTGCAAAGATGTTAATAGTTCTATCTTTACTATAAAACGTACGTTGATAGTGTTAAATCTATGTTTAACATCTGATATACTATTACCGCCTTATTCATAATGATTTATGGGAGGTTTAAAAGTTCGCTAAAATAGAATCGCGAAAATTGTCAAAACTTGTTATTCATATTGGTCTTTTTACGCTAAAACGTTTATTATCTCTGCGATAAAATCTCCGTATAAACCTCCTATAAGTCATTATGAATAAGACCGTTAGAGTTTTACGTACTTTTCTAATACATTAGTAATTATAATAGATACATGATTTTTCTACAATTTTTAAAAAACGTGTTAGACGTGTTGTGATACTGTAGAAGTCTATTAACGGCCATTGTCAATATTTTATCTATCCTCGATTCTCGCTATTAAAATCGGATCAAACTTTACTATTGTCTTTATTTGCTAATCAATAAGCTAGAAAGTCAGTAGATGACAGCATTTTCTACTGAAAATTTGATAGAAGATAGAAATATACTACTGACTGAACGCTTTAATGATTGTCATTGGTGTCGATTTTACGTCCACAACTAAACTTAACTAAAAAATGAAAACAACTATTGCTGTATATTGATTATTTGGTAGTTTTGTTGTGTAATTTTATATTAATTACAATCGTTAATCTATAATAAACAGATTTGCTAACAAGAAAGAATCGTTAACATTACGGAATTGTGTTATTGACACAATCAAATTTCATTTTTTAGTTAAGTTAAGTTTAGTTGTGCGCGTAGAATTGGTACCAATATAATACAAATACTTCCAAATTATAACTAGCATAATATTATATAGCATAATATATGATATTATACCTATACTAATATAATAAAACTAAAAGGTTTGTTTGTTTGTGTGAACGCGCTAATCCCAGGAACTACTGGTTCGAATTGTAAAATTCTTTTTGTGTTGGATTGTGCATATTTCGAAAAAGGATATAGGCTATAAAACATCACGCTGCGACCAATACGAGCGAAGCAGTAGTGAAAAATGTAGCAAAAACGGAAAAAAAATCTATATTCCACGCGTACGAAGTCAGGGGCCATAGCTAGTATACAATAATCAGGTGCCTTACTAAGAGATATTATTTAATTATCAATTACCTATTTTTAAGTTAAACTGATTCTTATTACTCTTTTCAAATGTTCGCAAACCGATTTTAGCGAACTTTTAAACCCCCGATAAGTCATTATGAATAAGACCATTAATCTTTAAAATTACGTAAATGTTTGACATACATACATTTTGAATGTATTCTGTCTTCGCAAATGGCATCGAAACAAAGAACTATTTCATCCATCCGTGGGTTGTACTGATGACGAAACTTGAACTGACCAAGTTGATCAATGTCATTGTGGCTTCCATAATGGTATAGGTTATAATTTTGATAGATTTAGAAATGCAATTTATATGTTGTGCAAATTGTCACGCACCATAATAGTAACATTTTACATCATAATGTTACCTACTTATGATGTTTCAAATAGTAAAACTATTTTTATACTACATCTTTGTATGTCAACTTTTTGTTAATTTGATGTACCTACACACTCTCAATTTTCTGATAAAACTGATAAAATTGTTAATTTATAAAAAAAAAATTGGTCAAGTGCGAATCGGACTCGCGCACGAAGGGTTCCGTACCATTATCTATGCAACATACGTTATTAATAAATGAGCAAACAACACACACAATACTTAATTAATCACGTTTGTTGTATGAGAGCAAGAAACGGTAAAAAAAATCATGTTTGTTGTATGGGAGCCCCCCTTAAATCTTTATTTTATTTTTAGTATTTGTTGTTATAGCGGCAATAGAAATACATCATCTGTGAAAATTTCAACTCTCTAGCTATCACCGTTCTTGAGATACAGCCTGGTCACAGACGGACGGACGGACAGCGAAGTCTCAGTAATAGGGTCCCGTTTTTACCCTTTGGGTACGGAACCCTAAAAATTAACTATTATTAAATAGTGAACTCAATAATAGTGAAAATTTTTTATGGAGATTAATTAAAACTAACAATTGAAATCAGCATTCTAACAGAAGTTATAAAAAATCGTTTATTGCTAAATATGTAATCAATGCAGTAGTCATTAAATATCGTGTAAGAGCAGGTGGTAGAAAATAATGAGTTGTACAATCTGCGTCACCAGAAAAAGGGGTCTTATTAACCGGTTTACGACACTTTTATTTTTACTGAGCTCCGAGAGGGTTATTTACTCGTATATAGCAATTAGGTATCACGGCAGTAATCCACGGTGTTTGTTAACGCTTAGAACCCCTAGAATGCTATATGTAGAGCCTTGAAGAGGTCTAGTAAATTGGTAGGTACAAGATACTTTCATTCGTACATTGAACTATACCCGACCTCTAGGAATGTTTGCCATCCGCGCAGGAAAAGATGGCACGGCAATGGATTAGTACGTGAACGTAATTCTAAAGTGATAATCTAAAAAAGAATAGGCTAAAGTTAGCTTCCGAGAAAGGAACGACAATCTGAGAGTAAAAAAGAATATTTTAAAATGCAGTTTTTTATCATAAGATGGACTCCATGACTCTGGACTCTTAACTGTTTTATAAAAAATAGGCCACATATTAAAAATAGGACGCAGATATATGAAGATGATTTATTTATAATACTAAGGCAGCTATTTTGAATTTCGTCGAACAAAACTGTCTTAACCATATTCACAATAATAAGATTTGTCCACATAGAAACCGCGCGTTGAAACCTTTGTTTTTTACAATGTCCTTGTGTCATATGGGGGAGGCTTGTATCCAATGCCTATATCCTTGTAAAGACAGAAACAACTGTAGCTTAAGAGCAGTATTTTCTGATTCCTTTAGCCAAGTGTTGCTTTTTTAGGATTTTTGACCAAGTCTTAGCCGGAAATTATGTCTGCTATTTTGATTTCAAACCCCAGTAGCAAGATTAATTAGAACCGAACTTTACATAAAGATGTAGATGTGTCTGAGAGTCGTTTAAGGTTTCAGATCATAGTTTTTATGTGTAAAATATATTTAAATGTTTGTGTAACTTATATGGATACTGTAGGTTTCAGTTAGGGTCTTATAACAATAATGGCATGTATGTATGCATTATTCAAGCGGTTTATTCGAAATATGGTCGTGTTTATCTCTCATTGTTTTTAAAGTACTTCTCTATTTGGACGTCAACTCATTGAATTTTAAGGTGTCACTGACAACATTTATTTAATTATGAAATTACAATAATTTTCACATTTAAACTCTTCTGAACGCATATATACGTCAATCGCCGCGCATTATTTATGGCTGATTCATACCTAGACTAGAACAATAAATTGTAGTACTAGATTATACCAAACTGCAATTTTTATAGGCTTAAATTTTTTAGATTTTTCATGAATTGTAATGAAAAGTATCCATGGACAATACACAACGTCCTTTGGTCCCAAGCTAAGTTTATATCCTTGTGTTATAGATATCAGTATACGGATGTCGGATATACTACATAAACTACTTTTCTTTTGTAAGTACACACTTATACTTATACTTACTTACTTAGTACTCATAATCACCCAGGCGCAATATATGAGGAAATATTTGATTTGTATGACAAGTAAAAATATCACACAATTAAAAATTGTACAATCAAGAAATTGAACCCGCGACTTCGTGAACGGCAGTCCGTTACATGAATCACTAGACCACGAAGTAGTTGGTCAAAAGTATTTAAAATTTTATTATATTATATTCTTATGAAATATGCAATACGTGCCTTCTGCACAAATGAGTATAATTTTTGTCTGCACGATTGCGTTCCAGGAAATCATTTAATAATCCTAAATAAACATAATCAATTAAACTATAAATAAATATTCTGCCCTTCCTCGTACAATAGTCTATCATTGGATGATTGTATAATTTTTTTGGCATCGGTATTAACTTTTCTTATTTTAAAAGTTACGCAAAATGGCAGCTATTTAAATGATTAATTTCGATAATTTTAAAGAAAATAATGGGGCAGCAGAGGATTTCTACACAAGTAATAAAGAGGTAAAGTTTGTATTATGTAAGGGGTTATTTATTCATCACGGATCCCCAAAAGTGACTTGAAATATTTAGTATGCTTACACTACTACGATAGAATAAGATTAATAATGTTTTATTTTGAAACAAAATTCATGATTCTTTACTTAATATAAAACACAGTCGTTATTTTTTTATGTATGTCCCTACGTGAGCTTATATCTTCAAAACTACGTCATGGATTTTGACGTGGTTTTGTTCCCAGATTTTAAATAGATAGATTGGTTCAAGAGGATGGACTTTTTTGTATGATTTGTTATCCAATTGGACGCTAACGAGGTTGCGGGCAGCTTTTAGCAGTTAGTAGATAATAAATGTAGCCTGTTTACTTTAGAGTCATAAGCGGTTCTAATACGTACCTTACTTTCTATAAAGTAAAATAGAACATTAACATAATTATGTAAATATATAAACCAGTAAGCAATTGTAAGGATTCATTTAAATATTGGTAATACGGGTATGAATCAATGTGACAAATTCTTTGCAATTTAAGGCAAGTTTTATTGTCGATAATCCGGAACTCGTTTTTAACACGCATATAATTAAACTTATTCTGAATTTATAGCCCTTTGTGTTGACGTCACAATTAGTACGCAACTACGTGTTGTGTTTATAACTTCGGGAAATGTGACGAGGATTGCCGCGCTGACCTTGTTGTGAAGATTTATGACATAAATGTTCGTAATTTCACTGAATTTTAGGTTACATTATTTTGTGATAGATCAAGTTTGATCCTTTAAGTTTTTTAATGTTACTCTAGCTTTATTTTTTATTCCATACTAGCTTTCGCCAGCGACTTCGTACCGGTGAAATTGCTACCTTCTTGACGCCTGTCGTCACATTTTGGGTAATTCTCATAATATGTCTATAAATTTTATCGATTTTGACGAGCCTCGTGGTCGAGTGGTTCATGTAGCGGACTGCCGATTAAGAGTTCGCGGGTTCGATTCCCGCTCGGGACAATCGTTTGTGTGATTTTTCTCATTGTCATACAAATGTTTGTACTGCGTCTGGGTGTTTCTATGTATTATAAGTATGTATTTACAAAAGAAAAGTAGTATATGTAGTCTATCTGTATTCTGGTACCCATAACACAAGCATATAAGCTTAGCTTGGGACCAGAGGACGTTGTGTGAAATGTCCATGAATATTTATTATTATTATTTATTATCGTAAGTGTTATTCTGATGTATAAGCTACATTACTGTAAAGTTTTATTAAAATCCATTCAGTAGTTTTTGCGTGAAAGAGTAACAAACATCCAAACATCCGTACTCACAAACTTTCACATTTATAATATTAGTGAGATATTTCTCTACCTGGGCTTACGTATAAATGTGAGTTTAACTGCGTGTAAAAATGTGAGTTTGACTTTGTTGTTTACATATAATTTGTAAAACGCTTACGAAAGTAAAACTGGTTTAATTCTGATGAACAATGAATTTTAATTATCTGTTGTATTATGAAACAAAATCCTTTACAATAAATGGGCGGTTAGACATCGAGAATGAGAAGTATGTCTACTTCCGAAGGTCTTTGTTTCCGAAAGGGTAATTACTTTCGCTTCCTCGGTGCGGCAACTTGCTGGTAACGATGCTCGCACACTTGTGCCACCAGTTTTCTTAAAGCGTTATCCACAATGATGTATTTGATATCTATATTATCTATACTTAATAATAATAAGCTGAAGAATTTGTTTGTATGTTTGTTTTAAGGCACTAATCACAGCAACTACTGGTTCGTATTAAAAAATCTTTACAAGTTGGATCTGATGAAGTCCATTTTGGAAGGCTATAGGCTATATAACATCATGCTACGATCAATAAGAGTGAAGCATTAGTGAAAAATGTTGCATAATAAGGGCAAATTTTCTATTCTACTTTAAATTTACTATTTAAATAAAATAGTTATTAATACATCCATCAATTTGCGAAGTAGGCTACCCATTTCGAAAATTGCTGAACTATTATTATTTCTTCGGTCCATTGCAACCTATTGATGTTCAAACATAGTTTTTTCTAAGCATTGTTTATAACACAAATGTTAAGATGGTATTAAAGACTTACGGTCTTATTCATAATTACTTATTGGAGGTTCAAAAGTTCGCTAAAATCGGTTCGCGAAAAATATCAAAACTAATAATATAAGGATAATATAAGATAATTCATAATAGTCTTTTCACGCTAAAACGTTTATTATCTCTCCAATAAAATCTCCGTTAAAACCTCCGATAACTCATTATGAATACGATCATTAGTAGTCCATTACAAAACTTTAAATTATCAAGCTATCCCTAATCTTAGAAAATAGCTTCGTTGTATAAGTTGGCTAAACCACATTTCTAACACTTTTGTTACTTCTTTATGTATCATATAATGCAATTCTTTTAATAAATATTCAGGATCTTAAAGCGTGATTTTACCTTTTAAACTAAGTAAATTGCCAGTTAGGATGGCGAATATACTTATAATAATATTTCTGTTAAACGTAAACTGTCAAGGTTTTTATATACTATTTCGCAACGATTAAAACAACATAATATTACTTTTACGGAAAAAGGTGTTTAAACTGCACCGTAAATGTAGCAGAAACCGCAGGTACCTACGTCAGAAGATATGACGACATCACGATGTATGAGGTTCTTAAAATTTCTTACTCAACTATCTACGCTGACTTCACTAATCCTATATTCTTAGCTTTTTTTAGTATAAACGAACGGAACAAGAAGTATTTTCTTGCTCCGTTATTCCGAGTCCGACATTATAACCTTTTTATCTTTATTTATAATTTGATTCGTTTTGGTTTTCAATGCCTTAGAATAGATTTTTAATACGAGTAATATAATCACAGAGTATAAAAAATATTTACTGGCAGTGGTTATGACTTACGGTGTTTATTTAATGAAATAATTTTCAATACTTATTATAAATATTTTCTAGTAGTATACGCTATTATCTTCGCCAACATCGGCATTAGGAGATGATTGTGTTTATTTGAATATAGAACAAAAGCTATTCCAAATACAAAAGCTACTACCGTGGTTCTATTATTTCGAATTGAATTCTGTAATCCTATTTTGGGAAGCTTTAATAATTTGTTATAATAATTCTTTGTAATGAATGTAATGATGTTTAAAATTGCTTGATGGTTTTATGCTCCTTAGTTACAGCATAGTGTGAGATTATCCTAACATACGCAAGGTGCTTGGTAAATTGACAAACCGGTCTCTGATATAGTGGGGAACAAAGTAGGTGTTGAACGTTGGTTATGCAATGCAAACAACATAATTATGTTGTATATTACAGTTCAATTCCTTATAGTGTGATGAAATTTATGTTACTTTCTTAGCGTTTTATGTCATAAGAACATAAACAACAAAAAATAAGTTATTTCCCTCGGGATATAAGACTTGTGATTAGACTTTGAATTAAACTCGCAATACGAGAAAAATAATGCTGAATACAGAATCCGTTACATTAGTTTATCTTCCTTTATGTATTGCTAACATTATGCCCGCGGTTCCACTCGCATTTATTTTTGTTGAGCCCACCAAGTACCTCAACATACACGAAATCATTACAAATTATACAAAAAATCCATCCTCTTTAACCATTCTATCTATTAAAATAACCGCATCGAAATTCGTTGTGTAGTTTAGAAGATATTTTATAAGCTCACATAGGGACACACATTCGAAAATAACGACTTTGTTCTATAATAAGTAAAGATATCAGATAGAATGCGCTTATTGAGAAATACTAAGTCATGTTGTGTAAAACGATCATTTGTTTCATCTATTTACAAAGTGAAGAAATCTTCTAGAAACAAACAAAGACAATAATTAATAGACGACTTTGTCAAGGAGTATAAATACATTACTTTATCATTGTGAAATTGGTTGCACATCCTGCACTTATGATATTCTCTTCTCTCTGTAAGTGAAATACGTACGACAGCTCTTAATAGAAGTACCTTAATAGTTTTAAACCTTATCGTTTATATTTAATTGAGTCGCAGTACTAAGGCCGCTATTATGTACTACGTCAACTGTTTGCTTTCCATGCAAAAATCAAACAGAATCTTCGACTGCAGCACCTATAAGTAATCTGAAGAGAAAATAAGTAGGTATAAGTATTTATAATAACAATTGTAATTAAAAATAAAGGGGTGACGGACAAAAAGAATACAAGTGTCACCTCCCCATATTATGCCCAGGGGGGTTATAAGAACCGAACGAGGGAACCACGTGGCATGACACCTGTCCACATACACAAGGGAGGAGGGTTAATGTCAGGCAGGCGGGCGCCCGGCCGGTTGTAGAAATCAGCCAAAACCCATGTTTGGAAGTCCTCTAAAATATATTATTTTATTCTGTTTTTAGTACCTATTTTATATATTCATGCACATTTCATACAACGTCCTCTAGTTCCAAGCTAAGCTTATATGCTTGTGTTATGGGTACCAGAATACGGATAGAATACATAAACTACTTTTCTTTTGTAAATACATACTTAAAATACATAGAAACACGCAGACACAGTACCAACATTTGTATGACATTTATAAATATCACACAAATAATTGTACCGTGCGGGAATCGAACCCCAGACCTCGTGAACGGCAGTCCGTTATATGAACAATAAAACGTTACATGAATGGCAATATTAGACATACATCATCTATCACCTAAGCTATCACCGTTCCTAAGACATAGCCTCGTGATAGACGGAGAACGAAGTCAGTAACAAGGCCCCGTTTTACCTTTTGGGCCTACATCAATATTATTCAATATCATCGCCGACACGTACATATTAACACAGCCAGTAGGCACAGAAAATGAAGAATTAGGGATACTTTTCCTATTTACTCAAAATCTACTAAATATATTTTAATTCTGATTTACGTGTTTCTATATATAATAGTTACTTATGTTTTTAAAGTTATTTCATTAGTTAATACGCGATAATAGACCGAAAAATGAAAAAAATAAAAAATTAGAGAGGTTGTTTCGCTAAGATTTTCTATCGAGAAAACTTTTTTCAATCGCGTTTCTGAGTTTATGCGATCCTAGATCATATATTGAAAAAACATATACTTAAAAATTAGAGCTCTAGCCATTCAATCTAAAGAAACAATGAAAACTTCGTACGTAGAAAAATGCACGAAGCTATTTTGGTATCCTCTTAATGTAAACTTTACAGTCACGGCTCTAACTCGAGGTATAACAAGTATCATTATAAATGCAATCATTTTACAATCAATACAGACGTACAATTATAAGTACTAAGCAAGACGGATATTAACAATATTTTCCTTGTATTTTTTATTTGTTAATGTGTATTTTATTGAGACAAACATTATATATTACGACAGGATGTTAAATATTCGACTATCATATAATATATCATTTTTCCTTTTGTTGACAAATCTCTTTCCTTTACGCAACTTTACACTTTATATTTTATAGATGTAGTCGGCAATTTCGCACGCATGGTATATGAAATGTATTCCAAACTTTAACAAATTAAATAAAAAGTCTATCCTCTGAAATTAGGTACTTTATCCGTTAAAAAAACGGAGTTAAAACCCGTAGCATAGTTTTGAAGATTTAAGCCCACAGAGAGACGAAATACAAAAATAACGACTGATACAAACTGTAACTGTAAAATATATAAAATATGTGATTACAATATGCATTATACGTTCCCAGGTTTTAAAGGATTACGATTGATAAAAAGCATATTTAAATTACTTTATTATTAGTGTGTCTAAGTAACTACTTGCTGTAGAACAATTGCGGTAACGTAGCTAACACGATAACGTGAAATTTGTAAGGACTAAACACCCGTTTGTATCATTAAATTGTGGTTTAGTTTAAACCAGAGTTTTAGACTAGCTGAATACCAAATCGGTTCAGTATTTTTAGCATAAAAAGCGACAGTCAGGGAGATTGATAAAAAGTAGTTTAAAGACAAAGTCAAATATTTTTATTTCAAATAGGCAAAATAAACATCTTTTAAAAGTAAATCCTATGAAGAAGAATAGGTACACAAATACTCTCCAGTTCTTTTATTTTATCACATTGCAGATAGCAATGCATTTTTGCAATTTATCATGCAGTAATATCATTTATTCCTCGGCACCAACAATCAGACAGATATCATAAATAAATTGAACCATTATATTTACATCGTAACGGCATATGGTATAAAAAATTGGTCAAGCGCGAGTCGGACTCGCGCACGAAGGGTTCCGTACCATTATCTATGCAACATAAGGCAACGTTATTAGTATCGAGCAAGAAACGGTAAAAAAATCATGTTTGTTGTATGGGAGCCCTCCTTAAATATTTATTTTATTTTATTTTTAGTATTTGTTGTTATAGCGGCAACAGATATCACAGATGATGTATTTCTACATCATCTGTGAAAATTTCAACTGTCTAGCTATCACCGTTCTTGAGATACAGCCTGGTGACAGACGGACGGACAGCGAAGTCTCAGTAATAGGGTCCCGTTTTTACCCTTTGAATACGGAACCCTAAAAACAACGCATTTTTGAGTCATGTAGAGACACATTTTTATATAATTGTTTTATATGTCTCAGAAGATGCTGGTTGTTGAACTCTTATTAAATAAATCAGTAATTAAGTGTGAATCACAGTAAATTGATCTTTACTAAAATCTATAGTTATAGTTATAATATTATAAAACTGAAGAGTTTGTTAGTTTGAACGCGCTAATCTCAGGAATGGCTATTCCGATTTGAAAAATTCTTTCGATGATGGATAGTACATTTATCGAGGAATGCTATAGGCTATATAACATCACGCTGCGACCTATAGGAGCGATGCATAAGTGAAAAATGTTGCAAAAACTGGAAATATTTCTAAATTCCTGTAAGCAGTTAGTAAGTTATATGTACGTATTAGCTGTTGCCTGCAACTTTGTACGCGTGCAATCGACAAAACAAACTTTAACAAATTATGCAAAAAACGCCATCCTCTTGAACTATTCTCAGTCTATAAGAAAACCGCATCGAAATCCGCTGTAAAGTCTCCAAAATGTAAGCGGAAGTAAATAATGATCCTGATAAAAAGTCACCTTCAATCCGACTATTTACTAAAATTATGGTCTGTTAATCATAAAATAAAAAATAAAAAATATTGATTGCCATAAATTATCTTTACTTTTTATAAAACAACGTTATTTTTGTATGGCAATCAATATTTTTTATTTTATTTTTTATGATTAACAGACCATAAGTTTAGTAAATAGTCGGATTGAAGGTGACTTTTTATCAGGATCATTATTTACTACCGTAGACTATGCGTGCATCATTGGCGCTTCAGTGACGAGAGTAGTCAGCAGCCGTGAAGGACTTTATTGGAGCAAAACAGGTTTAATTACCTACTTATCTCTTATCAAAGGATCTGGGTGCTTATACTAGCTGTCACCACAGAATTAGCATGTATTTCAAACGTAGTAGATCTAACGGTGAGAAGTAAACGAGTTTGGACAGAAATAATGTCTAAACCGTATTCACTGATTAGATAGTTGAAGAGTTTGTTTGTTTGAACGCACTAATCTCAGGAACTACTTATTCCAACTGAAAAATTCTTTTTGTGTTGGAGAGTCCATGTATCGAGAAACGCTTTAGGCTATATAACATCACGCTACGAACAATAGAAGCAAAGCATTAGTAAACAATGTTGCAAAAACCGGGAAGCTGTATTTGAGGACTTCCGTAATCTATTATATGCGTTGCATTATTCATTCATTCACGGACATTTCACACAACGTCCTCTGGTCTCAAGCTAAGCTTATATGCTTGTGTTATGGGTACCAGAATACGGATAGATTACATATACTACTTTTTTTTTGTAAATACATACTTATAATACATAGAAACACCCAGACGCAGTACAAACATTTGTATGACAATTAGAAAAGTCACACATATACATATTGGTTTATAAATAATAATAATAATGAATAAATATTCAGGACATTTCACACAACGTCCTCTGGTCCCAAAGTAAGCTATATTTCTATGCTTGTATTATGGGAATGGTTTATATGAATCATTTGTTTTTTAAATTACTCGTGTACGAAGTGGCGGGCTACAACTAGTGTTAAAATAAAAGTACAGATTGAACTTATTTAGCGTAGGTATCTTATCATCGCTCACTCTGCATTTATATAAGATATGAATGAAATTATTGCATCACACATTTTCTCAGCTAGATCTAAACACAGCATCTATCTCTACGATGTGACATATCAATTATTAGATTCTCTATAAATAAAATCTAATTGAACACGTACAAGTCTAATGCCATTTTTCATTTTGTGTTTGTAGATGAAAATCACGATTCTTGTTATATTTTATCTATTATACCTATCTATAATCGATATAAATATAGAGATTTTTAATGAACTGACATGTACATGTTCATAATGGTATCGATTCTACATGCACAGCTAAACTTATCTAAAAATAAAATAAAAAATAGTAAAAAAAAACTAAAAAACACGCTTTATTTAATCGAATTATTGTATTGTCATCGGTCTTTGACAGGTGTGCAAAATTTGAATAGAATCTGACCGTTTAAAGTGGGTCAAAATAGCGTCCAAAGGAGTCGGTTACAAACATACAAACATACAAACAAACATACAAACAAACATACAAACAAACATACAAACAAACATACAAGTGAAGCTAATATAAAGCGTGTAATGAAAATTGATAGTGTCAATAACACAATTCAGCAATATTAACTGAACTGAAAATCTGTATAACTACTACACAAATGCAAAACGAAATAGACAATTAGTCAAAATACGCCATAGTTGTTTTCAGTTTTAGTTAAGTTTAGTTGTGCACTTAGAATTGGTACCAATATGTATAATAATAATATGTATAATAATAATACAATACCTACTAGTGTAACCTCCGTGTGGTGACGGATTAAGAATACAAGTGTCACCACCCCATATCCTCCCAAGGGTGCTGTAAAAGTCAGGCAAGGGATATTGCACACAGATAACATCCTCTGTGAGAGACGGAAAACTCGAAAATAAACCCTGTGCCAACACGCTTGGTCAGCGCGGTATCATAATCCCTCCGAAGTGGAGAAGGCCCGTGCCCAATAGTGGGACGTAAATGGGCTGGAGAAAGAGATGTATTATAAGTATGTATTTACAAAACAAAAGCAGTTTATATATTCTATCAGTATTCTGATATCCATAACACAAGCATATAAGCTTAGCTTAGGACTAGGAGGTTTTGTGAAATGCCCATGAATATTTATTTATTTGTCATTTATTTTGAGGATCAAATGAAAATGTGCTTAAAATAAACTGTCCTTATTCCAGATGGTTCCATGGTGTGATGTCAGCAAAGGAGGCGGAGCATTTAATAATGGAAAAGGGAAAAAATGGTTCATACCTGGTCCGTGAGTCACAGGCTCACCCGGGAGAATACGTGCTATCAGTTCGAGTACGTGGGAGAGTAAGCCATGTCATGATCAAGAAACAGGTTAGTTTGCATCATCATTACATTGCGCTTCTTGTTTATCTTAAATATAAAATTTACGTGTCACAGTGTTAGTTACCGTACTCCTCCGAAACGGCTTGACCGATTTTTATGAAATTTTACATGCATATTCAGTAGGTCTGAGAATCAGCCAACATCTATTTTTCAAACCTTTTATTTTTTTAGTACGGCAAAACAACGTTTGCCGGGTCATCTTATATATAAAATTCACGTGTCACAGTGTTAGTTACCGTACTCCTCCGAAACGGCTCGACCGATTTTCCTGAAATTTTGTGTACATATCCTCTAGGTCTGAGAATCGACCAACATCTATTTTTGAAATCTTCTTTTTTTGGTACGGCAAAACTACGTTTGCCGGGTCAGCTAGTATTGATATAAAGAGAGGGATTCTGCTATTAAAATAATATTATTAACATCGTATTAACTTTATTGTATACCTACATTTTTGGAGGTTAGTTTTTGTTACGCCTAGTATCACTGCGCCCAGATTGATCTAATGTGATCACCACTTTTTACAGCTCCCGGTCTAAACTTGTTGCCATAACGAACTCTAGGATCTTTTTGGCTACGAAATGAAATGAAATGAAAAATCATTTAATCACGTGGACACAATTTTTCAGAAAAATTTATGTGCTTATGACATGTCCAATTTTTTCCCCTACCAGGTTCAGGACGCAATCTGCTGAGAAGAACCGGCGTAAGAAACACAGCAGAGCTTTTAATCAAATCAATATTTTTAAATTAAATGTCAATTATACTTACAATGCTAATATCTTTACAATATAGAATATGTATTGCTCCAGAGCAACCTACTTCCAAGCTTTATCATCTTTAATATAATCAGAAATTTTATAATACGCCTTTTTACATAATTTAGTTTTAATGAATTTTTTAAATTTAGAATTATTTAATTCTCTTACTTCAATAGGGAGTTTATTATAAAATCGTATACAATGACCCATGAAAGAGTTACATATTTTGTGGAGACGGGTTACATGCATCACAAGATTGTGTTTATGCCTTGTAGTAACATTATGGTGGTCGCTTTTTTTGTAAAATTATGAATATTTTTATGAACATACAATAAATTTTCATATAACATACGAGAAGTTTGATCTCTTCCGGGTGCACGGTATAGTTGCCCAGAAAGGAGCCCATACCAACTTACTTTGTATAAATCTTAATACAAACGCTAAACTAAAGACATAACGCTTACCGTATTTCACTAAATTAAATTGGATGGAGTTTTACAAAAATGCTTTGAAAAATATTAGCGTATAAAGTGCAAAGCGCTAATGTTACGGACAGACAGAACAATCGATCTAAGCCAAACAGTGACTTTAATCGTTATTTAGCATTGTAGCTGTAAGTTAACAACAGTTACACATAGATCACATTAACACAATCATTGGAATGTTCACGTGGAAAGATTTTAGGTCAATAAACTCTATGTTATTAGCGTGCTCCGTGTTCATGCAGCCTTGCTAGATACCCTTGACAGAACTGCAGGTATAGTGGCTACAGGAATTCTAGGCACGCTTATCGCTATTATACATTATATACTAATCACTTGCATATAGGAAAATTTTCATTTAGGATTATCTAGGCTATCAATCAGGTTAACATCTCATGGGAAATGTTATGTATAAGATATAGGTGTTTCATTATAACCTCATATTTGTTTCTATAGAACAGTGGTTAAGGCATCGTCTCTGGTTGGATCATTCGGTCGGAACATTTTATGTCTTTGTGCTCTGTCTTTTAAAGATACCATATAAAAAATTCGTAAGCCCGATAATTACACAATGAGTCAAAAGCAAATTAAAATTACTGTCTGCACTCTCAGACCTCAGACTATATTTGTTTGTTTATGTCATTAGATTACTGTATTTGGCTTAAGGAAAACACTAAAAAATAAAATAAAAACAAATACTGTTATTTCTAAATTTGAAGAAGGATAATGCGAGATTGTTTTATTGCCATTAATAATAATTGCGAATAAAAACTGTAAGCAACAGTAAGAAATTTTGATTCTTTGAATATACCGCAATAATTATTTCGAACTGTTTTCATGATTCGTGCAATGGAAATTCTGTTAAAATTTTATTTGTACGTACTCAGAATGTGGTAAGATCCTTTAGACCGCAATTCAGCATTTCTAAGGCAATCGAGATTCTGGATAGAGTTTGATCTCATTGAATCCTTAGGATATTAATGGCTCTACACCTGCATGATAGGCTTATAATAAATTAAATTATTATTAGCCTATCATGCAACCTCAAAAAAAAAACAAAATACAATATAACAAAAGACTATATAGGTTACTTCAGTTCGGTACCAAATGGATATGTATACCTTAAAACATCATTATAATTACCACATCAATAACACGCTATACATTAATTATCCGCGGATGAAGAACAAACTATAATAACGACAAGTAATTTAATATACTTCGTTTTTTGTTTATATTTGACATGCGATCGTTAATAAAATTGAGCTTAAAATCGTCCCACATATGGAGTCACAAAAACGCTATAGAATATATTTGACGACGACGCGGGCGTTTAGTGTCACTAAGTCATTTTTTTAATTATGTACGTTTAGATTTTGCTTTATTACACGCTTTATATTAGCTTCACTTGTATGTTTGTTTGTATGTTTGTTTGTTTGTATGTTTGTAACCGACTCCTTTGGACGCTATTTTGACCCACTTTAAACGGTCAGATTCTATTCAAATTTTGCACACCTGTCAAAGACCGATGACAATACAATAATTCGATTAAATAAAGCGTGTTTTTTAGTTTTTTTAAACTAGGTATTATTTTTATTTTATTTACAGTAAGTACACGATATGCTCTATAAGTTATATTATATAATATATATAGATTATATTGTTATGAATGCCTATTAGCATCGTAGCTGTCCATGTTATGACTCGCTCAAACTAATAACATTACATTTAAGCTATTACATTTCAGTCCTATAAAATCTTCTGTGAGAGATGATGATAATTCAAAACATGTTAAAAGTTTTCAAATCTCGATTTTTAATCTGCAAAGTAGTTTGAGTAAATTAACAAAAAAACTAATTAAGCAAACCACTTTTTACCATAGTCATCAGTCCTATCCGTGATAATGGGACTGAAAATCTCCGTAACATCGGACTAAAATTACAACAAATATTATATACACTTGTAAATCCGTAAAAATTACCTAGTTTTAAATGAATCGCACAAGTGCTAGAGAATTTTACACAAATCATTCAGTTTTACTTATACTTACTTGCGTGTTTAGTTTTACTTATACTTAACCTTATTGCACAATAAGAATAACTTTAAATTGCTTGTTTGAAACGTCTAACCAAACATTAGTAAATTTTGCTGCCTTGATTTTTTGCGTCGATCACGTTTTTAAAACTTTTTGTTTGTTTAGCCGGATTCTTCTTGAGTCAATTTTGAGGGGACGATCCCTGACGATTCCTTTTATTTGATTATAATTAAATTATAATGAGTACCTATTAATCATATAGTGTTTTGAAGCCAGGTAAGTAGCCGTTCGTATATTATACGAATCAATAAGTATCTTGGATGTTTTTCAATCCCGACTCAAGTAAACAAAATATTTAAATAAAACTACTTTTTACGGATTTAGACGCGTATATTTGTTTTAAATTTTGGCCCGACGTTTCGGAGACTTTGCAGTCACCATGGTCACGGGTGAGACTCTCAGTGTCAGTGTCTCAGTCTCAGTGTCAGTGACGGGTGAGAGTCTCACCCGTGACCATGGTGACTGCAAAGTCTCCGAAACGTCGGGCCAAAATTTAAAACAAATATACGCGTCTAAATCCGTAAAAAGTAGTTTTATTTAAACAGATGAGTCGCGCAAGTGTTAGAAAATATTATAAACAAAATATTATTCAGACAATTGAAATATAAGTCCCAATAGTATTTTTGAGTAGGTATCTGTAATAATAGTTCAAGTAATTTATTACTGTTATGACACACAATAAAACTTACTACTACGGTTTTGATAATATTGATTAGTAGGGCTGTGATTTCAGCATATTTGTGTAAAAGTCGAACAAGATTTGGCTAGAATTTTTATAGGGTAAACTTCGCAACTTAGCAATAGTCTAAAAACGTAAGTGATGTTTAACAACAAATACACCAGTTATTCTTTAACGTATAATATAACAATACATGGTGCAAAAACGTGAGTATTTTATTTACAAGAAGGAATCAAATATGCCTGTAACAACACATTTTGTACTGGAGTTCTACATCTCACGATGATGATAAATAATAATAAATAAATATTCATGGACATTTCACACAACGTCTTCTGGTCCCAAGCTAAGCTTATATGCTTGTGTTATGGGTACCAGAATACGGATATAATACATAAAATGCTTTTTCTTTTGTAAATACATACTTATAATACATAGTAAACACCCAGACAGAGTACAAACATTTGTATGACATTTATGGATATCACACAAATGATTGTCCTGACCGGGAATCGAACCCGAGACCTCGTGATCGGCAGTCCATTACATAAACCACTCCACCACGAAGCCACGAAGCACGATGATAGATGTTACGAATAATTTTATATAGCGTAATAATAAGACTACAATCATTCATATTTATAATATTGGTAACTTTTAAGACACGTAAAATTAACATAAATAAATTCTATACAAACTTACTTAATTAAACCCATATTTACGATCTTGTTATAAATCTTTAAGATCACGTTTGACTAGTGTTTTTTAATGAATAAAATTATATATTCTATTTTTGAAATTTTTTGATCTATTTAGATCAAAAAATTTTTTGTTGAAAAATTTGATGTATTTACAAAATAGGAAGATTCTAAGAATTGTTATTCGACTATTAAAATTTTGCCATCTGTTATCCTTGTCGTGACATTTCCGGAGATGGATGTCCTAAATGTAGTCTGAGAAATACCTATTGTAAGTAGATATCAGGGATTTGCCTGATCATCATGGTATCGTAGTAACTATCCTTCGATCGCATTATCCCCTAGGAAGACTTTTACTGGCTGAGGAAAAGAAGAAATATTCAGTTGAGAAATTCATTACATTTCTTTAAATTTCACAAACTGTGTAATGATTAATGAACAAGAATTTTGCCTAACGTTACTTGGTTGCTTTATAAGTAACATATTTTCTTGTGCGTATTTGTAATACTGTAAATATAACATTCGTTGAACCATTTTGTACGATATACCGAAAAATATGCAGACATAAAGACGGGCAGATAAAATATGTAGGTATTTTAAAATTTAGGATTCCATTGGTCATAATTATCGTAACTCTTAAACGCGCGGACATCAACCAGTTATAGTTTTGTTATAATAAGGAATTATAAGTAGTTTCCACAAAGAAGAATGCCAGGTCAATAAAACTATTTATAAAATCAAAATTTTAAATTTTTTTTTTTTTCGATATCAGAAATATCTGAGTAATGGAAGCGTACCGCGTGGGATGTAACGATGACTGTTTTCAAGATCAATGCCTTACACACAGTCACTAAGAATGTACTACATACATATTACTCAATAGTTTCCTTTAACATTTTTGCATCAAGACAATTCAACGTCATTTTTAGTCACATACTAAACAAATTTAATAACCAATCTATGATTATGGATAGATTGTTATCCTCTTATATCAGTAGGATATCTCTTAATCATCATCCTCCTTATCCCATTATTTGGGGTTGGTGCTACATGTCTTTTTCTTCCATAGTCTTCTATCAGCCGTCATAATCTGTGTTAACTCCTCTTTCTTTCATGACCTCGTTCACACACAGGATATCTCTCTCCTCATTTTCAATAGAGAATACTGTCATCAGTGGCTTATTGATATGCAAGTAAGAACAAAAGTTTAGATTAGTAGCAGGAAAATCTTAATATTAGATGTCAGTTATAGAGGTTAATCCATATAAAATTCACTCACTGTCTCATTTATAGAGCTATTGTAATTATGACGATAAAATCGAATGAATGAATCCTAGCTATAGATAAATAAATAAATATCATTTCACACAATGTCCTCTGGTCCTAAACTAAGCTATATTTTCTACGCTTTTGTTATATGCTATATTTTTTATGCCAGATACGGATATACTACATATATACTTTTGTTTTTTTGTAAATACATACTTAAAATACATAGAAAACACCCAGACGCAGTACAACCATTTGTATGACAATTATAAATATCACACAAATTATTGTCCCATGCGGGAATCAAACCCGCGACCTCATGGACGACAGTCCGTTACATTGACCAGTAGACTACGGGGCCCGTCATGATGTTTGTTTCGTTTCACTAACTGAGATCCTTCTGTGAACCTCTGCGGCAAGATGGAGCGCCAATTCCGGAAGTTTCTCTCTTATTTAGTTCCCACTTTACTAAGTTTCACTGTATTCAAAGTAATCCAACATGCTTGAAGTAAACTCTGTATGTCTGTAATGACTATATGATCATACAATACATAACAACTCGTTCTGGTGTTTACATATGCTAATACCGTCTGCTCATTGGACTTACTGCGCACAAACGGCACACATCTCGTTAACTTCGCTCTGTTTTATACAAGTAAGTCATTTATTTTAATTTGCAATACTGGTATAAATTGGTAACCTATAAATTATCACAATACATTTTAACACGATTATATTAGATTCGGTGGTATCTATCTACTGAAGTAACGAAATCAATGAACGTTTTACCTCCTTTCAATAGTTTGAAAATTTGCTTACATATCAAGGTGTGATGACAATGCAATAATTTAACAACAAAATAGAGATTTTAAAAATATTTTTCACCTATTTTAAAAGTATTTAGGTAAGCGTGCTTTTTAACGAAATGTTATTTCAGCGATATTCCTTTTAACTTCCTAAGAATTTGCCAAAAATATTACATAAAGACCGATACCGGTTTATTCTAATGATTTCGTAAATTTTAATATATGCTTGTATAATTTATTATAAGAATAAATTTTGCTAATGAAATGAATAGATTTTGTTGTAAATAAATACCTACATAATCTTTACAAAAAATGTGTTCCGTACATTTGTAAGACTTGTAAGGTTATAGGCTTTATTTTATTTACGCAATATATTTATTTCGCTAATTAGGGATTCGTACCACAAGGTAAAATGGACCCCTATTACAAAGACTTCACAATCCGTCTGTCACTAGGTTGTATCTTTGGAATGGTAATAGCTATAAAGCTGAAAATTTTACAGTTGATGCTACAACGACAAAATTATCATCATTATTTTCATGCCCTTTTAGCCTTATTTGGTGATATCGTTACTCGATGATAATTACATTTTGGAACCCTTCGAGTGCGAATCCATCTCATATTTGACGGGTTTTATAAGTAATTTTTCATCAGTAAAGTATGTCTTAGAGTTGCCAAATACCATTTGACAAATAAATCATGATGATTATTTATTACTAATGTAAAAACCAAGCATCGAATAGTAAGGTCATTATTATGTATTTGTGTACCATTGAGGTCGTTACTGCTTTGCATTCTTTTGATACCGCTGTATTCGAGTGTTTAATTATTTAGATAATTCAAAAAATAATTGTGTTACGCAAAATTATTATTAGAAGTTAGGTAACTAAATCGTATATTGTAAAGCATTTTGCTATTTTAAATTATGATTGTTTTCTTTTTATTAATTAAATCGCCAGTTGCTATTGTCACTGGTTGCGATACATTGAAATTGTAGATCACAAAGTGATCTGAATTTAATTTTCTAGATCATTCTTCCAATTAATTAACTGTTGGGGTACTTACATCAAATTACGGAGAAGATTTCACTATGAGATCTTAATTAAGATTAATTTCCAATGTATATGAAGAAAAATTTTTTTAAATATCTCGAATGGTAGGTAATCCTGTGAAATATAGAGATGAAAAGTTATAAATACTAATTTAGGAACTGTGTAGAGTATCTCTCTTTTTCTCCAGTCAATTAACGTCCCACTGTTGGGCACGGGCCTCCTCCACTTTGGGAGGGATTATGGTCTACTGTGCCGCGCTGATTCCTAGAGGGTGTTATCTGTGTAAAATATTCCTTAGCTGGCTTTTATAATACCCTGGGTAGAAAAGGGTTGGTGACACTTGTATTCTTAATCCGTCACCACGGACAGATTACATATGACCGGTAAAAGATAAAATGCAAGCATATTTTACCAATTCACGTTGCGAGTGCGACTTTACATTATTTACACTCCTGTGAGGAATACAATGGCTATTAGCTTATACAATATATTCCAACTATATCAATAGCGTAGCATAATTAACTCGTAAGGCTAACCTATTGACCCCTAAAGTGTAAATAACACAAAAATGTCATATATATAAGAAACGGCATAAAGATCGCGATTACTTGAAACTATCAAAGTAGTAGACTAGTTGTGCCCGCCCCGGGTGGGTTTAAATTATATGGCACTAGCTGTTGCCCTTTGTACGCGTAGAATTGAAATACCAAATTGTAACAAATTGTATTTAAAAAAAAACATCCTTTTGAACCACTCTATCTATTAAAAAATCGTACTTTTGAAGATATAAGCTCACATACAAAAACAACGACTTTATTTTATAATAAGTAAAGATAATGTTTTGAAGTCTGTTCATCATCTCTGTACGTTCCATATACAGGCTAGATTAAAATTATGATATAAAATGGGTGGGGGTGCGGCTTGAATGATAGCATAAAAATTATTGAAAGACAACTTACAGACTTTTTAATTTCAAATATTATATCCGCAGTCACTATACATTTAAATCGGACAGGTATAAATGTTAAATTACGTTTATGATCGATATATTCCACCCTTTGTT
Source organism: Orgyia antiqua (assembly GCA_916999025.1). Classification (NCBI taxonomy): domain Eukaryota; kingdom Metazoa; phylum Arthropoda; class Insecta; order Lepidoptera; family Erebidae; genus Orgyia; species Orgyia antiqua. The sequence goes on along the minus strand of OU779863.1, from coordinate 3,840,723 downwards.
ACTACGGCTAATAAAATAAACCTTAACTGCGCGATTTTCGACACGCACTGGCCTTAATTTTTCGTTATCGTAAATTAAATCAATGAGCTAGAATGCCATGCATATTTTATGTCACTTTGATTTTATTTCTGTTCCTTTAAATGGAGGATACTCAATGTTGTCCATCATTTTGTATCCACAACAAACAGTGCAACTAGGTAAATCGAACTTTAAGGTCAACTAAATGCGATTGGCTTGTAATTTGGCATAGTAAGATATATACTCTGTTCTTGATCTCAGCAAATGTTCATCCATAAAGTTTCATCAAAAATCGATTAAGCTCACGTCATAATTTATTTTGATTACCAGTCAAGTACCTACGCATTAGCTTCAGAGGCATTTACGCAGTTTTATCGGAAAGTTTGGATTCAGAATGTTATGAATCATAAATTACGAGTGGAGGTATCAATATTCCTAGAACCGTGTATCGTCATTTAGAGCATGATTCAGATAACAGGTTGACTGAACCATATTAGGTAATATTTTGATATGACGTGGGATGAACGCAAATACATTACGGGGATTGCAATGAAACCAAGCAGAATGCAATGTGTAAAGAATATACGATAGTTTTCCCTATTTCTTAACTTGTCAATTTATTGTTAGAGTTTTTAAAACACTGAATTTATGGGCTTTCGTTGTGCTTGGTCACATATCAAATAATTATTCTGGCTTAGGTTTACTAAACGGGATTTGTTCTCTGCTCTTGGAATCTATTGTGTAACAAATAAAGCCATAATTGTTACGCAAACATGGAAGGTTGACATGGGTAGCTTAACTAATATAAACTTTTCGTTAAGGGCCTACATCAATATTATCGTATATCATCGCCGACACGTACATATTAACACAGTCAGTAGGCACAGAAAATGAAGAATTAGGGATACTTTTCCTATTTACTCAAAATCTACTAAATATATTTTAATTCTGATTTACGTGTTTCTATATATAATAGTTACTTATGTTTTTAAAGTTATTTCATTAGTTAATACGCGATAATAGACCGACAAATGAAAAAAATAAAAAATTAGAGAGGTTGTTTCGCTAAGATTTTCTATCGAGAAAACTTTTTTCAATCGCGTTTCTGAGTTTATGCGATCCTAGATCATATATTGAAAAAACATATACTTAAAAATTAGAGCTCTAGCCATTCAATCTAAAGAAACAATGAAAACTTCGTACATAGAAAAATGCACGAAGCTATTTTGGTATCCTCTTAAGTTATCTCGTAATTTTTTTTTTTTGAGTAAACATTTAAAACAACTATAATTTATTCGTAGTATGATTTGTGATTAGCACAGAGATAGTATTTTCCTGAAATAATAGAAAATTTATAAGTATTAGATCAACAAATAGAAAATAGTTTTCAATACAGTATAGGAACTCGTCTCGATGTAATACTAAATAGTAATATTTAACATCTATTAGTATCGGCACACGATTGAATGCGTTCATATTGACATAACCTTAGAACGCCAAGGTGACTCATGCCACATGAGACCTTCGTTACATGTTCAATATAAAATTAGTCTATAATATTAAAGTGTTATTTTTATGTTTAAGACCAAAACTGATTTCTCCTCCTCTAGCCCGCTTTCGTCCCACTAATAGGGCACGGACCTCCTCCAGAGGGTTTTTGGTCAACTATTTAGCGCTGACCAGATGTGTTGGAATAGTAGGGTTAAGTTTCGAGATTATTGTCCCTCGCGGTGAATTTTATCAGTTTTTACAACTCCCTGGGAGAAAAAATGGCGTGGCGCCACTTGTATTTTAATCGACCACCAAACGGACAGTACAAGACTAAATAATCCTTCCTAATATTATTAAATGCCAAAGTAGCTCTGTCTCTTTGATGTCATTGTAGAAACAGGAACGCACGAAAAACAAGCATTAGGTAGATCACAAAAAAATAAAAAAATATTTTAACTCATCAAATTAAAAGTTTTGAAATCTATACAAATCTATACATATACTAGCTGACCCGGCAAACGTTGTTTTGCCATACTAAAAAAAAAAGGTTTGAAAAATAGATGTTGGCCGATTCTCAGACCTACTGAATATGCATGCAAAATTTCATAAAAATCGGTCAAGGCGTTTCGGAGGAGTACGGTAACTAACACTGTGACACGTGAATTTTATATATAAGATTAAACCTGTAGAAAAAAAATTTTGTACATTGAATATATTTAAAAAAAATTTAGTCAGATGGTTAAAGGATAACCAACAGAACCCATTTCCAGCATTTTTAATATTTTTGTCTGTTTGTCTGTTTAGATGTTTGCCTGTGCACGCATCACGTGAAATGTACAACACCTATAAATATTAATGTTATACGTAAAAATTGTAAACTACTCAAGGTATTACTTAGTCTTTGTTTCATCGCAATCGGTCCACTCAATCAAGAGATATTTACATAATACAAAATTTCTCAATTTGGTCACTAGCAACGCCATCTAGCGGTTAAAAAATAATCAAAAAAATTAGTTGGTCGATAAAAAAAATGTATTCACGCGGACGGAGTCGTGGGCACAGCTAGTAAGTAATAAACATTAAAAAAAGAACAAGTACGAGTCAGTATTATGTAACTAAATAAACTTATGGCAACCATTTGCATAATGGATAACTTGTAAAAAAAAAATTTTCGCTTATAATGAACTGATTTTCTTCCCACATCATATTATACCACTATGGTGTAGCCACCCACACTAGTTTTAACAATTATGATTTATTATGATAAAACCTAATACCATACATTTAACCATTTCAATGTGTATATGTTTATATGTTTACATATATATAATAAACAATTATAATTATAACTTGGCACAACGACTACTTTAGACTACGCAATATTATACAGAATGCAAATGGTAAAATTATTGTCTACATACAAGCATGGCGAATGATTTTTGTATTTAATAACATTATTTCTTACTGTTCCCACGCTATTCACCTCATAAAATATGAGAAAACATAACTAAAACAGACTTTGAAGCAATAACATATCACAGTAATACTAAACTTATAAGTCTTTTTTGAAAACATAATGTCTATCTATTAAAACTTCCTACAAATTTTGTTTGCTTAGTTTCATTACATCGATTTTTTTTTTTATTGCTCTTTATAGAAACTGTCTGACTGACAGATAAATTTTTGAAACAAAAACTACTTAAAGAAAACTGAAAGTTAGAATTTTAATAAAAGTTTTAGTTCCATAAGGCTGTAAAATAGGGGAATATTATGTTTCATATTTCTATGTTCCATATTTAAAATATTGTTTCTTTTTAAAATTGTTAATTAAGATTTAGCAGGTTCAAAAAAGTCCTCAAAAAATCAACGACGCACATTAATAATTTTACTCCAAAACAGGGTTATTATAGATATGACTTTTATTTAAGTTTTGCTCTTATCGTTTTGTAAATGACTTTTGTAGTGAGAGCATAAAGGATTTATTATTTTTTTAACTATTTTGCAAAGCACTAGCGCTAATAAACTTCATATAGCGTTGCGTAAACTGCTGTGATTACCAGGGACATAGAACTACTAGGAGCTTAATTTATTATAGCTACAGTACAAATTGCGCAAACTCGCGAAATGTCACATGCTTTGAAAATTAGGATTTCGTACAAAAAGAAAACCTTGTAAAATTATTTAATTTTCATCTGTTATATAAGGATTTTTTTCCAAGTAATCAACTTGAAAGTGGTGTCTGATTATTAGTTACAATTTCTTTTTGTGGCATAATAATTAAATCTAGATCAAATATTTTGTCAGTTCTAAGATACTTACTTATTATGTTTCATATTTTGAGATTAAATATACGTCTAATTTTTGCGACATGCCTCCACCTACACGATCACATCCTAATCATTTATATACGGCAACTAGCAAGGCCACAGTTTGTAAAAAAATGTATTAAGTATTTTAATTAAAACAAAATGTAGTACGCTAATAACAATAATCTCTATAAAGCTCCCTTCGGTGATGACGATATTGTTATTCCAGCTTGTTTTCGGCCGCCATACCCTGTGACTTTCAGTAGAGGGTCACAACTCATTTACTTTCTTCCTACAACATTTCAACATGGTTCAGTTAAATATGACAATCACACATCACTATTGTAGATGATATTATTCCATCTTGCTAGCAATCATGGAACTCTCGGTTGAGAGTCTGCTTCGCACTTGACTAATAGCGCATAATCTATCGTTACGTCTCGTACATTTCAGCGTCGTTGTAAACTGTTTGTTGTATGTTGAACCAAAACATTAGTAGCTTAGAAACCAATTTCCATTGAAAATATAGTATGTTGCATCTCACCTTTTAGACTTAGAAAATTTAACAGAGCATGCGTGGAAAGCTCCTAGCGAGCACCTCACGATGGTGGTGTATAAACATCAATACCGTTGAAGTCGCGGCAAATGTACCAGGCGTTCAGATTCAGTCTGGAGACTGACTTTCAAACGGATCCATTTGCGCAAACGTGGGAACTGTCATTCGCTAATTTTTGATTTGTAAACAACCAACATATCCTTGTAAATAACCGCATTACTAAGCGAATTTTATTAAAAAGTACAGTAAAAAAGTGTATTGAAATAATTATTTTTACAGTTATGTGATTAAATGAAGAGGATGTGAAAACTTTAAGCCATTTTAAGTGGGTTAATTTACTGAATTCTGTGTAAGAAGGTAAAAATGTTTAAGCTAATTGATCAATTAAATGAAGTTAGATACCCAATTTTTTTGTCAACAAATAGGCACCCAAGCTTAGTAGCTAAACGAAACAAAAAATGCTGCAAGCAAATAAATGGTATACTTTTGCTACCAACTGTAGTATAGACTACAGTTAGTAGCAAAAGTATAATTGTATAGACACTCCCATGTTACAGTCCCAGTTATCTTAAAACATCAAGTAGAAAAAATAAAGCTTGTGTAATTCATCAAAATATACATTTTTATTTAAAGTCTTTCTCATTTAAGTAGCAAATAGAGTAGAAAATTAGTCTCTATAAAACAATAAGAACATTTCATGGGAAACTGTGAATACCATTAGGTAGGTACAGGATCGCGTGACGGCAGATACGTGTTTTTATTGATATTGATTTCCAATGATCGAGTGTAGTTTAGTACGGATATTAGCTGTTTGAGGCTTCCGCGGATTACATAACAATATATTATTATGTAAAGCAAACTCTCTCATTCCATCATTAGCATCCATTCATAATATCTATGTATGTCTGTATTACAAAGAAATTAGTGTAATGTCTTATAACTATTAGAACACGCGTACTTAAGGACTACAGGACGTTGTGTGAAATGTCCATTAATATGTATTTATTTATAAAGGCACCTTTATCATATTATTTAGATGCGAGGAACTGCACCGATAGGTACATCGTCCTCTGACTGAGTTCTAATATTATCAAGATTCTGTTATTCACATAGTTTACTTACAGTAGGTATACTTCAGTATTTTAGATCAATTCATACCGAAAGTGTAGTATATCCATTATCGTTATACAAAATGTAATAAATTAATTATTTCTAGTATATACAGAACCCTCAGAGTACAAGTTTGCTACGTATTTGACAAAATTTTTCAATATTTGGTCAGGATCAAAATAGCTAGGTCAATTGAAATGTAGAACCATAATGCAGGCATTTAAAGTCATTCAAAGAAAAATAATCTCATTCTGTGGAAGTCAATTTAAAATATAATACGAGTAGGTCATTAAATATTTACGCACATTTACTTAAATAGTAAACAAAGCGTGTACGTGATATGAATTTGTAAACAAACTTTGGCGTATGCCCTATGAATAGTAATATGGTAGAAGGAAACGCGGTCTGAAGAAGGACAATGTCCATACGTGATTGTTGTCGCAGTGACCTTGTAACTACCACGGATTTGTTATTGAAAATTGGCCATTATCCTTGTTTATGTTACTTAATTTTGCGTATTATTTTCTTTATTGCCTATTATATATCAAATCTTAGACAGTTATTGTCTTATTTCATGTCCTTTATGAATATAAACTATGACTGCCAAAACAATTTCATATTTAACAGAAATTAGACTTGTTTTGAATCTTGAAATGCAACGCGAGTATTTAGCTTTTCGAAGTTTTAAATTAGTATAGAATCAGTAAAGTACAAATTCTAAGAAAGTTGAAACCATTGTTGGTGTTTTTAAAATTAAATGTAGGTCCTAACAGTTACTAATTTAAAGTTAGTGTTTTTAAGTTCGACTTCCACTGATCACTCTGATTTATGTATTGTTCGTGTGGTGACGGATTATAACTGTCACCATCCCATTTCTTTGCTAGGGTGCTGTAAAAGCCAGCTAAGGAATATTGTACACAGATAACATCCTCTATGAGATATGGAAAACTAGAAAATAAAACATATGCCAACACGCCTGGTCAACGCGGCGTAGTAGACCATAATCCCTCCCACAGAGGCGGAGGCCCTTGCCCAACAGTAGGACGTTAGAGCGATGGAGAGAGAAGGAGAGAGAGAGAGAGAGATCGCTGTAACTTATTCACAAGGCTGTTTTCGACATCGGACTCTATCATGGTCTTTAATGACCAAAATATTAATTAGTTAAGCTATAAATAAACGCGTATTTATTTATGTGACACGTATTGCATACCTGATATACTTATAATTTGAATCAGCACAGATCTCATACTACATGTATCTTACTAGAGACGTATTAATTATGCGAATACTTGCATTATAAAATATTATTTACTTAATCGTTATGGACTAGCTACATTAATGTATAATGTATATAAATAATTACACATTATTACACAATTGCATAGCTTGTCAATATGTAAGAACTCTTTTTATCCTGTGGCCAATTTTAATTGCAAATTGGATATAAATAAGATGGCAACAATTTTATTCATTTTTAAATACGGTGGTCTAATTTACGGGAATATTTACTAATATACATATTTTAAAGTAGATCTTTCTTTTTTGCTTTTTCGCCTTGCCCTAACCGGGCCATGGTATGTATCCAGAGCCAGAGCATGACCTGGCAAGGGATGCCTCCATTACGCGGGGCTCAACCCAGTGGGGGAAACATTAGGTCCCTCATGGCATATGCATGGTCTCTCCTCAGCGGATTTTCAAGTAGGTTTAATATAAACGGGTCTGTTATAATATAAATTTGCAAAGACTATTCGAATCTAAGTATAATAATAAAAACTAACCAGACAATTTATGTTCCAGCACGACAAGTACAACGTTGGCAGTGGGGAGCAGTTTGATGATCTTGTGGGTCTGATTGAGCACTTCAGATCTTACCCCATGATAGAGACATCGGGGGACGTGCTACGATTGTTACAACCAGTCAGCGGCACGAGACTTAAAGCACACGACATAGAAAAGAAAGTGCAGGAGATGCAGGTATAGCTATAGCCTAACAAAAAATTGAAAAAAGTCAATTCACCCCGTAAATACCCACTGTAGGGCACAGGATTCCTCAACTAGAGGATATTTAGTCTACATAGGTGTTGATAAGCGTCTTAGTATAGGGTTAAGTTCCGAGTGTCCCCTTAGATGGTTCCTGGGAATAAAATGAAGAACTGACACTTGTTTTTACTTTATAATCCGCTATATCGTACACGTTAAATGCGTTAAACGTGTAAATGCTCTAGTAAGGTACTGATACAATAAATAACCTTTTCTTTATTTTATACATACTTTGGTAATGCCAGCTATTGTAAATATCGAAGATTTTCGTTTCCTATTTTATATCTGATTACTTTTAGCTTTCTGTCTCTCTCCAGCCCTTCACATCCCACTGCTGAGGGCTTATGTAAGCTGGATGGTATTTGTAGGTGAATATGTTTGCTCTTGAATTGACCTTCCTTTTTCGCGCATTTTTTTTATATAATATTTGTATTATTGTAAGTAGACATCTAATATAGATAATAATTTGTATCAGGAGATAGAAGACTGTACGAAGATGGATAATATTTGTGGTTTTGATGGCGAATTTCAATCGCTTCGCATGTTGGATGAGCGACACGTGTTTACCACAATTGAAGGCACGAAACAAGAAAATATAAATAAGAACAGATACAGAAATATTATACCCTGTAAGTATTTTTATACATTTTATTATTTAATATAGCCTTTATTTCTTAAATACTGAATACGTGAATAAAATCTACTATGTATTTTCGTCGCAACACATATATCTGTCACATCTTTCATATTGTTCCGATATCACAAAGCAAGCCAGGATTTCCCCTTTAATGGTTTTCCTTTAACTACATTATTTCGATGACTGACCGTGCCTTGAATGTCTAATACTTTATTTGCAATTATTGCAAATAAACCCATTAATATCTTACATCAAGCCACAATTATATTTGGATGAACCGAAATTGCATTTGTTGGGCAACTCTACTCTCTACTTTGGGAGGACTATGGCCTACTGTGCCGCACTGACCAGGCGTGTTTGCACAGAGACTAGTTTCGAGGTTGCCGTCTCTCACAGCAGATATTAACTGCATATATTGTCCCATAGCTGGCTCTTACAATTTCCTAGGTATTAAATGGGGTGGTGACACTTTTATTCTTCATTTGGCACTACACCGACAATAATTTAGTATAATATAATTTTATTAATTTTTTTTTAGCAAATCACTTTGTTTACATTTAACAATTTATTTATTTTGTTTTGATTTTATTCATTTATATTATAGATGACCAGACGCGGGTAGTGCTACAGAGAACTGACAAGACTGAATCAGATTATATTAACGCTAGTTTTGTTCGTTCATCGAGGTTATGCAGTTCCTCGTCCTCATCTGTACAGTCTTCTAATGAAAGTCTTGATAGTGTGCAATGTAAGTTTACTATTGTGTAATAAACCATTTAATAACCTCTTTTCCCTTTCTGTAAACCAGGCATAAACTTATTACCTACTACATACTCCATTTCGGCAGTGTATTTCGTGTTATCTATGCCACTTTCACCATGTGGTTTAGCATGGGGTCAGTTTTTAGTGTTCTATCTCTCACAGAGGATATTGTCTGCTTAAATCAACTCTGAATCCGTCACTACATGGAAAAATGTTTCTTACTTGTTATTAAAATATCAGTAAGTTAGTTCGTAATCTGTTCTCCTTTATCTTTAGTTTAACCACTGTCATTCGGGACTAGGTTTTTGAACTATAACTAGTTTTTATCAATTTTATCTTAACAAGATATGTAGTCAACGTAATACCCTATTGCATGACGTTATATTCGCATTTACTTATGCATTCAAGCAACTAATGAAAACCACGTAGATAGAGTGTCTAGATGATGTTATGATCAGAAAGTAGAAAAGATAGATAGATAAACTCTTTATTGTACAAAAAGAGGAATAACAAAATTGAACTTATAAACTATTATTACAAGTACAATTGGCATTGTTCATAATTTTTGACCTGCTGTTTTAATAATTTTTTTAGAAAATATAGACCATTTTAAGAAACTAATTTCAATATTATTGAAATATTTACTATATAAAATTTTTAAAAAATACTTAAAAATATTATTTTAAATGTTGTGACGTCATCGTTGAACGCAATCTGTGTATTGACTTTTCCTGATAGACTTAAGACAGATTGCAATACATCTTTTCAAAGTTACCAAGTTGATATAATAGACCAATTTCAACTCCACCATAGAGTAGTATATCCCACAGAACGCCTTAATATTTTAGGTCCTTCATTTCAAGGGCAAATAGAGATCGTTTGCTTTTTTGGAAAAATATTCGTTAATATAGCAAATTTTTCGAAAAAAACTAGTGGATCATGATCAGAAACTCTATTCCCCGAAATGGTTTTTGAATTAAGAGTTTGAAAAAAATATGAACAATGCATTGGCATTGTTCATATTTTTTTCAAACTGCCGTGTGCGATATGGTCGCTAATTGTAGCGACCAGAGAGTTGTCATTATAATAGACAACTCTCTGGTAGCGACCATATCGCACACGGCAAACGGAAAACTACACTTAAAGCATTTTGCTAAACTTAAGTAGGTATTGAAACAAGTTTAATACTCCTATTATGTGTGCACAACTAAACTTACTAAAAAATGAAAACTGGTAGTTTCAATAACACAATTCAGCAATGGTAACTGAACTTTCTGATTATGAAAACTTCTTAATATAGACTATCGATTTTATATAATGTAAATGTGTACACGGATAATTAAAATACACGTCAGTTGTTTTTATTTAGGTTAAGTTAAGGTTCATTTTTTGACGCTTTAGTAACGTATTAATAATCTCACGATACACAGAATATCATCATCATCATCATTCCCTGCCCTTTTCCCAATTATTAGGGGTCAGCGTAACAACAAAAAAAGGGCGTTAAACAGGGTCGGCAACACGCGACTACCTCTGGTGTTGCAAACGTCCATAGGCTACGGTAATCGCTTACCATCAGGCGAGCCGTAAGCTTGTTTGTCACCTACAAGGGTGAATAAAAAAAAATGTCCTCTTCCTCCACACTCCTCTGTCACACGTCATCTGTGAATTTACATCCATCTTCTTCATATCCTATTTCACACAATCCATCTATCTTTTCTTTGGTCTGCCTTTGGCCTTTAGCTGCTTTCATATTTAAATAAATAAATAAATATTCATGGACATTTCACACAACGTCCTCAGGTCCCATGCTAAGCTTATATGCTTGTGTTATAGGTACCAGAATACGGATAGAATACATATACTACTTTTTTTTGTAAATACATACTTATAATACATAGAAACACCCAGACGCAGTACAAACATTTGTATGACAATTAGAAAAATCACACAAATGATTGTCCCGAACGGGAATCGAACCCGCGACCTCTTGTTAGGCAGTCTGTTACCAGAACCACTGCACCACGAGGCCCGTCTGTCATATCTAATATATAAAATTCACGTGTCACAGTGTTAGTTACCGTACTCCTCCAAAACGGCTTGACCGATTCTTCCCAAATTTTACATACATATTCAGTAGGTCTGAGAATCGGCCAACATCTATTTTTCAAACTTTTTTTTTTGTGTGGCAAAACAACGTTTGCCGGGTCAGCTAGTTTATATATATATTTCAATCATATTTAAAACTTTCTTGGAAATTCCGCTCTCATTCTTTCTCATCACAGATTTACTCAGCAGATATTTTAATTAATTTTATCACATATTATCTGTAGCGATATAGAATGTTTAATATATTTAGGTCCAGATAGTAAATATCAGGCTAGTAATTTAATAAATGACTATGTTTGTTATTGTATCGCGTCGTCTGGTAAACAGCTTAATAAATTATTGCCATTTAAGGTTAATGCATAGATAAATAACTCGGTTAGTAGGTGAGAATGCAACTATGGTAATACTTAATATACATTTATGTTACATGTATAGTAAATTATAAGTTCTTTATTATTATAGAGGGGCGTCCCGTAAAGAATTATAATGAAACAAAATGAAGATCATTTAAATTCATTCAGTCATATAATAAGTCCTTTTTTTGTCTAAATCTCTAATATAATATTTTATTTTTAAGAATATATAAACTAAATATATGTATAAAGCCTCAAAAAATATGATTCCTTGAAAACAAAAGTGTTCTTAGCCGATTAAAAGTTATTTAATCATTATGACAGTTCTATACATTTGAATACATACATTACGTCTAGTATAATTCCTACCAATTATTCTAGACAATAAATGGTACATTCGACCACCGAAGTACCAGAAGGTGGGTTGGCGTTTAAAATTGAGGAGAAGTAAAGTTAGCCTGGGCTAACTTGAATTCATGGTCTAAAATGATATTGAACTATAATATAAGTGACATACCGTGATGACAGTAATTTTTGCCTAATTTTTGCAATCTGCAAACGTCACTTTTGAATACACTGATACAAGAATGGCATTTAAAATCAAGATCTGTTTTAATACACCATATTTAATTGACACCATTATCAGTTTGTAGTGTGAACACCGCCACGAACAAAAAAACAAAAATGACGAAATGCGCAGTCTTTGGGTGTTGTAGTATATCAGAATAATTAAAAAATGCCACAAAATAGGATTTCACAAGTAATTTTAACTCAAATAATTCATTTTCACATCAAAAACACAATTTATCAATTTAATGACAATCATGTTTTGACGGACGTTAATAATGTTGCCCCAGGCAACGGGCAACTTCACGTTGTACTTCACACACACATAAATATTTTTTTGACCTCAAGCTGGGTCATTGATTTGGCCGTAGACGCACTGTCTTGTATGTCTATGCATTCGACAATGTTAACTGAACTTTCTTATTATAAAAACTATGTATTATTAACATAAATATTTTCAGCGAAATAGCCAGTTAATCAAAATACGCCACAGTTGTTTTCATTTTAGTTAGTTATGTTTTTGATGCATCAGAATTGGCCTCATTGTGTAGTTCCACCGATCTCAATTTACTTCGATAGACCATATTATCATTACAATAATTACTAAATATATTTTTCTTTAATAAGATTCTGTCCTTAATGTAAAATGATTTAATTAATTAACCTACTATATTGAATAACTAGCTGTTGCCCGCGATTTCGTACGCGTGGAATTTAGAAAATTTTCCCTGTCTTTGTAACATTTTTCACTGATGCTTCGCTCCTATAAGTTGCAGCGTAATGTTATATGGATTATCAGCCTACCTTGTTAAATGTACTATCCAACACTGAAAGAATTTTTCAAATCGGACCATTGGTTTCTGAGATTCAATTCCTGTTTGTATGTTTGAACGTGGTTTGAACAAACAAAACTCTTCAGCTTTATAATATACAGATTAAGTTTGTATATCATTGCCTTTTATGTTTCATATACAGGTTTACTGACCTACTGGTAATATCAATATTTACTTACATATTAGATAAATTACTGTAAGTAATGTCATAATAAAGGTCATAGAATCATACTCACCTTGACTTTATTCTGCAACTATGTTATTTAATAGTTTGACTGTCACTATTAATATTCCCAGATAACATAAATATAATCTTCCTCTTCAGCCCATTAACGTCCCACTGTTGGGCACGTACCTCCTTCTCTTTAGGAGGAATTATGGTCCACTATAACGCGCTGTTGACCCAGAGTTTACGGTCGAGTTTTCCGTCTCTCACAGAGGATATTTATCGGTGTTAAATCCCTTACCTGACTTTACAGCACCCTAGGAAGGAAAAGTGTTGGTGTCACTTGTATTCATATATTGCGGTACCACACGGCCAATAGAAATTTTAATCTAAATACATTTTATTTGCGAATTTGCTCAGAAATTATTACATCAAAGTTTATCACTTTTTTAACTTTTTTATAATTATATTTTATATCGGCAGCTTTATTTTATGTAGGTGTATATCATTAATAAAAAGCACCATAGATTTTTGCTTTCAAATAAGCTAAAGTAAAAGTGTGAGTTAAATTCAACACGGAATAAAGTTAGAGAGTAGTATATTCTTTGGAATAAAGTGTGTTTGTCAAATCAATATGACATTTTATATTGTTCCAAATAAAACTGTTAAATTATTGCGCAGAACATATTTTATCATGGTACAACATTAGAATATAATTTATATTCTCTAACGATTATTTGAAACGTGTCATGAATATTAGATAAACAAGGAAAATTACCTGTGAAATACGTGCGTCATAAGAATATTAAAAAAATTACATCGTAGAAATCTTAATGTCTTTTGATGCAGACCGTGCAATCTTGTGGTACAATATGCATATGTGATGGTCACTAACAACACGATATAGTTTGAATATATGCGCTATACGTCAAAAGGCTCTCTGTGTTAGTTCAAAAAGTATATGTTAACAGGCATTTTAAATTATCCCTAAAAATCACACTTGTTAGGGTTTCTATTCAAACGCTAAAACGGCGTCTCTATTACTGACAATTCGCTGTCCGTCCGTCTGTTCGCTTGGCACCAGGCTGTATCTCTGTAACGGTGACAGCTGCAGTCTATCTATATCAGTTAATGCTACAACAACAAACACTCATCATCATCATTCGTCTGCCCTTATACCGTGATTAAAATATCCCTCGTCACGTCGTCTATGGTTTTATCATGTCATAAGTGGTTTTTATATGTATTTTTTTCTACCTTGCAGCCTTGATCCTGAACAGTGTATCGAGGAAGTCTCCCCCGCTGGTCACGAAGTCATTGTCAGATGAAGCTCTGAGACAAGTGAAAAAATCTATTCGTCTTGACAAAATTAACGGCAATTTATGTCGTGATGTAGCAGGTAAGTAATATAAAATTTATTCATTTCTGTAATTCAACCTGAAAGTTACGAATGAATAGGCAACTTAGGGCAGTAGAGAGCTAAAGGGCTGCAGAGAGCTTTTATTCTGCTGAACTTCCTAAATCTATAACTATAGTCTGGATTACCATTATTTATATCCCAATTTCTTTAATCATAGATTTGTGAAGTCACCATCCTTACAATATTAATACTGGATTCCTTGAAATAACTACATGTTATATTTAATTCTTAAACATTCACTCCTAGTAATTCCTTTTAGCTTTGCACTGTATACATACATGGACGTCTCTGATTAAATGTTTATCATCTATTCTTCACATGGCCAAACAACCTCATATTTTTTGTACCTTCGTCACTAAATCTTCATTTAAATCTTATTTCAATATACTTTGAATAAAACATATGTATCACCGCCTCTTATTAATTTCCAGTAAAAGATAAAGTATATATCGCAGCACAAGGATGTCTATCAAATACCAAAGATGATTTCTGGCGAATGATTTGGCAAGAAGATGTTCGAGTCATAGCTATGATCACAAACGAAGTGGAGAACGGCAAGGTAAGGCTCAATATTCCCAGGATTAGTAATTCATTAGCTTTGACTTCATTTGTAGAATTTTGTTTTAAAGTAAACTATTTTCCAGAAAAAATGTGATCGATATTGGCCATTGTCAGGGCACGAGGAGAGGTACGATGGTCTCACAGTTAAGTCCATCTCAACAACGAATTATGAAGACTACTTGCTTAGAGAGTTTGACGTTTGTGATGATAAGCAATGCCGTACTATTTATCAGTATCAGTTTACGGTAAGTGTTTTAAATATAAACATGTTTAAAATATGATAGATATTCATAAATATGCACTAGCTAAATGCTGAGTTTTGTGAGGGCTCGCGTACTTACGTTGATTTTGTTTAACATCTTCATAGCCATTATACGAAGCTGTCGCACCTAAATGCTACCAATACAGCCTTAGAAAATGGTAAATGTGTCTCTTTTATGGATTATATTTATTAAGAAAAATTATCTTCTCTAAAAACGACGTTCCACGAAATATATCCGTACCATTTATATTCAAAAACATCATATTGAACGTGGTATGGTCATGTTTATCGATATAATCTGGTACGTGCTTTTCCTACACTAATGTGATCTACGTGATAGAAAAAGTTGATAAGCAAATCTTGGCTGTTGTCGCCTATGTTTAATCGCAGTTTTAAGATATTTGCTTGAAAATGTCACCTAATTCATTAAATTACAGGCCTGGCCCGACCACGGTACACCTATGGAACCAGATGGAGTACTAACATTTATTGACGATATCAACAGACAGATGATGCAAATAGCACAGGATATTACACCTCCTGAACAGGTAATATAGATAGATGATTAATAATTTTCCTTCTCACATTTCGTTATAAGTAGCTACTATAAACAACTAAGGATTTAAAGACAAAAGTAAAACTATTGCCTATAATATCTTGAACAATGCGACTAAAGACGTGTAAGGAGTCATATTTGGCACTAAAACTGCTTCAAATTGTTCACATGGATTACGTAAATACTAATTTTATTAATGCTACTGTTTCAGAACATTCTCTGTGTCCACTGCTCAGCGGGGGTAGGCAGAACTGGCACGTTTATAGTACTCGACATGCTTATAGACAAAATCAAATCATCTGGTGAGAAATCAAACTAATTCTTATCCTGGTTATTTTTTATTCGTTATAGAAGAAACTGCTATACATTATAGTTATGCTTTTGCGAATCTAGCCTTTGCTATTTTTAAACATATGTTTTGTACAAGCCTTTTATATTATTGGCGAATTGTTACTTTAAGAATTAATTTCTTATTTATGATTTTTAATTTATGTTTAAGATGCATAATTAATTGGTATAAACTCTTTACAGGTTTTAACTGTGACATTGACGTGCATTCAGCAGTGAAGCTGGTACGTGCCCAGAGGAACGGCATGGTACAAAATAAGATGCAGTATAGATTTATATACCTTGCGTTGCAAGAGTATATTGATAACAGAAACTTGAAGTTAAGGAAAAAGGTGAGATAATGAACAAACGGAGGCCAGAATAGTCAGTCGATGTTTAGTGACGGTGCAATATTTATTTACATTCATACTGCCATTGGCGTAGTCAGAATTTTATGTTTTCTTTGTGTCTGGACGGATTTATCTTGGTTTTATTTATTTCGTTTTATTTCTCTTTTGATAAAATAGAAAGTCTAAATTTATTGTTCTTGAAAAATCCGTGAGATTTTGAAATTGAAGCGCTATTATGACATTTACAAAGAAAGAAAAAACGACAAGATAAGAGACTGCACATTGTAGACCTGGTATATAATATCCATTGTTTTATCCATCCATTGAGGATTGTCATTCACGGATAGATCCTATTTAGTTTAATAGAACTGCTTACTTGATATGGTTTTGGGTAAAATTTTCTTTTTTATAAATTTTTTCTTTTTGTTTGACGGGCTTCCTTTCCTTGTCGAGTGGTTCATTCATGTAACGGACTGCCGTACACGAGGTCGTGGGTTCGATTCCCGGGATAATCATTCGTGTGATATTTACATCTGTCATACAACTGTTTGTATTGCGGCTGGGTGTTTTCTATGTATTATAAGTATGTATTTTATTCTGGTGCCCATAACAAGCATATAAACTTAGCTTGGGACCAGAGGACGTTGTGTGAAATGTCCATGAATTTTTATTGATATTTATTTATTTTCTGTTTCGATTGCATATTCATAAATATGTTCTATTATTTACAGGTGTATACTTCGGATGCGTAGCAATGCAGTAAAGACATGAATGAACCAAAGTGATTGTTTATACTTAGTCATCGTATTTATATCTTAATAAATTAGTCAACTATGTACAAATCTGTGCATAATCATAGTCATAAATTTTAGTCATATAAGCTGGTATAAGTTAAATAAAATTTCATTTACAATAAATATATTTGTTTTTTTTTTAAATGTGGATTGTCCTATATCAGAATCGAATCCCTGGCTTCGTGAACGCAACCATCAGACTACTAGTCTCATCGTAATAGAGTAACGGGCTTCTCTAGTTATGTTTTAATGATCTAATATATTATAATGTTGGCCGTGACTTTCGTATCTATGCGTCTGGTATTTCAAAACTCTACATATTGAAATAATATTAGTTAAATAGCCAACTAGCTTAAGACTCACCCGTGACCATGGTGACTGCAAAGTCTCCGAAACGTCGGGCCAAAATTTAAAACAAATATACGCGTCTAAATCCGTATAAAGTAGTTTTATTTAAACAGATGAGTCTCGCAAGTGTTAGAAAATATTAGCCAACTAGCTGTTGCCCGCGGCTTCGCACGCGTGGAATTTAGAAAAAATCCCTGATTTTTACCACATTTTTCACGATTTCGCTCCTAATGGCTGTAGCATTATGTTAAGCTTAAATTCTTCCTAAAAAAATGTGCTATCCAGCAGACAAGGAATTTTTCAAATCAGGGCAGAGCGGTGCCTGTGATTAGCAAACAAACAAACACTTCAGCTCTATAATATTAGTTTAGATGGCATTCTCGAAGACTGTAGCATCCTATTAGTGATTTTTTATAAGATCGAACAACTGCTCTGTAGATTACCCCATGTAATTATATCACAAACTTTACCTTTTTCTACTATAATAAATACTATAATACTATAACAAAACGGTAAAAACTGTAATGTCTCTTCTTGATTGGCGAAAATAGGATAAAGGAATATGGCCATACGTGTTAATAAATCAAGAAGTAACTTTGTTTATTTATTTCACATTAAAACATTTTCAAGCTATCCTGATTTAACTAATTAATTAAC